>BSBK01001099.1:0-712134 GCA_027943335.1 Chamaecyparis obtusa
AGGATTAAAAGAGTTCACATACATTTGAAAAAAGAAACATAAGGTCATTCAAAACTACAAAAACTCTCCAATGAAGAAAATGAGCACATGTTAAAACGTGGTGCTATAATTTTCTATCAACATAGATATTATGATCACTTATATTTATATACATTTATTTTAATTTTTCTTAAGTGTACCATGTTTATTTCATTTAAATTTATTGTCAAATAGCAATTATGCAACCAAAATTCCTTTAACAATTAACATAAACACTAGAGAGAAAAAACATAGAATATTTTCAGAATTACAATCCTTCTTTATTATTCTTCCAACTACTCCGCTGCTGCAATGAGAGAAAGCACTATTTTGAGTACAAATTCAAAATTACCTTTTTTGGTAGTTTTTTCACAAAAATATTTTTTTCCTATTTTTGGTAATTTTTAAAACAACTCGAAAAAAGATTAAAAAAAAAATTGAAGCTTCCTATAACTAAGATAAGATGAACTGTCAACTAACCTTTGAAATTGGAAATAATATTTTGAATTTATTAAAAAAAAAACTTTTCTTTAAAATAACTAAAAATCATAAAAACCACTAAAATCACATGCATCATTCTCCTCTGATTGAAAAGAACGCATCTCTTGCAAGTTATTTTTGAATGCATGTTTCTTGTTTAGAAATAATCCTTCCCATTATACCAAATATCTGTCATATTAACCTGGAGAAGAGAAAATTGAAGCCCTCTTGAATGAAAATCTACTCCTTTTTCATGGTCTTCCAATTCTTTGGCAATTTGTCCTTTATATTTTCAACTATCCATGGATCCTTCTTCCCCTTCTTTTTATTAACTCATCTCCTATTCAGTGCTAACTCAACTTTTAGATTCCAAAATTCTATTTCTTGTGCATATACTCCAATAGCATCATTATTTGTGTCTTCAATGAATATAATATAGCATCCTATTCTCCATTGTACCACAATTTTTATAATACTTCTGCAAATCTGCATATGCCTCATTAATAAACAAATCAGCAACATATTCACTATTAACCTTATTAATCAATAGGAATTTCCACTTGCTCAGTTTGAACATCAAATTCAAATAATTGAAAATGACAGGAAGACTCGGCTGCAACTATGTTTACCTTGTCTTCTTCAATTCTTGATTTCAAAACAGTCATAGGTATACTCACCATTTTATTTTCTACCTCTTCCTCTATTTTGTTGTCTTTTCTTTTATTTTCATCTTTTGAATAATCTTTCTAACAGGCTATGTGATCTTCTTCTTAACTGGTAGGTGTCATTTTTGCATTTCTAGTTCTATTAGCTTTCCTATTTGTTCTAATGTTTATTGTATTTCTCTAGTCTTTCTTTCAATCTCTACTTGCCTCATCTTTTCCTCTTTCCTCTTACTCTCTTTTTCTTGTCTTTTATTTTCTTGTTTCTTGTATGACGAATCCACACCCTACAAATACATCTTCAACAAATCTATCTCTTCAAGCATGTACCTCTAACCTTCCTTCCACTTTTCCTTTGTCGAGCACCTAGGTCTTTTCTCTTATCTACCTAGTCTTTTGGTAGCCAACTTCTCTCTTCATCCTGCACAAACACAAATACACAAACACCAAACTCTCTTTCCTAGACCTTCTGAGCTCTGATACCAAATGATGCAGCCAAAATTCCTTTAATAATTAACATAAACATTAGAGAGAAAAAAGAATAGAATATTTTTAAAATTACAATCATTCTTTATTATTCTTCCAACAACTATGTTTCTGCAATGATAGAAATGTTCACTAATTTAAGTACAAATCTGAATTACCTTTTTGGCATTTTTTCACAAAAATAGTGTTTTGCCATTTTTGGTAATTTTTAAAACAACTCGAAAAAGGCTGAATTTTTTTATGAAGCTTCCCAAAAGTAAGATAAGATGAAATATCAGTTCTAACCTTCAAAATTGGAAATAAAATTTTGAAGTTATTAAAAAAATGATTTTAAAAAAAAATTTAAAAAACACTAAAATCTTAAAAAACCACTAAAAACTCTTATGTCATGGGTCGGCACTTATTGCAAGCCACTCCCCATCTATACACTCATATAACCTACATAGGCTCACAAAACTATAAATACATCTCATAAATCATTCTAATAACAAATTGTTCCACAAAACCACAAGGAACATGCACTAGTTCTCAAAATCATAATCTCAAAACACACTCTCAAAGAGTTCACATAAACATGAGCTTACAATGAGAAAAGGTTGGGTAAAAAGATCAAAATCATTATCACATTACAAACACTATACAAACCTATGTCATAGTAAAAATGTAAAAACCCAAGCCTATGGCAACAATTCCTAAAAGCCAACTTAATGTTACCCATACCGACAATCAAACACAACAACCAAAACTAAAATAATAAATCGATCAACATTTAAATTCTTATCATTTGAATAATATTTAATTATATATCATTATTATTCTTATTGTTTTATTTTATAAGAATTTCTGTGTAATATGGATTAATTTTTTTTAATTAATTTTTTTTCTAAATATAGAATATTGCTACATGCAAATTCTTATTTTTTTTTTTTAATTTATTAAATAAAAAATTAGAATACCACTGCATGCAAATTTCAAAAAGGATATTTTTCTTAAATAACATGCAATTGGATATATATTTCATAAATAACATGCAACTGTATATATTTTTCCTAAATAACATGCAACTGAATATATCTTCCTTAAATAACATACAACTATATATATTTTTCTTAAGTAACATGCAATTGAATATATCTTTCCTAAATAACATGCAGCTGAATATATCTTTCTTAAATAACATGCAAGTGAATATATCTTTTCTAAATAACATCCAATTGAATATATCTTCCATAAATAATAGGCAAGTGAATATATATCTTTTCTAAATAACATGCAACTGAATTTATTTTCCTTAAATGACATTCAACTGAATATATCTTTTCTAAATAACATGCAACTAAATATATCTTTCTTATTTTCTTTTAAATCTATAAAAATATTATGCTCATATGTATATTAATATATGTATGCTTAGCATATATATATTTTTCATTTAATCTTCTGTAAAAGGATATATTCTCAACTAAAGATCTAGAATTTAACAACTATTAACATAAACAAGAATTTCTCCTCACACAACAAAACCCAAAAAGTCTTTCAAATCCAAAACCATGAAACAATCAATCCAAAATCCTTCAACAATCTGGAAAACGAGATGTAAACAATCTTTTCAAAAGAAAAATGTGAAGGGATTTCAAAACCATGTCTTAATACACTGATGCTATGAAACAACAAAGACCAATTTCAATCCAAAAATCTAAGCTTTCAAAAATTCATTGAATTCCAAATCTAAAGTCAAAACATGTAATTCTCAAAACCTATGTTTGCAATAATGATCAAAAGAGATTCTATATAGAAAAGTCAGCAATCAGAACTGAAACATGTAACTCCCAATCAGAGGTAGAACTCAACTGATAAAAATAATAAAATAGTTAACTCTAAATCTTAGAAATAAGAACTCAACTCCAACATTGTTTTTATGAACTTTAATTAATTAAAATAATTATATATTTAATTATTTTCCATCAACTTAAGTCACTTTAACTCAACTTGATTTTAAAAGGTTAAGTTCTTATTTTCATAATAAAGTGTTTTTTTAAGTTACATGATTTATTATTATTATTATTTTAATTAATAAAATATGCAACTCAATAAAATATCACTTAACTCAAATATAGAAAATTTGTACAATTGAACTCCTAATATGAGTTCAACATTGTTTTCATCAAGCTTTATACATTCAAAAGTGCATGATTAATTTTAATTAATAATTATATGCAACTTTAATTAAATATCACTTAATTTTTTTATGCATTTAAATATCAATTGTATTTAATAATAATAATTAAATTCCTCAATTATTATTTTGACTTTATAATTAAATTATTTATTAAACGTAGGTAATTAAACAATTCTCATTAATTAATTAACCTTATATTTAATATTCTAATGTATCATAAGATAATTATTTAATCTCATTTAAATAATCTTAATTAATTCCTCAAACCATTTTAATGCCAAGACCACATCAAACTACGTGACATGCAACTAGACAAAAACTAACTAAATCAAAATACAAAATCAAACTCAAAGGAAGGGTTCACGAATGACATCACATTGGTGAATTTAGAGGGTAGTAAATAAAATTTATGTCTACTATTTTAGGACAATAAATGGCTTAGGTTGGGATTTGGACCTGTCTATTATCTCCCCTCTCTTACCATTGATATATTGTAATAGGGCACACTCATCCTGGCAATTCAGGGAAGTCGATGTCTAGTACCTAAAATCCTACATAAAAGATGAGATGTACATACATGTATAAATATATAATAGGCAATGGTGGGGATCGATTTATCACGTGGATCTCACAAGAAAGTAACTATGACTATGTCCCTCAACCATACCAGGTACATTAAATAGAAATACAAAACATACATGTCAACCATACACATGCAAGTATGGGGTCAATAAAACCATAAATGTATAAATATAAATAACATCAAATCTATTCGAGGATTTAAAACATACATGAAAAGTCGCTTAAAAGAGTCTGACCAATTAAATTAAAAAGAAAACTATGGGAGGGGTATTACATGTGTTTCTATTTATGATATCCAAATCATGATTCATTTCTTAGGAACTTTACATCTTTATTCAACATATCTTGTAAGGCCTTAATCATTGGCAAATAGGATTGACTACCTATTAATGAAGCTATCATTCTTCCTATATACACATGTAGTGTTCCCTAAGTTTTCTTTGCAGCACCAATCTTACATAGGAACATTATCCAAATCATGATTTATCACCTCAGAACTTTTCATCTTTATTCAACATATCTTGTAAGGCCTTAATCATTGGCAAATAGGATTCACTATCTATCAATGAAGCTATCATTTTCCCTCTATACACTTGTAATGGTCCCCAAGTTTTCAATGAAGCACCAACCTTACACAAGAACATTTGCATTAACAAATAAGTTTTTCATATTAATAGGAGCATTAGATGTTTCTATAATATTAGATCTAACTTATGCCATGAGGACTAGATCATGTATATAACCACATATATGAGCATAATAAAATTTACTATCAAGGCCTATGATAGTCAAGAAAATATATATTCAAATATTATGTCATATTATAATCATTAATAGCATTCTATAGTTGGTCATCCTTTATTAACTACCTACAATTGATAAAATGTTACTAAACCATTGTAACCCTCTCAATAACATATGCATTATAGATGGCAGCTCTTACTATTGACTCCTAATTTATATTTAAGATTGTAAAGTAAAATAATTCATGCCCCTTTTGTAAATTTACCTACATTTATGTAACCACTTTAGTGTTTTTTCCCCTGGTATTTTTGTAGGTCTATTTCATCCCTTTCATCAACCTTTTCCCTCTTAGGATGCTCAAGGTCATGTTCAATACCTATCTTTCAACACCACTTTTGTATTAATGACATGTTGCTTTTGTCACCTATTATTTTTTAGCACAATTTGATTGGACACTAGCATGCCATGCAACTGTTCATGTGTCACGCATATCTCCCACAATATCTCTTTGTTCAAATTTTGGTCGAGTGTTTCAATGCTTGTCACTTTCCCAGGTCAATAGAAATAACTTGGAATCTTCCATAACGGCTCAAAGACCTCTTTTTCCCTCCTCTTCTCTCTTTTAAATCTATGTTTTCAGTCCATTTAAGGTCTCTAGCTTCTCTCTTGGTTCCTCTTAGTTGTTTCATGAAATCTCTTACACTCTCTTTAATTTTAGCTCCCTCCATCTCATTGGCTAGATTGCTACAACAGTCTCTAATTTTCTACATAAATATCTCATATAAATATCCATAGCTCACATGGATTTCTCAAGCCTATCTGATAATATCTTTCTATCTCTCTTGTATCTTTAAGCATCTTGGGATTCATCACATCCTTATCTACCAAATCATTTATCATTTATATGTCTATTATATCCATCTATCTGGTTGTTGTGGATGTGGAAACACCAAAATAGGGGCTTGACTAAGGCAAGTCTCTAAACAATCTTGAACATTTTTCATCTTCTATGTGTGTGCAAGTTTATTTGGAGCATTCAAACACACAAAGTTTGTAGTTAAATTACTTAAATCATTTATATCGCACTTATTTTGTTTCTATTTCTCTGTTATTTATTATTGGCTATTACATCTCTAATTTTAAATTTTGTAATTCAATTAGAGCATAGAAACTACATTTTTCCACTTTTTGAGTCTTTTGTTTCGAATCATATGGGACTAGAATGCATCGCATAGACATCCACACGTTGCACTAGGGTCCTTGACTGATAGACTCAAATCTGGACAAAAACTCCATGTTGCCTCCTCTTTCCATTTTTATAATCAAAATATTCATTTTATTTATCTATAATTAGATATCTTCACTAGTTTGACTAGTTTGAAATATTTGAATGTATGTTGTGAAATTGGCTCTCAAAGGAACATAGCTTTCCTTTTGCAGATCCAAATCTATACCATTACAAAGATATTTTATGTCAAACTATATTTCAATGAACTTCAACTCATTGGTTTAATTGAGTCTAATTACCATGTGTCATTTTCCATGTAGAAACTAAAATTAATCATAATTAAAAACATTTGAAGTGTAAAGCCCCACCAGGAAACCCAAAAGAGATTAACCTAAAACATGCTACTATAGAATTTTGTTTTCTTGATAGTTTACAATCAATAATTAATAACAATGTGGAAGCAACATAAAAAAAAGACAATTCATACACATAAATGTAACTCAGAAGTAGATTACAAATCTCAAGGGTTCCTTGATGTAGATTACGTAAATGTTAATTAATCTACTTAATACAACAACCATACAAAGTCTCCATGTAATGTAAATAAGTGCATCATCTTATACATGAAATCTAGATATAGCCAATACCATAAGGTATCCATAATGAAATGGAATCCTCTACACATGTCGCAGAGTATGCAACATAAATCAAATACAAAGTACAATATGATATCTCCAAAGTAACTAATATAATGATACGAGATCATAATATAAGAAATATAAGAGTACATATCTAACACTAAAGAACAAAAGGGTATAACTACTACAAGGATCATCTAACATTGGTATAGGTACGTCAGAATCTCAAATGGTAAAATAATCACTACCACTCGACCTTGTGGCACCTAAATGGTCCACTACCACCATGTTGAGGAGATAACATCAGACCTCACTCAAATAAAAAAACCAAAACCAACACAAGGTAAAACTAAGAAAGGAATCATGAAGGCTCTCTATCTCAAAAGGTACAACTCAAAAATAAAATGTACACAAACTAACCCAGAGGCAACCAAAACATGTAGGAAACCTACGATGCATAAAGGGAAGTGTCATCACATGAGTCAACTCTAGAGTTACCCTAGAAATCTCTTTAGACCCTGGCCCCCTAGTGACTCTATGTGGTATTAGTAACCTCTTATACAGAAAAGGCTACCAACTATGCCTCATCCAATCCACATAGGTGGCTAGCATCTTCTCACAAACTATCTTAGCTTGTACTAGCGCTCAAGGCTTATGTGAGGAATGCAAACATCTTATTAATTCATTTTAAACTCTCAATGTATTTAATTTATCACTTTAATAAGTAACCTACAATGAGTTACCTTGGCAGCTACTTAGGGCCCTGGCCCTCATTGCAATCCACTTCCCCTCTATACACTTAGTTAACCTACCTAGGCTTGTTGATCACAAATTGATCTCATAAATCACATAAAGAATGCTTTAATCAAATTCATCTCCATAAAAAAGACAACTAGAGCTCATATTGGTCCTCAAACCAATCATCATAAATGTATTCTCAAATATCCACATAAACATGAATTTAAACAATCAATTTGGAAAAATGATCAAGGACATAATGGCATCACAATGCACGTAAACACCTCACATTGGTAAAACACATCCCAAGCCTTTGGTTCACATTCCTAAAAAGTCAACTAAAACCCCCAAATAACCATAGTGACTTGATAAGGTGCACAAAAATTCCATTAACCCAAAAGTCCAAAACTTTCAAAAACAAATGGGTGAACCCACAATAGTGGGTTACACTTTTTTGCCTAAATGGACACTGAACTCTATATTTTGAAAAAAAAAACTTTCAGATTCGAATGCATATTGTTGTTAAACCATTTGAAGTCAAAAGATGAAGTAAATTAGAGTCTTTTAGGATTTTTTGTCTAGATTCTAAATATATTTTTTATTTTTATTTTTAAATTGATTGGAATGGTTTTTTCTTTCTCCCACAAAAACTGGTATGTTGCTGAAAATGTCATTTTCAAAGAGTTACACTATTTTCATAGAGCATAACTTTTTTTCTAAAATAGATTTTAATGTGATTCTTTCAAATTTAGTTTTGTAACATCCATACTAAGGGCATGCAATTGGTTTGATGACATTATCATAATTATTGCATATTTTATTAACGTTTGGAGTTGACTAAACTGTAATTTTGGCATACCTTGACTACGTAGCTTATAACTTGTCGTGTATTTGTCCAATTTCATTTTTATTTCTTTTGATAGAAAGAGAACTTCAATACTTAGGGCATAGATTTTTTTTTTTTTTAAATCTCATTTACTATTTTTCCATAAGTGTCAAACATAGAGGTAGACATATGGTGAAATATTTATGTTTAGTAAAACTAAAAATACAAAGTCATAATAAACTTAATATATATTAACATTATAATTATTGGAAAAAATTTTCTTAGTAGTACCTTACTAAATAGATAGGTTTGTCGAATGGATTCATTTGATCTACCAAAAGATCAAGTCGAAGTGATTTTTTGTCAGCATTTGAATAGGTGTGAAGGAGACTCCATTGTAGGTTTGAATGAGTATAGATGTTATATCAATGTTTTTTTTATCTAAGAGTATTTATCTAACCATTTGTAATTAATTTCTTCAAACTAAACTTCTCAAAGATTAAATCATCATATTTTATTAAAAATGTGTTATTCGGCAAAAAATAGCATGTCTAAAAAAGTGTAACCCACGATTGTGGGGTCACCCAAATATAATTTTAATAGATCGCATGATAAAATTAATCATATTAATTAATATTAAAATATTTAATATTCCAAATATTAAATAAATTAAAATATTTAAATGAGTCTAACTATTTAAAGAAAAACCACATATATATATATATATATATATAATAACATATGTACATTTTTTTTAAAGTATTTTATTTTATTTATTTATTTATTTATTTCCTATTATTATTTTTTATAATTTCTTTTTAAATAAAAAAAATTTCATTGGGGGCATCGCAACCCCACCCCCTGGCTTCCGTGGGCAGCACAGACTACCACGACAACTTTGTTGCCACAAGCAGCAGCCTTACTATCGTTGGCAGTAGAGCTGCCACGACAGCTTGGTTGTCGTGTGGCAGCCTGTTGTTGTCGGGGGGTTTGGGGGAGAAACCCCCCCCCTCCCCTCAAAAAAAAAAAATTTAAATAACTTTTCGTCAAAGAATTTCTCTAATGTAAAACCAGAGAACGGTATTTTTTTTTTCTAATTGGTTTTCTCCCTACTGCCTAGTAGTGCAACTAATCTTGATTTAAGAACATGAATTTTCACACAAATCTAGACTCAAAACCCTGACTGGATCTAAAGTATTACATTTTCTAAAATATTTGATTGCAGATTTCTACCAAGAACAACTTAGGGTTTTAACCAATCAAATTTATTCTAAACTTTTCTCAAATGAAAACTAAGATTTCCATTTCTAAATTTTAACAAGAATTTCCAATACAAGAAAATAGACAATTCTTTCCCCAATTAATCAAAATACTGGAAACCTAGAAAACAATCATTTTCCTCAAGCTTACAGTAAAACCAATTCATAATTTTCAACACACAAATTCAAATACAACCTGACAGGCATGAAGAAAACAATATTTTCAAAAAGAAAAATAACAAAGGATCTCAAATCCTACCTTGAATTCACAAATAAAACTAAATCACAATAGCCAAATTGAAAAAACTCAAAGAATTCCAAAATACTCCTAAATTTTCACAAATTTCTTCAATTCCCAAAAAACTTCAAAACTTGATAACCTGTTATGGAATAATGAACCCCGAAATCCTAATAAAGGAAAACTAGCTACTAGAGTTGAAAACATGCAACTCTCGATCAGAGAAAAAGAACTCCACTGTTAAAATCAATGAAGCACTTTTAGCTAGAAATCACAGAAAATGAAACTCCACTTCAATCATGTTTACATCACTTCTATTTATTATTTAATTTTAATTAATAATTTTTATTTGTTCAAATCACTCAACTTTCAACTTAATTTTATATATCAATTTTATTAAATCGATAGTGTAACTTTAATTGCATTTTAATATTGAATTAATCAATTAATATTTTAGCACATTAATAATTAGGCAATTGATAATTAAATATTAAATAATTCAATTATGCCTATAATTTCAATTTTAGATTTAATAATTAATTAAATTCTCTATTTCCAAATTAGACTTTTAATTTTGTATTTTTAATTATCAATGTATTTAATTCATATTTAATATTTTAATAAGATTTAATTATTTAATTACATAATTAATATTATAACCCCCTCAACATAAAAATGCTAGAAATCACATCACCACATAACAAGCCAACATGAAAAAGGTCTATCCTCAAGGTACAAAATCATGTTCAAGTAAAAAGGCTCACAAATTCATGTCATTTTGACGCATTCAAAAAGGGGAAGTCAATCAGGTACTTGTCCACTATTTCAGGACAATACAAGGCTTAGGTTGGGATTTAGACCTCTATGTTATCTCCCCTCTTACCATTGAGATATTGAATTAGGGCATGCTCATCCTGGCAATTTAGGGAAAATGAAGCTTGGTACCTGTAATCTTGTCATCACATATATATATAGATAGATAGATAGAGAGAGAGAGAGAGAGAGAGAGAGAGAGAGAGAGAGAGAGAGAGAGAGAGAGAGAGAGAGAATGGTTGGGAATGGTACATTGTGTGGATCTTGCATGCAAGTAACTATGACTACATCCCATACCATATCAAACACATCAAACAGAAATGTTAATCGTCCATGACAAGCATAAACATACAAGTATGGGGTAAGTAAAAACCATAATATAAGTATCATCATCATATGCAATAATCAACATGAAAGTAACCATAACCATCTAAATATCAACACATGATATCACAAACTAACCAATGGCTCGTGATATAAATCAAATCACTATATAATGTCATACATCCCTAACATCAATTATCTCTAAAATAACCAACACATGAAAGTGGCCTAAAAGAGTTTGGCAATAAGAATTGAAGAGCAAACTATAGGAAGGGTATTACAAGAAGTGCATCTCAAATTCTAAAATTTGAAGAACTACGATGCAATAATGTCCATTGACAAGAAATGAAATGGAATTAGAAGGGGGAGTGGGAATAGCTAGTCTATTTTGAAGTTGGTTGAGATGCAACCAAGTAAAGTAAGATTTTGAGGACCATGAATGCTAAATTGTATCTTTAAACTCTGCATTCTAGTTTTGTGTGAATAAGGATAAGAATGTACGCAATTATGGTCTAAGAAGCATGGTCATAACAAAGAAGTTATTGTACAATTTCTTCTCTTGTTGAATTTCTTGTACAATTATGTTGGCATCTCATATGATTGTGTTGATGAACCATACTATTGCACTAGTGTTTGACTAGTGATAACATCCATGATTTCTTTTAAAAATTTGTAACCTCTATCTATGCCTTTTACATGTATTTACACTAACAATTTTTTTTTTCGTAAAATTATGTTTATAGTGCATTAAGGATCTATCTTAAAAAAATTATCAAATCTGATTCAACCGTAGTATAGAAAAATGCTCAAAATGTGTGAGAATACCCCAATACAGTGCAAGAGGGCATATGTTGCTATAACAATGGTGGTCTAATGATAGAGATCCTACTACATGAGATTGTTTACATGAGATTGTTGCCACCTAGACCTCTTTTAGAAGAAGTCTTTCCCATTTTGACTACTCAAGGAATATTAGAGTTAAGGTTAAAAAGCAAGAGCTTGGAAAATATAAGTCAATGTCACGGATGCAAGCATGTGTGGTCTTGTCTAGAGGGCATGATGACATAAAATTCCAAGGGTGACAAAGGATCCATATTTTAAAGGGGTATGGTTATTGGGGAGGCAAGAGGGGCTTTCTAATTGTGTGCACTGGAGTAATTGTGAGACAAGGGATAAAAGTGATGAGCATAAACTTTTCATCTCTACTCCCTACAATAAATAAAATCCTTCAAAAGCCTGGAAGGTCTTCATATACAAACATCGACTTAAAATATCAATAATGTTGTGAAAAGACATTAGTGAAATGATATTTGACTAAATTCTAACATTTCTTGGGTTTTTCACAATGACTATAAGGCCCCAGTTGGTTGCGGGAATTAGCCTGGAATTGGCATTTTCTTCTACCAATTTGGTCAAATCCTCCGTTTGGGTGTGAAAAATGAAAATAGATTAGGGAGATGTAAATGCTCATTTCAGCCCAAAAAGAGCATTTACATCTTCCACTTGAAAAGGTGGAATTTGGATTTGAGGGCCAAATTCCACTTTTCTCAATCCTTTTTTTTTAAACCCATCAGGTCCGTGTGCAAACAAAACCTTTTTTGGGGATTTTCCATTTTATCAAACAATTTGTGTGCCTTGTGTACTTCGACGTTTTACATACATGTCTATCTGGGTAGATGGGTATGTGCAGGATCATGGTATACCAAACTATGGCCTTAAGTGGCAATGAAAAATCAAAAAATCAGGGTTAGTCAACTTGACGTAAAAAGTTGAACATCTTATCAACCTTATGTGAAAAAATTGTAAGAATAGAATTTGTAGGAAATTGAATTTAGTTTCTAAACTACTAGCCCTTATCTGAAAAAAAATTAATCTAATTGTTCAAAATTTTAGATTTCAATGCAGTAATACGAAAATTTTCATGGAAAAGATAAAAAGTACATGTATGTCTGACCACCTTAATCACAATCAAATCATGATATATTTTCCCAAGATTCTAGATATAATTAGTAGACTCATGCCTGGATGTGATGCATATTTTTTTGTAATTTTTTGCCAAATAAATAATTAATTATGAACTTTTTGCTACAACTTATTCAAAATAAAAAACTCTTGTGTTTGACCACCTTAACTAATTCTAAACTTTACAAAATTGAAAACTTTTTTTTTTCTTATAGTAGTCGAAACATAGAATGTGACGCATGTTTCAGATTTCAAAAAGGTTAAATAGTTTGAAAGTTATAGTTGTTTTTCAATCAGTATGTCAATTACGACTTTAAAGATAACTCAATTAAAAAATAAGTAATAATTACTTACTGAACTCTAAATTTGACAGCAATTATATTGATGGAAAGCTCATAATGTCTTTAAGAAACCCTTCTCATTTCATCAATTTCAGGTGAAAAAATTGTCGTCAGCTACATGGTCGAAGTCTCGAGATCAAAACAAATATGTTAAGCATGCCTAATGGATTGACCATTCACGTTTGGCATTGCCCAAGGAAAATACCAAGCCTAATCGGATATTCGATAAAATTGAATATCCGAAATTTCCTGCCTAATTCAACATTTCATTTTGACTATTTTTTCCAATTTCAAGTTACATATTAAATTTTTGTTATGTTAATATTAATTGAGTTGAGTATTTTTTTCAATTTTAAGTTATATATTACAAATTATTTTTTTAATATTAATATTAAATGATAATAGCATAGCATTAGTATTATAATATAAAAATTTTATATTAGTATTAAATATTTATATATTATATGCTCAATATTATACCTAAGGGAGAGAGAGAGAGAGAGAGCTCCTACTATATATATATATATATATCTCTCTCTCCCCTTCTCAAAGAGAGAAAGATAGTTCAGAAAAATTTGGGCGAGAAATTTTGGATATTCAATAATTTTGGATATCCTATTCTTTTTACTGGCATTGAAAAGTAAAAATTTTATTCTCTGCGTCCCTATCCAAGATGCACGTTTTTCAATAGAGAATCACAGGATTTTAGTTTTAGTAAGACAAAAATCCACTTTTTCCTCTTTTCTTGGTTGGAATTTGTCTATTACCAAAGGTTTTTGCATCACCTTTTTGGTCTCACTATGGGGACTAGTAGTCATCGAAAGCATGAATGGAAGAGGAAACTCACAAATGAAGAGATTGAAGTGTATAGAGAAATGGATAGGGTTTCCCATCGAAACAAGAGACAAGGTATGTTAAATATTAATGAAGATGTGGGCACAGGCCCACTCGTAAATGTGGTTTCAAGTGAAGAAGAACATGAATTTGAAATGATTTATGACAATAATATTGAAAATGAGAATGTAAGGATTGAAGATGAAAATGTAGGTTTTGAAAATGAACATGTAGATGTGGACAATGGAAGTGTGGACATTGACAATGACAATCCACCGATTGAATATGCAGGAATTGACAAAGATAATGGTACACAAGAACCAAATCAACATAACACATCTCCAAATTATATGAGAAATGAAGTCCCTTGGGAGGAAGAAAGACAAACTTCAAAATTGAGGCCTTCAAGAAAAACTAAATGGTTACTTGGAATTGATGAGAACATAATGAGCAATTCTGATGGCAAGAGATCAGAAAGAACCATTCGGTTGTGGATTTCAAAACTTTTTAATCAATTTTTTCGCCACAAGACATTGGTTGATAAATGTCAAATGTTTGTGAAATTGTTAAATATGCAAAAGATGAGACGTATACTAGTCAAATTGAAGATTAGTGTGAACAAGAAAAAGGAGAGGAATGCTATTATTGTGAGAAATCTTTTTAGTGCTCTCAATTCCATTGGGAAGACTACCAAGGGAAAAGATAAGAGAGATGCTAAGATAGTTATTACAACCTCCTTAGTAAGTCATCATTTGAGAAAGGCTCGTTTGATGAGACAAACTTGTGTTGACTTGAACCTAAATCATAAAACTTTGGATAGAGCACTTGGGTATGTGCAAGATCATGAGGGGCCAAAAAGTGGCGATGTGAAAAATATTCACTTTTCACTCGTCCAAAAGCGCATGAAAATGCTTGTTGACTTTTCAGTAGGCCTAGGTGTCAGTACACCTGGGCAAACCTTCCACCAAAGCACAAGCCTAATCAGGTACCCGATACCTATGGCATAAATTTGAAACCCACGAGCCCTTTTCCTCATTTCTTTTCATGTTTTTGCTTGGGAAAACAGCTTGAAATATCATATACATGATATATTTTTGGGAATCTGATTTTGGCAACAACAAATTCGACTCCCTAGCATATTCGGTAAGTAAATTATTTGTATATTTTGATTATTTTATTTCATTTTCATGCTAAATGTAGTTTTTTTTGTTGAAATAGGGTTTTGTATTTATATTTGTAATAATATATGAAATCAGATTGAAATTTAGATTTGTTTTTTATTTAATCAGACATGGCTGACAACAATGAAGAAAATAACCCTCCCGCACCAAATAATAATCCTGAAAACAATCCCCCATGTCAAAACCCTCGATCTTTAGAAGATTTGATACAAGATAATTTGAACACGATACGAGGTTTCCAAAACACATATCAAAATATACCTACATTAGGTCTCATGCTTGCCACACTAAATACAATTGTTGAAAATATTGACACACTCACGCAACAACATAATACTGCTCTTCATTGGCGTGATGATATGCACCCCCAATTTGATGATGAGTTTGACCATGATGGGATTGCGGCCCTTAATATAAGTAAGGAAGATATAGCCACCCTTTTTGTCAATCCTAAAACTGGAATACAAGTTGATTATTACAGTATGATGCCCAACATGGGCGTAGGTAGAGGAGCTCCTCAGACTAGGCCATTTGTCCAGCGCAAAAAGGTCACTACCTTTGTCCCCCCCACTGATGTCACACCCCCTCCTCGAGTGCAACATCTCAAAATCATTGTAGAGGCTGCCTCACAGACTATTAGGGTCATTCATTTGCTGAGTGATCAATTGATCACGTAGACTAGGTCAATGTTACCTCTTGGTGTGGATGATGCTGGCGCATCGACATCTCATCAGAGTTTGCATGTATGTGAGCCCCATATTTGCATTATATGCAAGAATATGTGCCACGGACTTCTTACTGATGTTGATACATATCAGTATGTTATTGATGAGGAGGATATAGGAGACGTAGCTACAGAGCTTGCAACACCTCATGGAGCATCTACATCTCAAGAGAGTGCTCAGGAGGTGTACACAGAGCCATGGACTCTTGTTGATATGGTAAGAGTAAACATTATAAATAAATTTGTCACGTGACTTATTTAATTTAAAAATAATTTATTTATTTAGATTAGTTTTAATGATTGCATGCACTTATGTATATATTTTTTTTCCATTTATGTTCAGTCGATGACACAGGAGGAGGTGAGATAGGTGGATGAGTCCACACTTTCATCCATTTCATTTGGCCTTGATGACTATAAGGTATATTATAAATTATGTACCCATTAGTTTTTTTAATATCATTTGGTGTACATGCTTAAATCTCTATCAATTAGAGCAATAAAATTCATATATTTACTAATATATTGTCATCTTATTGTACTCTTGCAGGCTATATCCGATGTAAGTGGGGGGTACGAGGGGGTTCCTTCATCAAGTGTCGACAAAGGAAAGGTAATTAATTGTTTAAGATTAATTATGCATGCATATGTATGCCACTTGTGTGTAGTAATAAATATTTTACTTGCACTTTATTGTATAGGGTGTGGCTATTGATGATGTCCCATCACCAGTACGGGAGCGTAGGGTTACAAGCATCTCGATTCGGAGTGATAGCCTGATTGTACATAGACTTTTACATATTTTTATTTTTATTTTGTAACCATGGTTGTTATGATGAAGTACATTGATATATAATTGACAATCTTTTTACTCTCATAGGTTACTCCGAGTGTGAGAGAGGGCCCATGAGAATCTTTCGTATCTTTGTTGACCCAACCCACTATTCCAGAGGAGGGATCACTAGATGTAAGTTTTAATTTTGGTTCAATCAATTTTTAATTTTATTATGCTATCATCCTATTTTGTAGATTTATTACTCTATGTTGCACCACTCTACTAATCTCATTATTGCAAATATATATTTATAGGTCAAAGCTAGTATTGTTGGCATGGTCCCTTTGCTACCCATGACTTATGCTAGGACACCTGATCATGGTAGGTGACCGAGAGGCCAGGTACAAATATTTGTATTTAGTTATAATTTTAATTAAATTAGTGTTTGAATTATGAATTATATATATGTACAAATCATATAAAGTAAGCAATCTAACTTGGGTTTGAACTCATTTTTTATGCAGGATCAATCAGAGCCCAACACTTCTTCAAAGAGGCTACGTTTTGATGATCCCCCTACGGCATAGGATGTAGTTTTAGTTTTATGGTCATTTAGAGATGCCACTTGGCACATTTTGAGATGGCATATATGCCACATTGTACACCTTAAAACATTGATTTTGTAGACATTTTGAAATGGCATGTGCCATATTTGTATATGGAGATACTTTTGATACATTTGATAATTTGTATATATAGAACATGTTCATTTTTATGTTTTATTTGCATCATATTTTGTATACATATTTATTATTCATGTTTATGGAATTGAATGGTGAAGTTATATCTTGACTATGATTATCATTATGATTTAAATTATATCTTGTTGGAGTTACATTTGTTTTTCTTTACTCTGAAATACCCTGTTCATGGAGCTTATTATGTTTGAGGTTTAACTTCTATACCATTATATATACTCACTTGAGCCACTTAGTACTATATTTTCAATACTATGTATATACTCATTGTGTATATAACTTGTCATATTGGGGTTTGCCGATACCTCTCACAAGGTCTGAGATACGATCCATGGAAGATCGTTGCCTAATCATGCTTAGTGCACCTTGGGGTCACTTGGGTCGAGCATGGTCACGAACATTTCAGTGACTCCGTGGGTAGAATGGGGTTGTCACTGGTGTTTACCCAGCCAACTGGAGCCAATGGAGTAGATAGTTTCATGTAATGTTAGACGGTTTGAAAGATACGTTGTTAAGCCACTTTCAACTAACCCTCATCATAAGTTTTGGCATCAACTAAGATTGCCTTGCCAAATGCAAATGAAGTCGAATTGCCCAAAATTGAGAGAGGTTATTGTAGACCTCAGAAACATGATCTTGTAGCACCTAATGGTTTATCGATACCTCTCACAAGGTTCGAGATATGAGCCATGGAAGATCATTGTCTAATCATGCTTAGTGCACCTTGGGGTCACTTGGGTCGAGCGTGGTCGTGAGCGTTCCAGTGACTCCATGGGTAGAACGGGATTATCATTGGAGTTTACCTAGCCAACCAGAGCCAATGGAGCAGACAGTTCGAAGCAATGTCAAATGGTTTGAAAGATATGCTACTGAGCCACTTTCAACTAAACCTCACTGCAAGTTTTGGCATCAACTGAGATCATCTTGCCAAATGCAAACGAACTCAAATCGCCCAAAATTGAGAGAGGTTATTGTAGATCTTGGAAACATGATACTATAGCACCTAACGGTTTATCAATACCTCTCATGAGGTCTAATATGTGAGCCCTGAAAGATCATTGCACAATCATGCTTAGTGCACCTTGGGGTCACTGGGGTCGAGCGTGGTTGTGAGCGTTCTAATGACTCTGTGGGTGAAATGGGGTTGTTACCGGAATTTACCCGGCCAACCGGAGCCGATGGAGTATACGGTTTGATGTCAGGTCAGATGGTTTGAAAGATATACTGCTAAGCCGCTTTCAACTGACCCTCACTACAAGTTTTGGCATCGACTGAGATCATCTTGTCAAATGCAAATGAAGTCGAATCACCCAAAACCGAGAGAGGTTATTGTAGATCTCAAAAACATGATCTCGTAGCCCTTTATGTTTTGTCGATACCTCTCACAAGGTCTGAGATATGAGCCATGAAAGATCACTTCCCAATTGTGCTTAGTGCACCTTGGGGTCACTTGGGTCAAGCGTGGTCACGAGCATTCCAGTGACTCCATGGGTGGAATGAGGTTGTCACTAGTGTTTACCTAGCCAACCAAAGTCAATGGAGTAGATGGTTCGATGCAATGTCAGACGGTTTGAAAGATACATTGCTGAGCCGCTTTCAACTGACCCTCACTACAAGTTTTGGCATCGACTGAGATCACCTTGCCAAATGCAAATGAAGTCTAATCACCCAAAATTGAGAGAGATTATTATAGACCTCAGAAACACAATCCCATAGCACTTGATGGTTTGTCGATACCTCTCACGAGGTCTAAGATACGATCCATGGAAGATCGCTCCCCAATCGTGCTTAGTGCACCTTGGGGTCACTTGGGTCAAGCGTGGTCGTGAGCATTCCGATGACTTCATGGGCGGAAAGGGGTTGTCACTAGAATTTACCCAGCCAACCAGAGCTGATGGAGTAGATGGTTCAATTTAATGTCAAATGGTTTGAAAGATACGCTGCTGAGCTGCTTTCAACTGAACCTCACTGCAAGTTTTAGCATCGACTGAGATCATCTTGCCAAATGCAAATGAAGTCGAATCACCCAAAAGCAAGGGAGGTTATTGTAGACCTCAGAAACACAATCCCATATCCCCTAACATTTTATTGATACCTCTCACGAGGTCTGAGATATGAGCTCCGGAAGATCACTGCCCAATCGTGCTTAGTGCACCTTGGGGTCACTTGGGTCAAGCATGGTCGCGAGCGTTCTGGTGACTCCGTTGGTAGAAATGGGTTTTCACTAGGGTTTACCTGGCCAACCAAAGCTGATGGAGTAGATGATTTGATGCAATGTTAGATGGTTTGAAAGATACGCTGCTGAGCCACTTTCAACTGAACCTCACTGTAAGTTTTGGCATTGACTGAGATCGCCTTGCCAAATGCAAACAAAGTTCAATCACCCAAAATTGAGAGAGGTTATTGTAGACCTTGGAAATAGGATCTCGTAGCCCCTAACAATTTTTTGATACCTCTCACAAGGTCCGAGATATGATCCACAGAAGATCGCTGCCCAATCGTGCTTAGTGATCCTTGGGGTCACTTGGGTCAAGCGTGGTCGCGATTGTTTCGATGACTCCATGGGTAGAATAGGGTTGTCACTAGCATTTACCTTGCCAACTAGAGCTGATGAAGTAGATGGTTTGATGCAATGTCAAATGGTTTGAAAGATACACTACTGAGCCGCTTTCAATTGACCCTTACTACAAGTTTTGTTGACATCGACTGAGATTGCCTTGCCAAATGCAAACGAAGTCGAATCGCCCAAAAATGAGAGAGGTTATTGTAGACCTCAAAAACATGATCTTGTAACACCTAACGGTTTGTTAATACCTCTCACGAGGTCCAAGATACGAGCCACGAAAGATCATTGTCCAATCATGCTTAGTGCACCTTGGGGTCACTTGGGTCGAGCATGGTCGTGAGCATTCCGGTGACTCCATGGGTAGAATGGGGTTGTCACTAGCATTGACCCAGCCAACCAGAGCTGATGGAGCAGACAGTTTGATGCAATGTCAGACGGTTTGAAAGATACACTGCTGAGCCACTTTCAACTAACTCTCACTGCAAGTTTTAGCATCGACTGAGACTGCCTTGCCAAATGCAAATGAAGTCGAATCACCCAAAACTGAGAGAGGTTATTAAAGACCTCAAAACCATGATCTCGTAGAACATAATGGTTTTGTGATACCTCTCACGAGGTCTAAGATACAAGCCACAGAAGATCATTTCCTAATCGTGCTTAGTGCACCTTGGGGTCACTTGGGTCGAGCGTGGTCGCGAGCATTCCAATGACTCTATGGGCAGAATGGGGTTGTCACTAGCATTTACCTGGCCAACTGGAGCTAATGGATAGATGGTTTGATGCAATGTCAGACAATTTGAAAGATATGTTGCTGAGCCGCTTTCAACTGAACCTCACTGTAAGTTTTGGCATCGACTGAGATCATCCTGCCAAATGCAAACGAAGTCAAATCGCCCAAAATTGAGAGAGGTTATTGTAGAACTTGGAAACATGATCCCATAGCACCTAACAATTTTTTGATACCTATCATGAGGTCTAAGATACGAACCCTAGAAGATCACTGCCCAATCGTGCTTAGTGCACCTTGGGGTCACTTGGGTTGAGCGTGGTCGTGAGTGTTCCAGTGACTCCATGGGTGGAACAGGGTTGTCACTAGTGTTTACCTAGCCAACTAGAGCTGATGGAGTAGATGGTTTGACGCTAGGTCAGACGGTTTGAAAGATACACTGCTGAGCCGCTTTCAACTGACCCTCACTTCAAATTTTTCCATCGACTGAGATCGTCTTGCCAAATGCAAATGAAGTAAAATCATCAAAAACCAAGAGGGGTTATTTTAGACCTCAGAAACATGATCTTGTAGCCCCTAATGGTTTGTTGATACCTCTCACAAGGTCTGAGATATGAGCCCTACAAGATCGCTGCCCAATTGTGCTTAGTGCACCTTGGGGTCACTTGGGTCGAGCGTGGTCACGAGCATTCCGGTGACTCCGTGTTCAGAACAAGGATGTCACTGGCATTTATCCAGCCAAGTGGAGCTAATGGAGTAGATGGTTTGATGCAATGTTGGATGGTTTGAAAGATACGCTGCTGAGCCGCTTTCAATTAAACCTCACTGCAAGTTTTGGCATCTACTGAGATTGACTTTCCAAATGCAAACAAAGTTGAATAGCCCAAAATTGAGAGAGGTTATTGTAGACCTCAGAAACATGATCCTATAGCCCTTGATGATTTGTGGATACCTCTCACGAGGTCTGAGATACAAGCCTCAGAAGATCGCTGGCCAATTGTGCTTAGTGCACCTTGGGGTCACTTGGGTTGAGCGTGGTTGCGTGTGTTTCGATGACTCTGTGGGTGGAATGGGGTTGTCACTAGCATTTAGCTGGCCAATCAGAGCTGATGGAGTAGACAGTTCAATGCAATGTTAGATGGTTTGAAAGATACGTTGCTGAGCCACTTTCAACTGACCCTCACTACAAGTTTTGGCATCGACTGAGATCACCTTGCCAAATGCAAACGAAGTTGAATCACCCAAAACTAAGAGAGGTTATTGTATACCTTAGAAACACAATCATGTATCCCCTAACAATTTTTTGATACCTCTCACGAGGTCTGAGATATGATCCACGGAAGATCACTACCCAATCATGCTTAGTGCACCTTGGGGTCACTTGGGTCGAGCATGGTCGCAAGTGTTCCAGTGACTTCGTGGGTGGAATGGGGTTGTCACTGGTGTTTACCCAACCAACTAGAGTCGATGGAGTAGACGGTTCAATGCAATGTCAGATAGTTTAAAAGATACACTTCTGAGCCACTTTCAACTGACCCTCACTACAAGTTTTGGCATCTACTGAGATTGCATTTCCAAATGCAAATGAAGTCGAATCGCCCAAAACTGAGAGAGGTTATTGTAGACCTTAGAAACAAGATCATGTGGCACCTAACGGTTTGTCAATACCTCTCATGAGGTCTGAGATACGAGCCATGGAAGATCGCTGCCCAATCATGCTTAGTGCACCTTGGGGCCACTTGGGTTGAGCGTGGTCACAAGCGTTATGGTGACTCCATGGGTGGAACGGGGTTGTCACTGGCATTTACCCAGCCAACTAGAGCTGATGGAGCAAATGGTTTGATGCAATGTTAGATAGTTTGAAAGATACATTGTTGAGCCGCTTTCAACTGAACCTCACTGCAAGTTTTGGCATGGACTAAGATCATCTTTCCAAATGCAAATGAAGTCGAATCACCCAAAACTGAGAGAGGTTATTGTAGACCTTAGAAACACAATCCCCTAGCACCTGATGGTTTGTTGATATCTCTCACGAGGTCCAAGATACAAACCCCAGAAGATCACTACCCAATCATGCTTAGTGCACCTTGGGGTCACTTGGGTTGAGCGTGGTCACGAGCGTTCCAGTGACTCCATGGGTGGAACAGGGTTTTCATTGGCATTTACAATGTCATGAAAGTTAACCACCAACTTATAGTCCACACCATTTTCAGTAACAAAAAAGTTAACCCTTTTACTCTCCCGTGCAAACTCATAAAGCACGTCACTTGCAGACCATAAAACACACAATGCATTATGGTACACTGGGCAGCCTGCAAGCAGTTGTATTTTACAAATTGAGTAAGTAGTCCTTGGGAGCATGTCCTTCTCTGTAGTGGAAACAATTAGGTTTTCATTCTGAAATAAGAGAAGAACCAAATGGGAAAGCATGCACACTTCTTTTCTTGACCCAGTTCCGTTGCAATGACTGTTAGTGGTATGTTTGAAATTTAAACTATGAAACTAATCATGATTAAGCTTGTGAAATTTGAACTATGAAGCTTATTATGTTTGAGGTTTAACTTTTATAGATTATTTGAAATGATAAAAAATAATATCCTTAAAGCATTAGAAACAACAATCAAACATGTAAGAATTCAAACCATGCAAATGACATAAGTAAATGACATGTAAGATCCCTTCTTGGTACTATTGGCCACCCATACATGATTTTGGTCATAATTCATTATCAAGAGTTCTAGGACATTTAACTTTTAAATCAAATTGATTGTTACAAATTGCCATTATAGGCTTCAAAAGATCTCAAATAACCATTAAGGATCCTTTTGTCCTTCTATCTCTGATTGGATCCATGGTGATCGTAGGCATCTTCATAGGTGCTCCTACACAAGTTACAATCCACATACAAAACCAAGTTTATTGACTCAAAATACAATCTAAGAAAGGTGAAATTAATGTATTGAAATTAAGCTTAACAAACTTAGAAAACAATGCACTAAGTTAACTCATTACCTAGTCAAGTGTTCCTGAAGGGTCATCTCTTTGCTTCAGGGTCTCCAATAGTGCTTCATGATTAGTAGTACTAATAGTCCAAAGTTGTTTTGTCTTTGGTCCTCCTTGATGCTTTGACAACTTGACATTTGTTGCTATAACAAGGTGTGAATACATGAGAATAGTTTTGTGCTTCTCATAGTCTTCAAATGCGGGAATTCCATTATTTCTAATCATGTATGTTTGCAGCCATGTTCCCGTAACAACAATTGAACCAGTAGGATATGTGAACCCATCACCATATGTCATCAGTTGTATAAGCTTCTATTTACCTCCTACACAATGTGCTAACCAATCATCTGACCTCTCATCATTCCCCTGCGGTGCAACCAATGCAAAAACATCTCCTGGCTTCAGAAGATCTAAAAGATGGTCATACTCAATGGAAGTGTCCATGTCATCATTTCTTATAGAGAGTGTCAAAGATAAAGGAGTTAGATACTATGGAACCCATGTATCCACCCACTCACTTGACTCACAATGATCCCAATCATACTAAAAACACATGGGGCAAAAACAAGCAACTCTCATGTCCAAATGGTCCATGTACTACTATTGGAGCTTCAGAATGAATGCATTTTTGAAGAGTCTTTCACTGTTTGACAATCCAATCTATCTCCTATAGTTCCCTCCTCAACCAACCAAAAGAATCTATGCACTATAGAATCAAGAGTCCCCCCTGTGACAATACTAAAGTACCCCAATCAACAATAGAATGAGCATCAAGAAGTACATCAGCTGAAATCCTCAATTGCTCCTTAACTAGAGCTCTCTTCACACACACACCTGCTCCATCATGCTCCCCTTTCCCATGCCCTAACTCAAAAAAACTCCAAATATGAGGTACACCTCTCTCCACATGCATTCTACACAACCAATAAAACATTCTAGGATTCTTAAATTGACCAGTGCAATTATCTGACCAAATGAGATGCCTATCCATAGCAATACCATTTTCTTGCAAGAAGTCAAAATAGTTTTGGAAACAATGTTGAACAAACTCATGAGAGTGAGACCTGTCATCGCTCATATAAAAATGGTACTCTCTGATTATCTTTCACTCATCTTTTGTGCTATTAGGGGAATGTCTATATGTGATGTGTACAAAAATAGAAGCCTGAATGAAATTGTAATATTGAGCTTGAGTCTCATTTTGGGGCTACAATTTATAGTTCTCCGCAAAGTCTACAACTGATATAATAGTTCCAATGGGGAAAGTGTCCTTACATGTCCTGAATTGTTGATCCAACCATTGAGACCTGTGACTATGCCTTGCATACTTGTTAAAAAGATTTGTCTTGAAATCTGAGATAAAATCAGCAACATTGTATTCTTTTGCAACTAACTCACATCTAGAGCCTTCACCTCCACTCTTCAATGTATATTTCACTGTTTCATATACATTTTTCTGGATGAGTGTCTTTCCAAAATTGTGTTCCAAACCCTCATGAAAACATGTTCTAAACTTGGACAAGCCACCACATTCTGAGCACTTGGCATTTAAGCAATCTTTTTTATAAAATAAACAACCATCATCTCTATGACATAAAAATTGATCTAGCAAGTCTCTTGATGATTTGGGAAGACCACTTGCACCACAATCCTCTAGCATTTCATTAGTATGAAAAGTAGAACAAATGGACCGTAATAATTCATGATGCATTGAAAACTCAACATGATATTTACAACAACATGTATTTTGAATCTTAAGGGGTACACAATAAAATGGCTTCATGGATTCAAAAGACCTTTGTGATATTTTCAATGTTGTATGTGTCTCACAAAAAATTTTATACAACATTGTTTGACTTACCTCCACATAATGTTTAGGATGTGGAGTGCGGTCTCAATTGCCAACTCTCAGCTTCAAGACATCCTTCACATTTGGTGACACTCTTGAGTTAGCATCCCAAATTTTTTGAATTTCATCCTTGACAACATCTGTTAGCTTCGTATCGAAACGTGGAAGTCTCCCACCATAAGCCCGTGTATCAATTTGAAGCGGATCATCAAGTCTTTCTCTTCTTGCAAGTGCTCTACCCAAAGTTTTACAGTCTATATTCAATTCAACACAAGTTTGTCTCATCAAATGAGCCTTTCTCAACTAATGACTTACTAAGGAGGTTGTAATAACCCTTCGAGCAACTCTCTTATTTTTTTCTCTGCTAGTCTTCCCAATGCTATTGAGAGCATTCAAAAGATTCTTCACAATAATGGCATTTCTCTCCATTTTTTTATTCACACGAATCTTCAATTTCACAAGTACAGGTCTCATATTTTGCATCTTTAACAACTGCACAAAAATTTAACATTGCTCAACCAATGTCTTGTTTCCAAAAAATTGATCATAAAGTCTTGAAGCCCACAACCTAACGGTTCTATGTGACCTCTTTCCTTCCCAATTATTCATAATGTTCTCCTCAATTTCAATTAACCATTTAGGTGTTCTTGAAAGCCCCAAATTTGAAGATTGATTATCTTTATTGTAAGGGACTTCATTTCGCATATAATTTGGAGATGTGTAAGATTCATGTGGTTCTTGTGCAACATTTTCATTCCCCAAGTCTATATTTTCAATCTCCATCTATACATTTTCATCTTCATTCCATTCATTGTCATTCCCCAAATCTATGTTTTCATTCCCCAAGTCTACATTTTCATTCTCCATCTCTACATTTTCATCTTCACTCCATACATTGTTATTTACAAAATTAATTTTCATATTATTTTCAAATTCAACATCCTCTTCACTTACAACTACATTTACAAGGTCACCTTGATTAATGTTTAACATACCTTCTCTCCTTCTTTGGTGATTTTCCCTATCTTTTTCCCTATATGCTTGAATTTCTTCATTCGTCACCTTCCTCTTGCGTTTAGCCTTTCGATGACTATTGCTTCCCATGGTGAGACCACAAGTTGACAAAACAAAAAATGGGCCCCAAATCACATTATTTTTTCCTACAACCCGTGAAAAAGTCTGAAATCTCATGCTTGTCTGGTCTATGGGGATAGGGAATATTTTGGTCAAATATGACCAGTGACAAATCAAGGACCCGATATTTCCAAGTAGATGAAAAAAGGGCGGGAGCAAATGAAAAAATTGAACTTTTACACATAAAATGGGGTATATAATATATAAAATGTATATTATATATATACTAATGTATTATATACTAATGTATATAATATATATATATATATATATATATATATATAAAAGGCATATGATATATATAATGTATATTATATATATACTAATGTATTATAACATACTAATGTATTATATGTGTACACACTAAAATGGTGCACTTCTATGAACCATTACATGCAAGGTTGCTCAAGAATGAGGCCTCACAAAGTGGCTCATAGCTCTCTATGCATGGAGTTGCAAGGGACTATGGTGTATTTGCTCTCAGCTAGAGCTACAAGCTTGTGACCTTGCTAGTCAACCATACAATGAGAGATTCAAGTGAAGACAAGGGCAACAATGCCAATATCTCCAAGAATCAAATATGCAAATGCAATGCAAGCTATATGAAGATGCAAATGTGCAAGCTATGCTATGAAAATGGAAGTACAAACTAAGCTATGAAATAGAAATATCAATGGATTACAAATCCTTCCTATTTAGACTATGTGAGTTTATTCTATTGCATAAAAGGAAACTAAATTAATATGCCAGTATCATGCAACTAAGAAAAGAAATATGCAACTACAATGAAATGCAACAAGTCTTCAATGTCTTCAAAAGCTCCAAATGCACCTAAAACCTGCAGCATAACATTAGCATAAAACAAGTGGATATGCAAATGGAGGAGAGAGTTTTCCTTTTATAGGAAATGAGATAGAATGGACCATTGAGATTAAGAGGCAAAAAGTCTTAATCAGTGGTGGAGCTTGAAAGAGGAGCAATCCATGTGCACAAGTATCCTCCAATGAGAGTGAAGTGTTGACTTTTGAGCCTCATGTGAGACAAAAAGTGCTTTTTCCCTTTTTATAAAATAGGAATAATATTTTATTTGTGCAACTTAGGATAAGAGGAAAAGGTGGGCTTTTTATTTAATCAAAAGGAGAGGAAGTATTCCTTTTAATCAAATAAAGACTTAGGATAAATGGTTAGCCCAAGGATAAAAATCCAATATATGATTGAATTTAAGATTTAATCAAGAAATTGATATTGTTGAAAATATTGATTATTGATAAAATTGAATAAATGGGGCCCAAAGTCTAGGCGACCATTTTTGGGTGCATACATTTTCCCCTCTTTTACTAATGTGTGATCGATTTGGGAACACATGTAGTCAAAGAATGAAGTTGCAATGTGAGATCGATTTGGGATCACAAAACAACTCAGATATGAGGTCGATTCAGGATCATATCTGGACAAAACATAAACAAAAGGCCTTTGAACATGAGGTCGATTTGGGATCACATTCAAAGTAGGAGATAAGAATCTCAAATTTGAGCAAAATCTCACAAAAGATATCTGAATCAGGAAGATCAAGCAATCAGGGATGAGAATCCCATAAATACTGCCCCCTCGAAATCAAAATCAAAATCGGGTAGAGAGGAGAACAGTGAATTGATAAGGATTTGATCAAATCAGAATGAAATCACAATCGAATGTAAGGGTCAAATAGGGTAACCATTAGGCAATAAAACATGCCCCAGCCTGACTGAAAAGATGTAGTCAAACGTGAGAAATGAGGGAGTGGAATGAATATGAATGAAAGACTAGAAGTTTGGAAGACATGGAAATGAAGAAATGATAATGCCCCAACAAAGATCGAAGGATTAGGCCTCAAAAGATCAGTCAACTGCGCAGAAGGGGGGAAGAGTTTGAAATACGATTTTGACTATCAAGATGACCTCAAATTTCAATTTCGAGTCCAAAAATGGATCCAGAATGTCGAAATTAGCTAGGGGTGCAATTTTTGCGCAATTTCGAGGTGTTTGGAAAATGAGGTCAAAAAGTCAAAAGGCTATAAAAGGGGTCAAAATGTCATTTTCAAAAATCATTTATCTTTTAGCGATTTAAGAATTTCAGAGCTTTAGAGAGAGAAAATGGCCCAGCAAGCAGGATTTCCCATCCACAGGCATCGATTTGAGCGCACCCGATTGCACAACCGGCCACCACACTATCCTGCCCCGGTATGTTTTCAAAAAACTCAAGCTTTTTCAGTCATTTTTTGCATTTAATAGCTTATTTTAGCACATTTTTCAAATTTTTAAATTTCAAAAAATTTTGCTAGGTGAAATATCACACGATACTTTAGAAGTATCGCGCGCTTTGGGGAGAAGTATCGCGCGATACTTCGCGGGTCCCTAAAGTATCGCGCGACCTAAGGCACCAGTATCGCACGATACTAGGCAAAAGATCACACGATACTGGGTGAAGTATCACGTGATATAAGGTTTATCACCCCGCTATAGGGAGAAGTATCGCACGATACTTCTCCAAAGAAAGAATATCGCCCAGTATAAAATTTTGATTTTTAATGCATTTTTGAGCAAAAATGACATGGGTCTAGACAATGTTATATTTTTGAGATGTTTTATACTGAGTTTTTGGACATCCATCATGATATGTGCTAACAACTAGCTTGGTTTTGACTTGCAGGAGATCTTTCCGGCACTCATCATCAGAGCGCCGAAGGTGACAGGATTGCGGTGTGTCCGAGATTTGGATGATCCAGGCAATGCTGACATCAGAGTGATGGGATTCAAATATCTGCTGAGATACCCATATATCCGAGCGGACCATGGGTTGTTGACTACTCTTGTCGAGAGATGGCATAGTGAGCACAACACCTTCCACCTGCCAACTGGAGAGCCGTTGATCACTCTAGAAGACATCTACAGGATCTTACGAGTGCCATGTCATGGCGAGCCAGTGAGTATAATCATGTTTTAAGATCTAGTCATAAATATAATATTTCCATATGATGAAAACTGACATGATTCATTTGTTGGCACAGGTGTACATTGATCAGGATGCCACTGAGGGGCACCGACTGGTTCAGGAGATGTTTCAGGATGTCACTATTCTGGATAGGCATATCAGCTGGGAGAGGCTGATAGATGATTTCGGTAGAGACTACCCAGTGCCATGCATAGTGGCATCTATCATTTCATAGATCCTGATGACTGACCGCAGGCAAAAGGGTTTCCCGCTTGGATGGGCTCAGCTTTTGGTTGACTTGGTCGGCAGGCCGCGACAGATGGCATGGGGTCCTGCCATACTGGCAAAGATGTAACATGAGCTGCACGAGATCATCTATAGAGACGGTCGGACATGGGCATGCGGTGCCATCCTGGCACAGGTATGGGCGTGGGAGCACATCGCTGTGGTGCACCCCAGGGTTCAGCCGAGGGAGAGGAGGTACCCCTATATCTACAGGTACCTCAAGTTCATATCACGTGCCCATTCTAGGGATGTGACCTACTATCGGCAGATTTTGGATGAGATAGCCTCATTCACATGGAGGCCCTACAGGGAGGTTGGGGTTTGGGGAGATGCAGCCGATGAGCTGAGTTATATGCTATGCAGTCAGTCACTGGTAGGTCGGTATGCAGAGATCGTAGAGAGATTCTGCATCACTCAGGTATGGCAGTAGTTTGGGAGGCAGCAGCGAGTCTCGACAGAGACTACCACATATGCCAAGGCCAGAGATGAGGAGGGTCATGGGTGGCTACCCATGTTGGATTATCAGCAAGCTGTCACGGAGACAGCAGGTATCAGGAGTGAGCTCTGGGAGTATTTCCTAGATATGGCAGATGCAGGAGCTGATGGAGCCTACAGAGCAGAGTGGCGGAGGGTGCCATTCCCTCGATTTACAGTGCCAGATGCACAAGTACCAGTGCCAAGAGGAGACGGAGGGGGTGACGGGGGAGATGGAGGAGACAGGGGGGATGGAGGAGAGGGAGGAGGAGAGGGAGGGGATGGAGGAGATGGTAGGAGGGGGAGAGGGAGGAGGATGGAGAGAGGAGAGGGGTCGAGATCAGGTGGCCAGAAATGGTCACGGGGACAGCGATCAGTGACACCTGAGGAGGAGGCGAGACCAGCTCACCGGTAGGCGGAGGCACAGCAGGATCAGCCTGCGGGGGGAGAGGATCTGAGAGCCCAGATACAGGCTCAGGAGGCAAAGATATAGTAGCTCTGGACTACTATAGCTGTGAGAGATAAGCAGCTACTAGATCTGAGGGCAGAGCGGGATCAGCAGATATCTGATCTTAGGGCAGAAATAGCACGCCGTGAGGTGATGGCATAAGCCGGGGCACTGGAGCTCCGACGAGAGTCAGTGAGAGCAGCCTATTATCATGGGCTATATCTGCAAGCCGTCCCAGAGGGTGAGAGAGCACCATCATACTCTCAGCGAGCAGGGGTATTAGATGTGGTACTCGATAGGAGAGCTATGCCTCCTCCACCACCATGAGCTCCTCACGAGGGTGGTAGTGAGTCTTAGGTTTTAGATGTTTTGGACATATTTTGAGACTTTTGATCCAAATTTTAGGATCTCATATTGTATTGTATATCATGACATTGTTATAGATTTATGAGATTACTAGATATTCGATGTATCATGTGTATTTGTCTCACTTGTGATGGATGTATCAGTTTATGTATATTGTCTTGCCATTTTGCTCAAAATGTTTATGTATGTTCTCTCTCATAGATGTATGTTTAATTCTCGTGTATGATATAGACTCATGTTTCTTGAAAATGACAGTTGTGATATAGATATGATGATATGGTTAACCCCTTGTGATGAACAGGAATAGGTTCGAGATGAAAAGAACAAGGAGTGAAAGACATGATCGAGAAGAAGAAAAGGTGAGTGCAGTCGACTGACAGGTCCACATAAGATGAAAAGGAGAGCTCTCTCCATATGCAAGATGCAAAAACTAAACTAAGAATGCAAGCTACTATGAAAGTGGTTGACTTGCAAGGTCACAATGCTTATAGACATCTAATTATCATCATTGAGCATTTTTGGTAGCGTTGTAAGATCATACAATGCACACTAGCATAACTATGTGGATATGAATATGATCTTTATCAGATAGAAATGTGAGAATCCCACCTAGGCATCAAAGACGTATAGGTCAAGATGACTAATGTAGTGGGATCACCTAAGTTTGATATGGCAAGATTATGCTTATATCAGGACACATGAAAGTCAGGATAGCTAAAAGCATGCACTCACAAAATAGTCAAGGATAATACCTTGTTAATCCATAGTGTCAAGTAGGACCAGCATAAATGCTCATGACAGTTAGGATCAACAAAATATACTCACAAGCAGATAAAGAAAGAAAACATGTTCTCATTCCCTCAGTCTTCTAGCTATGCATCATCGAAAACTTCTGAGGGAGAGATCACTCATCAAAGAAATCCTCATAGACAGCACACAAAGAAAAATAAAGTCATCATATCGTCATCGAGTTAATTGTTTAAGTGTGTGTGTGTTGGTCATAGAGTCAGACTCTGAGTATTGCATCTGCATATGAGCACTATCGCATTATACTTAGACTATAGGCAAGACATCTAATAAGTGTTAAGAAACACTCGACGCAAGGGTAGTGTTGAAAAACACTGTTTGGGGTGGTGTTGAAAAACACCTGTTGTGAAATGCCCCAAGAGACGAACGCACCTAAAAGACCAATGCTAACAGTTATGCCCCCTAGACAAAGACAAAGACCAATTCCAAACTAAGCCAAATAAGGTCAAGGTATGATGGGAAGTGGCTAAGTGTTGAGGACACATGCTAACAAATAGGAGTGCAAAGGCCTCAAGTAGCGCCTGTTTCCAGGTTTTCACCACTTGGAGTCTTTTTTTTTTTTTTTTTTCATTTTTTTGATTTTTTTTTATTTTTTTCTTTTTATGATTTTTTTGTATTTTTTTAGGACTGTATATGCTTTTTAGGATTTTTTCAGCATCATATATCAATTTTTTTGGTATTTTTTTCATGATCATAAGATATGTACAAAGGATGCCTCCAAACAGAACGGGCATCAAAGATAGAACTTTTTGAGGTGCACAATGTTGATGGGATCAGGGAGCTGTTCTCCATCAGGATCTGACAGTAAATACACACCAGTACCAAAAGTAGCTGTGATGACGTATGGTCCAAGCCAGTTAGGTTCAAACTTGCCCTTTTGCTCTCTATTTTGTTGGTTCTTGGGGTTCTCTCGCAAAACAAGATCACCTATTTGAAATTCTTGAGGGCGAACCTTTTTGTTGAATGCTTTGGACATACACTTCTGATACACTCTCATATGATCAAAGGAAGCTTTACGCTTCTCATCTAGAAGTTCTAACTCTTGTAACCTCATGGCGCGGTAATCCTCATCTGTAATCAAACCTTTGAGTGAGACTCTAAGTGATGGTATCTTGACTTCTAAAGGTACTACCGCTTCAGCGCCATAGGTGAGAGAGAAAAGAGCGGCTCCTGTAGGTGTGCGAATGCTTGTTCTGTAAGCCCATAGTGCTGGATTGATTTGCAAGTGCCAATCCCTACCATTCTTGTGCACCGTTCTATGAAGAATCTTAAGAATAGTTTTGTTAGAGGCTTCTGCCTGTCTGTTTCCTTGTGGAAAATAGATGGAGGACCAATGTTGCTTGATTTTAAACTTTTTGCATAGGTGCTTTAGGTCCTTATTCTTAAATTGACCTCCATTGTCAGTAATGATCTCAGAAGGCACTCCAAATTGGCAAATAATGTGATTCAAGATGAACAAAGAAATGGTCCTTCCTGAAGCAACAGAAAGTGGCACAGCTTCCACCCATTTTGTGAAGTAGTCAGTGGCAGTAATAATGAACTTGTGTCCACCTGATGAGTTGGGATGAATCTGCCCAACCAGATTAAAGGCCCAGCACTGAAATGGCCAATGAGAAATAGAAGGGATCAGCTCCCTACCTAGAGCATGAATTAGGTTGCCATGTTTCTGACATTTTTCACATGACTTAGCAAAGGTGACTGCGTCTATCTGCATTGTGGGCCAATAATATCCTACCCTAAGTAACCTTCGGGCCATGGCAAGACCATTAGAATGTCCACCACAAATGCCCTCGTGGATGTCAGCTAACGCTTGGTTGGATTCCTCCTTTTCCAAGCACCTAAGGAGCGTCTCATCTAAACCCCTCCTATATAAATCACCAGAGATGAGGGTGTGGCGAGAGGCGTTACAGATGAGGTTTTGGCATTCAGAGCGGTTGAATGTGTCGGGGATGATGCCATCATGAAGATATGAATAGATAGCACCATATCGGGAAGACTCGTGTGTGATAATGGCACAAATGATGTGGCTTTCAGATGAGTCAAAGATGGGATGGTGTAGCTCTTCCACCAGGAATTCAAATCAGGATTCATGTGTCTCCAACTGAAGAAGTGAAGCTAATGTGGCCATGGCGTCGGCAGCTTTGTTTTCTGTTCTAGGGATCTATTGAAACGTCACAAAGGTGAAATAGCATCTCAAAGAATCAACCATCTTTTTATAGGGTATCAATTTGTCATCCTTGGTTTGATACTCTTCATTGACTTGGTTGATGACTAACTGGGAATCCCCAAAGACATGTAACTCTGTGATGTTCCATTCTATAGCCATTCTCAAGCCATTAGTTAAAGCTTCATATTCTGCAATATTATTGGTACATGGGAATAATAGTTTGTAAGACTTCAGAATGTTGTACCCATGTAGAGAAACAAATAACACTCCAGCACCTGATCCGTTTTGCATGCGGGAACCATCAAAGAACATTGTCCAAGTGCGAGTAGTTGTATACAAGATGTGTTCATCTGGAAATTCCACTTGGACCGGCATACTATCCTGAATTGGGAAATCAGCTAATTGGTCAGCAATAGCTTGCCCTTTTATTGCCTTCCTTTCAACATACTCTATGTCAAATTCAGCTAGGACCATCATCCATTTAGCGAGTCTACCCGTCAGGGCAGCCTTACTAAGCAAGTATTTAAGGGGATCAATTTTGGCAACCAAATGTATGGTATGAGCAAGCATGTAGTGGTGCAACTTTTGAGAAGCAAACACCACCGCGAGACAAGACTTCTCAATATTATTGTAATTGATCTCATAGGAGACTAGAGTACGGCTGATATAGTATATGGCCCGTTCTTTCCCAGTATCATCTGATTGAGCCAATAATGCCCCCAGGGAAGTGTCTATAGTTGAAATATATAGGATCAATGGTTTTCCTGAAATAGGAGGCATTAGAATCAAAGGATTAGCCAAGTATTGTTTGATCTGATCTAGGCTCTTTTGACAATCCTCGTTCCAAACACAAGAAGCACCTTTATGCAATGTCTTGTTAAAGGGTTGTGCCCTATCTACAAGTTGAGAAATAAACCTCCTAATTGATTGAAGATGTCCCTAAAGACTTCTCATTTGGCTGATATTTTGAGGAGGTGGCATATCTAGGATTGCTTGGACCTTTTCGGGGTCAACCTCGATACCTTTTGCTGATATTATGAATCTTAAAAGTTTGCCTGAGGTGACGCCAAATGCGCACTTCTTTGGATTCAATTTGAGTTGAAATTGTTCCATACGATCGAGAATTACTTCCAGATCATCGAGGTGTGTGTCCCTTTTTCTTGATTTTGCTAGGGTATCATCCACATAATCTTCCATATTTTTGTGCATCATATCATGAAAGATAGTCATCATAGCTCTTTGGTAGGTTGCTCTTGCATTCTTTAATCCAAATGGCATGATGTTCCAGCAATAGGTTCCCCATGCACATGTGAATGTTGTTTTCTCTTGGTCTTCAGGAGCTATTTTGATTTGATTATACCCCGAGAAACCATCTATTAGAGAGTATATGTCATAGTCCGCCGTCATGTCCACTATCATGTCAATGTTTGGAAGTGGAAAATCATCCTCTGGGCATGTTTTGTTTAAATCTCTAAAATCTGTGCAGACACGAATGGACCCATTATGTTTAGAGACAGGTACTATGTTTGAGATCCATTCTGCATAATCGATGGCTCTAATAAATCCAGCTCTCAAAAGTTTTTCTAATTACCCTTTGACAAGTAGAGCTACATGTGGATGCATTTTTTTTAATCTTTGTTTTACTGGATTGACTCTTGGAGCTATAGATAAGTGATGCATTATGAGCTTCGTGTCAAGCCCTGGCATGTCTGAGTAGGTCCATGCAAAATTAATTTTCTTTTTCTGTAAAAACTGTACATATGCCTTGGTCTCTTCCTTTGATAAAGACTGAGCAAGATGGACTATCTGAGGATTTTCTTCTGTGTTTAAATTGACTGGCTTTGTTGGTTCAATCAATATTGATGATCTATCCTGGAAATAACTCGGCAAGTTATTAAGTACCCCATCCTTAGGTGCCTCAAAGAGGTTTTCACCCTTGGATGCGTCATTTCTTTTTACTATTTTTGGTTCTGACACCGCCACAAAGTGGTTTTCACCATCAGACCTATTTTTCTTTTTTTCTTTTATTTTGAGACTGAGGTACTTAATATCAGGCTCTGTCATGCTGGTTGTTGGTTCACTGGTGGAAGAAGCCACAGGTTCAAGACCATTCAGATAGCAGGCAATTTCATAATCATTGTGGAAGGTGAGGAATGTGGGCTCTTGATGGTGCTGAGACCAGTCAATTAGGTCAAAGTGAACAAGGGGTAAGTCAATGGCGGGTTCGATGTTGTTTATGTGAAAGGTGTCATCTCTGGTGACCATATAATCAGAGTTCATCAAGTCTTCTCCTAAGATACCCGAATTAGGACTCATCCTATCAAACGAAGCATCGTCCACTAAGGCAATTTGAGGAGTGCAATCCTCTAGTCCTACACTAGGATCGTTAGTCGCATCGGGTTGGGTACTATAAGCATGGACAATATCTACGTCCAGATCAACTGTTGCATCTGAAAGTGAGTCCCATTCATATTCATGGGAGTCTGTCTCTGAGTCATTATTTAGGCCTCGTGATGTAGAAGCCTCAAGGTTAGGAAGGGTTTCCCCCTCTCTAGTGCTAGTGTTGGTACTATCCGTCGTAGCTAGGATAGTAACACTTTCCTTTGTCGATCTAGCAGTCACATAGTCACTATCTGTCGCAGCTGGGATAGTAGGACTATCAAGTATCAAATCTATGGAATCTCCCCAAAGGAGATTCATTGAGGGCACCCAATCATCAGACACATCTTGTTGATTGGAAAGATCAGGCGTATAATCTGCGTCACTATCACTGTCCGTTGCAGCTGGGACAGGGACACCTTTCTTCTTCTTATTCTCAAAACCTAAGCCAACCGTGGACTTATTCTTTCATCCAAAAAGAGCATGATCAAGAGGCTCATCTTTAGCATCCAGCCTATGACTAAGGGGACCATATCCCAGATATCCCATATTTTTAACCAGTGTATACCCTTTCCCATAAGCTTTAGGTGAAGGAGCAAAATTCTCGTTATGTTTGTATTTCTCCTCGTGATAGATCCAGTCCCTTACAGCAACTTCCTCTTTCTCTTCTTGAATGGGGATCGAAGACTCAACAAATTTCCCAAATAATGTCATTGCTGATGATGAAGGCTTCACATTTGGGGATGGTCTCCCATAAGACCTAGGAGAGATTGGTATGTTTGTAAAAGAATCCATTTTATAATCTCCCATCCCAAGATCGATGGTCTTGAACTTCTGCTTGTATGGTTCAAGTGAACTACTAGGACTGTCAGCTTCCCTATTCAAAGGTACATGTGATCCTGTAGAAATGTTATTAACTGATAAAGCACTATCTCCAGGGATGCAAATTTCTACACCGTTATGGGGAAACTTAACACACTTGTGATATGTTGATGGGACTGCCTGCATTTCGTGAATCCATGGCCTACCTAGAAAAATGTTGTAGGCTAGAGGTCCAACATCAACAATTTGAAATAATATATCTTTTTCTACGGGACCAATGCGAATAGGCAAAACAGCCAATCCCTTAGAACTTCTTTCTGCTTCGTCATATGCTTTGATTGTGATCCTTTTCTTTGTGTCAATGACATTCTCAAAATATCTTAGAGCCAGCAACAAACTCAGGGTACAAATATTGAGCCCCGCACCCCCATCTATCAGTACACGCCTAACACAGGTTTTATGAATCATGACTTCGATGTGTAAGGCCAAGTTATGTGGGTGACTGATGGATTTGTCATCTTCTTCGAAGAAGGTGAGGTAATGAGGGCTAGCCAAATGGTTGACCATGTTTTGGAATTGATCAATATCTAAGTTGTTAGGGACGTTGGTTGCTCACAAAATGTCTTCAAGGACGCGCTTGTGCTTAGGAGACAATTCTAAAAGCTCAAAGATGGATATCTGTGCGGGTCTACGTTGTAGCTGGTCAATACGATTATAATTAGAATCAGGACCAATGGAAAATTTGGGAGGAGCACCTTTGGACATGGGCTGCTTAGACTTGCTAGTGCTAGGACCTCTAATGATAATGGGTGCTTGGGCCTGTCCCCTAGTGACAGCATTGAGGGACTGCGGCATTCTTTGTGAGTGAGGACCTCTTATCACCACAGCGGGTCTTTCATCAGTCATAGGAGTTGAGTCCACATTATGTCCATAGGGATCTTTCCCTCTCATCATGTTGACACTATCATCCACAACTTCAAGCATGTTAATAACGTTCTCCATGTTTGTGTAGGTGTAGTTGATAGCCGCCTTGCCATTCTTATTGTTAGAATTCTCTCCTTTCTCATATTTATTCAAGGGCTCTTTAAAGGCTTTATGATCTGCATTAGTAGTTAACCCATCCACTTGTAATTGTCCTTTCTCAATAAGGTCTTGGACAAGATGCTTGAGTTTAAAACAATTTTCTATGTCGTGTCCAATCCCATTATGGAAAATGCAAAAAGCCTTAGCATCCCACCAATGAGGTAAAGGATCCGGTATGCGATGTTTTGTAGGATCCTGTGGGTGTGCCAAATTATGAGCAACTAATGTCTTAAAAACATTTGCATAAGATTCTCCCAATTTGGTAAATTATCTTTTCTCCATTTTAGATCTCTTTTGATACTTAGGTTTGTCTTGTTGTGTTGAAGACGTTTGCAGCTTCATAGCTTGAACTGCATGGGAGAGGTTAAGAACTCCTTCATTTTTTACCTGAGATGAGTCAACAACTCCATCATTGACCACTTGCTTGTTTTTGTTCCAATAGGAGTTCTTTTTGTCCTTGTTACCATTAGTATTGTTATTTTGGCTATTGTTGTTATTTGTTGGTTTAGCCAAAATTCCTTGTTCTTTTAGGACATCCTCAATGCGACATGCCACCTCTACCATAGTATCAAAGGAATTAAATGAGATTTTCTTGACTTCGTATCTGAGTTCTAGTATTAGATTGCTCACAATGATATCAATTGTCTCCTCTTCAAGGATTGTTCTTGGGTATTTCGAACACAATCGCCTCCATCATTGTAAAAATGTGACAAAAGATTCCCCTTGAATTTGCTTAAGTTTACACAAATCAAGCATTGTGACCGACCTCGACAAGTTGTAAGCAAAATGCTGAACAAATCTTTGGACAAGTTCTTTAAATGTCTTTACTAGAGGGGAAAGGTTGGTGAACCACTCCATGGCTTGACCTTTTAAACTCCTTGGGAATAATCTCATCAAGTAGGAGTCTTCATGGTGAAAGGAAAAGCTCATTATGTAGAACTGTCGAACATGGTCGTGAGGGTCACCAGTGCCATCATATTTATCGTATGTTGGGAACTCAACTTTCTTAGGGAATTCTACCATCACCACATTTTTGTCAATGGGGTTATGACATATGGAGTCCAAATGAAACGTGCTCTTGGGAGCTTTCATCCTGTCTATATCCTTTTGCATTTGTAAGATCACCTCATCAGTTGAAGGGCTCTGTTTCTTGATCTTTTGGTGAACATCAAAATTATATGGAACTTTAGTGCCTTTGTTGATAAGACTTTCCAAGAATTTGTCTTTGTTTTGTTCCACATATTGCTCCATTGAAAGGATGGTTCTTGTTGCATAGTCATGAAGTCCATATGATCAAATTTAGCATAACTTCCTCCATGTTGTGAGCCATGATGTGCTCGTTGGGAGGGTTGCTTTAAATGTCTATGAGACGACTGTCTCCTATGATGGTGATGCAAGAGCATCCTGGGTGTAAGAGCAATCTTGCATCACCCAAAAATATTTCTATTTTTGTATTCAATAAGGGCTATTTTGTGCGGAGCTGCTATTTATGGAAAGTTACTATTTTTGGTAATTTTTGTATGTGCTCAGAATGATCTGATTTCTTTCTTGGAGGTTCATTTTGGTCATATAAGTCTGCCAGTAAAGTTTCATTGCCAGATCAAGTGTATATTGGAAGATATTGAAGATTTTCGGTATTGGCAGCAGGGTACAGAAACTTTGAACTCAGTTTTGAAAGCTTTAGAGGCCCCAAATGAGATCAAAAATTTAAGTGACGAGCGCTTGCACTGGTCAAGCCTGTAGAGCGCTTCGTGGTGTTTCTGAAATGGGGTTATGATAGCCGATCGGGTCAACTGGTGATGACTTATGGTCTTCGGAAGTTGGGCCACCTGAAATGGCAGAAAATAATTTTCTTCAAAATTTCTGTTCGGGTTTCAAAGGTTATCTTGAGCCGAATATGATGTAATAAAATGTAAAATAAAATAATTCTAAGTTTGGTCGGCCTTATTGGCTAAAAATTCTGGAACCTTCCCAGGCGGTGGAAAATTGCCTATATAAGGAAGGCTATATTATTGTCTTAGGCAGTTCAGAATAGTTCTGGGTAGTAGATCTGGGTAATAGTTCGAGGCTTTGTCTTACAGAATATTGTAAGGGAATGCCCATGTGGCTTTGCATATTGTAATTCTGAAAGTTTGTAATTCCACATTTGTGGAGATAATAAGAAGCCAATTTTTTGTTCTTGCATATTGTTGTTGTTTCTCTATATCTGTTATGTGTTTGTGGTATTAAGGGGAGCACCCTTCATCAGATGGTCATATCTTGAAGCCCTTCTTCCTCTAGGACTTGGGGATTGTGAGGGTGTCCTTGATCTTCTTCTAGGGCTAGGGGAAGGGGTAGATGGGGGTGAGTTGGTCCCACTATTGGCTCCCCTCCTATTAAATTGGCTTTGGAGTTGTTGTGCATAGAGTCTATCTTCTTCTTCTTGGGTGACTCTTTTCTGTATATCCAACAATGCACGTTCCTCTTCCTCTAGTTGTCTGAATTTTTCCTTTTTAGTAGCCTGTTCATCTAAGTAGGCTTGCTTCTCTCTCTCAATGCTTCTCAATCTTGTATTTGCATATCGAGAGGTGTCTTTAAGTGGGGAGGATTGTCTTGAATCTCTTATTGCATTGGCTGCATTTATGTGGTGATCACTAGATTCATTGTTCTGGTCTTCGTGTTGTGACCCTGAATCTGAGTGAGCTTGCTTATGATGTCTCTCAGCTCGTTGGTGAGCATCAAAATACCTCACGTTGTTGGGAGGTGACCAGGGTGGACTAGCATGAGAAGAACCACCATACTCTCTTCTGTGTCGTTGGAAGATATCCTCAAGAGTTTGATTCATGGCTTCTCTTTATTTTTGGGTAAAAGTGTAACTCATGTCCATGCTTGATGAGAGTGGTATGAAAGAGGTGCTCACTTCACTAGGATTAGCTCCCGGATTAAAACAAACCTCAGATTCACTCTTAGGAGATTGATCAAAAAGGGGACCTTTTCCCTTAGATTGTCGACGAGTCTTGATAGATGGTAACTGGCTAAAGGCAACAGGGGGTCGCTTCCCTTGATTGACTTGGTACCTTGTCGTAACTGACATGAAAGAAAGATACTCTCAATGAAAAGGTGACCTCTCAAAGTGTCAACGTCAAACTAGGATAATCAAAGTCCTCTGTTGTCCAAAAAAAGAAATGAAAAGAAAAAAGGGGCTTTACCAACACTGTCAAAGAGGTGCTTCAAATCAAAGGGTGACTACCCTTGCACTTTTGAATCAGGAGGTTGGACTAGGCCAAAAGATAATTGAAATTGAGATGAAAATTATTTGGATAATAAGAGTACTAAAATTTTCCAAGAATGTAGCTAACAATCTTAGAGATGAACCTTGGCACCAAGAATGACCTAATTTGGCAATTATTTCAAGGTGATTTTGTAAATCAAATGATGCTATCCCGGAGGACTAAAAACCAAAAATTTGGAGTCAAGACAGGTCTCAAACATCAGGGTGAGAAGCCTACTCTAAGACCTAGCCTAATTAATAGCAACTGAAACTGACCAAAATTTAAGCACGGCAGAAATAAACCAGGCGATATACTCCAGGCTACTGGGGCGATAAACCTATAACTGCGTGATACTTCACCCGAAGCTAGGTGATACTTCTTAGTACTGGTAGGTGATATACTTCAGGCAGGTCGGGCGATAGTCAGTCAGGGGTGAACTATCGCGCGATATTTCTCTTCAAAGTGGGCGATATTTCTAGCAAGCACAAAGTATCACGCGATACTTCGCTTTACAGGGCACGATACTGTTGTAGAATTGTTTAACTCTTGACCAGAATTGTGTAAAATTTGCATTTTTGGGTCTGTTTGGTCAAAATTTTCAGTTTGAGGGTTGATGTTTTCGATTTTAGTCACAATATCAACAGAATTTTGACAGGTTTGCAAACAGTAAGGGATCAAAACATGGTCTCAAACACTTGAAACAAGGGCAAAAGCAACCTTGCCAAGACAAACACTTGTGATATCAGAATTGAAACAACACCCTATGAATGCTACCGATTATTTGTATGTAAGAACGTTTGCACTGGTATCACACAACCGAAGATAATTCAAGCAAATCTATCCTAAAAAGTCAAGGCTCAATACTTACCAACTTAGCCCACAACTTGATGCCCCCTCGCCTCACACCAAGTGGTTACCTAAAAGAGATGTTGGCTTTGTCATGGAAATGTCAAATGACACAACCAAAGGGACACATATGGTGAGTATCTTAAGGTGATCTGGGTAAACCACTTGGATCAATCCTTGCACTAAGAAGATAAGCGGCTAAAATAAGGTGGCTTCTATCTAATGGTTCTTAATAAAGATTTCTGTTCACAACACCCCTCTTGCTCCTCATAAAAAGACTAGCACCTCACGGCCTCAAGAGTACCTTAAGCATTCTTGTTCAATGTTTTCCCCATGGTCGCAATCCCATGAGCTACTCACATCAAACGAAGACAAGTGTTATGTCTACTAAGGTTTTTGGTGTCCTTGATAGCCTTGAGTTTATAGTGAGTTGGAATCACTTGCCACCAAGGAAAATGATGACAAGGTTGTCCCCACTTGAGTCGTTCCTCTTGATTGCTCAAGAGCAGGCCCGCTAAAAGATTCCTAAACTAAACAAAAATGGATAATTTATGAGGTTCAAGATTTTTGATTCACCACAAGGGTAAAGAGCATACTCCTCTATCTCAAAAATCTCTCCCAAACACACCAAGCAAAGAGATTCAATTACTCCCTTGCTTCCAAAACCTTAAGATGGGTCAAGATTTTCTGATTCACCTAAAGGTGAAGAGCATACTTCTCCTACCACCTCAAGATCCCTTTCACAAGGTATTAAGATGCCTAATACAATTAGTGAATGCCACACTTGAAAGGAAAGCAAATAAACAAGCAAGAAATTTTATTTTTTTTATTTTTATGCTTGGGCAGCCCTGCAAAAACTGTTAGTAGCCCTCTTTGACATGCATTTTTAGCAATTTTCAAGCAAGTGAGAGCACCTACAAACACAACTTGTTAGACCCACAAGGTTAGAAAAATCAAAATCCAAATGTAAACATGCAATAAACTACTAGATTTAAGCTAAATGATGCAGGTTAGACCTATCTAAACACAGCAAAACAAAATAGCAAGCTAAAATAATCAAATTCAGATGAGAAAACTGGAAATGCAAGTCTCTTTCAGACCAGGCGATATTTCTCAGACTTCACCAGTATCGCGCGACACAGTTTCCTATAGTCGTGCGATATTTCTCAGTCGCGCGATACTTCTCACTATGGGCAGGCGATACTTCACCCGATAACAGGCGATATTTCTCAGTCGCGCGATACTTCTCACTATGGTCGGGCGATACTTCGCCCGATAACAGGCGATATTTCTCAGTACTAGCGGGCGATTCTTCTCTCGCGCGAAGTGTTGCACCACTATACAAAGGTATATCATGCGATATGTCTGAAAAGTATCGAGTGATACTCTGAGACAAAAAACTAGAGACTGAAAACCAAGCCGAAAATTGATAAAAATTTTGACGAAAAATGCAAAATTAAATGGACAAAGCTAATCTACTCAGCCCCACGGTGGGCGCCAAAAATGTACACACTAAAATGGTGCACTTCTATGAACCATTACATGCAAGGTTGCTCAAGAATGAGGCCTCACAAAGTGGCTCATAGCTCTCTATGCATGGAGTTGCAAGGGACTATGGTGTATTTGCTCTCAGCTAGAGCTACAAGCTTGTGACCTTGCTAGTCAACCATACAATGAGAGATTCAAGTGAAGACAAGGGCAACAATGCCAATATCTCCAAAAATCAAATATGCAAATGCAATGCAAGCTATATGAAAATGCAAATGCGCAAGCTATGCTATGAAAATAGAAGTACAAACTAAGCTATGAAATAGAAATATCAATGGATTACAAATCCTTCCTATTTAGACTATGTGAGCTTATTCTATTGCATAAAAGGAAACTAAATTAATATGCCATTATCATGCAACTAAGAAAAGAAATATGCAACTATAATGAAATGCAACAAGTCTTCAATGTCTTCAAAAGCTCCAAATGCACCTAAAACCTGCAGCATAACATTAGCATAAAACAAGTGGATATGCAAATGGAGGAGAGAGCTTTCCTTTTATAAGAAATGAGATAGAATGGACCATTGAGATTAAGAGGCAAAAAGTCTTAATCAGCAATGGAGCTTGAAAGAGGAGCAATCCATGTGCACAAGTATCCTCCAATGAGAGTGAAGTGTTGACTTTTGAGCCTCATGTGAGACAAAAAGTATTTTTTCCCTTTTTATAAAATAGGAATAATGTTTTATTTGTGCAACTTAGGATAAGAGGAAAAGGTGGGCTTTTTATTTAATCAAAAGGGGAGGAAATATTTCTTTTAATCAAATAAAGACTTAGGATAAATGGTTAGCCCAAGGATAAAAATCCAATATATGATTGAATTTAAGATTTAATCAAGAAATTGATATTGTTGAAAATATTGATTATTGATAAAATTGATTCAGAGTTGATAAATTGAATAAATGGGGCCCAAAGTCTAGGCGACCATTTTTGGGTGCATACAATATGTACTAATGTATATAATATATAAAATATATTATATATACTAATGTATATAAAATATATAATACATATTATATTATTTAATATATTTGATAAGGTGTACTATGACCCCTTGTAATTTCGGCAGACTGACTATACTAAATAAGTAGATATCATCTATCCTAGAAACTAGTACTAGGACCCCTAGGAAGTCCTATAGGAAGTCCCCATGACCCCTTTTGACACATTTGAATGCTCAAGTGTGTTTGAAGGTGTTGTAGGACCCCTTAGGACACACTTGAGTGTTCCAATGTGTCCACAGGAGTCACGGGGACTTCCTAGGGGTCCTAACATGTGATAAGGTCTATTATGACCCCTAGGAAGTCCCCATGACCCCTTATGACACATTTGAATGCTCAAGTGTGTCTGAAGGCATCGTAGGACCCCTTAGGACACACTTGAGCATTCCAATGTGTCAAAAGGGGTCACAGAGACATCCTAGGGGTCCTAATGCACGATAAGGCCTATTAGAGCCCCTAGGAAGTCCCCATGACCCCTTTTGACACATTTGAATCCTCAAGTTTGTCTGAAGTGGTCGTAGGACCCCTAAGGGCACACTTGAGCATTCCATTGTATCCACAGGGGTCACAGGGACTTGCTAAGTGTCCTAACACATGATAACATGTACTAGGACCCCTAGGAAGTCCTCATGACTCCTTTTGAAACATTTAAACACTCAAATGTGTTTGAAGGCCTCATACAACCCTTTAGGACACACTTGAGTGTTCCAATGTGTCAAAAGGGGTCACGGGGACTTCTTAGGGGTCCTAACATGTGATAAAGCCTATTAAGACCCCTAGGAAGTCCCCATGACCCATTTTGACACATTTGAATACTCAAGTGTGTTCGAAGTAGTTGTAGGACCTCTTAGAACACACTTGAGCATTCCAATGTGTCCACAAGAGTCATGAGGACTTCTTAGGGGTCCTAACATGTGATAAGGCATACTACGACCCCTAGGAAGTCCTCATGACCACTTTTGACACATTTGAATGCTCAAGTATATCCGGAGTCATCGTAGGACACCTTAGGACACACTTGAGCATTCCAATGTGTCCATAGGGGTCACCAGGACTTCCTAGGGGTCCTAACGTGTGATAAAGCCTATTAGAACCTCTAGGAAGTCCCCATGACCCCTTTTGATACATTTGAATGCTCAAGTGTGTCTAAAGTGGTTGGAGGATCCCTTAGGACACACTTGAGCATTTCAGTGTCTCCATAAGGGTCATGGAGACTTCTTAGGAGTCATAATGTGTGATAAGGCCTATTAGGACCCCTAGGAAGTCTCCATGACCCCTTTTGACACATTTGAATGCTCAAGTGTGTCTGAAGGGGCCGTAGGACACCTTATGACACACTTGAGCATTCTAATGTGTCCATAGGGGTCACAGGGACTTCCTAGGGGTCTTAATGCATGATAAGGCCTATTAGGACCCCTAAGAAGTCCCCATGACCCCTTTTGACACATTTGAATGCTCAAGTGTGTCTGAAGGGGCTGTAGGACCCCTTATGATACACTTGAGAATTCTAATGTGTCCACAAGGGTCACGGGGACTTCCTAGGGTTCTTAATGAATGATAAGGTATACTAGGACCTCTAGGAAGTCCTCATGACCCTTTTTAACACATTTGAATGCTCAAGTGTGTTTGAAAGAATCGTAGGACCCCTTAGGACACACTTAAGCATTCCAATATGTCCATAGGGGTCACATGGACTTCCTAGGGGTCCTAACATGTGATAAGGCCTATTAGGACCCCTAGGAAGTCCCCATGACCCCTTTTGACATATTTGAATGCTCAAGTGTGTTCGAAGTAGTCGGAGGACCCCTTAGGACACACTTGAGCATTCCAATGTGTCCATAGGGGCCACAGGGACTTCTTAGGGGTCCTAACATGTGATAAGGCCTATTAGGACCCCTAGGAAGTCCCCATGACCCCTTTTAACACATTTGACTGCTCAAGTGTGTCCGAAGGGGCCGTAGGACCCCTTATGACACACTTGAGCATTTCAATGTGTCCATACGGGTCACGGGGACTTCCTAGGGGTCTTAACATGTGATAAGGCCATATTAGGACCCCTAGGAAGTCTCCATGACCCCTTTTGACACATTTGAATGCTCAAGTGTGTCCAAAGTGGTCGTAGGACCCCTTAAGAAACAATTGAGCATTCCAATGTGTCCACAGGGGTCACGGGGAATTGCTAAGGGTCTTAACATGTGATAAGTCATACTAGGACCCCTAGGAAGTCCTCATGACCCCTTTTGACACATTTTAACACTCAAGTGTGTCTAAAGGTGTTGTAGGACCCGTTAGGACACACTTGAGCATTCCAATGTGTCCACAGGGGTCACATGGACTTCATAGGGGTCCTAACGCATGATAAGGCGTACTAGGACCCCTAAGAAGTCCTTGTGACCCCTTTTGACATATTTGAATGCTCAAGTGTGTTCAAAGTTGTCGTAGGACCCCTAAGGACACACTTGAGCATTTCAAAGTGTCCATAGGGGTCACAGGGACTTCCTAGGGGTCCTAACATGTGATAAGGGCTATTAGGACCCCTACGAAGTCCCCATGACCCCTTTTGACACATTTGAATGCTCAAGTGTGTCCAAAATGGTCAGAGGACCCCTTAGGACACACTTGATCATTCCAATGTGTCCCTAGGGGTCACGGGGACTTCCTAGGGGTCCTAACATGTGATAAGGCCTATTAGGACCCCTAGGAAGTCCCCATGACCCCTTTTGACACATTTGAATGCTCAAGTGTGTCTAAAGGGGCCGTAGGACCCCTTATGACACACTTGAGCATTCCAATGTGTCCATAGGGGTCATGGGGACTTCTTAGACATCTCAACACATGATAAGGCCTATTAAGACCCCTAGGAAGTCCTTGTGACCACTTTTGACACATTTGAATGCTCAAGTGTGTTCGAAGCGGCCATAGGACTCCTTATGACACACGTGAGCATTCCATTGTGTCCATAGGGGTCATGGGGACTTCCTAGGGGTCCTAATGTGTGATAAGGCATACTGGGACCCCTAGAAAGTCCTCATGACCCCTTTTAACACAATTGACCACTCAAGTGTGTCCAAATGTGTCATAGGTCCCCTTTGGACACACTTTAGTGTTCCAATGTGTCCATAGGGGTCACAGGGACTTTCTAGGGGTCCTAACGCATGATAAGGCCTATTAGGACGCCTAGGAAGTCCCCATGACCCCTTTCGACACATCTGAATGCTCAAGTGTGTCCCAAGTGGTCGTAGGAGCCCTTAGGACACACTTGAACATTCAAATGTGTTCACAGGGGTCATGGGGACTTCCTAGGGGTCCTAACACATGATAAGGCATATCAGGACTCCTAGGAAGTCCCCATGACCCCTTTTGATACATTTGAATGCTAAAGTGTGTCTGAAGGGGCCATAGGACACCTTATGACACACTTGAGCATTCCAATGTATCTACATGGATCATGGGGACTTCCTAGGGGTCTTAATGGGTGATAAGGCATACTAGGACCCCTAGAAAGTCTTCATGACCCCTTTTGACACATTTTTATTCTCAAGTGTTTTTGAAAGCATCGTAGGACCCGTTAGGACACACTTAAGCATTCCAATGTGTCCACAGGGGTCACAGGGACTTCTTAGGAGTCCTAACGCATGACAAGGCATACTAGGACCCCTAGGAAGTCTTTGTAACCCCTTTTGACACATTTAAATGCTCAAGTGTATCTGAAGTCATCGTAGCACCTCTTAGGACACACTTGAGCATTCTAATGTGTACATAGGGGTCACAGGGACTTCTTAGGGGTCCTAACATGTGATCAAGCCTATTAGGACCCCTAGGAAGTCCCCATGACCCCTTTTGACACATTTGAATACTCAAGTATGTCTGAAGTGGTCGTAGGACCCCTTAGGACACACTTGAGCATTCCAATGTGTCCATAAGGGTCACAAAGACTTCCTAGGGGTCCTAACGTGTGATAAGGCCTATCAGGACCCCTAAGAAGTCCCCATGACCCCTTTTGACACATTTGAATGCTCAAGTGTGTCCCAAGGGGCCGTAGGACCCCTTATGACACACTTGAGCATTCCAATATGTCCACAGGGGTGACAGAGACTTCTTAGGGGTCCTAACATGTGATAAGGCCTATTAGGACCCCTAGGAAGTCCCCATGACCCCTTTTGACACATTTGAATGCTCAAGTGTGTCCCAAGGCATCGTAGGACCCCTTATGACACACTTGAACATTCCAATGTGTCCATAGGGATCACAGGGACTTTCTAGGGGTCTTAACATGTGATAAGGCCTATTCGGACCCCTAGGAAGTCTCCATGACACTTTTTGACACATTTGAATGCTCAAGTGTGTCTAAAGGGGTCATGGGACCCCTTACAACACACTTGAGCATTCCAATGTGTCCATAGGGGTCACGGGAACTTCCTAGGGGTCTTAACACGTGATAAAGCCTATTAGGACCCCTAGAAAGTTCCCATGACCCCTTTTGACACATTTGAATGCTCAAGTCTATCCCAACTAGTCGTAGGACCCCTTAGGACACACTTGAGCATTCCAATGTGTCCATAGGGGTCACGGGGACTTCCTAGGGGTCCTAACGCATGATAAGGCATATCAAGACCCCTAGGAAGTCCCCATGACCCCTTTTGACACATTTAAATGCTCAAGTATGTCTGAAGGGGCCGTAGGACCCCTTATGACATGCTTGAGTGTTCCAAAGTGTCTATAGGGGTCATGGGGACTTCCTACAGGTCCTAACATGGGATAAGCCATACTAGGACCCCTAGGAAGTCCTCATGACTCCTTTTAACATATTTGAATGCTCAAGTGTGTTCGAAGGTATCGTAGGACCCTTTAGGACACACTTGAGCATTCCAGTGTGTCTACAAGGGTCACGGGGACTTCCTAGGGATCCTAACACGTGATAAGGCATACTAGGACCCCTAGGAATTTCTTGTGACCCCTTTTGACATATTTGAATGCTCAAGTGTATCTGTAATCATTGTAGGACCCCTTAGAACACACTTGAGCATTCCAATGTGTCCATAGGGGTCACAGGGACTTCCTAGGGGTCCTAACATGTGATAAGGCCTATTAGGACCCCTAGGATGTCCCATGACCTTTTTTGACACATTTGAATGCTCAAGTGTGTTCAAAGTGATTGTATGACCCCTTAGGAAACACTTGAGCATTCCAATGTGTCCATAGGAGTCATAGGGACTTCCTAAGGCTCCTAACATGTGATAAGGCCTATTAGGACAACTAGGAAGCCCCCTGACCTCTTTTGACACATTTGAATGCTCAAGTGTTACTGAAGGGGTCATACGACCCCTTATGACACACTTGAGCATTCCAATGTGTCCACATGGGTCACGAGGACTTTCTAGGGGTCCTAACGTGTGATAAGGCCTATTAGGACCCCTAGGAAGTCCCCATGACCCCCTTTGACACATTTGAATGCTCAAGTGTTTCTGAAGGGGCCGTAGGACCCCTTTTGACACACTTGAGCATTCTAATGTGTCCAAAGGGGTCACGGGGACTTCCTAGGGGTCTTAACATGTGATAAGGCCTATTAGGACCCCTAGGAAGTCCCCATTACCCCTTTTGACACATTTAAATGCTCAAGTGTGTCTGAAGGGGCCTTATGACCCCTTATGACACACTTGAGCATTCCAATGTGTCCATAGGGGTCACGTGGACTTTCTAGGGGTCCTAACGCACGATAAGGCCTATTAATACACCTAGGAAGTCCCCATGACCCCTTTTGACACATTTGAATGGTCAAGTGTGTTTGAAGTGGTCGTAGGACCCCTTAGGACACACTTGAGCATTCCAATGTGTCCATAAGAGTCACGGGGACTTCCTAGGGGTCCTAATGCATGATAAGGCATACTAGGACCTCTAAGAAGTCCCCATGACCCCTTTTGACACATATGAATGCTCAAGTGTGACCGAAGGGGTCGTAGGACCCCTTATGACACACTTGAGCATTCTAATGTGTCCATAGGGGTCATGGGGACTTCCTAGGGGTCTTAACCTATGATAAGGCCTATTAGGACCCCTAGGAAGTCCCCATGACCCATTTTGACACATTTGAATGCTCAATTGTATCTGAAGGGGCTGTAGGATCCCTTATGACACACTTGAGCATTCCAATGTGTCCATAGGATCACAAGGACTTCCTAGGGGTCCTAATGCGTGATAAGGCCTATTAGGACCCCTATGAAGTCCCCATGACCCCTTTTGACACATTTGAATGCTCAAGTGTGTCTGAAGTGGTTGTAGGACCCCTTAGGACACACTTGAGCATTCCAATGTGTCCACAGGGGTCACGGGGACTTCCTAGGGGTCCTAACACGTGATAAGGCATACTAGGACCCCTAGGAAGTCCCCATGACCTCTTTTAACACATTTGAATGCTCAAGTGTATTTGAAGGCATCATAGGACCCCTTAGGAGACACTTGAGCATTCCAATTTGTCCACACAGGTCACGGGGACTTCCTAGGGGTCCTAACATGTGATAAGGCCTATTAGGACCCCTAGGAAGTCCCCATGACCTCTTTTGACACATTTGAATGCTCAAGTGTATCCGAAGTGGTCATAGGACCCCTTAGGACACACTTGAGCATTCTAATGTGTCCACAGGGGTCACGGGGACTTCCTAGGGGTCCTAACATGTGATAAGGCATACTAGGACCCCTATGAAGTCATATTATTTTCATGCATTACTTCATTAATGTCTACTCTGGGAGGAAGATTATAATTTCCATATTTTCACAAGCCCTAAAATATTTTTATCATTATCACTCTCCGCCTCCACTCTCTCATTTTAGTTCTCCTCATCTCTGTTGTACTCATCTTAGCCATCCTTACCTACTCTTTAACATAGATTCTCCAAAATTTGCAAAATCCTTACCTACTGTCAAATCCTTGCCTATGACGTGCAAAATGAGCAAAGCAAGTGAAATGAAAGGGAAGTATGGATCAAATAGCAAAGGTGCATCAAATCGGATCAATATCATAATATATGCAGAAAATATTGTTACAGACAAAAATATTTGTATAAATTAATGGGAAAGAGTGTGAAGAGCTTCTTGGACCCATAATAGAAACTATTAAGGAATTGCATGATATATTACTCAACGGTGCAAGGAATATTATTGATGAACATGGGATTGTAGCTACATCTATTCAATAAACAGAGGAATATATAGAAAATCTTCTTAATAGAGAGATTAGTGTGAGAGAAAAGGACATTTCAAAAGAAAATGGTTATCTTGGTGCCATCCAAGGTATTCCAATTACTCAGGACGAAGAGACAAAGTCCACAGTTAATGGGAAAGAATGGGAAGAGCTTCTTGGGCCCATGATAGAAGTTACAGACAAGGAGGAAGAGCTAGGAAGGGGAAAACAATAAAGGAAAGAAGATATGCATGTGTGAGCCTATGTCAGATGATTATGATGAGTACTCACCATCTGCTAGTAGCTCAAGTAACAAGTGTTGTGGAATTATCCACAAAGCAATGTGAAATGAAGCCTCAAATTGGTTTAGTAGGCAAAGAATTTGGTCATGCACTTCATTCTAGCACCACAAATATTTTGATTAGAAATGCCTATTCATCAATTACCTTGCATTTACGGGACTTGGTAAACCAAGTTACTCATGTTGGGAATTATCCCTCAAATGTAAGTTCATTTCCACCTTTGGCAAGGCAGTCTCACTCCTCATTTTACAACAAAGGGTAGCCATCTATGGTCCAAGGTTTTAATTCAGCTGACAAGTGGAGAGCTTCTCAAGGTACTGATCTCCTTCCTAGAGAAGTTCCTAATTCATCTCAAGGTTCTCGTTTAGGTGACCAACACCTTGGAGGTCCACAAATAGACCCATTGATTTCCCAAATTGGTAAAATGGTAGATGCAATTTTTGAAAGAGTATCCCAATTGAAGAGAAATTGAAATTCTAGTGAGCATAAAGTTATTGCAGATCCAATGGGTGTATCTCCTCCAATGACAAATATAACTTCTTCTAGAGACTTGAGTTTAAATGGAAACTATTTGTTCCCAAACATGCCACAATTGAGTAGATGAACTAGATGTTGCTTGAGTAAAGAAGATAGTGGTTTATTAAAGCATCTGCATTATCCCACTTGCTATCAATTACTACTTTTTGAGCAGCTTGCCAGCTACTTCTATGTAGGATTTTTGTAATATATATTGTCCTCATGCAAGTAGATGATAGTTTTTGCAAACATTTTCTGTTGTAAAGGGTTAGTGAGAAATATCAAAGAAAAGGTTCTTGCATGTATTATTTAGACACATATCAATTAGGAAACCATTTTTCTCCCATTACATGGCAAAAATGCCTAGATTCACTTTGTGGGTATCAATAGGTAGCAAGATGAGGGAAGAAATATTTGAGAAGAGGAAGTACAAATGTTACTGTCCAAAACCATTTCAAGAGTAATATTCTTCTCCTGATTGTAATAAGAAACTCAAAATGCAGAAGACAACAAATAGCTGGGGCATTTATTTCCTATGACCTATGCCAATTTCAGTTCAATTCCTATTGATGATATTCTCAATGTGTAAAAATAAACTGATGTGTTATTTTAAAATGGTGTTGACTGAAATTTATGAACATATGTCAAATATCCATTTTTTCCAGAATTTGAAATAGAACCAATGGTAATATAATCAAATTTTTGAATTTCACATCCAATCATTGGATGTTAATCAAAAGTACAACATGATAATATTTTTGAACCGATAAATAATCTTAGTCTTACTTCAAACCTACTCCCGTGTATGTGGGTTCTTGGACGTATCTACTGAGCAATGTGTGGATCTATAATGTCCCTATCTAGGACCTTACTCACTTTGCTTAAAACTCCTAATTAGAATTTGGATTTCTAAAGGCTGTTGTGATATTATTTAAGTTTGCCTTGCTCATTACTGATTAATATTGTAATGAATTGGTTATCCTTCTCTCTCTTTCTCTCTCTCTCTCTCTCTCTCTCTCTCTCTCTCTCTCTCTCTCCCCTTCCCCTTCTCTCTCTCTCCTACTCTCTCCCCTTCCCCTTCTCTCTATCTCTCCTACTCTCTCTCTCTCTCTCTCTCTCTCTCTCTCTCTCTCTCCTTCTCACTCTCTGTCTTCCTCTCTCAGCCCCTGCCACCTTCTAACTCTCTCTCTTCCTCAATGGCCTCCCATGAATTTTTTAAATGGCTGATTGATTTCCTTTGCTTCTTTCAATGGCCATCCATGATTTTTCTGCAATCTTCTGACCTTTCGTACATAGTTGTAAAATACATATTAATATATATTATGTACATATAAAATAATATGTAATATATGATATATAATGTAACATTTAATATTAATATATATTAAATAATAATATTTAATGTAAAATGTATATTATATAATATTTAATATATAATTGATATTATATAATATTTAATATATATAATATATAATCTAATATATATTTGATATATAGTTTTTGATATATAATATATAATGTAATATATAATCTAATCTGCTATAGGATGGAGAAATGGGAGGGAGAAAGGGGAGGGAAAAGTGAAAAATCAAAATTTTGCCGGCCTTTTCGGGTACGCAAAAATATCGGGTACCCAATTAGGCTCGTTATTGCTTTGTGCACCAAACCTACATGGTCAACTATTGAAATGTCTCAAAAACGTGCTCTTCCCCTGTTTCTCTGAGTTTCAGACTTCGACCATGTAGCTGACGACTTTTTTTTCACCTAAATTTGATGAAATGAAAAGGGTATCTTAAGGAGATTATCAACTTTCTATCGATATAATTTCTGTCAAATTTTGAATTCGGTAAGTAATTATTAGTCATTTTCTAATTGAGTTACCTCTAAAGTGTTGATTTATATACTGATTAAAAAATGACTATAACTTTCAGATGGTATAACATTTTTTAAATCTGAAAAATGCGTCACATTCTATGCTTCACCTACTATAAGGGAAAAAAATTGAATTTTGTAAAGTTTTGAATGAGTTACGGTGGTCAGACACGAGAGTTTTTTAATTCTGAAAATGTTATAGCAAAACATTAATAAATAATTATTTTTTTGGAATAAAATTACAAAAAAATATGCATCACATCCGGGCATGAGTCTACTACTTATATATAAAATCTTATAATAAAATATTATCATTTGATTATGATTAAAGTGGTCAGACATACACCTACTTCTTATTTTTTTCCTGAAATTTTTGTACTGCTACATTGAAATCTATACTTTTCACCAATCATACTAACTTTTTTTCAAAAAAGGCCTAGTATTTTAGAAACTACATTCAATTTTCTACAGATTCTATTCTTACAACTTTTTGATATTAGGTTGATAGCTAGTTGAAATTTTCACATGAAGTTGACTAACCCTGATTTGTTGATTTTTCATTGCCACTTAAGGGCATAGTTTGGCCCCTCATGATCTTGCACATACCCACTTGCAAGAAGAGAAAGAGTTGATGATCCTCTTCAACATGATACATGGGCTTATGGTAGGAGACTATCATGTTGTGATAAGAAGCTTACTGATGGTGTGAAGGATCAAATTTAACTATTTTGACAATCTAACTCAAGAGTGTCACCAAATGTGAAGGATGTCTTGAAGTTGAGAATTGGCATTCGAGACCGCACCCCGCATCCCAAACATTATTTGGAGGTGATTCAAACAATGTTGTTCAAAAAAATTTGTGAGACACATCCAACATTGCAAATATCACAAAGAGCTTTTGAAGCCCTCAAGCCTTTTTTTGTGTGCCTCTTAAGATTCGAAATACTTGTTGTTGCAAATATCATGTGGAGTTTTCAATGCACCATGAACTATTACAATCCCTTCATTCTGATTTGCATACTGGTGAAATATTGGAGGAGTTTGGTGCAAGTGCTCTTCCCAAATCATCGAGAGACTTGCTAGATCATTTTTTATGTCCTAGAGATGATGGATGTTTCTTTTATAGAAAAGATTACTTAAATGACAAGTGCTCAAAGTGTGGTGGGCTAGTGAAGTTTGTTGAATATTTTCATGAGGGTTGGAACATGATTTTGGAAAGACAATTTTCCACAAAAATGTATATGAAACCATTAAATATACATTGAAAAGTGGAGGTGAAGGCTCTAGATGTGAGTTGGTTACAAAAGAATGCAATGTAGTTGATTTTATTTCAGATTTCAGGAAGAATGTTTTTTACAAGCATGCAAGGCATAGTCACGGCTCTTAATAGTTGGATCAACAATTCAGGATGTGTAAGGACACTTTCTTGATTGGCACTATTATATCGATTGTTGAATTTGCAGAGAACTATACATTGCAGCCCCAAAACAAGTTGCAAGCTCAATATTACAATTCTATTTAGGTTGCTATTTTTGTGCACATAACATACAGACATTCCCCTGATAGTACAGAAGATGACCGGAAGATAATCAGAGAGTACCATTTTTATATAAGCAATGATAGATCTCACTCATCCGAGTATGTCCAACATTGCTTTGAGAATTATTTTGAATGGGGGGAAAATAATATTGCTATGGATAGACATCTCATTTGGTCAAATAGCTGCACAGGTCAATTCAAAAATGCTTGTATGTTTTATTGGTTATGTAGAATGCATGTAGAGAGAGGTGTACCTCATATTTGGAGTTTTTTTTAGGCTGGTCATGGAAAGGGGGAGCATGATAGAGCAGGTGCATGCGTAAAGAGAGCTCTAGTTAAGGAGCAACTGAGGATTTTAGGTACAAAACTCCTTAATGCTTGTTCTATTATTGATTGGTGTACTTCAGCATTGTCACAGGGGGGACTCTTGATTCAGCGGTGTGCAGATTATTTTGGTTGGTTTAGTTGGGCACAATAGGAGATAGATTGGATTGTCAAACTATGAAAGATTCGTTAAAAATGCATTCATTTCGAAGCTCAAATGCTAGTACATGGACCATTTGGACACGAGAGTTGGCTTTTTATTATCTAAGGTGTCTTCAGTGTGATTGGGATCAATGTGAGTCAAGTGAGTGGGTTGATACATGGGTTCCACATTATCTAACTCCTTTATCTATCACAGTCTTTGTAATAAATGATGACATGGATTGTTCACTTGACTACGACCATCTTTCAGATCTTATACAACCAGGACATGTTTTTGCATTGGTTGCACCACAAGGAAATGATGAGAGATCAGATTACTGGTTAGCACATTGTGTACGAGGAAAGCAGAAACTTGCACAACCAACGATAGATGATGATATGTTCACACATCCAACGGGATCACATGTTATTGTGGGAACATGCTTGCGCACATATATGATTAGAAATAATGGCATTCCTACATTTGAAAACTAATGAGAAGAACAAAACCATTCTCATGTATTCACACCTTGTTATAGCAACCAATGTTAAGTTGTCGAAGTATCAAGGAAAACCAAAGACAAAGTAACTTTGGACTATTAGTACTACTAATCATGAAGCAATATTGAATACCCTCAAGAAGAGAGATGACCCTTCAAGAACACTTCAGTAGGTAAGTTCAACTCAAGTTGCAAGGTTTTCCATGTTTATTACGATTACGTTCAACAAATAAATTGTAATTTTTTGCTTTATTTGTTTTAGCCAATAAACTTGGTTTTGTATGTGAATTGTAAATGCAGTTGGATACATATATGATAGATATAGAAGATCGAGGTATGCATTTGACTAGTCCATCTTTTATGACGGTAAACTTCACTACACATTGACATTCATAATCTTTTTGTCAACCTATATAAACTTCTTATATTCTCTATTAACTTTTCTTCTGTCTTCCGAATGCAGGGATTGGAATGTAGATATCATCGAGTACCATGTGTTAAACTTATACACTTTAGGAGTAGAAATGACACTTATTTTTTATATATAGTTGTGCATCTAAGATTTTGTATATAAAAACAATAATTGAATGCAATGTGCATATTTAGATGCCAAATTTTGTATATAAAAACAACAATCGACTGTAATGTGCATATTTAGATACAAAATTTTGTATATACAAAAACAACAATTGAATGTAATGTGCATATTTAGATGCCAAATTTTGTATATAAAAAATTAGATGCAAATTTTGAAATATAAAAGAGCCCATGGGGTTGATTTGCAAATATTAAGAGCCCACATTTGTATCGTCTTAATTCCATGTAAAGTGCAAAAATTGTGTTTCTTTACTATGAATGTTGTATCCTTATATTTGTATCATCTTAATTTTGTATCCTTACATTTGTATTGTCTTAATTCCATGTACATTTGTATCGTCAAATGATGTAATAGTTGGAGTCATTGAGTCAAAATTGGTCAAATGTGTCCAAAGTAAAATGGTGATTCCCTGGGGTGAAGGGATAGTGTTGAAGGATTGCATCTTGGCACCAAATGGACTGTGTCATTAGCTCCAGCTAGGCAGGTAAACACTAGTGACAACCTCATTTTGACCACTGAGTCACTAGAACGTTCGCGAACATGTCAGACCAAAGTGTCCCCAAGGTGCACTAAGCACGATTGGGCAGTGATCTTTTGAGGCTCATATCTCAGACCCCATGAGAGGTATCAACAAACCATGAGATGCTACAAGACCATGTTTCTGAGGCCTACAATAACCTCTCTCCATTCTAGGAGATTCAAATTTGTTTGAATTTGGCACACCAACCTCACCTGATGCCAAAACTTGCAGTGAGCGTCAGTTAAAAGTTGCACCACTAGGTTTCTTCCAAACCGTTCATCCTAGCACCAAATGGTTTGCGCCATTAGCTCTCATTGGGTAGGTAAATGCTAGTGAAAACCTTGTTTGGAACACGAATTCAGTAGAACATTCGTGAACATGCCAGACCAAATTATTTCGAAGATCCACTAAGCACCATTGCGTATGTTGGTGAGTGTTCTGGTGTGTCAAGAGGCAAAGTAAGCCTTTAAATGGATCATTTGATTGGTGTGTCAAGAGGCGAGCATTTTGATATTTTGTATTGATTGATAATTCTTTGTAAAGGATCATACATTATAAGCCATTAAATGGCATTAGGAAGGGCTAAATGTACCTAGGGGTCACTAGGGGTGATTAAGTTAATCCTAGGTTAGTTGGATTGATCTAAGAACCTATAAGGTCTATAAAGGCTATAAAATGGCCAATAGAGTCAATCAAATGATGTAAAAGCACTTGAAGTGCTAAAATATGGAATTTTCCTATATTGGAAAAATAAGCCTATAAGGCTCATATGGGGTTATAGGTTAGTTTGGATTACAAAGGTTGTTTTAAACCTTTTTAAAAGTTATAATAAGGGGTATTAGATTCAAGTTGTCAAGTTGACAATATTAGTTGTCAACTTGACAACATCTTTAAATCATACTTTGGTTATGACAGTCAGTTTGGGACTGTTACCAAGCAGTTAGATAGTTAGATAGAGGTTGCACTTGGGTTTTGAAGGAGTTTTGAGTCTTTTTTTTAGGGGATCTACATGAGTGAATGGGGTATGTCGAGTTGGGAGTGTAAGGAAGAAAAAATGTAATGTTTTACAATCAATAAACAAAGATTTTCTTTGCATGTTGTTAACTGTCTCGTGGAACAATCAGTGAAACAACAAATTAATGTCTTGAGTTGAACATGATTTGGGTTGGGTAGTGAAGTAAATACATTTCTTTGATTATTGTTTACATCTTCCATGCATTACTTTCAATTTTTTTATTGTTCTTAAAGCAAAGCAAGTGACTATTGTTCTGTGACTGTGACTGGTTGAAGGGTACAGTCAATGTGTAGGGATTGTAGTCTCCTTAAGGGATTGACTCTCCCACCCACTATGACCAATGTAATTGGTGGGAGAAGTCACTGATGTATTATATCCTTGTATTATAATTGTTTTATGTAGGGATATGTGAAGTGATGGTTGAGAACACTAATTGATGGAGTTTACTGATTGAAGGAGAGCTCGTCTTCACACTAGTCATTATGGAAGTTGAATACCCTTGAGAAGAGTTTTTCTTATGATGGAATATGGATATTACGATCCATAATAATGTGTTAGGCCAATTGGATTGTCTTGAAGAGAGTTACAGAGGCCTTTTTGAGTAGACCCTAGGTATATGACCCTAGAAATAAGGGTTTGGTGGCTAGCGAATTTGGTGAGTGGTGAAACCTTATAAACTTGAAAAGATTATGTTTTGAAACCTTAAGAAAGATTTTTTCATGCTTTGGGGTGTAGGGAGTAAGTGTATATATAAGTTTCTTTGTTATTTGGAGGAAATTAGGCCTAGTTTGTGGGTGCTAGGGTAGTGGATCTGGAATTTGGTCCAAAGGAGTCTACCCTGAGTCTTGGAGAGGATTTAACGAATCCAAAAGGTTATCTAGATCAACCATTAGTTTCTTGATTTGTTTGGATAATTTTGGAGAAAAAGGTTGATTTATGACTGGTGAAGGCTACAAGCCTAGAAGGGCTATTAGAGTGGATTGGTGGAAGATGAGTTGACCAAAAATGGTAGATTGGTGGAACATAGTAGATGGACCATATTAAGATGTTATATCATTTTACAATCAAGGTGGAAGACCTATTTTAATTTTTGACAAGATGGAGGCTCTAGGTGCACTGAGAGGCCTAGAATGGAGTTGGTGCCAAGAGAAGTTGGGATGAGAGGTTAGAGGAAGTGAACTTGTTCAAAATGTTGGATGTGTTGGTTCTCTAAATTTAGAGAACTCTATTTGACTCTTGAGTTGAGGCTAACTCCTTGAGTAGATTCCAAGATGCTTGTAGAATCCTCAAATTGAATTGGGTTCCATGAGGGGATAGTAGATGGCTTTGCATCAGATTTGCTTCGTTGAGAGCATTAGATACACATGAATACAATGTAGCACATAAATTGTGAATCCACTTAAATGATGAATTACACCTGTGAACACACGTAGCACATAAAGTGTAAACATAAATTTTCTTAAGTCATGAAGCATACATGTAGCACATAGATTATAAAGCATACCACATGAAATTCACTTAAGTCATGCACGTAGCCTATACACATGATTTTAGGTTATGAATAATGTACTTGAATATACATGAATATACTTAAGGCATAAATTGTACACATGAGTACATACACACAAGCATATTTACATACTAACAATGAATAAATGAACACACAATTAACAAATTGGATCAAATATCAAGTTTCATATATATCAAAATGAACAATAATTATGTACATATTTACATGTCAACATATCTAGATACAATGTGGCATACGCCATCTCAAAATGTGTCATATGACATCTCAAAATAAGAAGTTCAACTACAAATGTTTCTAGGACATCTTATTCTACTGGTGGATCATCAAAATGCAACCACTTTGAAATACTCTTTGGCTCTAATGGATCCTGCATTCAAACACAAAAGTGAAACCCAAATTTAGATTACTTAATTTATATGGTTTCTACAAATAAAAAATAAAAATTTAGAATCATATTCAACAATAATAAATAAAATTTAAACTAAAATTGAACTCTCATGTACCTCGCTTCTCTGTCTCCTCACGCAGACAGGATACCTAATATATGTCCTTGGTAGCGAAGGAACAATGCCACCAATGTCAAATTTGACCTGTATATGTTTGTGAACATGAGATTGATATACGAGTTATACTATTTAATATTAAATCCTTGGTAGAAAATATATGTTTACAAAAAAACTGAATTAACATTAAAACTTACCTGTGTTGAACTTTCTTCAGGAAATGTCAGCCGAGTCATCAACGATACAAACCCTTGGCGTTCTACCTCCGTCAAACTAGGGGTGACCTACAAAAGTCAAACAGATACTTCATACTAGATCTTAACTTGATCATAAAATATATATATATATATATATATATATATATATATATATATATATATATATATATATATATATATATATATATATATATATACTTAATAGTAAAATACACACAAATAACTTTAGAAATATACATACCGTGGGGCTATCACTATGAATTGAGATGCATGTGACTCTATCGTGGCGAAAGGGTCTCACGACATCATCAGACACCACTCTCTATCAAATAAACCATGTAAATTAAAAATGAGTACACACAACTGACAAGTATACATGTATGCATAAACAAACTAAATTACTTAATTACCTTCCCCTTGTCCACATAAAAAAACATAAGTGGGAAATTATTATAAGAAAATTCTACTAAAAATACAAATGTTTAAAATTAAATAAAATGTAAAAAGTGAACTATTTACCCTTACCGTAATAGTAGGAGTCTGTGGCTTTGTATGCCCTTGATGCACATCTTCATGAGGTGCTTCAGTCCCTATAGTGTGTTGTGTAGTATTGTCCACCTCGAAGACGTAGTTATATGTATCACTATCGTTCAGGGGACCTAAGCACAGATTCTTGCACATAATGCAAGTGTGGGGCACACAAACATGTGAGCTCGTGGAGGATGTGGAAGGGCCAGAAGCATCAGGATTAGCAGGCAAAAATTTCGTGCTCTATGTAACCAGCAGATCACTCAAGGTGTGAATGGCTCGAATAGTCTATGAGTCGGCCTCAGTAATAATATCAGGATGATGCACTATAGGAGGTGGTGAAATCTCGGGAGGGGGGACGTATGTGCGGGATTTCACCCGGTGTGCCTATGGCTTGTCCTAAGGAGCGCCTAAGCATACAATTTTTTAATGAAATAAAATAGGACATCCAAATTGTTGTGAGGTGGTCTATCAAAAACCATCCACTAGCGGTTGCAAAATTTGTCACGTATTGCATTATTTGTGCACCATTTAATTGACAACTTGGGTTTTTTAGGGTCCACTTTTAGACCGGTTTTGGGATCCACAAAAAGATTACATATGTCATGTTTTGTTATGTTTAGGTTCATAACTTGATCGTAGTCAAGCCCATTGTCAAACTGGGCGTGCATGGAATCACGCCAAAGAAGTGCAATATTATGTTGCTCTGTAGGTTTCTCCATGTTTTCAATAATGGAGTTCAATGTGGAAAACATGGGGCACAATGTGGGGATATTGGCATATGTAGTTTGAAATCCTCTAAGCTGATTTAGATTGTCTCGTATGAGATCCTCTAAACAGTAAGGGTTTGAGATTGGTTCATCTTCTGAAAGTGGGGGATTGTTGGGAGGTGGTTCTGGATTATTTGTGGGATCATTGGGAGGGTTTTCTGATTGATTTGAGTCCATGCCTGATTACAATTAGAACACAAATTGATAATTACAATCAATTTTTAAAAACAATAAAAAAACTCATTTAAACCCTAATTTTTATATAAAAAACTACAAATTTCTATTAAAAAACAATAAAAATAATAAAAACTTAAAAATTGAACTTACCTGGTGATCTTAACAAAATTGGATATGGGATTTGACTGGATATCCGAAAGCCCTAAGTTGTGTTCAACATTTTTACAATGAAAATGTTGAACGCGACCGGGCTATGTAAATATAAATTACTGGCAAAAATGGATATTCGATATAAAATCGGATATCTGATAATATCGGATATCCAATTAGGCATTTGCTTTGGCTACTAAAAAGTCAACAAATGGATTAGTGCACTTTTGGACGAGTGAAAAAAAAAAATTTCACATCGCCACTTTTTTGCATACCATGATCCTACACATACCCAGATGCAACTACAACTTCCTTCACAAGGTAGAAAGTGCAAGGAAGAGATAGAGATTTGGAGAAGGGATTGTGTGTTCTCTCTGTACAGAAGGGTAGAGGAAATCATTCACGTCTCTATGTAATCAGTAAATTTTGTAGACCGTTTGCAAAGAATATGCATTACCATTGCTGCAATAAATTTTACCAGCATCCGACATGATGAATTTTATGGTCTTCAATATATAATAGCCTATGGGCTAAATATTTTATTTTTTCTCAATGAATTTTTCATTGGCTACATGAAAATATTTCTAATTTTTTAATGAAAAAAATAAAAATCTATCAGCTAAAATACCTGGAGTCAATTGGAAAAAAAATATATTCTTTTAAAAATTTAAAATAAAAATAAAAAAATTACAAGAACATTACAAATGTTGTTTAACATTTTTCAAAACACTATTTTTTAGGCAAACAAATGGTTAAAAGATCAAGCTTAAATAGGAGGGACTAATAATAATTTAGGTGTTTAAGATGAAATATTTATTTCATTTTCAACAAACATCTTAAACTAACCTTTTATGTAGTAGTGTTATAATCTAATGGTTTCCTAGTGTTAAAAAAATAAATGAAAAAATAAATTAATAAAAATAAATTATTATACTAAAATAATTTTAAAAATAAAATAAAATCATACTCAAATTCCAATTCCAGTTTCAAAATGTGGAACCAAACGGAGGAAATGCATCTTCTCACTCATATTCCAGGTCAACCAAATGGTCCAAACTATAATCCAGATATGAAAAATCGGATTATCAAATCTATGATTTGACCATTTCCAACAGTTGATCAAATCCAACATTTGCTAATTCCAGTTTTGTGTATTCGAAAGATAGTCTGGACCGTTTGGTTGACCCGGAAGATGACTAAGACAATCCATCTTCTATGTTTGGTTGAGAATTTCAAAATTAGAATTAGAACTAAGAAATTCCTATTTCTGTGTTTGGTTCTACAATTTCAAATTGGAATTGGAATTAGATTATTCATTTTTGTGTTTGGTTCTACATTTTGAATTGGAATTGGAATTTGACAAAAAAAATTTTAAGTTTTTTAATGATTAAATAATGTTTAATTTGATATTTTATTTCTTTTGTCCATTTTTTTATTCATATTTTATTTTATTAATTTATATTTTTATATAGTAAATCATAAACAAGATTAATTTTTTGAAATGTAAGTTTTCTTGCACTTATATTTTGAATAGTAAACTTAACTTTCTTATAATTTTATAGATTATCATAAACAAACAAATAACAAGAAAATAATCATTGCATTGCTCGATATCATGTCAAAATATAAACAAGTCTTATAGTCCACATCACAGTATATATATAACTATTTCTGCATAATGACCCAACAAAGTAGTGTGATTGTTCAACAAAGAAAACATCGTAGAAACATGGCATCGGCTTTATAGGTAGCCTCCACTTTTTCCATTGACGCACTATGGGTAGTGATAGTTGTCTCAAGCACCTTGCAAGACTTGCACTCATCATCCACAACAGGTATATGTGTAAATGGTGCAGATGATGTAGGCAGAGATGGGGCATCATTGGCCCACCGAAAGTAGTCACATCCACCGCCATCCTACAATATAAATCTAAGTTAGTATTGCTATAATGGTTAATATTTATTCTTTGTAAATATTTAAATATAGTACAACTAACAACATTTTTCTTATTTATGCAAGTCCAAAATTTATGCTTTGGATTAGTGTATGTGTGTGACATCCTCAACATGCAGCGCACTCCATCACCATAGTCACACATAGGGACATTTATCATAGCCATCACCATTGTATCAAATAATTTTTTTCTCATTCATACTATTGAAGCAACCAAAGTTAGTATTGGACACAAATAGAAACATTCATATAACAACATGACTATTTTCTATTAGTACAAAATGAAAAAGTTTCATTTATGTTGATATTATAAATTTATACAAAAAATACAATGAAACATCTATAGCATCAAATAGAAGATGGGGAAGAACAATATCCATGAATTGAATGGTGGTGTGAAAACACACTGTTAAATAAGAAAACGTAGGGAAATCCACACTCTACGCCCTTATGCCCCACATTTTACAAGCAATCGTCTCATATCCCGCTCATTCTTCCCATTACTGTTTGTATTATTAGATGGTCAATCCTGTATATACAAACTAAACATGATAGAAAAAATAAAACATGTTTATTTTTAAATGGAATACACCAAGGAGTACCATCAAAAATATTGACCGTTTACAAACATGAACAGTAAACAATCATCAGATAGCTCATTTTTTTATCAGCATATGTGGAGTCTCACACATTTTGTGTACATTAGATTTTTTTATCAGATAGTTCATTGCATTCGATTGTGTACATATTTTTTGCATCCACGTTTTGGATCACACTCTGTGATCCATCATCAAGATGAAAGAGAGCAAAATGTTTGAAAGAGAGAAAAATGGACTTTTATTTCAATCATTTTGCTCTCTTTCATCTTGATGAAGGATCACAGAGTGTGATCAGAAACATTGATATAAAAAATATCTACATAATTGAATCCGGAAGCTATTTCAAACATTTTTAATATCAGCATATGTGTAATCTCACAATATCATCATATTTGTAGTCTCAGAACTATCCATTTATGTTTCTTTACCTATCATGTGGTTTTGAAAAATAAATGAAATATCAAAAGAAATTCAAGATGAAATAGATAATTGAACAAAGTAGAAGTATTCCACTTAATTTCCTAATGCAACAATAATAACAAATGCAACGGGTATATACATATAACATGGGACAGAATCATGAACAATACAGTCATCTACCAAAACACATTTATATCACCATCTCTTCTCAAGAACTAGAAATGGACAGTTCTGAGAGTACATCTTGACAATGCATTAATTAAACATTCATCATGTGGTATTCCTTGGTGTATTCCACTTAAATATGTTAAAAACAATAGGACTAACAAATGCAAGAAGAACAATAATGTATGTTTCTATTTCATATATGACTAACTCTCCAAATCCACAATTTATCAAATTTGATAAAATGTGGATTTGGAGTGTTGATAAGACAATGAAAAGAAATGAGAAAACAACATTTTCACAATGATGTCAACTAAAAGAGGTCTTACCTGTGGAACTTGCGACTTCAACATGATGACAGAAATTCCCTTCATGTTATTCTTATTAGGATGATCATTACCCATTATGTAGCTCTTATTTTGGCACAGGCTAGAAGCATATCATCAAAGATTAATTAATTAACAGTGTTGAGATATTTCACATAGAAAACAATTCAGGTTAGGGTGAAAATGCTTGACCAGATGTTAGAGTGTCATGTCCTGTTTAGAAGGATGTTAATATATATAACAACACCGAGGGAATTTGGGTGGAGGTAAAAATGCTTCACTAGTTCCACCCAAATTGCTTTACCAAGAGCACACCATTCCAATTCACACTGGTGTTTTGAGAGTCATGGGCAATATGGATATAACATTTTCAAGCAATTGACAACTTCGAATCAGCATCACTCGTGAATTCTGTTTATACTATAACATTTGATTCTTTATCTTAGGTCTACATATGCTAAATATCGATTTAGGTAAAAACAAATATGTCATAATACTTGCTATTTGTGATTTCAGAAAATTAAAGTGGAAGTTTCTGAATACTCCAATTCGTCTTTTGTAATGTCATAAACAAGAAAACCTACTAGTAACCCACAAAACAATACCGAATCCAAAGCATCGTGGAGAGTCTCAGTTACCCATTTTCATCTTCATCTGCCTTAAAAATTCATGCATATTCTTGTAAGAACCTCCACCCACTTCAACTGAAGCAATCGCCTTGTCTTTCGACTTTTTCAATCTACTTCTCATCTCTCTCTCCCTTGCTCATCCTCCAAATTCATCAACTTTCTTCCAAATATATGTGAAGAAAGTGAAGTGCGACCATAAACCAAGAAGCTAGACGAATTGATTCACTATGCATTTTACCACTTAATACCTTTTCTTCCAACATTTCAAAGAGGAATGGCTTTCAGTGGAAATCAATCAATGTCCTGTGGGAAAACTCCTGCACAACGCCAAACATTTTCGATGTATTCATTAACCACCACAATCATGGTAATAGAAGCTCATAGGGATCCATTGTGATTTTATTATCCTTATCACTTCTTTTGGGAAACGAAAGATTTACAGTTAATAAGAGTATTCAATTGAATGTCCTAATTATACAGCAACTAAATACACAAAAATATTGAGCACATTTAATTAAATGATCGCAAAGCTAAAAAGGTACTAAAGACAGAGGAGCGAGCACAAATTTTGCTCAAAGGTGATAGAAGTTGTCCCTTAGTGAACGAGAGTGTCTTCTTCAACGAGCTATGCAAATATTAGTTCCAAAAGATATGTGCCCAATTATTTAACTGGTTAAAGCAAAAAAATTAGCAATAATGAACAGTTGTATAAATGGTAATATATATGGGATTGCCAGTAACTTGATCAAACTGAAAATGACTTTTGGGGGGTTTAATTTGTTAATGACTTTTGGGGGGTTTAATTTGTTTGGCATGACAGAGCATTTTGTTAGAGTTGTTTTCTTGTAAAGGACTTTTTGTATGTTTAGTTTACATTTCAAATAAAGCACAGTGACCCATAAAAGTACAACTATTCTCAGGATTTGTAGTCTTCCCACATTCTATTTGTTATATCATCTCAAAACTGTTCCCACTAGTTTCTATCATGCTGAGACAACCCATTTATCTCAAGCATCGGTACATCTATCCCATCATGATCATCTTCCTCTTTGGTACCAATTTATGATGGAATGTCGTCCTTTATCATAATGAAATTGTGTAGTATGCAACATGCTAATATAATATGGGCTTGTGTCGTGATAGAATAAGATGTGGCATGCCTCAGGATTGGAAAACACTGCTTGAGAATACCAAATGTACACTCTATTTCATTTCTAAGAGAAGAGTTTCGATGGTTGAACAACTCTTTTCGAGAGTTTATTGGATTTTCTCTTGAAAACTCCTTTAGGTGGCAGCATGTACACCGATAAGGAGCGAGAAATCCAAGTGCATTGGGATATCCAACATTCACTAGAAAATATTTTCCTACATAAATAAAGTAGATTGTTAAAACATGAAACATTGATTGTACCCTTCAGTATATTAAACTATGATATGGCTTATCGGGGGGAACAACAAGTGGATTTTCTCTTGACAGAGCTGAAGCTAGAACACGCTTATTCGCAACAAACCTTTCCCAACCAGAAAGGCAATACTGAAACTTATAATCAAAGGAACACACACCCATAACATTTTGTGACAAGTTGCCCTTTCTATCACGATATTTACCTTGCATGTCGACATCAACGGTGATTGATATATGGGTTCCATCGATAGCTCCAACACAATCCTATACGATATGATACAATCATCAATTGTACGGTCAACCAATAATATGATAAGGATAAAAATCCATACAAGAATTTTGTAACAACACAATAATTACCTTGAAGAATAGATTGAAATGGTCCTTTCCACTAATTTCAGGAGGAGTGTTTGGACCAGGTGGTATAAAGTAATCCTCATGGAGTGCTAAGATAGCCCTCAACACCTTATGGAAGTAGAGGCTGACTGTCTCTCCTGAATGCCCAAAGTTGTGGGCAATCTTGTGATTCCTTGGATTGTGGCCAAGGGTGTGGAGGAACATCACAAGTTGTTCTTCTAACTTCAAGTGTATTGTATATGTCAAGCTTCCTTTCATCCTTAAGATACTAGCTAGACGAAAGAAGGCTCCCTTGCTCATGCGAATCTAACCATGACAATCCACATCATTGGAATGAATAACCATTCTATAAAAAGAATTTTCCTTTCTTATTCATTTACCCATTTGTGCACTGCCTTCTCAGATGAACACTACTTTGGCTACGGCAAGCAAAGCAAGAAGAGTTGTGAGAAGATGAGTGTATGTGGTCTCCACAGCTACGCATCTTAGAATGCCAATATTCTCAATAGGATCCATCAATGGCTTGAAATGTGGACGAACACAATGATTTCAGTGAGGATAATATTGTTCATGATTGTATTGTTGGTGATCATTTCGAGTAACCTTACATTGTTGACAAGTGATGGTAGTGAGCAGGAAAATGTCACTGGACAGGTCATAAAATCAGGAAATACCTTATGCAAATTTCAAACAAAGGAATGGCATTCGGTAAGGAAATAATGAGAAGAGTTGTGGATCTAGCCAACTGTCTTATTAAAGAATGTTCCATGAAATTCTTCAACTACGTCTGCAGGAAGCGAACCTTTGAACAAGTTGAGGAAGAAGCATGTAACTTTAAATGTTATTTGATTCTAAATCCCTAATTCTATGAGATATTTCTCGTGTTTTGTGGCTCTTCAGAGAAGACAATGTTTTGGAGTTGGACTTCCACATGGCACTAGCTCTTGGGCTTAAAAGCCATTATAATGAAGAGAATACTAGAAGCAAACATGTATTAAGAAAGGTAGAGAAGCGGTGCAAAGGTCACAAACTTGACCCACACATGGAAGAGATGTTTGCTGGTGGCAAATTAATGGCATGTATTTCTTCTCGCCTTGGATAAAAATCTAGAAAAACTACCCCAGAAATGCATCCTCGTCCCCTATCATCATTGGCCCAGAAACTTAGGGGAGTATAGGAAGGAAACTTTGGGAAGTATAGGTTGATAAGGATTTAGAAACCTTCAAATAAAATGCTATTGACAACTATGTATATAGGGAAGCATAGACAAGGCACATTATCTATCTGATTGAATGCCTCAAAGAGATATGTTCTTGTGGAATGCAGTGATTGGAGGAAATGCACAAATCATTGAAAAGAACTTAGAAGCATCTAAAAAAATGCAATTTATCAGGTGTTGAGCTAGACTCAGCAACGTTTTTAAGTATCCTTCCTGCTTGTGCCAACATCAGAGCATTCGAACAGGCTATAGACCATCATCAAAGCATAATGGAAGGGGAATCTATGTTAGATGTTATAGTTACAACTACCTTGTAGACATATATCTAGAATTTGGAAGCATAGCCAGGGCACGTAAATTGTTTGACAGAATGCCTCAAAGAGATGTTTCCTTCTTGACTACCATGATTTAATATTAAAACAAAGCTTAATATGTACTAATTATTTTACTAATTTTAATTTGAAGTCCCAAAAATCTATGGCACGCACCAGAAGCACCAAAATTGTACCAGAGAAAACTTAAAGGCAATTATACAAATCATGAAAATTGATCGCTACAAGTAGCGACAATCATTTTCAAATGATACTATGTTAAACAATTTACTGTATTGAACCCATCAAAATACTAATAATTAACTATTAATGACGAACCAGGATCTATTGCTCCTTAAGGATACGCTCAAGATGAATTCACTAAATCGCTATCAAAATCAACCCAATACAAAAAATGGTAAACCGTAAAACTCCAACAATATCACCTTTGCGCACATGGGAAAAGGGTCTTATCTACACAGTTTGGTGTGGCTTCAAATGTCTTGTAAGATATGTAATCCTATTATAGTTCTATTCACTCATTAACAGTGCCTCCCACTATAAAAGATGATGATAAGGTTTCCTTTCATCAAGGTGCATAGCAATGAGTCATCCACTGGATAAGAACATCCATTGTTTCCATACCAAGTCAAAGCATGAGATAGGTGATATCATTCATTATAACTATGGTTTGAATAATATCTTGTGTCAAACATGGTCTATGATAGTGAATTTTAAAACAATACCATTTCAAAGAGGACAACATATTCCAAAGGAGAGATCAGATCATGGCATGCTATCAAGTATCATGACAAAGTGGGATTGCTAAAAGATAAAGGACAGTGCCATGGATCACAAGGAATATTGATATGGAAATGAAAAACACAATGCTATCATAGAAATCATGAGAGTGTGTAGAGATCATCATAGTAGCTCAACAATGTGCAAAACACATCATAGCACAATGAGTTTCAACATTAAAGGACATGCATGATACAAATCAATGATGAAGTATACCTAAGTAGATGATCTTTAGGGAAGATTCATTAATGGAGAAACAATGCATCACAAGGATAACCATGAAAGCACAAAAGCCAAATGTTATATGAAATAGTGAAAGGCATGACTATACAATGAACACTTTCATGGACACCACATAAATGACAATCAATAAAGAAGCAACTAGTTTGAGTCAAAATAGTGGTTAATAAGGTACATCAATTGGCTAGTTGAGTCAGCATAACAATGATATTGCATTCATAATAGACAATGAAATAGATAATAGTTCAATTGGCCATTATATTCTCTCAAAATGGATCAAGAAAATAAAGGTCAACTTCTAGAATGAGGGCCGTCACAATCATAAGGTATGAAAATACAAGTTGTTTTCTTCAAGCCATGAAGTTTTGAAAACACAGTGTTATCATTGCATATTGAATATATAACAAAGAAAGTGTCATATAAGATCAAGGATATCAAAAGAGCATCAAGGGTGCTCAATAGTTTTTCCTTTTTAGTACAAAACATGAATAGACATTGTAAAGACATTTGCTTGAATATCATAGGACAATGGTCTTTTAACTATAGAGATAATGCATGAAAAATGATCAAAGGTTACTATCATGATCATATACAAAGAACATTCATTACAATGAACAAAGGAATTTTCTATTAAAGGTAAGAACTCTACAGAAAGTGAAGAAATATAATGACAAAATGGCATCCAAGAAATGCAAGGGCACAAAATTCATGATAATGATCAAGTAAAATACATAGATTATCAAATATTAATATAAATATCATACTTGTTATAATGTGAGAAATCAAATAAGTTCAGAAGTAAACACAAATGTTTCAATGATACAAGATCAAGGTTTCAGTAGTATAGTGGAAATTTGGTCAACAAAAACTTAGCAGTTGATCAAAATATAACAAGTTTAGGACACTTTTTTTTGTCTTTGATTTATTTGTGTACACATCAAACGTGGAGTCGCAAAAATGAAACTTATATGCAATAGAAGTAACATAAACATAAATCATAATTTTGTAATGAAATCCTTAAATTTTTATGTTCATAGAGATGACTGATGTATGAAACTTCAAAGATTAAATGCTTAGAAAGGTGAAGTATTCCTTCTAGACCCTCGTACAAGGAAAATAACTTGGTTATAGAGGGCATAGAGTAATAATATCACGAATAGAGTATTTCCAAGTTCAAAACTTAAAGAAGAAAAATGATTGTTAAAATGTCTAGAGTTTCAAACCTTCAAACCCTAGTTTCCAAACGAAGTGAAACCCCATGTTTCTTTTCTTTACAGTTATACCCTCGGGGAGCCCCCCGAGGCTGCCCACTTGTCTACGAAAGAAGGGGAAAGAGAGCATAACCAAGTTCAACGCCTAATTAATGTCAAAAAGTTCACCGTCGGGTCCGTGAATCTTCAAAGTTGTCAAGCAGGTGTGGCTTGAAACCACCCAATCTTTTCCTACTTTAGATTATGTACTCACATCTATTGTTTTGTTTGGGATTTTTTAGGGTTAGTTCTATAAGAGCAATTTTTTCTTACTATTTTCTAAAAATTTCAAGCCACATCAAGCTATGTAGAGAAGACCCTTTTCTCAGAGGGTATAACTGTAAAGAAGATTGATTAGCTCAATCCTATTCCTTGGCTCACACAGAAATGCTCGGCTGAAACTCAAAACCCAATGCAAGAATATTCACGAACCCGACGGCGAATTAAATGGGGTTCACAAAAACCAAAAACCCAGAAGATGATTTCAAATTCCACCTATTGGGTGGGAAGATAGTGCCGCCGATTTTGAGGCCTAAACCGGATTTTGATCTCTGAAACCCGAATTGCAGTTTAGCATACCAAACGGCAGATTTGGCAAAAAAGAGGAAGTTCCGCATCCAATTCCACTAACCAAACAGGGCCTAAAAGTTTGGTAAGGTCTTCGTATATACATTGATTTATGATATCACCAATGAAGTGGAAGGGCATGGATTGATATCTTTGTAAAGAGTCATTTTTTGAACAAAATTTTGTAACAATTTATATTTCCTAGGTTTTGCATGATAACTCAAGGTTTGTTCACTTCCGTAACTCAGCAAAATTTGGCATCCCAAATTAGATACACCTACAGTAAAACTTATTAAGACTCCATAACCACAAAAGCAACTTATTAAGAACCACTAAAACTGGCACCATTTAGATCATATACCATCATGATCTGGGTGGGATATACTCCGTATGCTCTTTCAAGAAAAAATTAAATACAACCCACGAATATAGAGATCTATATTTTAGCCAAAACAATACCGTACTTCTAGTATCCTATGGTTTCCAAATTTTGATACCAGCTAAACAAATATTAACTAATATCAATCAGAATGTCTAGAACACAGTTTACACAGAGGACTAAAAGAAATCATGAGTTAAAACAATCCAATATCCCAATGAATTCCAAGAGAAAAAATATCTAACATGATATATGCAATCTATCAGTAGTAAAATTCTAGACCAGAATTTCTCGAGCCAAAAATCAATTAGCTTTCTTTTAATACATTGTCATAAGACAAGTGTTCCAATATATCATCTCCAAGAGATACATGACATCTCTATAACACAAGTCAAAACACAACAAATTATTTATGTTTTTATCTTTGTCAAGACCAAGCGTTTCAACTATTCCTACTCCCAGATATATCGATATGACCAGCTATATCACATACTTTTTTTATCCACATATATCATGACTCCAAAATCCCCTTGAAGGAAAAATGTACACATGATTCAGAAATTACTTTTGAATGGAGAACTGTCTACTTTCCATATGATTTGCAGCCTACACTTTGAAAACCATATAGCCACAAAGTTTATCATGTCATTTCATCTTTCAGAACAGCTGTCGTGGTGTTCAAAAGTGGTACTCGTATTGTAAATATTTACCTTCGACTGCCATTCCAGATTAGGAAGTAACCTAACTTCGAAATAAATGCAGTGATCTAGATGATAAATCTTGACCTGCAAGAAACATTTTATGTATCTTTCAATAGTGCCATAGAGGCAACACAAGCAAGATTATGGCTCTTTACACTGCCACAAGAACCACACAAGCAAAGCAATGTCTCTCGATTGCATCTGAGCAGTGAATCGCCACACAGCAAACTGACTTGCAAATAAATTTATTGCTTTTTGGTGCCCAGATATAGCATGGAAAAAGCACCGCAATCATCTCTTGGCCAGAGTTCTTTCCCTTGACTTTCCTTTTTAACTCTTATTCTGTTCTTTTCTTTCTTTTTTCAGACAATGCTGTAGACAAAAACTAAATGATGGCAACATCTCACATTATTCACTCTTTTTCTTTTTACAATGTTATTTGTTTTTATCATTTTTTTTTGCATCTGCAGCCTAGAAAAGAGCAATTTAAGAGTTGTAACTTTTTTTTCTTCAGAGCAAGCAAGGAATAATAAACATAAGTACTTGTCTCAGGTAAGGTTGCGTGTGCAATCTTGAAAATGGCAGAATTATAAATAGATCCATATAAGACACGATCCAGCCCATTCCCCAAAATTTGTAAGCTCTGATATTGAGCCTTCATCTCCGATTGGATGCACTGCGTGATATAAAAAACTTAAAATCGGGATGTTCAACTTGAAGAAGCCTCAACCACTTGTCTGCTGACTGAAACAAAGAATGTACTTGCTGCCGCTCACCGCTTCCATTTGAAGTCCAAGTCATCCCTCTAAACTTATATGAAGCAAGACCAAAGACCGGCAAAGAGATCTTTGGAGACATCACAGGATTTGTCACAACAGTACCAAAGAGTGCCTGAGCTTCAATCCCGAATTGACTGTTGCTACTATCTGTTGAAAAAATGAAGGGTAGTAATATTTATAAAGGTAACCAGCATAAAGAGACAAAACAATAGGAAATGTCAAGAAATTGACTAAAGAGCAAACAGTATACAAAATAAGCAGTACAAAACTGAATTTCTGTGCAGATAAAAATGCACAATTTGCTTATGATTAAGGCAAGAAGAATGGCACAAAACAAGAAACTGCAGACCTTTAAAGCGTGTCGCAAGAGGATGAAATGTCAAAAAACAGGCATCAAGATCTCGTAACGTTGGTCCAGTTGGTATCCTATAAATTGGGTACCTGTGCCACAGTTCGATTTTTTCTTAAAAATTTAAAACTTTGGGATTTGTTCATTTCCAGCAACATGTAATATTTTACTTTAAACAATGCAGAAAATTAGATCACATGCATACCATGCTACAGACATCCAGCTTGCTGGCAGCAAATCAATGCTTCTGAGAGTTTTTAATTCAGGGCAATTGCGTGCAAGATCGGCAACCTATGTATCAAAATCAAAATAGAAGTGAAATTTGATTGCAAAATAAAGAAAAAATGGCCGTGTAAAAACTGCATTTGAACTTGGAAAAAAAACTTGCCTTGTCAGATAAAGGTTCCCGACTGAATGGAGAAGCTCGTTCAAAGTATTCAAAAACAAGGTAGCCAGGAAAGTTACTACCTTCACTATCGTCACTGAAAGAATATTCCTGACAACCTTTTGTCTGATTTCCTAGAGTCAGCCTATCAAACCCAAACAATTGATGACTGCATTTGTGGCTCCTTTCAGCTTCACTATCACTGCTGCTCTCACTACTAGAATCTCTATAATACTCACAATCACTTGCTTCACTCTCAGCACCGCAATGCCTACAGACAGCTTCATCTTGGTCACTATTAAATAGCCATTGAAACTTACTGTCCAAAAGACTTACTATAAACGGATTGTCCATTTGAAAATCTCCAGAAAACTTAGACAGATTGAATTCATAAACCATATTATAATTGACTGAAATTAATGCAAATATAGAAAAGACAAGCCTAAAGGGTACCTCTTCCCATTTGTACATCTGGAAGAAACTGCATATAGTTGAATAGCAGAAAGGAAAGGTACATAGTATTGAACAACAGAGTCACTCCCATTCAACACCAATGGTACTCCAGCACCATAAGCACTAGGTTCCTTAAAAGAATCCCATAGATCATCCAGAGTATAATATTCTGCTTCAGAGTTCCGCAATCCTTTCATACATGTCTGTTGAGCCACAGATCATACCTTGATCAGTTTGCAACAAAGAAGTAGAAAGGGCAAGGAGAGAAAAACATTTAACGGCCTTTTATGATAATAGTAAAAGGGAAAATAACACAAAAGACTGTCTTTTTGCAAAGGAAAGAAGAATGGCAAATTAAGATTGAAGGCAAATAGAATAAGAAACAACAATGAATATACCACAGATAATCTTTAGAATAGAAAGGGAAAAGGAAAAATTAAAGCTGAGACAAAGATTATGGATCAAAATTATAATCATGCCACAAATGGAAGCAATAAGTTATCATAGTATAGACAAATTAATGCCTCAAGTTTATCCTTGCGAACCCTCAAACTTACCATGAGTTTTCTCTTAGGAAATGAACAAATATAAGATAATTATTAATAACAGTAAAAGAAAAGAGTTTCACAAAAGCCCAATCAAATAGAAACAAGCCTTGCTAGTTTTCTATAAACTAGAAATCTGAGGTAAGAAAAGAGCGACTGCATTTCAGAAAATTTCATTAAAAATGAAGCCTACCATTTTGTGCTCCTAATAAACTAAGATTATATCTACTCGGCAAGCGGGTCACTTCCATTTGAATATCAAAGATACATGTAACCACAAACAATATAATCCTTAAAATAATACCACAGATTATTGGAGCTTAAATAAAATAGTCAGAATTCAACATCACAAGTTCACCGTCCTTTCATACAATCCGTAAGAATGCAGAATATACCCTAATTAGCAAAGTAAGCAAGGAAAATTCAAAAATTTAAATATAAATGTGCAATAACAACTGAGCAAGTTTTTATGTTTCTGCAGGTAATGGTGAATGGCAGAACAAACCTTACTGTATTTTAATGCAAAGGAAGGAATAACATTGTACCAATAACTTGAAAATAGAACCAAAGGCAATCAGACTGAATCACAACTAATATGTTTGATTGTGAGCTGATAATGCTTGGTCCAAATGTTTACACTTACTCATCAGGATAGCTCAAATTCGATCTCAGTCATGAATAAATTTTCTAATGGAGGATATACACCAATTGGCTAACATTCAGTCATCAAAATGACTGAAATTTAAGCTCAGCTATGAAAAGTCTTCTTATGGAGGATATGCACTAATCACCAAGGAAAGTTGTCCACGTGACTTAAGGATTACACCTGCTTGCAGGGGGAATTGGAATATCCCTCCAAATAATAAAACTCCAATGCCAGCAAAGAGGGTTTTCACAATCAAGATGGTGGAAAGAATCTCTAACAAAAGAGAAAGAGAGAGAGAAATGAGATAAGAAGGGGGCAAAGATTGGTGACCACAATTAAGATACTGCTAAAAATGCTACCCCTATGTCAAAATTCAAAAAGGCGCATCACCTAATCTTATCTGTGTAATGCTCTTGATCATGAGTAGATTGATCTTACAAATGTGAATAGTCACACAATAGTATCAATTATAAACAAAATATAGTTCATTGTAAGTACTTAAAAATCCTGGAAATTTATTTCAAGGAAAAGGTTGTCCTTTCTTACTAAATCTTAAAGAAAGATATTTGGAAAATATACAAAATCCCAGATGCCTCAGCATATCCAATAATATAACATTCAAAACAAAACAAAGTTTTTGGAAACAGGAAATGCTAAGATATCTGATGATGTCTAGATACCAAAAGTAATTTTGTATGTAATTAAGAATGCATTGTATGCACGCTTGGAATGTTATTGTGTATTTATTTGTTGGCCAATTGATACAAATGACCTACTCAGCCCTTGATTATGAGCTTATTTTTTTGTCTAATCTTCTATACAAATATAAACAAATGAAGAAAAAAAGAAAACAAAGCTGCAAGAAAGAACAAGATAATGGTTTGCGGAACACAATTGCAAGCCTTGAGAAAAAATTTCTAAAATATAAAACAGCCATAGACCTTGAAAGAATTCAATACGATATTATAATGTTACAAAAATCACAAGACAAAGCGCAGAAAAATATGGAGTTCTTCAGAAAAAAAATATTTGGCAAAAATTCAATTAGCAAATTTAAATGCTATTTACACCTTATAAACCATGAGTATGATAACAGTCCCAAGAAAAAACCTGTAGGCTTTGTAAAAATAATCAGAAATGTGACCGAGAAACCATAGAAAAATGTCAGGGCACAAAAAAGAAAAACAAGGGGTTCTTCAGCTAGATAACTAATTCATAGAAAAATGCAATTAACAAATTTAAAAGCTCCTTAAAACAATAATGGAGTAAGCAAACATAACAAAATTCCAAAACGCTGATACAGCAGAGTTTAGAATCTCACTTAACCTAAAAATCAATGGTCTACAGGGTTCTAAATAACAACAGCCTAGCAGAAGCAAACTCAGAGATGTCAAATAAAATTATACTGAGCAAGTAATTCTAAAATTGTGAAGATGATGAAAGAGATCACATTAAGAAAAGGATCAAAATTCAACATAATTCTCACCCACTGCATTGCAGACATTGAAAAGAGAAATTTTTTTGCAAAAATAAATACCTTCGGCAAATATTGTGCAGGGACAGTTGGAGTTGTAGACTCTAGGAAGCGATCTAAGTTCCCATAATTAGATCTTCTTAAAGAAGCAGATGAGGCTACACTTCGGCATTTCTCCTCAGAAAATGTTCGATTTTCAGGCTCCCGATTCTCTACAACTGACTTATAAACCTTGGCACCAGAAACCCCGCCATGATGATTAACAGAGTACCGTGAACGCTGAGCGCGTGAATAAGCCTTGCTACTGCGGGGATCGCTGGAACGGTCGCCCATATTGCTCTGCCCCAATTGCAAACCAGGCCCAAACATTTGCGAATTCTCGGATGTAAGCCCTATATTTCTCAAACCAGAATGCTCAAACCCTAAAAAGTTGACGCTGTGAGCAAAGCGGAACAGAGCCCAGGGTTTTCCTTTGCCAGCTTAAATTTATATGCTTCACAAACTTTCCTGAAAACAAGATGAATTGATGAATTGAAAGACTTTAGCTTTTCATAATTACAAGATACTTTCCACTGCGATTTGCCAAGTACCTCGGATTACTGTTCCTTGAACAATTTTTCAGGCCACATAACATTCACGGGAATCGAACCCTTGCCCTTGGGGAACAAGCTCAATCAACTGCTCTGCAGCTGCGGAACACTGCGATCTACAGGCTGTGGTGATTGGAAAAACGATCGAGTTTTAGCGATGGAGTCGAGAAGATTTTGGTTCAGTAACGCGGAGTAGGCCAAGTACGGAATGCGAAAAATAAAATGACGAAGAGTCTAGAAATAAGATAAACAAAAGGCAGCTTCATCTCGAGTGCATTTGCGAATAAAATAACAAAATGAAGTATAATTATAGTATTTAACGTTAATTAAATAATATTTAAATATTGGCCTCTCCTAATAACTATACAGTAGGACAGGTTCTAACGGCTGGATTTCCCGACCGAGATTTGAAAATCTTCTTCGCTTGGCAGTTTTTTCAATAACCTTTACTCCACCTGTTAACTGCGGTTAATTTAGAATCGCCGCGTCTTTCTCCGTGGCATTAATTAAGGTTATCCACTACTTTTCGGGGCACTTCATCCAACGAAGATGGAAGTCATCCCCTTTGTGCTGGGATTGTGGGCCCCACCCTCCCAGTATCATATTGGAAGAATAATAATATTCCGTTTTCCATGTTTGTTTGGGTTGAGAATATCTGCCTCTCTTTTAACTTGACAGCTGTTTGCACTTCGTCTGTTTTGGCTTTCCATCATTGCAATCTTTTTATGAAGGTTTAGATTGAGAGTGTAGTGGTGAGTTTATAAGTTAGGTTCAATTTATCTCTTATGATGTCATAGTCTTGCATTCAACAAGATTTGATTTTTGGACTCATTAGAACTATTCAACTTTATCAACAGATCAAGGGCCCATTGACTACATGCAAATTTTCATTGTGTATGTTGATTAAGTTGAAAAGTGTTGAAGGAGTCCACCAAAGATCAAGTCTTGTTGAGTGCAAAGTTTCGATATCATAAGGGATGATGCTGAGAATTAGTCTCGAGTGGATTTGGTAGATGGGATACTCCTTAGTTTTGGGCTCCTACCCAAAGAGGTTCAGTCTAAGGCTCGTGCAAGGAGCCTACCGAAAATCAAGTCTTGTGAGTTCAAGACTTGATTTCCATGTTTTCCATGTTTGTTTGGGTCGAGAGTATATGCCTAACTCTTTTAACTTGACAGTTGTTTGCACTTCTTCTGTCTTGGCTTTCCATCATTGCAATCTTTTTTACGAAGGTTTAGATTGAGAGTGTAGTAGTGAGAATATAAGTTAGTCCCAACACATCTCTTATGATGTCAAAGTCTTGCACTCAACAAGAACTGATTCTTGGTGGGCTTATTTAGAGTCATTCAACTTCATCAACAGACCAAAGGTCCATTGACTACATGCAAATTTTCATTGTCTATTGATGAAGTTGAAAAGTGCTTAAGGAGCCCACCAAAGATCAAGTCTTGTTGAGTGCAAAGTTTCAACATCATAAGGGATGAGGCTGAGAATTAGCCTCAAACGAATTTAGTGGATGGGATACGCCTCAGTCTTTAACTCTTACCCAAAGAGATTCAGTCTTAGGCTTGTGCAAGGAGCCCACCGAAAATCAAGTCTTGTGAGTTCAAGACTTCGGCATCATAAAAGATGAGGTTGGGATCATGCTTTGTGTGAATTTGATGGAATGTATACCCCACTGACCTTGGCACTTAATTGAAGAGGTTCACCCTAAGACTTGTACTCCTAAATAGCAAAATTGATTTTGTGAATAAAAAATCCTAAATAAAAATATCATCTCCCTTAACTTGCCAATATATTAAAATATCTATATAATGTTATCTATTAAAATATAATAAATTTTTTTAATTAAATATAAAATTCTAAATTTTGTCTCTATAATATTATTTTTATTTTTAAAGGTAAAAATTCTAACCTAAAAAACTATATTGAATCATTAAATATATAAATGGTTATTTTCATTAGAACTTGTACAACTAGGTTTACAAAGAGGGGCAATGGAGAAAAGCAATCGTCACAATATTGTTTGACGGCCTTCGAGACAGTCAAATTTACTACGAGTGTATTGTGAACGGGATTTATTTGCAGTTTTTGTCATTTTGTGTAAAGAATCTTAGTTTTCTAAAATTGATTGTGTTTATCATTATTTGAAGGCCTTGCATGCGTTGGTGTGACTTAAACTAATGACACATACTATTAGTATAAAGTGAAGTCCTCTCCATGTATTTCTAGCATTGTTTTTGTGACAAGTCTTTTAGAAAATAGTTACATGAGCTGATTTTTAATTAAGGTAGGCAGCTGTCCTTAATGAAAATAAAAATGGGCATATATTTTTACTCTATTTTGGATCATGGAAATTCATAAAATAGCATTTACACTTGTAATAATCTTAGTGGAATAATTAGTTATCTCCAATATTTTTTATTTTGTTATGGATTATGGATTCATTATAATGTAATGACAATTATACTTTGATAATAATGTTAGTGGAACAATTAGTTATTTTCAATCAATATTATACATAATTGATTTTGTTTATTTTTAAAATATTTTGTGTGTATTATTTTATATTTGTTTATATTGTTTGTGTGTGAAGGTGAGAAATATCTAAAATTTAATAAGACAATAAATCTTTGATATGATAGGAAATATGGGTCTTAGCAATCTACATTATTGATATCAATAGTTATTTTTGTTTTTTATAGAAAAAAGCAGTAAGAGGGTGCTGGCCCATGGTACAGGAAGACTAGAAGCACATTAACAGCATATTAATAGCACTAGTCACATAGTAGTTTAACAGCAGAAAATTAGCAGAAATAAAATTGTCTAGTCTGCCTCTATCAAAAACAAACTGAAGGTCATTTTCAAAAAAAGTGAACCAAAGTAGCATAACCAGTAGGTAGACAAAGTATTAACAATAACAAGTCACGCAAGGCTAAACCAGTGTTTTAAGAACTTAACCAAAAAATAGGAAATCAAAAAAAGGGACCTGGAACAAACAGGCCCATGCCAGCACAAACAACTCATGGCCCGTAGCAGCTAGGATCTCCCACCCAGACATTTGGACATCAGGGTCGTGGCCCACTCTTCCTGCGGGAACAGGAAAAGGTCTCTGTTATCCTCATCGGCGTCCAATTTACCACCAGTCATCTTCTCCTGCACATTGCACGAGGTCATAGCCGAAGCGTGCATGACCTTGAGGACAAACTTGTTCAAATCAGCAACCCGAGCTTTGATCTCTCTAATGTCCTGCTTGAGGCCAAGAATCTCCATATCCAGCTCGTTGAACTTCTGCTTGAGAAATCCTTGTTATCGTATAGTTATTCTTGTTATCGTATAATATTCTCATTTAAGAGTTGTTGAGATCAATCTCATTTTAAGAGGTACATAAACATTATGATGTGATGTGATGTGATGAAATTCACTACAATGGCCTACAATTTATATAATACTTCAAACATTTGCAATCAAATTTATAGAGTAATCACCCTATAAATAATGTTTCCACGTAGTTGTTGTTTTATTTAATCATATGACCAAAGAATGACAAGAAAAACCTCAAGTTTCATATTATCCTTCATCAATGTGATCTAATTGCTTGTTATCATAATTTTCATATTACCCATTAATTTTAATTTAAATAATTCAATGAAATTTTAGCAATGAGAATCTTAAAAATTAATTAGTGCATGGTTGAACATAACTAGTAATGAATATACAACTAAAAGTAGAGGGATTGAATCTCAAGTCTTATTTTAAATTCATTGAGTACTTAAATGATTTCAATAAGGACTAGAAAATATTGTTATTTCTATTGATATTCTAAGTTTGTGTTTTGTTATTCAACATATGCACAACATATATTCTCCATCAAATTCCTAAGGTTCATCTATTGGTGAAGGAAATGAGATATCAATAATGACAACTACATGTTCAATGGCAAGGGCATTGGTTGTATTATTGAAAAATTAATTTTAACTAGAAGTTTGTTGAAATTTTCTAATAGAAATGGCAGACGGTCTTCATTGTGAAATGAAATATCCATTCTCAATTTGTGTTGTTAATATTTTGAGGAAAAAAAAAAGATAAGATACAAGTCATAATGAATAATATCTTCATTCTACTTATCTCCATTGTTTGGAGCCTCAAATCAAGTTGGCTAACCTTAAGAGTGTTGATATGAACAATTAGACCCCCCATGCTATTAGAATACAAGTGGGATGAATGGCTTTATAAATCTTTTTACAGCTATGCAATGATTGGTAAGTAGCTTAACAATTATGTCATGGTGAAGCTTAGGGACTCTATTTTTCAATGTGAAAGTCTCGCTACCATGAGATTGAGATTCGTCAATCTTTCAAAAATACTCACTAATTTTGGAGTTTTCTAGTCTCTAAAAGCATTTGGTCACTATATTTGCCTTATTGTAGATGAGGTAATCCTTTGAGGATTTATGGAGTTGTGCCCACATATTTAGATTTTTTGGATTTGTGTTTGTTTGGAGTTCATGAAATTGGGGAATTGTGTTTGTTGAAATATGTATTTGTCGTAATGTCAATGTCATCATTTTCAAGGCTATCAAATCTTAATATCACAAAATTGGCTCCTAATCTCATTCCCATGTGAAGTCTTGTTGACTCATTTTTGTAGGTAATATGAATAGTCTCCCAACTTGTATTTTTTAAACCTTATATTTTCTATAACATGATTCGCATCCTTAAAACTAAGAACAAAGGCAAAGACAATAAAACAAAAATGTAGAAGAATAAGAATAAACATATCCAAACAAATAAAAATATTTACAGCAAGCACCCATTAAATCAATAATAAAGATGAACATAAAAAGATATAAATAAAAATAATAAATTTCAAAAAAAAACTACAATTAATACTTCATCGATCAAACAATTAGAATCGAACAAATTTTAAATGATTTATTCTACTATATCAACCATTAAATTTTATAGTTTCACATACCCTTTGTGAAATAAGAAAACACTAGCTTCATAAAGTGATACGGAGAACCTCTTTGCTAGAGAGAGTGTCCACACATTGATTATGCTGTCTATCCACTTTCCATGGCCCTCAAAGGCCATTTATATAAAGAAAGCGAAGCTTTAAAATTATTGTCTTTATAGATGCCAATTTTTAACCAAATATTTATTTAAAAAGGTGTATTTAAATTCTTGAACATAACGCTAAACATAACTTAAAAATTGTGTATAATTTCTTAAATCAAGATTCCATCTTGTGATCTATTATAAAATATTTTTTTTACTGTTACATGAAATAAATAAATCAAACACTTTTACAGGTGCATGGGTAGTAGGTAATTGCATTTGCTTTGGAAAGGTTTTCAAGCATTTTCCCCTTCGTTGTTAGAAAAATATGTTCGTAAGACTCGGCACGTGGTCAATGAGTCAAGGGTTCATTTGGTCAGTCTTATCCGTTTTGAATAAGAAGATGATGCTTATCCTTTTTAAGATGCGACTTTATGCGGTCAACAAAAAATAATTGATACTTATTAACCAGAGTAGCTAAGTTTCCCATATGGCACCACCATTGCAAACCACCTCAACTACCTTTTCTAAGGGTAAAGTAGAGGATACGTTTTTTTTGTTTTTTTTAATATGAGCATGGTGTTATATTTTCATTTATTTTTAGTTTATTAGTCCCGCTTAGATAGGCGGAGATTTATGTTTTCATTGAATCTTTTGCAATTAGTTTGTCTCAAAAATTGTGCCCTGCAAAAATATTAAACATGATTTATAATGTTTGGGGGCTTTGATTTTATTTTCAATTTTTTAAGAGTATTTCTTTTTTTCAATTGGTTGTTCATATTTTCGGGGGTTTAATTATTTTTCCATTCTGAAAATAAATAAAAAATTGTCCAATCAATTAAAAAGTAGCACAAAGAAATATTTATGTGTTTTATAGATTTTAATGTTTTATGTTGTCCTATAAATTTAACTTTGGGCAAAATATATTATTATTTCAAGTTTAAATAATTAATTTTATATTATATTATTTTTAATTTAAATAATTAATTTCATATTATATTATGTAATTATTTAATTTTATTATAATTATAATTTAAATATTACTTATAATATGTAATATTAAAAAATATAAATACATTAACATACATGAATATTTGAAAATAATTATCTAATAGATTTGGTTAAGATTTAGATGGCTCCTTATAAACAACTTTGAAATTTATTAATATCAATTTTTTTTTATAAATATATTTTTAAATCTTATTTGTAATGAATATGCATTTTTTAATTTTATTTTTCATATATATATTTTTGGATTAAATAGTCAAGATGTATGGATGTCCAATAATGTAATACAAATTCAAATTTTAATAATATTATTATTATATAATATAATTTCATTATTTGCTATCATTTGACCTAATGTATTACTCAAATGTATGCAAAATAACAACCAAAAGACCTTATGCACATCTTTGGCTTACCCATTGCACATTAAACTACAATTGCTAGTAATTAACACAATATAATAGATACATTATGAGAGAAGTTTACACATATAGGAAATTTAGCATTCATATATAGTGTATTAGTTGTCTCTAAACATCAAAATTATAATTTATTATTTTTCAATGTAAAATTTATTAATGTGATAAAATTATTTTTATAAAATGCTTTTCCTAATAGTACATTATAACATTTTACTTAATAAAAATAAATAATGCAAATAATATACTATAATAAATTATATTTATATATTAAATTATAATGTAGTTACTTATACATATACTATAGATTATATAATCAGATTAATTTATATTTAGTTAAAAAATTTAAGAACTCTTTTAAAAAAAAAATTTAATTTATATTTTTAATATGTAAATATTATAAATAATATTTAAACTATAATTATAATAAAATTAAATAATTTAATAATATAATATAAAATTAATTATTTAAATTAAAAATAATAATAATATAAAATTAATTATTTAAATTTAAAATAATAATATATTATTAAATTACCGATTCCTACCACAAACTTCGCCCTCTCATCTAGTTGTAAACAAATCTTGAATAGCATTACTCCAATGCTTCATGCTTCTCTTTTTTCCACAAGGCGGGACTCTAACTCTATAGAGCTCTTGTTTTGATAATAGTTTAATATGATTATATAATAGCATTTTATATTTTTATGTTACTTGTCTGATTTCTTTTATGGTCTTTCTATATTCTTGTTTGTTTATATTTTTATACATTTTATCTTATCTTATTTTCATATATTTGCACATATTTTTACATATTCTCTTTATTACTATGTGATGCTTTTGTACATCCATTCTTAATCTTAAGATTAATCATTCTCTATCATAGTTAATCTTATGATATACAAGAGTAATTTCATATAATATAAATCTAAATTTAAAATTCAAATTATTAACTCTAGTCCTCTTGTACAGGAATAGTTGAGAGCTAACATAGTATGTGTACTCATCCTTGTTGTGGTGGGGTGTGTCTTGTTGGCCACAAACAGAGCTTGGCACATTTTGTTTGCTTACTCCTCTTTCGTGGTTCCCATGGAGGTGGAAGTGTCCCCTATGGAGGTGGAGACTTGCTTCGTGTAAGAGGATGTTTGTAACATTATGTGGTCTCTTCTTTTCCATTGTTGCTTGGAAGTGGGGTAGATTTGCAGTGGGCTCTCCAATAGGATGATCTCCTCCTTATATGCTCTTATAGAGGTGGGATCCTTTTTTTATTGAGGTGAACAAGAGTTATGCAAAGCAAGGTGTGGATTCTCTGTTGGGGCGATGTTGTTCTCTACTACTGGTTGGTTTTAGGTACTTTTTGGTATTAAATATGAAGGCTTGAGAGGCCTTTCAAAAACCCCTTGTAAGTTTGCCTCATTCAATGGGTTGTTGGTAGTGTAATTTTATTGTGCTATTATTAGCATTGGTTGGCCTCTATGTTGTAAGTGGCCAGTTGTTACCCCTCATTCACTAAGCAACTCTTTTAAGAAGAACTACTATACTGATAGGGTGCCATCAATGGCCCTTTCTTGTAATAGTCAGTACCTTTGTTAATATGTTTTTGATCTACAAATGCCTTTGGGTTGTAGTTTTTTAAGGGTTAACACCCTTGTTATGTTGTTGATTTTAATAAAAAATATGGTATATGTGTGTACAACCATTTGTTATGGTTGGGTATTTAAATGCTTTCATTAAAATGTTTTTGATGTTAAAAGTAGCAAAAAACCAGGGTGATGTCCCTTAGTACAATGCCCAAAGGGCAATAATCAGTGGATTCACATTGTCAAGACATTAACAACACAAGGACAAAAAACTAAATAGTCAGCATGACTTCCACATATCAAAAACCACCATGGACTCAGTTTTTAGGCTTTCTAAGACGTGGGAGGAACTACTAGTAGTAATTGAACATGCCTCCTTCTCTAGTACATTTTCCTCTAAGCTCTTCCTTTCACTTCCTCTAGCATCATCTAACTCTGAGTCTTCCTTCAAATTCATCTCCTTCCAAGAAGGCTTGGTTGACAGTTTAGTGGATTGGCGAGGAGTTCTTGTCTCTTCTTTGACTTCTATCTCTTCCAAATCAATTTGATGGATATTGAATTTGGTTTTCTTTGGGGCTTTGGTCTTCAGATTCAAAAGGGGTTCATTTTTATTTTTCTCCTTCGGTATATCCACAAACATTGTGTTAGGAGAAGCTTCTAGAGAGACTTGAGGGATTTTAAGTGTAGGCTTATTGATGCATTTATTTTTGCTTGGGCTAGGGGAGTCCATTAAACTAGAAGACGGGGGGGCTAGGAGGTAGGTGTTTCCAAAACAATAATGGCATGTGAAGGATAGAGCGCAAGATGGAAATGATAGAGCCTAAACATGAGACCTTGGTGAAGGATGGTATACTTTTTTACCATGGTTTTTAGATTCCACAACATCCTTAATAGTACTCTCCAGCGAGTGGAGGAGGAAAAATAAAATAGAAATAGCATCATGATTTCTAAAATGATTTTAAAAGGGCATATGGTAATGGTAATAGTAATAGTAATAAAACCCAAATCTTCCTTTTAGGGTAAATTATTTAATGACAACCATACACACCTGGTCCTAAGGTTCTAGTAATTTCTCCCGGTCGAAACCTCCCCACAATTTTATAGGTTTCTCCTTTTCACAGAAGAATTGGTTGAGGCTAGCCATGTCAAAAACTTTGCTTGTCTTTTTCCATTTATGCCTTTCGTTGAGAGGCCCGTGAATTGGGAAATAACCTCCTCATTTACCTCAAATGAGATGCCCCCTATGGTAAATCTTCTATTGGCCTAGGAAAAGATAAATTTCCAAGAAAGGCTTTCATCAGAACCCATCATGCATTCAATAAACTAGGCAATTCCTCCTTATTTTCATATATGCCAAATAGTAGCATTGTTTTTATAGTCATCATGATTATCTGGCTCAACACAAACCTAATCCCCTCCCATGATGTTATAAGCTAGATACAAAGTGTTTTTGGTGAAGGAAACAATAAGGTGAGCTTGTGTTGAAGTGTTGTAGAGCTACAAAAACTATAAATTATAGTCAACAAAGAGAAAAGGAACAAGAAACCATGATAAATGATGGTAATCTATGTCTTTATTACACTTAGTGCCACCTTCCATATCCATCTTTGAAAAGGCAACACCCTTGTGTAAGTAGTTTTGTCATCCATAAAGAAACATGGAAAATATTAGGTTCAGACTGGGGATGCAATTTAATCAAATATGATGAGCTGAATTTGAAATTATTATCATGAACCCCAAGGGAAAGGCCTTTCCATATACTAAATTCAAAAAATTATCACTTCAACCCATCATGAGTAGGAAAGGGATGGCATGAACCATCCAAGTGCACACCACATGGAAACCTCATAGACATCAGTTGATGGGGAAATAACAGATAATTGTCCAAATTTAAACACCTGTCATTTCTGCAAGGTGAAGCCCAAAGACCCCATATAAGGGCCCAAAAGAAAAAATTAAAAATCTCCATTAGGAAATAAGGGGACTTTTTCTTTCCCTAAAAGGGACTTCATGGTATCAGGTAGTGAGTGAACCATTCTCCAATAGCGTAGGCTGACCCTCTTTAATCCAATAGTACTAATAGAATTAGGTGCAACATTTACCTCTCTGAATGTATGTTGTATGGAAAATTCATCAAACCCTATTAAAGAATTCTTATATCCTTTAGGATCTCTTCTACTTTCCATCCTACAGTAATTGCGCATCTACTTGCTTCAATAATTAACTTAAAGTCACCTTCTATTTGTAAAACTTTAATGTCAATTGATAGAGCCATCTTTAGGCCCTGGAATAGAGCCATCACCTTCGCTTAATTACTGGTATAGCCCCCCAAGGTTCTAGCATAAGTAGAAACAAAGTCACCTTTGTGATCCCTAATCACACCTCCTCTAGCCGCCTTACCCATTATGGTTGCCCCATCAAAGTTTAATGTAAACTAGGGTAGGTGTGGAGCTTTCCAAACTATATTTTTTATGGCTAGCTTCTTTGAGTTATTAAACTTATAAAAATCCTCAGGGGGCTTCTAGCTTTTAGCAAGCTTACAATCCCAAGTAGATGGAGGACAACTAGGGATTTTCCAATTACTCACAACAATATTTTCCAACAAGAGTTTGTTGAGAATCAAAAACATATTATCAACAGTTCTTTCAGTATCCCTGAAGATCTTGATGTTCCTCTTCTTCCATAGAAACCAACACACACGGGGAGGTATTTTCCACTAGAGTTGTCTAATGAGAGGATTATTTAAAGAGAATTTCTAATTGAGAATAAATTTCTAAATATTCTTTTCAAACACCCATTGGAGGCTAAACTTTTGTAAGATATTATGCCAGACATGTGAGGTAAATGGACAGTGGATGAAGAGATATTGAATTGTCTCATCTTCCTTCTTACAAAGGATGCATCTATTAGGAATCTGGAAACCTCTTTTCACAAGATTATCCTGAGGTAGAATTTTACCATGCATATAATCTCACTAGAAGAAGTTGATCTTTGTAATAAGTTGTGAGTTCTAGACCTTCTTCTAGCAATCAGGGTCGCCATTTTACTTTATCAAAATATTGTAAGAAGACTTAACATAAAAGGCTCCTCTTAGATTCTTTTCCCAAATGAATTTATCTTCTTTGAGGAAGAGAGTAAATCTCAAATCCATCATCTAGTACTACAATTTAGAAACTTTGGGAAGAAGATCAGGTCTATCTCTAACACCTTTTTCCATGGTTTTCTATTTTTCTTTGGGGGTGATATAATCAACAATATAAGCCCCAAAGTATGCCTTCATCCTTCCCATTAGATGACTATAAGGGAAAATAGAAAGAGGTTTTTCCCCTATCCAATAGTCTTCCCAACATATATTCATCCTCTCATTGCCTATTTGCCACTTTAAACCTTCCCTAATGAGATATCTACATTTGAGGATGTTATTCCATATTTTTGAGCCTATTAATAAATCATTTGTGTTAAGGGATCTATGAAAATTGTCATGGTTAAGGTATTTCACCTTCATGATTTTGCACTAATCCACAAAACCAATAGCCAGAATCTAACCAACTTTAGTGATTAAATCTTTGTTCAGACTAAAATTTGGGTTTACAAACTGCATCCCAATTAACAAGCACCAATCTCTTTTTTCTTCAACACCATTCCAAAGGAAAGTCCTTTGAGTTCTCTCTATTATCTCAGCCATAGTAATCAAGATTTTGAAGAGGGATACGAAGTAAATTGGGATTCCTAAGAGGGAGGCTAAGAGTAGTTGGAGTTTCCCTACACTACTCAATAATTTTCCTTTCCATCCAGCTAATTTTCTCTGAATTCTCTCCAGATTAGTGTTCCAAAAGGTGGAGGTGGCCTCTTTAACAATGAGAGGTAGGCCCAAATAAGTATCGAGAAGGGTAGCACATTGACATCCAAGAATATCTATGATCTTAGCCTACAGGTCTAGCTTAGTACTAAAAAAATATAGGATACTTTTTCCCACAGGGGCTTCACTTAGTGAACCTAAATCATAGCACATGTGTTCATGGCATACTAAATAATCCCCCTATTTTCAAAAAATATTGCCCAAAACTCCTTTTTTGTCACCCCTCTCCAATCCCCATTCAATATCCCCCACACTCATTTTCTATATAAACACTCACCCCTACCCCGAAAATTCCCCCTCCCCCTATTTAGGCAATATATTGCCCCCTATTTTTCCCATTTTAAACCCTCCAATATGAACACATGTAATATTGTATTGCCCCTTCAGTGAAGACACCCCTGTTCTTTTTTCCATAATTAATGCATTGGTCAAAGGATTTAGCATAATCCTAAAGAAGGAATTTGCATTCCTTTTCTTCAACCACTAAGTATTTTCCAACTATAAAAGTATCATCGACAAGCTACTACAAAACTGACGAGGGGAGCATGGTGGCATCACAAACTCCTTAAATTCTACCAACTCAAGATAGATTAAAGAAATTTGTGCCAAGGACTTTAGCAACCATAATCAAGAGGTAGGGTGACAGAGGATCACCTTTCCTAATTCCCTTACCAGCTTTGAGGAACCCCATTCACCAAAACTGAGTAGTGAACAATCTTTATACATTCCTAAATAATCCCAATCAATTTTTCAACAAAGCCAAGTTTAAACAACATATTGTACATGAAGTTCCATTTAAATTTATTGTAAGCCTTAGAAATATCTAATTTAAAGGCCATACTTGGGATCCAACTATTATCCATAGAGTGGATGATCTCATGGGTGGCAATAATGACATCTAAAATTTGTTTCTCTAGCACAAATCCTTTCTGGTTGGGACTTATAAATTTATCCAAAAGGGGTTTTAGTTGATTGACTGACACCTTTGAGAAAATCTTATAGATGTTATTGCATAGAATTATATGCCTAAAATCAACCATGCACTTCGGGTCTTGAACTTTAGGGACTAATGCAATGTAAGTATTTTTTACTTTCTTCATTTTCTTACCAATCATAAGAAAATATCTTGTGGCCATCCTCACATCAAAGCTGGCAATGTCCTAGAATTCATTGAAAAAGGTAGGGGGGCCTTGTACGCACCCATAGAAAATATTATCACTTTGACTTCCTCCTCAGTAATAGGGGAAAGGAGATTCTTATTATCATCCTCCCCAATGGTTGTTTGGATGTGGTTTAGGATTCTATCTTTCTCTTCCTCAAATTGAATTCACTCATAGTCTGTGTGGATCTAAATAAAAATTTGAGAGGTGAGCTCACCAATTTTGCCATCTTTTATAATCTCATGATTTCTTTTATACACTAAACATTTAATTTAGTATTTATCTTATTATTCCTGGTGGTAGTCCTATGGAAAAAAGTTGATCTCCTATCACCCTCCTTCAACCATTGAATTCTCAACCTCTATTTCCAAAATATTTCTTCCTTTCTAAGATTGTCTTTCCATTTCCTTCTCCAACCTTCTTCCTCCTCATTAAGGGACTAGGAAAAGTTACTAGAAGCAATCAAATTATGAATGTAGTCTAATTTGGAGGTAATTTCCTTCTTTTGCTTAAAGATGTCCCCAAATGTTGACTTATTCCATCCTCTCACTTCTTTTCTAATGAGGTCAAGCTTTTTTGAAATCTTGTACATAGAAAATCCTTGGACATAGGTAGTCCACCATCTTTGGATACAGTTTTTAAAATCCAAATGGGAGCTCCCCATGATTTGGAATGTAAAAGGAAGGGGACTAGATTAGGGTTTATCCACCTATTGGAGGAGAATGGGGATATGATCAAAGCCAATTCTAGGGAGGGCCTTGAGAGAGGAAGTACACCCCAATTCCTATTTAGATGAAACCAAAAATCTATCCAATCAATCTTGAATCAAATGGATTCCCTTTCTATTATTAGACTAGGTAAAAGGATTACCTTGTAGTTCCAGATCAAAGAGGCCAATCTTGTTGATGAAGTCTAAAAGATCATTCATACTGCCATCATAGTCCATTAAACCTCCCATTTTTTCTAATGGGAACAAGGGAGAGTTGAAGTCTCCTGCAACCATATAGAGAGAATCTTGGTCCTCAAGAATAATGCAAGAGATTTCCTCCCACACAAGCATCCTATCATTCCGGTGTGAGTAGTGTAAAAATTAAATAGGTGTCATGTGTATTCACTAAGTTTGAAAGTCATGGAAAGGTAGTAGTGTGAAAATACATAGGCATTGACATCCATCTTATTTAGATTCCACATGGTTGCCACACCTCTAGAGGCTCCATTAGCTTCACTATAATAAAAATAGGAACCTAACCATAGCCTACCAACCACTTTAGAAATGTTTTTATAAGACATCTTAATATCATGTAGTAACATAACATCAATTTTAAAATCCATGATATATTTCCTAAGAGAAAATTATTTTGGGGGACTATTCAATCCCTTCATGTTCCATGATAGGAACTTCATTTCTTACTTCGTTGGTTTGCATCCAAAGTCAATTTATGCCCATTTTCAATTTACCTAGCCATAGCCTTATGTCTTAGCACCCCTTACGATAATCGACCAACCTTTCTTTTTGTCCTCACATGAGTTTTTTTAATTCTAGTTTTCTTTTTTTGGACTTGTACCAGTCATCTATGTCCATGCCAACAAAGGAAATAGATGAGGAGGATGGTTTATAATCTAGGGTGAGAATCACCAATTCAGTGACCTCACTAGAAAGGCCATCAATGCTAGAAGGCAAGTGGGAGTTTGCAATCAGAGTAGAATTTTCCTTTCTAGCTCTAGTTGTGGTGACTACCCCTACTTCCTTCTATTATTTCTCTATATTAATAGTTTCTTCCCAAGGACCACCAAAAGGGAAATTTACACCTTTAGAATTACTATTTGTAACCTCCTTATTAACCATCCCAATAGTCTTGGGAGAGAAAATCAAACCTTCACCGATCTCCACCACAGACATAGGTTGTACGCAGGTGGGGAAAAATCTCAATTCACCAAGAGGAGGGATTTCACCTTCCTCTAATAAGACTTGGGTAAAGGCCTTTTCTTGTCTACAAGGGGCTTCCACACAATGGGGCCCAATGATTTTATTAACTCCAATAGACCATCAGTGAAAGAATATTCATCTAGCTCACTAGGGTTTATATTTGTCTACACATCCACCCCCAAACATGCAAGGGAAGAAAATTTCTCCCTCAACTTAGGTTCCTTCAAGGTCGGCACTTTGCAGTCCTCCACAACATTACCTTGTTAAGCACGTCATAGAAAAATATAGGGTAGCATTCTCATAGACTAGAGCTTGTGTCCATTTCTCATGTTTTGATCTCAAAGTGATAAAATTAGGAAGAGACTTATTTATTTCTATGTTGACATAGAACTGAGAATAAACTAACTTGGACTTAGCTAGAGTGATCACATCTGCAATAACATAATGGCCAAAGGAGTTACCAACCTAGTGAAAAATCTTCTCAACCTAGAATTATAGATGGAGGCCAGGCATACGAACCCAAATAGGAGCCATCCTATTAAGCTCAATAAGTGGATCAAACCCTGGTTTCCATTTGGATAATGCTAAAAAGTGTTTACCATATGCCCAAGACCCTGAAAGGACACAAATGAGATCCTCCTCTTCTATAAATTTGAACAAAAATAACTCTCTAGGAATTATAGAGATGGTGCTATTGTCTTTCACCTTCCAATGGGCAACAACTCATCTATGAACCATATCAATTGTTGGTTGAAAGAAGAATAATTTCCCCACTAAGGCTAGGTGCATTGAAGATACAATCTGATCCATAACAATATCAAGAAGACAAATCTTCATCCTTCTTCAAATTTAACAATGTTTGGGAGAATAAACTCTAGAGCATTGTTGTGAGACCTGACTAGGGCATCCTTCCAATCTGATTTGGAGGCTTCATAATTATTCTTTTCACCCTCTTTGTTAGGGGTTCTAGACAAAATCTTAGCTGCATCTAACAAACTTCTAGAATCTCCATGCAATATTTTAGGAAAAGAGTGGGCATATGCCTTGTTCGCATTAGGGGGAGGCTCTAGCTTGGAAGGGGGGAAGATTCCTCCCCAGAACTTGTAGCCATGTGCAACATAGATTTTTATTTTTTTAAAATTGCACGCGGGAGAGTTGCAGAGGCTTTTTTAGCAAAAGTGGACACCCACACACACACACACATACACACTAATTCAAGGGCTTCTGGTAGAAAGAACCAACAAGAAAACCTCCATTCCTCGGCCAAAATATACAATAAGGATAAAAGAAATACCCAAAAAAAAGATACCTACCAACTATTAAATCCCCAATTACATAGATATGGATGTATAAAAAGAACCAACAAGGATCCCCCCACATTTACAAAAGAAAATAAATTACATCAATAACACCCTTTACAAAATGGAAAAGACCCCCCTAAAATAGCCGATACAGTATATGTCAACTTTCCATAGAGAAATTGACTTTAGCCACTTTAAAAAGATATACCAACGAAGGTCCAAGTGACACAAGATAGTAGCCAATAGTTGAGCCAAAAAAAAATTATGAACTACGACCGGGCATCATCCCAATTTGCATAACAAATATCGGTTGGAATCATAAGATGAAAATTGCAAGGAAGAGCCGAGAAAACAAACGACACCCTCAAAAAAAAGAAGACAGAGTAGACCTGAATGACTTCCTTCCATATTCTTCCATCATGAATTGATTTAGGCACATTCATGTATCCAAAACTAAATGTGATTAAACAATTATGTGAGAATTTTCTACCATATCGTGCAAAAGTATGAGGACAATGGATGTGAAAAGGAATATTTCACTAGCCATGTACTTGTGGAAAAGAAAACATATTTCATCTTCCTTGCACAAAAAGAAATCATTAAATAACATTGTAGTTGCCAACACTCATACTTTCACAATTTGGACATACAAGATGAATATGAATTATCATGTCCAACTCGTTCACAATTAATAATCTAGAGCAAGCAAGGATGATCATGCAAATTAATAAATGAGACTAAGGAATCTAGATTGATGTTTTCACACCCCATATTAGCTAGATAATCTACCAACATATTTCCTTCTTAGAATCTATGTGAGATATAACATTCAATGAAATGGTCTAATAAACTCCAGACTTGCTTTAAAGTATATGCAATCTTTCGGTGGATTGCTTTCCTTCTCACACAAGAATTGATTATTAGTGATGAATCACCTTTGATATGAATACTAGAGAATCCCAATTTCTTGGCTAAAACCAAACCATTAAGGAGAGCTAGAGCTTATGTAATATTGTTACTACTAGGGGGGACATTGGATGATTTCAATGCCAAAAGATTTTTGAAATGATCCTGAAAACCAATACCAATACTAGATATACCAGGGTTGCCTCTTGAGGCACCATCAAAGTTCAGTTTAACTTGATTAGGACAAGGATGAAGCCATTTAATCTGTGATTGAGAAATGGAGTGAGACTGACATAATGGGAAAGGAAAATGTGGAATAGATGAGTTACCTTTCCATTCCTTGATAGTGATAGCATCTCAGGATGTGAAAATGTGATTGCCTTTGGAGTTCTAAGAATTAACATTTTCTATCTCTATGATAGAATTTTCTAGCCCTTCCAAGACTCTCTCTAAAGTGGATGATGCATGTCTAAAAATCTATTTATTCCTTTCCCACCATATAGACCAAATAACTGTAGCTAGAGTACATTTCCATAAGCAAGAAAATATTAACTTGGAAAATAATATAGGTCATGATTGGAACAAGTCCCAAAGTGAATTCAAGAGTGGAAAGGACTAGTTTAGCTTATTCATGAAAAAATGCCAACAATGTTGTGCAAAAGGATAATTTAAGACAAGATGACCAACTCTTTTCATTTCTTTATTACATAGAACACACAGAAATGACCGTGCAATGTTTAATTTCTCTAGTGTATCACTAGTTAGAGTCATCTTTTTCAGTGCTAATCATGCAAAACACCCTGCTTTGGGAAGAAATGAGTTGTTCCAACAAAAAGGGAAGGCCCTATGGCTCAATTTGTGAATGTCTAATTGGAGTAAGGCTTTATATCCTTGTTTAATTGAATAATGGCCATCTGAAGAGGAAGCCAAAACTAACACATCCTGCTTATTTGAAATAAAAACAATTCTTTGGAGGAGTATTCACTAAAGAATAGACATCTATTGGGGAGAAATAGGAAGAGTAGAAGGATCCTTCCACATAACTTTTACTGAAAATAAATCTACAACAAGAATGTAATCTATTAATTTTGAACCCCATAAATCTTTTATGATATCAATTTCTCCTGATAAATCTGCATTTTGATTCAATGGAGGAAAGCCATTCCAAGAATCATCCCAAAAAGTAACATTTTCACCATTGTGAACTTCCCAAGAGACATATTTGGAGATGACATCTCTAGAAGATATCATGAAATCCCAAATGATAGATCCCTTAGGAGGATCTAAGGCTATTATCTGGGATCAAATGCATCTAAATATTTTTCCTACAATGGCTTACACCACTTACTGTGGGGTCTTGTGTACATTTTCCATATCAACTTGCCTCTAAATGTTTTTTTATTAAAGATAAGTCATGCAACCCAATACCCCCAACCTCATACCTGCAAGATATGTCTTTTAGTGAAACCATTGGAAGTTTTTGTTCACCAGCCATATTATTTCTCTATAAAAAATCTCTGATAAGCTTATGAATATGATGAATAACATATTTTGGGGCATGATGGACTAAAATGTAGTAATTATGAATGGAAGAAAGGACAAATTTAATGAGTTTTGTTTTATTAGTCTCATTATAATGTTAATTTATATCTATGAATCATCTTAAATCATTTGAACATCCTAATGATTAACAAGGAACATTTGGATTTGGAGCATTTTAAAAGAATTAATAATAACATCAAAAGTCACATCTAAGCTATTGTGTACTTGTTTATTGTCTACCAATATTTGCTAAAGGCTACAAAGGGAGTCTTTCAAGAGGGTTAAATAAGGTGAAAATGAATCGTTATAGTCTAGTAGTATTCTTTAGGTATTTATAAATATCAGATGTTGGTTCTCCAACCTACATTTAATAATTTATAAAGAGATGTAAATCTCTATGATAAAAAATACTACAAGGATGAGCCAATGAATGAGAGATAATTAGATCTCTCCTATACTTTAGGCTATGTATAAAGTGGGGAGTATCCCTATCAATGTGCATTATATTGTATGTTAAATGCAATATGTGTATCACAATATAAAACAAATGATATATTCAAGCAAATTTGACAAGAATGTATAAAACTTTATAAGCTATTTGAACATTCCTTGTGCCATCAATGCTTAAGCATGCACAACATAAATTATGGAATACAATATACATTTACATGTTTTCCATTTTGGAATAAGATTTTTGTAGGGGCAGTGATGGCAAACCGATGTCGATTTCTTAGTAATATCACTATTAAAAAAATATGGCATAACCCTATACTAATAACATTATATTAGGAGCTCAATTATCACATATTATTGCCTTACAATGATTGTTATTGTCTTTCACTAATTTAAACGTACAAATGTAGTTTGATCTTACAAAATAATACTTAGTAATCCCCTACCAATATTGTAAATCCCACTTATTTCTTAGAAAGATTTGTCATTTTCTTTCAAAGTGCACTAACTAGAACAATAAATGTGTGAGAAAATATTGTTCACCTTCTCTAAATATGTACTTCTATCTAAGAAGGAACAATACAATAGAGGAGACAAGTTGTCAAATCCATATTCATATAAAACAACGTAGTAAAATTATTAACATTCATTATATGTATTCCTTTGTGAATTTGATTACGTTGTGAATAGATGAATTTTAGTGTACCCTTCAAATTTGAATAAGAGAAAAATAAATGTGTAGACCATATAGAATTCCAAATATAAATTGGTAGAATGAGAAGCATCAAAATAAGATTCCATCAAGGGTACTCAATGTTGGTGTTTACCAAGATCAACTAGAAAAGACCAAACCACAAACCATTGCCACAAAATTAATCTTGGTTGATATTATCAAAGAGTTGAGTAAAATGCACATATATAGAGACTTGCATATATAGGAAATAAAGTGAAGTGACAAGGCCGGGAACAAATACTAATTGTACCCCTCCAAGGATGGGACCTCGAGAGTACACTTTACAAGTGTGTGTGCAAGTCACTAATGTACATGTGTTAGGTGTCTCAAACAGGTCTCAACTAGAGGAAGTCGGACAAATGACTAAAATGTCTAAGTAAAAATAAGCCTATGTGTGAATAGGTGAACATAGAAAGTGTTAGCAAATAACTAGTTAGGTAATGAAACTATTTTCACTATCACTTGAAACACCAAATGATTAAAATAACAAACCATACCAACTAAATCATTGATCATAACTAGGTTTGCTCAATGAAATATAACAACCATCAATCTCCTTGGTCATCAATATCCCAATCACTCACTTCCCAATAAAATAAATCCACTCATAATCCCATTTAGATAAATAATTAACCACCTTATTTCATTATACGAGGATGTTGATAAAGGAGATAGAGTCAAAATTTGAGGCTAGATTAAGAATTGTGTTAACCACCAAAGATAAGTTTGAAGAGGGCTTATGAAAAATCCTTTTGTTTAAAAAAGACACCAAAATTTGTAATCTATCTTACAAATGAGTCTTATTTATCCCATAAATGAAGCCCACATTAGATATTGAAGAATCACTCAATATTCCATCTAATTACCACTCATTTTTATCATGATCAACACCACCAATTCCAATAGCATGAGAATTTCCTTGAGAAAAAATTCTTGTGTTAAATTTCAAGAAGCCACAAGGAAGGGGTGACCACTTCTTGAATATGTTCACCCTTATGGAAACACAATTACCTATTTCTAGGCCTATACCAAGAGGAATAAGTAAGAGATAACACCAAGATCTTGACAAGGAACACAAAAGACACAAAAAGATCATCAAAAATGAATTTAGATTAATATAGTCTCTTTGATCATGCCTTTGATTTTAATCCATACTTACATGGACTTACTCTAGAATCCCTACAAGATTCATGAAATTTATTCCAACTAAATATGCCAACAAATAAAGTAAGGACAAGTATCCCTTGCAATCAAAAGAAAGAGAGTAGATGTTGGAGGTCTTATCATATTATTCCAAATCTCAAATAGAGAAGTAGCATGGATGAATGGTTTGTTCCAAACCTTACACCACAAAACTCCAAATTTCCAAAGAAAAAGGGCATTGAAAAATTAGGTGACTAGAGCACTCCTCATGGCCACCATAGAGGAAGCAAATGGAGGGATCCAAGAAACCTCTCTTTTTTATGTTCTCCCAAGTGAGACATTTATTGTGGTTTAAGAACCACATGAAAAATTTATACTTAGGACAACCAAACTTTATCCAAATACTTTTCCATCAAGGAAAATCTACATATTCTACCCTTCAAACCTCTAAAGAGTGATAACCAAGAGAAACTAAAAATATACCTAATAGATCATGGCCCCATGAAAGAATGTTTGACTCTTGAAAATAAGTACAAGGACTTACAAAAATAATTGAAGCCAAATTAGTATAATCATCTTCTTATCTACCGCCAAGAAAATTGTAAGGATATTTTCATTGATGAACCATAAATTATCCCAAATAAATGGATTGCTTAAAATCAGCAACTTTGGATCATCCAACTTCAAAGAAAATTTCATTGAGGAATTGAAGTTTTGGAAAGGTAGATAAACATGGAGATGATTATCCCAACAATCACTAGGGAATAAAGATTTTTTGCTCTTGTTAACTATCCAAAAGAGTCCTTTAATAAGAAAGGACCCCTTTTAATAGTGCTCTAGATTGAAGAACATCTCTTAGTAAACTCTATCCATGAAATATTATATCATCTAATCCACTCAAGTATTAGGAGTTGAGAATTCTTTCCCACTACATATTAGAATATTTACACCATCTCTAGTATAGTTTGGTAGCTAAATCTTGACAATTGATCTCTAAATAATGTAAAATGAAGGCCAATAAATTTTTTAAGGTTAAACTAATTCTTAAATAGCCAAACTTCATTCCTTATTTTCTAGATTTCTATCCCATAATGATTTTCTAGAAAGACCTTCAAACTCCTTGAAAAAACTTTTTGGAGTAGATAAAATTAGAAATCTATAAATAGCCAGAGCATGCAATATAGTTCAAATAACTAACAAAGGAGATCCATCTAAAAGTTTAATAGCTCATTTATATGTGAAAATGATCTAAATTTTTCCTTCATTGGTCTCTTTTGATGCTTCCAATGGAAAAAGAAATATCAAGCTATTCTACATAGATAAAGTTTTGATTTATATGTGTGGAATGCCTACAATTCTAGGTTGAATACATTCATAAGTGTTGAAAAATGCTAAACTTAATCTCATTAATCTAATAGGTAAAAGAAAAAGTGTAAATTAATAACACTTTATTAAAGTTAGTTATTTCCCAATCCTAGCTAGGCCCAAAGAATAATATATTCTAGAAACTAGACATGAGAATGAGAGTCAATATTTTGATTTCTAACTCCATCCCTACATAAGCCCTTTTAATCTAAATCATTTCAAAAAAGTGTCCAAGAACTTCAACCATCAAGATTCAATAATAAGGAGATAAATTATCCTTGTATAACTCCTCTAGAAGTTGAGAAAAAGGAAAAAGGATTCCTTTAATCAACATTAGATAAATTGATGTTATGAAACTCATGGACCAATCAACCCAAATTGGGTAAAAACCAAAAGCTAACAAAATATTTTGAAGAAATTCCTAATCAACTATACCATAAGCCTTGGGCATATCTAGTTGTTGAGATAAGGTGTTGTACACCTTGCATAATGTTTATATTTTATTACTTTAGTATTATGCGTGATTTGCACATACGAGAACCTAGATGGATCATGTGTATAACTAGATGCCAATTTTTTTGAGCCACTTTATGTGTTGTATTGCAACATTAGGCCTATATTTAATGTGTATGTCACATTGGGATATAATATTATAATTGCTTAATATTAGGGAAATATATTTAATAAAGTGTAGACTTAGTACTCAATATTAAATGAGGGGTCAATAACTTATTGTGTTCACATGGTTTTATTTTACCACTAGTTTTATTTTGTGTGAGCTTGTAACTATAAAATTAAATAGATGTTAGTGGTTTGGGTTGGCTCGTTAAGTGGGTTGTAATTATTGAGTCTTTATAAAGGTTGCATATGTGAATCATGGCATGGGATGTGATGATACATGCTTGGAAATATAAGAATGCATTGGAGGGCTTGATGTTTGAGGATTGTTCATTGTAACTCTATAAGTTTCTTGTATTAATTTATGGATGAATAATACAATGGAGTATGGATGCTTTTGGAGGCAGGGTTTTTTCTTATAAGAATTTTCTTAGAGTATATTTTTTGTTATATTGTAACTTATCTATTTGATCTTTACATTGAATATTATTGATTTTAATTTTTAAAAGAAAATTACATATATTAACAACTTGTTAGAAGTTTTGATTTGAAAAGAAGATTAGAAGATCTCTCACATTTGATAACATTATTTTACAATCCACTTAAAATTTTAAAAATTCTTAACCCAAAAGAGCTCAATCCATCTTCAAACACATCTCATAAAGTCGGAGTGTTAGGAAGGTTTGAGGTAACTCTAAAAATTTGTATGTTCTTGATAAAGATGACAATGGTGGAAGGAAGGAAGATAAGCGCAAAATGGCCTATGAAGTGTCTCCGTGAGAGTTGTACAGTTGGATTCTCACATTTGTGTGTCATTCATGAATTCACAACCTCATCCTTTGCTGCTTGTGGAAAATCACGCCAAAAGTTCTGCACCATTTTCCTTCGTAATGTCTCTCTAACATCGATTTTGTGGCCCTCTTTTTAGAAAACAGTTATTTTGTCTTGTTTGTTCTTGCTAATTTCGTGCGGTACTTTCAAAAGAAATGACCGCTCTGACACGTGATTAAGGTAGGCGGCAGCTGTCCCCATAAACAGTTTTTGACATATATTATCTCTCTTGCTTTCAGATAAATACAGAGAAGACTTTTGTGTAGTTAAAATAGATAGGAGATGAATGGGAATTGAAATCCGTGGTTCGGATAAGCCCATGTGATATAGTTGACTCTGCACGTGTTCAATTAGGGAAGGTTTCATTTTAGAGGTCTCCTCCACTTTGAACGAGAAGCTGATGCTTATCCTTAAAGATATGTCTTTCTCCCGTCAACAAAAATTAATTGATATTGATTATTAACTAAATAAATAAGTTTCCATATGGCACCATCAATGTTGCAAACAAGTAAATTTTTTGTAGTTATATTAACTTTTATTTATTAGTTCTATGGCAGGTAACTATTGCATTCAGTTCATGTCTAGAAAAAAATATAATTGATCAATCAGCTTTCCAGATTTTTTTGATTATTTCTATTTTCTAAAGTTTGATTATTTTAACATATTTTAAAAATTTAAATAACATTATTTATTGACAATTTTATTGGCTGTGAGGGAAAAAGGCAATGAAAAAAATAAATTTCATTTGAGAAAAATCAATAAAATTGTAGGCTCAGTACAAATGGCAGCTGTAAGCCACATGCAATTGTAAGCCACACGCAATTAAAAATTTCGGACATATTAATTAATATGATTAAATGCTTAGAGCGGAACCATTCAATTTAATAGTTGTCAATGAAGAGTGATCCTCTTCATTTCTTCTTCTCTACATTTGATTGCTCGTAGCCCTCAGAAATTCACAAAGCGTTGATCTTCGCTTTTGTTCCTTCCTAAAGTCTTAGTTGCAAGAATATTTTGAGTGTAAACAGGTATTTTGAAATTTTTGAGTATTTAATTTGTTTGTGTCTATTACTATTAACTATTTTGTTGCGTAGGGTTTGCTTTGTGCAGTTTCGAACAACCTAAACCTTTTTCCTTTCATTCCCGTGCCCGAGTATCGCTGGGTCAGTCTATAGTATCCTTTGAATTGCTTTTATTTGCACATTTTCCTTAGCTATTTGATTTGGCATAGTTTTGACCATTCCATGATTATAATCTTTCGAGTTCCCCTTCAACAAGAGATTTCCACACTATGCAGGAAGCCCAATGGTGGATTCGTTTGTCTTATTCACATTCTTTGATTTATGAATGTTGATACCTGCCTCTCGACACCCATCATCACGGAACAAAGGATTTGAGATTTTATAAGATCAACTTTGGATGCTATAATAGGATACTATTAAGTGTATTAAGGAACAAGATTTGGGTATTTAAATTTCACATTCACCTTCCTTCTATGCCTCTGCCCTAAATGAGGCCTCCTACAATTATTTCACAGCCTTGCAAAATGTTGTCAAGCGCAATTGAAGACCCGCAATAGACTCTCTCGCGTCGGAAAAATTTCTTGCAAATACCTTTCGACCATTGGGGAAATGTGCCCACAGTGTATTTTGGTCTCCACGGGGGATAGCCTTCCTTGCATATTCCTTTAATGAGTGCAAATTTTGTTCAGGCACACCTGATGACTTCCTCTGGATTCCCATTGCACAACACAAGCTCTTCTTCAACGATTAAAACAAATGGTGCCTTGAGCGTATTGGGCAGAGTTTTATATCATTTTCTTCACATGCATAGATGAGTGCAGACCACCATCGCTCTAGGATTACTATTAATTCTGTTGCGTAGGGTTTTCTTTGTTTGTTTGTTTCCCTCGCCCACTCTTCGTCTTCAAATTGAGGCTTGTAGTCAATTCTTAGGCTGTCATCTCCCTTGTCCGCAACCTTTCCACTGCAGAAACTAGGTTTCCAATCCTCTATGAGGCAGTGGGGTTAAAATTTGTCTATTTGTCTATTCTTTTTCTTTTTTTTTTTTTTTTTTTTGGTGTTGAACACATTTCACTCCAGTCATGTCATATCATGTCATATTTGCATCTTCTTCTGTTGTCCCTATCTATATTCTTGTAAAGGCTTACTTCTTATCTACAAGGTTCATTCTTTGATTCTGTGAGTCAGATACAATATTGAAATTGAGTCTTTATCAAATGCTTCATTTTTAGCTGTCAACACAGTGTTATTGTTCTTTTAAAGAGAGGTTATCATCATGTATTGTTCTCTTACCACCATCATATTGATAAGGTCCATGCCCTTTCTTAAAGCTCTCAAAGAAATGCCACATAATAGCTTAATTTATCACTGTTGCAAATTTATGATTCCGAATTTTTGCTTAACTTGCACTCACAACTTGCTATTTTTTTTAAAAAAATTGATGGAAATTACGGTTGATCATATGATTATTGTATTTCCCCAATGTTACACAATTTTTTCATGGATTTCTAAGAGCCCTTATTTCATAATTTTGAGAGTTGAATTGAGAATAAAATTTGAGCTTTTGAAAAATTTGCGGTTCTAATGTTTTAATTTGAGTAGATTTGGAAAAAATATTCTAAGAACGTGAAATGTTTGTAGTTTTAGTGCTTAATTTTAAGAGACTCGAATAAGCCTCAATTTTTTTTCGTTTAGTAGTATTCTTCAAGCAAACTAAGCCAGAAATTATGTCTGTTAAAACTTATTAACTTCGCTAATAAATTTTTTAGAAGATTTTAGCAAGAAAAGAAGCCCAACTTTTTGGAAAATTTGGATTTTTTTGCACTGGAGTTTGGCTTCCCATATATATATATATATATATATATATATATATGGAATACAAGTAATTGCTAAGTAGTGTTACTTTAGTAGTTAGTAGAGAAGGAAAAAGACAACTCTATTTCTCTCCACAGTAAAAAAAAGAGTTCAAAGTTGTCATGAAAAAATTAACAAGCATGGTAAATTCAATGCAAATAAATAAATAACCATTTGATGTACATTTTATCCCTACATTTTTAATTCCGTTTCTTACAATTATCGCTACCTCATTTATTTACAACTTTTAAAACAATAGGAATATTGTCTAATTTATTCTTTTGTTTTGATTCTTCTCTATGGAGTCATCTTTTAATTCTTTTATGTGCAATTAATTTACGTTATAAGAAATATTGATTTCAAATAATTTTGTGTTTACCTTGCACTCATTTCTAAGATCATCGAATGAAATTAAACTTGTCTGCTTTTCATTTTTTCAGTTTACTTTTTATTCATGATTATTGATATAAGGATGAATCCAACGATGCTAGTTGCCAGATTCTTACTTCAGGGAGACCACTCAAAAAAATTCTACATGTAAATTTACTGTAGGTAACTATTGCATTTAGTTCATGTCCAAAAAAAATATAATTGACCAATCAACTTTCTAGATTTTTTTGACTATTTCTATTTTCCAAAGTTTGATTATTTTAACATATTTTAAGAATTTAAATAATATTATTTATTGACAATTTTATTGACTGTGAGGGAAAAAGGCAATGAAAAAAATAAATTTCATTTGAGAAAAATCAATAAAATTATAGGCTCAGTACAAATGGCAGTTGTAAGCCACATGCAATTAAAATGGTAGTTGTGAGCCACATGCAATTAAAAATTCTGGACATATTAATTAATATGATTAAATGGGTTAGAGTGGAACCATTCAATTTAAAAGTTGTCAATGAAGAGTGATCCTCTTCATTTCTTCTTCTCTGCATTTGATTGCTCGTAGCCCTCATAAATTTGCAAAGCATTGATCTTCGCTTATGTTCCTTCCTAAAGTCTTAGTTGCAAGAATATTTTTAGTGTAAGTAGGTATTTTGAAATTTTTGAGTATTTGATTTGTTTGTGTATATTACTATTAACTATTCTACTGTGTAGGGCTTGCTTTGTGCAGTTTCGAACAACCTGAAGCTTGTTCCTTTCATTCCCATGCCCAAGTATCCCTGGGTCAGTCTAGAGTATCCTCTGAATTTCTTTTATTTGCACATTTTCCTTAGTTATTTGATTTGGAACAGTTTTGACCATTCCATGATTATAATCTTTCGAGTTCCCCTTCAACAAGAGATTTCCACACTGTGCAGGAAGCCCAATGGTGGATTTGTTTGTCTTTATCATATTCTTTGATTTATAAATGTTGATACCTGCCTCTCAGCACCCATCATCATGGAACAAAGGATTTGAGATTTTATAAGATCAACTTTGGATGCTATAATAAGATTGTAAAGTATAAAATGTGGATGGGGTCCTAGAACAATGGTTTGCACATAAAAGAGACCCCAAAGCCAATATTTTACACATACATTTGAATTGTAAGGGAAAGAATGCTTGAAATCAAATAAAATAAGATACATACCTCATGATTAAATTAATTTGGAAATACCTATTTTCTAGTGTCTGTGTACAGTTTAGGGCAATTCTACAACCTGTCCCTGCCTGGAAATGTCAAGACGAAGAAAACGCAGAAATCTTTTATCTTTCTGACAGCAAGTAGTCTTTGACCCTCATAAAAGGTCAAAGGCTACATTTTTATTCTGAAGGTTGACTTTGATTTTGTTTACAGATCTCGGAAGTTCGGTGAAAAGGGTATCCAAATCCAAGCTCAAATCTGCAGTTCCACACCTATACCTGCAAGAAAATTGGTTTTGTTTGTTGGGGTAGGGGTTTTCCTTAGTCAAACCCCGGTTTGGAATCAACCTTAATATCGAAATTGAAATGGAGAATGCTAGCAAGTAGTAGAAGTAGATCTAACAACGAAGCTATGATATTCAATAGATATACAAATTGTATTTGAAATGTAATCAAGTATGTTAATATGAAAGCTTGAACATAACATCAACAAATATATATCAAACCTCCATGATTGTATGCTTGGAATCCACCTTGAGGAAAGAATGAATGGATCTTGAAGATGAACAAAAGGATCTTGAAGGAAGATCACACCATCATGATGGCTAGATCTAGGGTTAGGGTTTGAATGATGAATCTTACATCCTTGAACCAAATACCTTCAATGGCTTGAATGCTTGAATCCTTGATCTTCAATGGAGAACTTGGATGGAGAAGAGGACTTGAATGCTTGAATGGATGCTTGCTTGAATGGATTCTTGCTTGATCACCTTGAGAGCTTGAGAGAGAAGATTGCAAACTTGATGCCTTGATTATGAAATTTCTTGGAAACTTGATGGAGAAAATGAGAGAGGAAGACCTCCTTTCATAGTGATCTAGGGCAAAATCCTCTAGAGGGGCCACCTTGGGGAATTAAATTACAATTAGGCCTCAACCTTTTAGGAATGGACCTAAATTAAATATAATTTAAGATTTTACTATTTCGGAGACCAAAACAGCTGACCCGGAAGCGGGAAAACAATTCTTTCCGAAACAGGCTAAAGAGCCAGATCAAAGTCAGGGACCCATTCAAAGTCCTCAGGGATCAAAGTCGACCTCAAAGGGGAAAGAGCCAGATCAAAGCTAGGGACCCATTCAAGGTGCTTGACATGATCCCAAAAAACCTACTAGGAGGGCTAAACACTCTTAACATGGAAGTGCTTCCATTTTAAGATGATACATTAAGCCCCCACTTTAGCAAGAGTATGGACTCGATGCAAACTCTTGGTAAAGGAGAAGAAAGAGGAGATCCAAGTGGATTCACAAAGAGATAAAATAACACTTAGATAAGGACACAAGATCCCAGGCTAAGGACTCTAACTCAACATACACGCATGAGGGTGCAAAAAGAGAAAACCAAAACAACCCAAATCAATTAGCATAAGAAACCTCTCTAAGAAATATTTCTCATACTAATATCATATTTTGAAAGCTATCATAAAAGCATAAATGATTACATAAGAAAGACAAGAGAAACACTATAAATAAAATAGCTTCATGATCTAGTCCTACTAGCATGAAAGAGAAAAGAGAGAAAGGAAAAAGAGTGATTACCTCGCCTAGTAAGATGCCCACGTTACCATGAATCACCTTGGAGGGAGAGCCCAACAAGTTCATCCATAAACGATGCCTTGAAATTGTAGGGCATCTTCTGATAGCTTCTAGAATACCCATAGATCCACCTTCTTGTAACACTATGAATATGAAATGTGTGTCTCCTCAAGATTTAGCAACTTATGTGCATTACCATCGGAAGATTTAGCATAGTGGAAATGCATGTCCCTTTAGGATTTAGCAACTTATGTGCGTTACCTTCAGAGGATTTAACATATTTGAAATTGGAAATGTGTGTCCCTTCATGATTTAGCAACTTATGTGCGTTACCTTCCAAGATTTAGCATATTGATAATTGAAAAATGCATGTCTCTTTAGGATTTAGCAACTTATGTGCGTTACCTTCCAATATTTAGCATGCTACAAAACAAAAGGTTAGAACAAAAATACATAATATAGAACGAGGGAGGCCGTATATATGCCTCCCTCCTTAAGATGGCAAAAACATACTATTTTGACATGTTAAGGAAAGAAAAGAACAAGGATAAAGCCTTCTTCAACATCAAGACAATATCCATAGACAACACCCAGTCCAAGCCAAGAAGGTCACAGCTCCTATGAGGCCATGGAAGGGATGACTACAAAGAGATATCATGCAAAAAGTGAAAAAGTAACCCTTGTGAGGGATAGCACACTGTTTAGCTTCCAAGGTGAGATATTTATCAACCATGGAAACCCAATGTCAAACAACGAAATAGGTTGTGATCAAGGACAAAGATCCTTAATGCAAACCAAAATTTTCATGTATGATTGGATATCACATAATAGATAGATACTACTTAACCAAGGAAAGAGGTGAATCTCTAAAAGACAAAAATGATGGAGATGACATCCTTACCCCAAGTGTAGGAACAAGGATGGAAAGGGACCTATTATATCACTCACAACACTATGCAAGACAATGATCCCCCAAGTATTAAGCTAACATTGTTTACATAATGTGGAGCTCCATAATAGGAACATAAATGTTATTTAGAGAAAACAGGATTGAAATACAACTCATTTCCACATGATATATAAATAACATTACTATAAATGAGCTGCCTAATGTTATAATGTAAAGCTTGAGATTCATTAGTAGAGTGATCATGAAATCTATGATATAAACAAAAAGGAAGAGTCTTCAAGTATGGACTATGTTTCTTTTTGCGTTTAGGTCTAGTAATCATCTTAGCACGAAGGAGTTTAGGCAAAAGAACTTCTTGGTCAAATTCCTTAATAGTTTCATCATGTTTTGAAGTGTTATTGGAGATGTTGTTAACATTGATTTGTTGTTGAGGATTAAATCCCAATCCATAAGAATGCTTATGCCCCCCTGTGTGTAAGGGCATTTGAATTCCTTTTTTATCCTTACCACATCCTTGACTATTAAATCCTTGTTTAACAAGGAAATGATAACCAGGACCATCAAAAGGAGTCAATGGAACTTCAGTAGTCACTATGTCATCATTAGTAGGCTTGATAGATTTATTGTGGGTAGAAGCAGTGATAAAGTTATTATGAAGAGTATTAGAAGTAGAAGTAAAAACTCGTTGTTCAAACTCTCTTTTTTTCTTCATAAAATCAAGATCATTAACCTTATACTCTCCAATAAAGGTAGGATTAAAATCCAAGGTTCCCCAATCATCATCAGGAAGAGCATTAGAGGAAGAAGGATTACTATTAGGAGTAGGAGTAGTGTGCGTTTGAATATTCAGACAAGGATTAGGTGCATCATCCGCATGAAGTGTATACATTCCGTTGTTATATATAAACTTGACTTTACGGTGAAGGGTGGAAGGAACAAAATGCATCTCATGCAACCAAGGTCTACCCAAAAGAAGATTATAATTGAGAGGTCTAGGCATAACATGAATAGGTGTATTCAGGATGTCCGGTCCTACTTTGATAGGTAAGGTAATGATTCCTAAAGTGTTCTTAGCAATGTTATCAAAGCCACATATAAGAACATTGTCAGGTTGAATAGTTGAAAGATCGACATTAATCGCTTTGAGCATGTCCATGCTACAAACATTAAGCCCAAATCCATTATCAATCAAGGTCCTACGAATGATACTCTTATTGATAGAAGCAACAACCATAAGAGCATCATACTAATTTTGAACTTCTTTAGAAGGTAAATCCTTTTGAGTAAATACGATGTTAGGAGGACCCGGGGTAGCATGCATGCATTGTAAGAAGTTATTAATGTTCTCTTGATTAGGAGGTGGAGTAGGAAGAGTTGCTAGAGCTTTTTGCAAGGCTTCATAGTAGGTAGGTGAAGTTTGAAGAAGCTCCCATAGAGAAATCTTGGTAGGAGTATTTTGCAATTGGTTTATCAAATTATACTCCTTGCTAGGAAGATGGGGTGGAGGAGGAAGAATAGGTTGAGAAGGTGGTAAAGAAGTAGAAACCACCAGATTAGGTTGAGGATTATTCCTTGTACAATAAGTGTGAGCTATAGAATCATGGTCATTGAAAGACTCTAAAGACTCCATAGGTTTACCTTTGATAGTAATGCGAGGACAACCTTTGACAGTCAAAAAGGGTTTCAGAAAAACCATATTAGTTGTCTCAACACCACAAATAGATTCATAAGAAGGAAGCAAAGAAGATATCCAAGGAGAGGATAAGGTAGGATCTTGATTCTCCATAAGATCTTCACTAATAGGGAGAGCATTAAGGGAATTCATATCATTCTCCGCTAATGCCTCATCACTAGAAGGAATCCCAAATGGAGGTAAAGGATCTATAATGTTATCTTTTTTCAATAAAATGTCTACATGTGTTTTAGAAGAAGAGTTATCATCATGTATGAATATGTCATCCATTAATAAATCACCCTCTTATATCAAAGATTCTTCATGAGGAGGAGATAAATCAATGTCTTTATCCAAGGGTTCATCGCAAATAGGAGGATTATCGTCCCTACCAATAAAGTGCATTGTAGGGTCACCATAATTCACTAAAGCTTGATCCCTAGAAGGGGAAGAAGGTAAATTATATTCTAAAGTAGGCTCATAGAAAGGACATATATTAGGAGAAGAATTAGCATCAATCCTCAACTCATCTCCATAAAGAGAAATATGATGGAGATATAGCCTAAGGTCATCTTCTTGCTCTAATATATCCTAATAAGGTAATTCAAAAGAGGACAAAGCAACATCACATGCACTAGATGAAGTCTTTCTAGGTGTAATGCCATGTAATGGTAAGGTAAGAGGAGGATGTGTAATCCCAAAAGTTTTGGAAAATATTTGAAACATCTTGTGCAACATGATAACAAATAGATCTAGATATATCAAAATGCATTCAAATGAAATTTATAAACATGAAAGGAAATCAAACACAATAGAGCATCTAATTCCATAAAGCAATGTAAATGTTTTTGTATTTTTGTAGAAATTTTGCAAATATATTTTTTGTATTTTTGAAATATAAATGAAAGAACATAAAATCAATCTACTCTTATTGTAAGATCCAACACAAAATGAAAATCTAACACCAAAAAAAAAGAAAGAGTTGTCATAAATGGGTTCACCAAAATGTAAAGTATAAAATGTGGATGGGGTCCTAGAACAATGGTTTACACGTAAAAGAGACCCCAAAGCCAATATTTTACACATACATTTGAATTGTAAGGGAAAGAATGCTTGAAATCAAATAAAATAAGATACATACCTCATGATGAAATTAATTTGGTAATACCTATTTTCTGGTGTTTGTGTATAGTTTAGGGCAATTCTGCATCCTGTCCCTGATTGGAAATGTCGAGACGAAGAAAACCCAAAAATCTTTTATCTTTTTGACAGCAGGTAGTCTTTGATCCTCATAAAAGGTCAAAGGCTACATTTTTATTCTGAAGGTCGACTTTGATTTTGTTTGCAGATCTCAAAATTTCAGCGAAAAGGGTATCCAAATCCAAGCTCAGATCCGTAGTTCCGCACCTATACCTGCAAGAAAAATGGTTTTGTTTGTTGGGGTAGGGGTTTTCCTTAGTCAAACCCTGGTTTGGAATCAACCTTAATATCAAAATTGAAATGGAGAATGCTAGCAAGTAGTAGAAGTAGATCTAACAATGAAGCTATGATATTCAATAGATATGCAAATTGTATTTGAAATGTAATCAAGTATGTTAATATGAAAGCTTGAACATAACATCAATAAATGTAAATCAAACCTCCATGATTGTATGCTTGGAATCCACCTTGAGGAAACAATGAATGGATCTTGAAGATGAACAAAAGGATATTGAAGGAAGATCACACCATCATGATGGCTTGATCTAGGGTTTGAATGATGAATCTTGCATGCTTGAACCAAATCCCTTCAATGGCTTGAATGCTTGAATCCTTGATCTTCAATGGAGAACTTAGATGGAGAAGAGCACTTGAATGCTTGAATGGATGCTTGCTTGAATGGATTCTTGCTTGATCACCTTGAGAGCTTGAGAGAGAAGATTGCAAACTTGATGCCTTGATCATGAAATTGCTTGGAAACTTGATGGAGAAAATGAGAGAGGAAGACCTCCTTTTATAGTGATCTAGGGCACAATCCTCTAGAGCGGCCACCTTGGGGAATTAAATTCAAATTATGCCTCAAACCTTTAAGAATGGACCTAAATTAAATATAATTTAAGATTTTACTATTTCGGAGACCAAAATAGCTGACCTGGAAGCGGGAAAACAATTCTTTCCGAAACTCGACATTCGAAGATCCCGGGACCTTGAAACTTGAACCCAGGGTCAAGGATGAGCTCAACCTTGACCTAGGTCAGAGTAAAGGTCTACTTTGACCCCCTAGGTCATCATTGACCCCTTTAGGTCAACTTTGACCTTAAGGTCACAGATTTCAAGGTCTTAATCAGAGTGAGAAACAAGAGGTCCTGGGAGTGCTCGGAGACCTAGAAATGATGTTAGAACAGGGTAGATTGCCAGGGAGAGGCAAAAAATCCTATGATGAACATGATGGAGTCTAGGAGGACCTATTTGTAAGTCCTACCTAGAAAATATAGCCATAGAAGAGGGAAATTAAGGAGAATCCTCAGGATCCTAACCCTAATTTCACCTAGAATGAAAGAATCAAGTGCAGAAAAGAAGTGGAATGTGGGGAAAGAGCCAGATAAAAGCCAGGGACCCATTCAAGGTGCTTGACATGATCCAAAAACACCTACTTGGAGGGCTAAATGCTCTTAACATGGAAGTGCTTCCATTTTAAGACGATACAAGGATACTGTTAAGTGTATTGAGGATCAAGATTTGGGTATTTAAATTTCACATTCACCTTCCTTTTGTGCCTCTACCCTGAATGAGGCCTCCTACAATTATTTCATGACCTTGCAAAATATTTTCAAGTGCAATTGAAGACCCCCAATAGACTCTCTTGCGTTGGAAAAATTTCTTGCAAATACCTTTTGACCAATGGGGAAACGTGCCCATAGTATATTTTGGTCTCCATGGGGGACAACCTTCCTTGCATATTCCTTTAATAAGTGGAAATTTTGTTCAGGCGCACCTGATGACTTCCTCCAGATTCCCATTGCATAACACAAGCTCTTCTTCAACGATTAAAACAAATGGGGCCTTGAGCATATTGGGCGAAGTTTTATATCATTTTCTTCACATGCATAGATGAGTGTAGACCACCATCGCTCTAGGATTACTATTAAATATTCTATTGCGTAGGGTTTGCTTTGTTTGTTTGATTTGTTTGTTTCCCTCGCCCGCTCTTCATCTTCAAATCGAGGCTTCTAGTCAATTCTCAGGCTTCTGTCTGCCTTGTCCGCAATCATTCCACTATAGAAACCAGGTTTCCAATCCCCTATGAGGCAGTGGGGTTAAAATTTGTCTATTTGTCTTTTTTTTTAAATTTTTACGTTGAACACATTTCGCTCCAGTCATGTCATATCATGTCATATTTGCATCTTCTTCGGTTCTCGCTGATGTATTCTTGTAAAGGCTTACTTCTTGTCTACTAGGTTTGTTCTTTGATTCTGTGAGTTAGATACAATATTAAAATTGAGTCTTTATCAAATGCTTCATTTTTAGATGTCAACACAGTGTTATTGTTCTTTTAGAGAGAGGTTATCATCATGTATTGTTCTCTTACCACCATCATATTGATAAGGTTCGTGCCCTTTCTTAAATATCTCAAAGAAATGCCACAAAATAGCTTAATTTATCACTGTTGCAAATTTATGATTCAGAATTTTTGCTTAACTTGCACTCACAACTTGCAGTTTTTAAATTTTTTTTTTGATGGAAATTAGGGTTGATCATATGATTGTTGTATTTCCCCAATGTTGCACAGATTTTTCATAGATTTCTAAGAGCCCTTATTTCATAATTTTGAGAGTTGAATTGAGAATAAAATTTTGAGCTTCTGAAAAATTTGCAGTTCTAGTGCTTTAATTTGAGTAGATTTGGAAAAAATATTCTAAGAATGTGAAATGTTCGTATTTTTAGTGCTTAATTTTAAGAGATTGGAATAAGCCACAAATTTTTTCCGTTTAGTAGTATTCTTCAAGCAGACTAAGCCATAAATTTTGTCTGTTAAAACTTATTAACTTTGCTAATAAATTTTTTAGAAGATTTTAGCAAGAAAAGAAGCCCAACTTTTTGGAAAATTTGGATTTTTTTGCACTGGAGTTTGGCTTCCCATATATATATATATAGAATACAAGTAACAACTAAGTAGTGTTACTTTAGTAGTTAGTAGAGAAGGAAAAAGATAACTCTATTTCTATCCACAGTAAAAAAAAAGAGTTCACAGTTGTCATGAAAAATTTAACAAGCATGGTAAATTCAATGCAAATAAATAAATAACCATTTGGTGTACATTTTATCCCTGCATTTTTATTATGTTTCTTACAATTATTGCTACCTCATTTATTTACAACTTTTAAAACAATAGGAATATTGTCTAATTTATTCTTTTGTTTTGATTCTTCTCTATGGAGTCATCTTTTAAAATTCTTTTATGTGCAATTAATTTACGTTATAATAAATATTGATTTCAAACAATTTTGTGTTTACCTTGCACTCATTTATAAGATCATCGAATGAAATTAAACTTGTCTTCTTTTCATTTTTCAGTTTACTTTTTATTCATGATTATTGATATAAGGATGAATCCAACGATGTTAGTTGCCAGATTCTTACTTCAAGGAGGCCAATAAAAAAACTTCTACATGTAAATTTACTGATTCTTGAAGGGCTGGAGAAGATACTGACAATAAACAAAAGAAAAAAAATCACAATATTTAAGCCATTTACAAAGCGGTAACTCTGAAAGGGTTAAGCGTATGAAGAGGAACAACAAATACATACAAGCCAAGGAGCAAATATGGGCAAGCTATAAGAAAAAAATAAATATGGTTAAGGGTATACATTTAAAACCAACAAGGTTGTTGCACAACCACACAACATCATTCCAATCTTTATTATTTCTATTTTCCCAAAGAAATCCAGAAATAATTTACAATACAGTAAAGAGAGCTTCAACATTTCCATTTAAAAAAAAATCCATTGACATCATGTCATTCCAACTTTCAAAATCAATAACCATGACCACAGTTTCTGTTAAAAAGCCTTTATCATTTCCATTGTTTTTAAGGAAATCCAACAATGTTCCACCATTCCAACTTTTAAGATCAACAAGAAGGTGCACAACCACAACCACAACTTCTATGAAAAAGCATCTTCATTTTTATTTTTGCCACAACCATATTTTCTGATAAAAAACTCTAATCATTCTCATTTTTTTGAAAAAATCCAACAGCACTCCATTCTTCCAGCTTTCAAAATCAACAACACAACCATAATTTCTAATAAAAGCTTCTTATCATTTCCATTTTCTTAAAGAAATCCAGCAACACTTCATCATTTGAGCTTTCAAAATCATCAACATGGTCGGCACAATCAAAACCAAAATTTTTGTATAGAAGCCCGAGTCCTATCCATTTTACCATGACCATAGTTTTTTAATGAAAGCCTGTTGCATTTATTTTAGGAATTAGCAAAACAAAAACTTGTAAAATTTTTCTTTATATTTGAGAATGCTAATAGTTACATAAATATATCAATCAAAGGATTGAAATAGGTTGCTATTGTATTAAAGTTAATAGATCTAATCAGTTACACTAGGTTTAATTAACATTAATTAATAATCTACTGTATTTTCTTTTATATTCAACTTACTAATTAGTTGATTCTTTTCTAGATAGCGCTTCCTACTATTTGGGTGAAGGCGTCCTTCAAATCTACTACGCTCCTTTGATGACTATTTACAACACTGTTATTCCATAGGTACATAGTTTTAACTTTCAGCTAATTCTATTCTTTTCATATTGAATTTATTCCTTTGAATTTAGTCGATTCCTTAAAATCTACTATGCCCCTTTGATGACTATTTACAACACTGTTATTCCATAGGTACATAGTTTTAACTTTCAGCTAATTCCATTCTTTTCATATTGAATTTATTCCTTTAAATAGTATCTTAGCCAAAAATTTGTTGCAGACTTCCCATATACAACCACATTATAACATTGTTAATTTTTCCCATTCATTCTGTCTATGAACATTGATCTTTTGAGAGTTAACAATTAGTGTCCTTTGTAATAGCGTACTTTAATGCCAAATGCTGCTTGAAGATCTTGGTTGTAAGTGCCATGATTATCATAGCCACAACTTATATTTATGTTGGAATTATTTTCTTTCAAATAATTGGGTTCCTAAGTTCTTATTTTTTAACTTGTGAAATTCTGAAATTAGATAATACCTTTTTGTTAATTTATTTTTTCATTGGATGTAGTCGTCAAAGACCTGCTTTATAATAGAGTAAGAGCGTAGTGCATCAGTCAATTATAGTTGCATTTATTTTAGGAATAGAACATAGTTTTTTAATGAAAGCTTGTTGCATTTATTTTAGGAATTAGCAAAACAAAAACTTGTAAAAATTTGCTTTATATTTGAGAATGCTAATAGTTACATAAATATATCAATCAGCTGATTGAAATAGGTTTCTATTGTATTAAAGTTAATAGATCTAATTAGTTGCACTAGGTTTAATTAACATTAATTAATAATCTACTACATTTTCTTTTATATTCAACTTACTAATTAGTTGATTCTTTTCCATATTGCACTTCCTACTATTTGGGTGAAGGCATCCTTCAAATCTACAACGCCCCTTGGATGACTATTTACAACACTATTATTCCATAGGTACTTAGTTTTAACTTTCAGCTAATTCCATTCTTTTCATATTGAGTTTATTCCTTTGAATTTAGTTGATTCTTTTCCAGATTGCACTTCCCACTATTTGGGTGAAGGCGTCCTTAAAATATGCTACGCCCCTTTGATGACTATTTACAACACTATTATTCCATAGGTACATAGTTTTAACTTTAAGCTAATTCCATTCTTTTCATATTGAATTTATTCCTTTAAATAGTATCTTAGGCAAAACTTTGTTGTAGACTTTCCATTTACTTCCGCATTATAACATTGTTAATTTTTCCCATTCATTCCATCTATGAACATTGATCTTTTGAGAGTTAAAAATTAATGTCCTTTGTAATAGTGTACTTTAATGTCAAATGTTGCTTGAAGATCTTGGTTGTAAATGCCATGATCATCATAGCCACAACTTATAATTTATGTTGGAATTTTTTTCTTTCAAATAATTGGGTTCCTAAGTTCTTGTTTTTTGACTTGTGAACTTCTGAAATTAGATAATACCTTTTTATTAATTTATTTTTTCATTGGATGTAGTCATCAAGGATCTGCTTTATAATAGAGTAAGAGTGAAGTGCATCAATCAATAGTAGTTGTATTTATTTTAGGAATTAGCAAAACAAAAACTTGTAAAAATTTGCCTTATATTTGAGAATGCTAATAGTTACATAAATATATCAGTCAACAGATTGAAATAGGTTGCTATTTTATTAAAGTTAATAGATCTAATCAGTTACACTAGGTTTAATTAACATGAATTAATAATCTAATGCATTTTATTTTATATTCAACTTACTAATTAGTTGATTCTTTTCCAGATTGCGCTTCCTACTATTTGGGTGAAGGCGTCCTTGAAATTTGCTACACCCCTTTCATGACTATTTACAACACTGTTATTCCATAGGTACATAGTTTTAACTTTCAGCTAATTCCATTCTTTTCATATTGAATTTATTACTTTAAAATTATTATACCATATAATATTTAAAAACAATCAAGGCTATAACACTCCCCACAGTAAATGTTCACTGCTCTGAATTGTACAAAAGAACAGGTGCCCATCTATCAATTGGAAGTTGAAATTTTTGCAGACAACATGAACCATTTACTTCAACATTGGACTAGAAGAGATATTGGATATGCAATCAACAATTTTTTTTTTTGAATTGCACAGAAATTCAAACAACCCAAATATATAACTAAATTTCTACTTTCAAATGAAATATGTGGCACCCGTTCTTCGATAATTGTAATTCTAGTGAACATGTTGTTCCAAAATAGATCTCTGGATAGCTCGCATTACTAACATCCATCACACCACTTGTACTTCTATTTTCATTTCCTATTTTTTAAAGTGACTCTCACTAAATAAATTTTCTTTCTTTTGCGAGGTGAACCAACAATATCATCATCTGCAAATTAACAAGAAAAACCTATAAAGAACAAAGACAACCCAACTGCTCAACAATAGAATACAAGGTAAGGTTGTAACCACATATTTCATAGTATTATTTGACTCCTTTCCATGGAACATAGTGAGTTCTTTAATTTATCAAAAAAAAATCCTTCCTTTACTCTTTACACAATTGTTTTGGTTTTCCAAATGTTACATCAATAATTTTCAATTCAAGTCAAATAAAACAACCAACATCATAGTACTAGAAAAAATCAACAACAATAAATTACACAAGTGCCATCTGAATTACGAATAACAAAAACTCACTTTCGTTATGGAGAAGGAAAAGACATGCACATCTATCCAAAAATTGGATGGAACAAACAAACTTAGCATACAAAAAATAGAAATTGTAGATGTAGAGAAATACAAAAATATAACACAAACTGTACAATGTGACATTGATAATGTGCTAAAGAAAGAAGGACTGTACAAAATAAGCACATTTAAATATAATGTTGGAGATTGCTTGTTTGAATCGCAAATGTTACTAAACAATAGGTATACATCAAATCAATTCCGTGAAGGAACTATTGATTACTTCTTGACTTGCCTCGAAAGGCATGACATAGATGCAATTGACTCCTACAACCATGAATTGGATCCCCAAACTTTGTATGAGTTGCATAAAGTTACAAATGCAGATACATAGTTACAAAGAATGCGACTATCTACAAAATCAACAATGACCAATAGTCAAAATGGACTTTGGGGAGATTTATTTTGTATTCGCTGGCTCTCCAAGTGGTAAAATATACAAATATCTATTTGGTCATCAACAAGAGGAAGAAAGTACTTGCACTTTAACAAATCTTCTAATACAATTCATCATACTCACTACTTTTCCATGATGCTAATCCACTTTCTGGACATTTCGAACCCCTTGTTCATCTTGAAATGCAACATGAAAAAAAAACATCAAAGAACTTTCCAAAAACTTAACAATAGAAAACAAATATGACATGCATAGTGCAACAATTGGAAAGGACAAAACGTTAATCACACCCAATGAAAACCAAGTACAAAAAGACATGGAACCAAAAGACAATAGAGAACAACGAACATCACTTCGCAAGCTCAAAAAATATTAAGAACTAATCACAAGCATGAATCAATGGAACTGACAATGTAGACAAATTGCTTGTAAGAAATCAACAACATGAAAAATCAAACAATATCAAATCCTTTTACAATTGCACAAAAAGACAATATTTACCTTCAAAGAGAAAAAAAAAACTTTCACCAATACAAGTCTTCGAAAAAACAATTCAAGGCACACCAAAATACATATGCACTATTTGCCAACTCTTGGGTTTCAAGAAAGACATCAAAATTTTCTAAAATGAACAAAAACAGGTGTACTATAGGCTAGTGAAATCAAGTGACAATACATTGTCAAATTCAATTTGTAAAACATGCAATATTGCACTAAAGCATTACGTTCTTCCCAAGTATGCTACACCACATAATATAAGAAGCAACAATACATTGCACTATGTACAAATGTTAATGCAATTAGAAGAGAGACTCATTTCACTACGAATTGCATTTGCCCAAATTTGGGAACTAGGATACAAAAGATCTCAAATGGGCCTAACTGGTTTAATTATTAATGTTCCCATTAACACAAATATTGTACAGATAGCTCTGCCTCTATCAATCACTACTACAATGACAATTTTTGTGTCCTTGAAAAGATGATTGGAATATAAAAATGCCTTCCAAAAAGGCATGGTGTACCCAAATTTGGTCATGCAAGCTCTTCAAGAATTGATAAACACTCCACTCTACAGAATGCATGATGTACAACTCAATGAAAATTGGAAACAAGCTCTCCAAACCAATAATGAAGCCCAAGAGAATAATGAACTCACGACAACTGAGCTAGACTCATATAGTGACATTGAACAAGAAGCATCTCAAACCATGATACACAGAGTCATTGAATCCATAAATATACATAAAATGCAAGAAAAAATAGTGGAAATTGCACCTGCCCAAAACCAATACCCTATTGGAATATTTAAAGACAAATATGTCGAAGAAATGAATTTTCCAACACTATTCTTTGGCAATCCGCATGATGATGATATCGTCAAAAATTTTAGCTACAAAAAAATAGCACAATGGGAATTAACAAATTCACAAAGATATTTTACATATCACACAACCAACTTATTCTTCAAAATAGCTGGGATACTCATCCAACAAGTATTGTCCACAATGTGGATAAGAATTCGAAAAGGCCAATTGAAAGGAAGAAAACTATTGGTAAAGGATGTCAAACATAAACCAAATCTTGAAAAAATACTAAAATCAAATATTGGCTATGTTCACTTTAAAAGAATAAGGATATCTCTAGACTATACACAACTTAAAAAATATATATTCACAATGATACGATGACTAGGACCCCCAACCTTTTTCTTGACCTTTACTAGTGCATAACAAAATTGGTTAGCTTTAAAAAACACACTTCAAGAACTACACAACTCTTACAATTTGTCAAAAACACAAAATTTCAATATCAGTAATGAAACCGATACATACCAGCTAATCAAAAAAGACCCAATAACTTGTGCACGATATTATAGACATAGAATAAATGCGCTAAAAAAATTGATATTTATAGATTTCTCTTTCTTTGGAAATGTATTGGATTACTTCTCAGTAATTGAATTCCAAAATTGTGGAAATGAACATGACCATTTCCTCATATGGGTTGAAAATGCACCAATTTATGGAAAACAAAGCAACCCAAGCATTATAGCCTTCGTCGACAAATACGTTACATGTGACACGGAAGATTTAGAACGAGACATATCACTATTGCATAAGCATCACCATACAAAACAATGCAAGAAATCAAGAAATATGTACTGTAGATACAATTTTCCATTCCCGCCAATGAGAAAAACTAGCATACTCGAACCATTACCTGATGCAAGTGAAACCATATGTTCAAGTGGGACTAATATCTTCTCCAAACTTCAAAAAGAGAGCTACGACATTACATTTACATTTCAAAATTTCTCGAATGAAATAGAAATAAGTGAACATGAATACGTAATGGCTTTAAGATCAACCATCAATAAACCAACCCTTTATCTTCAAAGAAAGACTTCACAAATATGGAACAATACCTTTGCGAAAAAAATTCCACAACTCTGGAGAGCAAATACATATGCACAATTTGTTCTCAACGCATATGCTGTAGCAATGTACTGCAGCTCCTACATGGCAAAAGTCGATAAATCAATGACAAATGCATTTAAGAGAATACGTAAAGATCATCAACAAGACAATATAGATGCACTAAAAATGATATCAAGGCTTGGGAATTCTTTATTGAACTTGCAACAAATGTTATCCCAACAAGCTACTCATCTTTCTCTTTTGCTCCCACTAAATTACAACTCTAGAAAATGCATATTTATTGACACTAGATCAGACAAAAATTATATGTTTATATTGAAACCTGTCAAACAATTAAACAAAGAATTAGATGACTCAAAAAATGTAATGTGAAAATCTCTAGTCGACTAGTACTTAAAATGCCCACACAATATTTTAAACATATGTCTTGCAGAGTTTGTGTCCAAGTATAAAAAAGATGGAAGTAAACTAAAAAAAAAAGCAAACCAAAAGTTATACATTTTGTTAACTTCAACAAACACATGGACTTAGAGAATCACTGTAGAGAGCAATTACTACTATTTGTACCATTTATAATAAAAAGGACACATTGAAACATAATTTTGACTCTTGGGAGAATGCCTATCTGCACAATGAACCAACAATCCTAACCAATCGCACACAATTCTTCTATAAACAAATCCTACATGGGGTAATATTGATAAAGCCATTGAAGAACTAGATAAAATTGACCAACATACTATAAACATGCTCGAAGAAGACAACATTTCTAAACAAAAAGACCAATATGACCTACAAGAAGATGTGTAGGCCACGTTTCAAAAGACCCTAAAGAACATACCCCCAAAAGCGTTTGAAATCGCATGACACCCACACATTATGGACAAAAATGACTATTTTGAATTGAGAAGAAAGTTAAATAGAGAACAACAAGCAATTGTCAAGGACATTGTTTTGAAAAAGTTAAAGGACCTGAAGGTTCCATTACATTTGTTCTTAACAGGAGGGGCCGAAACTGGCAAGACATTCACTGCAACAACCATTTACCAAGCCCTTATCCACATTTACAACAATTACATTCACAATGATCTAGATGAACCTAAAGGCCTTGTAACTGCATATACAGGGAAATAAGCCTACAATATTGGTGGAACAACATTGCATTCAACATTTCACATACCTTTCAACAAATCAAAATTTTTCCCACTTAGCATAGAAACACTCGACACAATTTCAAAGAATTACAATCAATTACATGTACTCCTCATTGATGAGATTTCATTAGTAGGTTCAACATTCCTGTGCTGCATAAACAAGCGATTACATGATGTAATGCAATTGCCAACTTTGTACTACAATTTTTTGTGGGGACTTCTATCAAGCCCTCTCTGTACTTGATGTAGCTGTATTTGACAACAAGCCAAACTCGATAGAGTTAATGCCTTATAATTTTTGGAGAGACAATGTAAAGTGCTACTCATTGACCACAATAATGTGACAAAAGGATGACCAATTCATCTCAATTCTCAACATAATACGAGTTGGCCTACAAACAATAGATCACATTCAATACCTCAATCATAGTTGCTTACGACCACCACCCATTGACCCAACATTTCCCTATCTATTTTATAGGAGAAAGGATGTTGATGCACATAATAATAATAAGTTATCTATACTTCCTGGGAACTTGACTGTATTAGACGCAATTGACCATGAAGATAATAGCTACAGTGCAACATGACTATACAACCATGAAACAAATCTACCAACCCAAATAGTTCTTAAATATAACATTCTTATTGAGATTATTGGAGGAAACTACAATATAGAAGATGGACTTGTAAATGGGTCTGATGGGATATTCAAGACATATACAAGACAAAAAGACCTCGATATAATTTGGATTCAATTTAATGACCCCAAAATAGGCATACAAAAAAGAAATAAACTACCCTGGTACTATACTCAAGGTATTGAAATACATTGGGTTCCCATACTTTGAATTGCTAGACCCATCCCAAAAATATTCTATAGTGGTAACATTAGAATAAGAAAATAATTCCCAATACAAATCGTATGCACTCAAACAATACATCGATCACAAGGCCTTACAATGCAAGGCCTTGCATTCGATCCAAGTGGCATTATGTAACATGGCCTAACATACACAACACTTTCACGAACAAGAACCATTGAATCACTATTTCTAATAAAACCTCTACACCCCAAAAAATTTAAAGTGCAAGAAAAGATCCACCGTGAAATGTCTCAACTTCAATCAGATGCGCAATGAAAACTTCAAAGAGATGCAACCTGTTCAATCCATGCATCACACATACTATTATGCACCTTAAACACTCATAGCTTCAAAGCCCATATTGATGATATTATCAATGACCATGATATTATGTCGTCTGACATCTTATGCTTGCAAGAGGTCCACACACTTCCATCAAATACAAACACCCTTCTCCAAAAATACAAGATTTACACAATGTATCATATACATGACATCAAAACTCTTGTGGAAAATAATCTATCAGTCTTGAATATACAACAACAAAGAAAAAAAAATATTGAAGCCATAACATTAACACTATGTCACCATACCAATGAGTTCAATGTTTCTAACATTTACGCATGACCCAATGTTAGAATAACTAAGAGGGGGGTGAATTAGTTAGATTAGTTATCCTACAGTCCCCAATACAAAGATGTAACACTCAAAATAATTTCAATAAATTTCATAGCTCGGTAACGTAAAATATTAAATTGTCTATGCCTTTTACCGATTACCAATTAATAAAATCACTGTGATTATCAACCAAATCAAATATGCAGTATGTAAAGTATGACAATAAAAAAATCATCACAGAAACACATAACACAATGATTTAACATGGAAACCCTGCTAAGGGAAAAACCACCTGGGACCGGTAACCCAAAATAATTTTCACTCTTCTGAAGTGAGCTCGGTGAAGAGCCAACCCTGTTAAAAGTTACAAACACACTGTTAGGTGTGAGCTTGTTAGAGGATTTAAGACTAACATTTAACTTTCGACCAACATTCACTATGGGGTCAATAAGATAACAATGTACATTCCTTGAATGACATAGGGGCATAACATAAGATAGTTAAGTCCACTCGGCTAGGAGATTTTCTATATCAATGGTTAAACTAAAACAATAGTTGATCTGATTACAATAAAATTGAATTTGTAGATGTTCAGATCTATTCTAAGCCCATAAAAATCCTCTGATCAATATTTCAATTCACTTCCTCAACTTACTTTCACTCGGTAATATCTCTCTAACGCTCGGCAATGTTCTGCAGTTCGGTTCTCCTTCAACCATTTTGATCAGGCATGCATGAAACTGTATTCACGTGAAATCTTTGCAGTCTTCTTTCTCCCAAGATGTTTCAATAAAGAAACTCATATCTCTTATGTAGATAGATAAACCATTTTTATATCAACCATCAGATTTTGCCACTTATTCTTCTTCGTTGATTTTGCCTCTTAAACCTTCCTTGGTAGTTGCGTCAATAACATGTTTCAATTCCATCCTTTAGATCTTCTCCAAACTTTGTCAGCCGTGAATCTCATAACAAACTTTATCCTCAATCTCAAAATCATAACAATTTCCAGCTCATCATTATCTGTTGGCTAAACTAAGCATTTAATACTTTCATTCATACTCGATTAACAAAGAAATGCATCGACAAATACAAGCTCGGTTAACACTGTCGCTCGGTATACATTACACTAGCTCAGTGTATACTAAAGTCTTCATTTACCAACCACATTATCTTGTACAATTTTGCTTCCTTCTTCATAAAATATTAATGCAACATAATCAAGTCAACAATATGAGATCATAGACTCATCAATAAGTTACCCAAAGTATTCCTTATCCTCATCTATCATATCCATCTCTCCATGTCGATATCTCAGTTCTTCATCTTTTCTCTTTTTTTATAGATGTTTCGATGTTTGTAACTTACTTGATAAGTACTATCAAAACTAGTTGACATCAATGACAACATAATGACTAATTTAATTATTTTACATATCATTTTAGTAACTTGGTGATCTCTAATCACTGATCTTCTAGTCATTCAGGTATTCAATCAGTTGTAGTTCATCAATATCTCCCTTTGGCATTGATGGAAACACAAGCAATATGAAATATGCCATACACATACCAAACACGTATTCTACAACTATGTAAGTAAATGTTGTAGCTCGGTAAGCTCTCCCTAGCTTGATATTTAATATGTTTAATCACTATGTTGCATAACAAACATTTACATGCAAGCTCTCCCTACATCCTCAAGGTCTTGTTCTCAGCAACAGATATTCAAACTCTCCCTTTCTCCGATTCCAACCTAATCTGATTTTCATATTGTAGCCTTCTCTCCCTTTGACAAAAATGCCAAAGAAAAACATAAAAACATATAGCTCTGCAATAGCCACGTAACTCTTTGTGTTCGGTGCAGACAATGTATCTCTGTATACTCATATGCAAATTCTCTGTTCTAGCTCCTCAAATCTTTCACAACCTTAGACATAATCCAAAGTGTGAGCTATGTTGCATCAACATGAATGATCTTCTAATAAGAATAGGCTGATGCAACCTCTAGATCACATTAGTGACTGGTAGACAAGGGACGGACCCCAAGTCTAGTCCTCAAGTATTCAAAAGTGTCCTTCGGTAGAGGCTTGGTAAAAATATCAGCAAGTTGCTCCTTTGATGTAACATATTCCAGTTTGACTTACTTCTCCTGTACTTGTTCTCTTAAGTAATGATACTTAATTGATATATGCTTTATCTTTGAATGCATTACAGGATTCTTAAAAATATTTATTGCAATAGTGTTGTCACAATATATAATCACCGGCTCAGTGATTACCCCATTCATCCCCTCCAACACTTGTTTGATATAAGCAATGTTTGAATAGTTTGTAGAAGCAACAACATACTTTGCTTCAACAGTAGACTAAGAAATACAAGGTTGTTTCTTACTTGTCCAAGTTACAAGTCTTTCACCAAAGAAAAATGCTCCTCCGGTTGCGCTTTTTCTGTCATCTATATTTCCAACCCAATCTATTTTGGTGTAAAATCTTAGTTCAAATTTGCCTTCCTTAGGATACCATAAACCATAATCCTCTATTTTCTTTAGGTATCTCAAGATTCTTTTCACTGCAACCATATGTGAATCCTTTGGATTGGCAGAAAATCTAGCAACAATCCCCACTACATGTGTAATATCAGGCCTACTATGTACTACATACATCAGTTTACCAATCATAGATTGCTATAATGTTTGATTTACCTCTATAGATTCATCATCTTTTGTTAATTTGCAGCCTGTAACGATCGGTGTTCCTATTGGTTTAGCATCTTCCATGCCAAATGTTCTCAATACTTCCTTAATGTACTTTGATTGTGTGATGAAAATTCTATCATTTTGCTGAATAACTTGCAAGCCTAGAAAGAATTTAATCTCTCCAAATATTGACATTTCAAATTCCTTTCTCATCTCATCAGAAAAAGATTTACAAATATGATCTTGTCCTCCAAAGATTATATCATCCACAAATATTTCAGCAATCAAAATAGTATCATCAGATCCTCCTTTCATGTACATATTGTTGTTTTTACTAGTTCTTACAAAACTAATACTTAAAAGATAAGTATGTAACCTTTCATACCATGCTCTTGGTGCCTGCTTCAATCCATATAAAGCTTTATGCAGTCTACATACCATGTCTTTCTGATTCGGATCAACAAATCCTTGTGGTTGTTCTATGTAGACCTCCTCTTCTAGTATTCCATTCAAAAAAGTTGACTTAACATCCATTTGATAGACCTTAAATTTCTTATGTGCAGCATATGCAAGTAACATGTAGACTCCTTCTAGTCTAGCAATAGGTGCAAAAGTTTCACCATAATCAATACCTTCTTCTTGTGCATATCCCTTGCAAACAAGTCTAGCTTTATTTCTGGTTGCCTCTCCATTTTCATTCATTTTATTTTTGAAGATCCATTTAGTACCAATAACATTTTTATCTTTTGTCCTAGGTACTAAAGTCTATGTCTTATTTTTCTCAATTCGTTTAATCTTTTCAATCATAGCATTTATCCATTCATCATTCTCAAGTGCAACCTTAACATTCTTAGGTTCAAACTCACAAACTAAGCATACATTTTGTCTTAACTTACTTCTTGTCATCATGCTTATCTCCAATGATTTCATTCTCAGGATGATTTCTTCTGACAAATCTTTCTAGCATTTGATCTCTTCTTTGTTCTTCATTCTGTTCAGGTTCATTTCCTTGCTCAGTAACTTCTTCCTGATCCTTAGTTTCCCTTTGTTGTTCCTTGGTGTTATTTTCCTGATGCTTGGTCAACTCAACTTGTGGCTTTGGTAGGTACTCTGGATGTTCAACATAAACAAATCTACCATAGTCTTCTAGTTCCTTAATGCTTTCTTCATCATTTTTATCAGCAAATTCATCAACTCTAACATTAGCACTTTCAATCATCTTATTAGTAACCTTATTCAAACACTTGTAAGCTTTACTTTTAGTAGAATATCCAAGGAATATTCCCTCATCACCTTTAGAGTCAAATTTACCGTTCCTATCATCTTTCAAAATAAAAAATTTGCTACCAAAAATTATGAAGTAACTTACACTCGGTGTGTATTTGAACCATAACTCATAGGGTGTCTTGTTTGTGTCTTTCTTTAGTTGAACTCGGTTCGGGACATATATAGCTGTGCTAACTACTTCTCTCCAATACATTTGTGCAATAATTTTCTCTATCATCAGTGCTCTTGCACAATAAACAATAGATCTATTTCTCCTTTCAGCAATCCCATTTTGTTGCGGTGTTCTAGGTGTAGAAACCTTTCTTTTGATGCCATGCTCATTACAATAGTTAGTGAATTCATCAGAAAAATACTCACCACCTCTATTAGACCTCAAACATTTCAACTATTTTCCACTTTCTTTTTCTACTTTAGCCTTGTACCATTAAATTTTTTTAAATGCCTTAGATTTCTCTTTTAAAAACATAACAGTCATCAATCTAGTATAATCATCAACAAATAGAATAAAGTATCTATCACCGTAGTAGCTTTGAGTTCTCATGGGACCACATAGGTCGGTGTGAACTAACTCCAAGATTCATTTTGTTGAATATTCTTTACTTTTAAAACTAGATTTTGTCATCTTCCCTTTCTGACATTGATGACACATAACATGATCAGGTTTAGTTAGGCTAGGCAGTCCTCTAACTTTTCTTTTTCTACTAATCTTAATCATGTTATCAAAATTCACATGACATAACCTTTTATTCCATAACCATGCTTCTTCATTTTTCACTAGTAAACAAGAAGTCTCAGCATTGTCAAGATAAAATAAGTTACCTTTTGATTGTCCTCCTGTTTTGACAAGCTTTCCACTTTCATCATAGATTCTCACCTTCTTGCTTTCAAACATCACTCGGTGACTTGAGTTGTTAAGTTGTGCTACACTTAGAAAATTGTAATTCAGTCTTTTTACCCAATAAGCATTATCACATCTGATTTTGTCATTTATCAATAAAGATCCTTTTCCTTTAACCATGGAAGGTGTGATATTACCCATTTTTACCGATCCTCCATTATAATTCTCAAGATGATCAAACTTATCTTCATCACCAGTCATGTGATGTGTACAACCACTATCAATGATCCAAGTATCAGTTTTACTAACTTTAGAAATGAGTGTTGTTTCTACATACCTTTCCTCTTCCTCTGGATCATCTTTCACTGCAATAAACACCACCTTAGTATCATCATCTATGTCAGTGTTGGTGTCATTCTCTTGAGCAATGTAACATACCTTTTTACCTTTATCTCTATGATCTCAGTTGTCTTTGTTGCACTGTTGGTTATCCCTATTGTACTATCAGTTATGTCTGTTGTTCCTTCTGCTATAGCTTCCACCTCTGGATTTGTCTATGTCATTCTCATCTTCTTTCCTGTTCAGGCATCTAGCAGCAATATGACCAACTTATTTGCAATTAAAACAAGCTAAAGGTAATTTACCCTTATACCTTCCTTTACCTTTATCAAGGTCATCATCGGTATTGCTATCACTTTCATTCCTTATATTGTACTTACTACTAGATTTAACAATGTTAAGAGAAGACATAAAAGGAGACTCAACAGTTGGTACAACACTGTTATCATAATTGTTCAGCTCAAAAGTGGTTAACTTTCCAATCAAACTATCAAGAGTAAGTGTGTTATTAGGTGCAGACCTCATTTCATGAATTGCAAATATTCTGATTGCATAGATAGGAAAAAGTGCTCTCAAAATTTTACTTACCACAATATCCTCCTCAATGATACCACCAACTCCATGAATAGCATTGACAACCTCTTTAATTTAGTTTGAGTAATGTACTATGTTTTCTCCTTCCTTAATTTTCATATCATCAAATCTACCTCTCAAGGTTTCAGCTCTAGCTCTCATCACATTTGCATCACCACCATGTACTAGGAAAAGTTTATTCCACATCTCCTTTGCTGTAGTGCAATCTTTGACATCCTCAAATTTAGCTTCAGATAGAGCAACAACAATCTCTATCATAGTCATGTTGTGTTCATGTCGATCTTTCAATTGATCAAGAGTCAGAGGTCTAGTTGGTGGTTGAATGTAGACATTGTCTAGTAAGTGTAATGCAGAATCTCCAATTCCAGATATGTGAAGTCTCATCCAACTTTTCCATGTAGAAAAGTTATCCTTGTTAAGCTTCGACACTTCCCTCTTATACATCTTGTAATCTTTCTGCTTAAGTCCTTAAAACTTATGTCAAAGCAACCGATATGCTCTGATACCAATTTTTAGAATAACTAAGAGGGGGGTGAATCAGTTAGATCAATTATCCTACAATCCCAAATACAAACATGTAACACTCAAAATAATTTCAATAAATTATGTAGCTTGGTAACATAAACTATTAAACTATCTGTGCCTTTTACCGATTACCAGTTAACTTATTGTGATTACTTACCAAATAAAATATGCATTATGTAAAATATGATAATAAAAAAATCATCACAGAAACACATAACATAATAATTTAATGTGGAAACCCTGCTAAGGGAAAAACCACCTGGGACCGGTAACCCAAAATAATTTTCACTCTATTGAAGTGAGCTTGGTGAAGAGCCAACCCTATTAAAGGTTACAAACACACTATTAGGTGTGAGCTTGTTAGAGGATTTAAGACTAACAGTTAACTTTCGACCAATATTCACTATGGGGTCAATAAGATAACAATGTACATTCCTTGAATGACATAGGGGCATAACATAAGATGGTTAAGTCCACTTGGTTAGGAGATTTTCTATATCAATGGTTAAACTAAAATAGTAGTTGATTTGATTACAATACAGTTTAATTTGCAGATGTTCAGATCTATTCTAAGCCCATACAAATCCTCTGATCAATATTTCAATTCACTTCCTCAACTTACTTTCACTTGGTAATAGCTCTATGATGCTCGGTAATGTTCTATAGTTCAGTTCTCCTTCAACTAGTTTGATCAAACATGCATGAAACTGTATTCACGTGAAATCTCTGCAATCTTCTTTTTCTTGACATGTTTCAATAAAGAAACTCATATCTCTTATATAGACAGATAAACCATTTTCATATCAACCATTAGATTTTGCTGCTTATTCTTCTTCATTGATTTTGCCTCTTAAACCTTCCTTGGTAGTTATGTCAATAACACGTTTCAATTCCATCCTTTAGATCTTCTCCAAATTTTGTGAGTCATGGATCTCATAACAAACTTTATCCTCAATCTCAAAATCATAATAATTTCCAGGTCATCATTATTTGTCGGCTAAACTAAGCATTTAATACTTTCATCCATACTCGGTTAACAAAGAAATGAGTCGGTGAATACAAGTTCGGTTAATACTGTCGCTCGGTATACACTACACTGGCTCAGTGTGTACTGAAGTCTTCATTTACCAACCACATTGTCTTGTACAATTTTGCTTCCTTCTTCATAAAAGATTAATGCAACATAATCAAGTCAACAATATGAGATCATAGACTCATCAATAAGTTACCCAAAGTATTCCTTATCCCCATCTATCATATCCATCTTTCTCCATGTAGATATCTCAGTTCTTCATCTTTTCTCTCTTTTTACAGATGTTTAGATGTTTGTAACTTACATGATAAGTACTGTCAAAACTAGTTGACATCAATGACAACATAATGACTGATTTAATTATCTTACATATCATTTTAGTAACTTAGTGATCTCTCATCACTGATCTTCAAGTCATTCAGGTATTAAATCAGTTGTAGTTCATCACACAATGCTTCCATTGCAGAGATCATCAATATCATGACTGAAATAGATATTTGCCTTCAATAAAAACACATTTCATTCTAGGTAATTTCAATTTTGACATGTCTAAAGAAAATACAACTAAAACAAGACTTCTAAAACAAATGCAACAATACAACATCCATTTCATCTTAAATAAAACACATAGTACAAATAAACCACTAATTGACCATATTTGGACAAACTCAATAACAAATATATGTTCCATTTATAAAACATAAGCATATTGGACAGACCACCTTGCAACTTTTATAAAAATTCACTTTACCTATCAACCATAACACATTCAGGCCTATCCTCCAACTCATGCATTATAAGAAAATATAGCTTTTCACTAAAAATATATGATTTTAAATGTCACTTTATTGTAGCCACAATGGATACAACTAACAACAAGTAAAGCAAAAAGAAAGGAAGAAAACGTACCAAAAAGGTAAATACATTAAATATTTTCATTTTGTACATTCTATAAAAAGTCTAAAAACTCAACATCATCTTTCACCGCTTGTACCAGGCCAAAAGTAAATGCTCAAAGCTGCATAACAATTAAAGATTTAAATGCCAAAAAAGCAAGGGCAACTTTTGAAGGTGATGTGCTAGTTGTATACAAAGTTGTCCTTGATAGAGAAACAAAAACAAAAGAGGTTTTGCGTGCTGATTTGACAAATTCCAAAGAAGAAATGATAATAACACTCAATGTAGGAGGTGGCCTCATTCACAAATTTGAGGATAAAATAATACTAGGGACATCAAGTGCAATAACATGATATGAAATTGCACCTAAAATAGAATATGATCGTGGAGATTTTGATTGCATACTAATTTTAAAAGAATCAAGCACAATTGAACCAATTTCAACACTTTCAAATGAATATAAGTTCATTCCAGGCATGACTATAAATCATCTCCTCACAAGTACAACCAATTTCCCTATTGGAACTATAGGTGCAGTGGTTGTAGGAACAAATAGAAAAGGCTCTCAGTATATGCTGGACATCAAGGATGGCCACACTGATATGGACAAAGCACTGGTAAACCCATGCACTCAACTTTCTTTCTTATTTACACTTTCATTTTTAATTCTTTCTCTGCACAAAAAGAGTCTAATTTTATTGTTCCGTAACAACTCTATATGCATAAATTTTTTTCCCAATTATACTTTCAAATACAAGAACAATTGCAAAGAAAAAAAATTACATCCTTTCTATTCAGAAACATTGCAAACAAGCTTGATCAAAAACATGCTCTACGCACAAGTTTGTCCACATATATTTGCAAACTCAATGATAAAAGAACAATGCAAAGACTCCATGGACTACTCCACACAACATTTGAGGCAAGTATTTAATACTTCATTCACATTTTATTATATAATTTTTCTCATCCTTATGATAATAATATGTTGGAAACAATTGTCTGAAGGAAATTGCTACTCAAATTATGTATTGTCTTTGATGTCACACAATGTCATAGTCCGCAGCAATCAGTTCCTACCGAGGTCAGTCGGTCTGCCAGACAGGAAGATTAGTACTTACCGAGTCCACTCGGTTATCAAAGAAAATTAGTGTCTACTGAGTTCACTCGGTTACCAAAGGAAATTCAGCATTTACCGAGTTCAGTCGGTTGTCGAAGAAAAGTTAGTGTTTACCGAGTTCAGTCGGTTGTCGAAGAAAAGTTAGTGTTTACCGAGTTCAGTCGGTCATCGAAGAAAAGTTAGTGTTTATCGAGTTCAGTCGGTTGTCGAAGAAAAGTTAGTGTTTACCGAGTTCAGTCGGTCATCGAAGAAAAGTTAGTGTTTACCAAGTTCAGTCGGTTATCGAAGGTAAAGGATTGTCGGTGTTTACCGAGTTCCCTCAGTCTCCGAAAGATTATAGAAAGTTATGGTCACCGAGCATTGTCGGCCCTTGAAGGATTTTTGCAAATAGAGTTTTCTTAATTCAGCCGACTGTTATACTAAATAATGTCGATTTGAAAAATCTAAAATCATATAAATAAAAGGTCAAATGTGAAAAGTAAACAAGAAATATAGCAGAAGATTTACAGAAGAAAGATAGGAAAGGTGTGTGCGAATTTGTGAAGGATGTTCAGATATCCTTGAGGTGCAGCATAGATTTATTCGATCAGGAAGGATCACACATATGCAGAACAGAGATCTGTAATCAGCAAGACAGTTGCATTATTATACAGGTCATTTTTTTCATTGTTACCTTCTTATCATTGTAACAGTGAATTCTAAATCTCTTAATCGAGTTGGTTTAACAACCATATTGTAAATCCTCTAACAAGGTGACAATTCCATTGAATTGTTTTCAAGACCTCTTACCAGGCCACTCCTAGTAGGGTGTTTTAAATCCTCTAACAAGGTCACACCTAACAGTGTGTTTTGTAACCTTTTACCGGGTTGGCTTCTAACCGGGCATCACTTCAGAAAAGTGAAAATCAGTATCTAGATACATTGGTGGTTTTTCCCATATTGGGTTTCCACGTTAAATCTTGTGTCTCTTATATTCTTAATTGCTATCTTAATCATACACCAGTGCTGATGAATATCTAAAAGATAATTTTGCTAATACTTTCTGCATCTTCAACATTACTGCAATCTATTTACCGAGTGCTAAAACAGATAACATTGTTAAGATATCCTAAGGGATCTAGAAAGAATTAATTGTGAAGTGTTATATGGTTGACTGATTCACCCCCCCTCTCAGTCACTTCATCCATATTCCATCAATTGGTATCAGAGCTTTTGGTGCTTGCAGGAAGGGTTTCAAGGACCTAAGCTAAAGATCAGGATGTCTTACAAGAGGGAAATTCCAAAGCTCAACAAAGATAACTTTTCAGCATGGCAAGGTCTCATGCGACTTCATCTGGCTTCCATTGGTGATTCAGGATGCAAATACATTGATGAAGAATACACAATTCCTAATGGCGCATTAACTGTTGAAGACATTGCAGATAAAAAGACTCACAACACCATGATGATAGACATTGCATCTGCTCTCAGCTATGAAGAATTTGATGATATTAAAGACTGCACTACTGCATATGAAATGTGGATGGCACTGAAGAAAATATATGGTGGTGATGCAAATGTGAAAAGAGCCAAAGCAGAAAGCCTAAGAGGACAGTTTGACAAGATGAATATGAAGGAAGATGAAAACATTGCAAAATATGTTGAAAGAATCAAAGCAAGTGTAAGTGCAATTAGAGCTTTTGGAGGAACAATCTCAGATGAAACTGTTATAAGTAAGGTACTCAGAACATTACTCCCTATCTATGCAATAAGAGTATCAGCTATTCAAGAAAGAAGATGCGAAACAAACCACAATATAACTTTGGATGCTTTAGTTGGAAGATTGACAGCCTTTGAATTAGACAACTATGACAACTATGTTCCTAGTTCCAAAAATATTGAATCAGCATTTGAGGCCAAGGTTTCACTAAAGAAGAATAAGAAAATTAAAGAAGTTCAGTCAGAAAGTGAAGAAGTATCAGAAGAAAGTTCTGATAGTGATCTTGAAATTGTAGAAGCATTACTTGCAAAGAAGTACTCTAGAGGGAAAGGTAAGTATAAAGGTAAAACTCCTTTAATCTATTTTTCATGTGAAGAAATTGGACATATTGCAGCTAGGTGCCCAAACAAGCAAGTCAAGGAAGAGAAGAGAAGTCACAAGTACTATGGCAAAAAGAATTTCAAATCATACAAGGATAAAGGTAAGAAATCATGTTTTATGGCTAAAGATTCTGATGATAGTGAAGAAGAAATTGTCTTTATTGCTATAAAAGATGAATCTGATGATGATGAAGATAAGATGGCACTTATTTCTCATATAAGCAAAGATGATATATGGATAATAGACAGCGGATGTTCACACCACATGACTGGTGACAAGACAAAATTTGAATATCTAGAAGACTGTGATAGTGGTAATGTAAGATTTGGAAACAATGAACCTTGTTGTATAAAAGGAAAAGGAAGAATCTCATTAACCAAAGAACTCATATGTGATAATGCTTATTGGGTTGAAGGACTAAAACATAATCTTCTAAGTGTAGCATAGTTAATCAACACTGGTTTCAAGGTTGAATTCATGAATGGTCAAGCAAGACTGCTGGATGGAAAAGGAAAACTCATTGGATCAGGCAAACAAACAAAAGGTAACTTATTTTATCTTGATCTCAGTGAATATTCATGCTTTATTGCTCAAATAGAAGAAAGTTGGCTATGGCACAAAAGGTTATGTCATGTGAATTTTGATAACATGATAAAAATAAGCAAATTCAAGAAGGTTAGAGGCATTCCTACTTTGAAGAAACCTGATACTGGTCTATGTAAGAATTGTCAGATTGGCAAAATGAGTAAAACTAGTTTCAAGAGTAAGAACTATCAGTCTAAAGAAATTTTGGAAATTGTGCATACTGATTTATGTGGACCTATTGGAATACAAAGCTATACTAGAGATAAATTCTTTATTCTTTTCATTGATGATTATTCTAGAATGATGACTATTATGTATTTAAGAGAAAAATCAGAAGCATTTGAAAAGTTCAAATGGTACTTAGCAAGAGTGGAAAAGGAAACAGGGAAAAGATTGAAATGCTTAAGATCAGACAGAGGTGGTGAATTCATCTCCCATGATTTTAGCAACTTCTGCATTGAAAGAGGAATCAAAAGACAGGTATCAGCTCCTAGAACTCCTGAGCAGAATGGAATAGCAGAAAGAAGAAACAGATCTATTATGGATTCTGCAAGGACTCTAATGATAGAAAAGAACATCGCTATAAAGTACTGGAAGGAAGCTATCAGCACTGCAGTTCATACCTTGAACCGAGTACAATTGAAGAAAGACACATTCAAAACTCCTTATGAATTATGGTATGGCTATAAACCCAATGTAAGTTACATGAAAATATTTGGTAGCAAGTGTTATATCTTAAAAAAATTCAGAAGAAATAAATTTGATGTGAAAAGTGATGAAGGAATATTCCTAGGATATTCTAGCAAAAGCAAGGCATACAAATGTCTGAACTTATCTACTCACAAAGTCATAGAAAGTATACATGTAAAATTTGATGAGTTTGTAGAAAAGACTGAGGAAGAAAGCAAAAGAGAACTTGAGAACTACAGAAGATTCATTTACATTGAACCTGAAACATTGGCAGACACAACTATCAGTAAGGAAACTATATCTACCGAGCCAAGGACAGTTACCGAATCACAAACCGAGTCACAGGAAGAAGTTCAAACCGAGTCACAGGAAGAAATTCAGACCGAGTCTCAGCCTGAAGTTACTGAGAAAATATCTACCGAGCCCGAGCAACCTGAAGAAGAGATCCTAGAAGACAACAGCATGAATCATTCAAAAGGCAAGGAACCTATACTAGCCAAATATGTCAGAAGACATCATACACCAGATCAAATCATTGGAAACAAATCAGATGGTACTATGACAAGAAGCAAGCTAAAAGGTACATGTCTGCTTACTGATTTTGAACCTAGAAATATCAAAGATGCATTGGAAAATGAAAGTTGGATTGAAGCAATGAATGAAGAATTAGAACAAATACAAAATAACAAAACTTGGACTCTTGTACCTAGACCTAAAGATAAGAATGTAATTGGAACAAAATGGATATTCAGGAATAAGCTGAATGAAGATGGTCAAGTATCTAGAAACAAAGCTAGACTGGTATGTAAAGGTTATTCTCAAGAAGAAGGTATAGATTATGGAGAAACTTTCGCTCCTATTGCAAGATTAGAAGGTGTAAGAACTCTACTTGCTTATGCAGCACACAAAGGATTTAAGGTATATCAGATGGATATAAAATCTGCATTTCTCAATGGAATTCTTGATGAAGAAGTCTACATTGAACAACCTGAAGGTTTTGTTGATCCAGATAAAAGGGACATGGTCTGCAGGTTACACAAAGCATTGTATGGTTTGAAACAAGCTCCTAGAGCATGGTATGAAAGACTCCATAACTATTTGATTCAGATTAATTTCAAAAGAGCTAATGATAACAGCAATCTGTATATTAAAGAAGGACCGGATGACAAAATTGTATTGGCAGAAATATTTGTGGATGATACTATATTTACAGGGAATGAGGATCAGTGCAAAGAATTTTTAGAGCAAATGAACAAAGAATTTGAAATGTCTATGTTTGGTTTAATAAAATTCTTTGTTGGTCTTCAAATTCAGCAAAGCAAGAATGGTATATACATTACTCAATCTAAATACATTAAGGAAATACTTAAGAAGTTTGGTATGGAAGATTCAAAACCAGTTGGTACACCCATGTGTACTGGACTGAAACTTACCAAAATTGATGATTCAAAAGAAGTTGATTAGACCCTATACCGATCTATGATTGGAAAATTGCAGTATGTAGTACATACAAGACCTGATATTGCCTTAGCAGTCGGTATAGTAGCTAGATTCTCAGCAAAACCTAAGGAAAATCACATGATGGCAATCAAAAGAATCTTAAGATACTTAAGAGGAACTGAAGAATATGGTTTGTGGTATAAATTTGGAGGCAATCTAGACTTAAAAGTGTTTACTGATGCTGATTGGGCAGGAAACATTGATGACAGAAAAAGCACAAGTGGTGCAGCATTTTTTCTTGGAAAAAGACTGGTATCCTGGACTAGTAAAAAGCAGAATTGCACATCTCAATCCACAGCTGAAGTAGAATATGTTGCTGCTGCAGTAAACTGTTCAAATATTGTTTGGTTTAAACAGCTATTAGAAGATATGAAGGTTGAAATCAAAGAACCAGTTGTTATATTTTGTGACAATATCAGTGCAATAAACATTTCTAAGAATCCAGTGATGCATTCCAAAACCAAGCACATTGCTATTAAATATCATTTTGTCAGAGAATTGGTGCAGGATAAGGAAATCAGATTAGAATATATTCATACAAAAGAACAGATTGCAGACATTTTTACCAAACCATTACCTAAGGATGCATTTGTGTATCTAAGAGGTAAGTTAGGGGTCATTCCCCTATCTGAGGCTCACTAAATACAGTTTTAGTGATGCATCAACCAGAAAATGATTGAAAATCAACCAGTTGATGCAGCATATTCAAGGAATCATTGCATATGAATCAGTACTTGAGGTACATTAATTTACACTGGTAATATGTGAATTGTCTTTGGCATGTGTTGTCAAAGAGGGAGTGTTTGCTATGTCTTTGCTATTACTTCAAGAAATTTTCAATAGTCAGAAGGAAGAATTTTTAGGATAAAGGAAGTTTGCTGACAGAGGGAGATTTGAATCTGAAATGAGCTAACTCTTTCAAATTTCTTATGCTATGACATATTGTGTTGCCATCAATGCCAAAGAGGGAGATTGTTGGAAACAATTGTCTGAAGGAAATTGCTACTCAAATTATGTATTGTCTTTGATGTCACACAATGTCATAGTCCGCAGCAATCAGTTCCTACCGAGGTCAGTCGGTCTGCCAGACAGGAAGATTAGTACTTACCGAGTCCACTCGGTTATCAAAGAAAATCAGTGTCTACCGAGTTCACTCGGTTACCAAAGGAAATTCAGCATTTACCGAGTTCAGTCGGTTGTCGAAGAAAAGTTAGTGTTTACCGAGTTCAGTTGATTGTCGAAGAAAAGTTAGTGTTTACCGAGTTCAGTCGGTCATCGAAGAAAAGTTAGTGTTTACCGAGTTCAGTTAGTTGTCAAAGAAAAGTTAGTGTTTACCGAGTTCAGTCAGTCATCAAAGAAAAGTTAGGGTTTACCGAGTTCAGTCGGTTATCGAAGGTAAAGGATTGTCGGTGTTTACCGAGTTCCCTCGGTCTTCGAAAGATTATAGAAAGTTATGGTCACCGAGCACTGTCGGCCCTTGAAGGATTTTTGCAAATAGAGTTTGCTTAATTCAGCCGACTGTTATACTAAATAATGTCGATTTGACAAATCTAAAATCATATAAATAAAAGGTCAAATGTGAAAAGTAAACAAGAAATATAGCAGAAGATTTACAGAAGAAAGACAGGAAAGGTGTGTGCGAATTTGTGAAGGATGTTCAGATATCCTTGAGGTGCAGCACAAATTTATTCGATTAGGAAGGATCACATATATGCAGAACAGAGATCTGTAATCAGCAAGACAGTTGCATTATTATACAGGTCATTTTTTTCATTGTTACCTTCTTATCATTGTAACAGTGAATTCTAAATCTCTTAACCGAGTTGGTTTAACAACCATATTGTAAATCCTCTAACAAGGTGACAATTCCATTGAATTGTTTTCAAGACCTCTTACCAGGCCACTCCTAGCAGGGTGTTTTAAATCCTCTAACAAGGTCACACCTAACAGTGTGTTTTGTAACCTTTTACCGAGTTGGCTTCTAACCGGGCATCACTTCAGAAAAGTGAAAATCAGTATCTAGATACATTGGTGGTTTTTCCCATATTGGGTTTCCACGTTAAATCTTGTGTCTCTTGTGTTCTTAATTGCTATCTTAATCATACACCAATGCTGATGAATATTTAAAGATAATTTTGCTAATACTTTCTGCATCTTCAATATTACTGCAATCTATTTATCGAGTGCTAAAACAGATAACATTGTTAAGATATCCTAAGGGATCTAGAAAGAATTAATTGTGAAGTGTTATATGGTTGACTGATTCACCCTCCCTCTCAATCACTTCATCCATATTCCATCATAATATTGTCATGTTTCTTCCAGGTTCTTGGAGTTTTAAAACCCATGAATGCATATTCCAATCCTTTTCATGCTCATTGTCCAAAATGCAATTACAGATTTGAGAGCTATGAAACATTGGATGGAGAAACTACATTTACTCTCTACATATCAAGACAGTTATAACAAGGAACAAGAATCAAACCATCCATTGTTTCGTAGAAAAAAATATCATTGAACAAATCCGGCCTTCTCTAAAAAACTTGACTTATGAAAACTACATCAATGACAAATCAGAAGTTATATTCACTTTGTGAGACTATTCAACGAGAGGCAAGTTCACTCTCAACCAAAACAACATGATCACACGTGCCTACATGCTTGAAGAATAGTTTGAAACCTCTTATGTAAAAGGTAATTATATTGTTCCTCTTTATGCAACACAATTAATCTTTATTGTTTGTTTTTAAACAATTCTTACTTTTTTGCAATTATTAGATTACCGTGCAGGTGGAGGATATTAAAAATACAAGGAACCATCCATACATTTTGCGCCAAACAATAGTCGTCTATATGCTTATATTACCTTTCAGTTGCCACATACAAAATTTTGCCATTAAAAAGTAGTGGACAAATACTTTTGTACTTCAACGTTATGTTCCAAATGCTCTTCAAGCTCAACACCATATTGTATTTTTTGTTGTTTTTTACTTCTTGCCAACATTACATACAATAGTTTTCTTGTTTTCAACAGCTCAATATTTACATATACTTTCTCTATTATTTTGAAGATGTCACTTTGTGCACCTTATAATTATCGTTTACATATATTTTGCATGTTTTTTTCAACATATTACTTTTTGCACTATTAAATTTCAATTTTATCCTTATAGTCAAATATAATGTATCTCCACCAACATTGTTTCTATTTTTAAAACCAACAACATATGTCAACAGACAAGAAAAAATGAGCATTGCCAAACCAACTCACATTAATACATGCTTATCTATCATTCAAATCTATCGCTCTATGTGTTACTTGCACAAAATTTGACACCATCACATTGTAAATATAATGTGAATAGGTATGAAACCAACTTCAATATTCCTACCATTTTAACTATACTCCTTTCAACAAGACTGATTTCTCTTTGCCACTCCAAAGAAAAAAATGCAGTTAATCAAATAATTATTTTTGATGAGATACCTAGTACATTTGTTGTTCTTTGTGACATGCAGGAAATGCCATGAGGTACTTATAACATATGTGGTTTTCCATCTTAAACTCCTCTCCAACATCTTCTAGCACAAGTAAGTATTTTTCATTTGTGCATTTCTTGTTTAAATCTTACATCTCTTCATTTCTATTATATTAGTTCTATGCTTTCCTATCTTCTGATGATTGTAGACACCATTAATGATTTATTTTGTAAGATTGTTAAATGCTCTATTTCAGTGTTACCTAACTACATTACCATAATTCTACACAATCACATCCCTTCACTCCTTAAACTCCTCTTATACTCTTTTGCACCCAATAAATCATAAAGAAAATAAACATTATTCCATATGTATCATAGTTTACTACATTGCTTTCTTGCTCCTTTCTAATCAATGAAATTCTCTCAATTCTCAGTTTTAAAAAATATTGTAAATTTTCAGTTGCGTTCATAAGATGGAACATTGATACAAATGCCCTTGAGGTCAATATGCAGATGCTCTGATACCACTTGATGCAATCAAGGATGGTGGATCCAATGAAGGATAGTCCAAACCTTGCAGCCAATAGAATTACACAGTAGAATACTCAACACAACAGATAACACAACAATTGTTTCAAGTAATTTGTATTAACATGCCCATCTATAAGGCCTTCCAGGTTAGGGCCAATTACAAAGAGAAACAATTTTGCAAGATCCAAATAGATCCAATACAATCTTAGCTAGTTCAGCTCTGAAGACAATCAGAAGCTGATGAAAACTCTAAGGTAGATCTAAACTTGAGCTTGCAAGCCTCCAAGCAATCTCCTTGTTTCCAAATGTGTAAACCACTAGCTCTACTACAAACAACTATCAGATAACAATCTGATTTGCAAGATCATGCAAGACCTTTTCCACAACTTTGCCAAATTCAGCTTTCAGAATCTCAGATCTTATTCGCTAAGTCTTCCAAGTCATCTAGATCCCTAACCTCTAAGTCCTCTCCCCTAAACATCTACCCAAACATCCTATAAATACTAGTCATCAGCCACAAGTTGGCTGGATGAAACCATTAACTCCCCCCAACAAATAATTAAATGCCGTATAAGTCAACTTACAATTGTATACAAACATTTAATTCAGCATGTCAGCCTATAACAATAGCTACCAACAATAAATGCACCAAGTCGGCTCAACAAATCACATAGAACTCCAGTTGGTAAGCCAGAACTATCGAGTGATAATGAATTAACTGAGCACGCTAGGCATCACCGACCACCAATGTCAACCGAGCACTGTAGGCATGACCGAGTAACACTTTCACCAAGTGCCAGAGACTACCGATTTCCTTCAGTGACCGAGCTTCCTTCAATGACCGAGGCCATTGGTCAAGGCTGCAACCAAGTAACACCGGCCAAAATACAAACACCCCATGCAGTTTCAATGAGGACAAGAATGCCCCTACCTTAACCTTGGATGCCCCTACATCAGACACCCCAGGTTCCAAAAGATGTTCATATGTGAGAAGAACATCTTCCACGATTCAACACGTAAATCCTGAATTGGTTCTTCACATACAAATCCTCCACCTTTTCTGCTTGGAAATTCTTCCACTTTAGTTTCCTCTATATCTTCAAGTCTTTTCTTGACAATATACATGTCGGTTCTCCAAACTAATCATTCATTTTCTCTGGATCCACAATCTCAACTCAGCTACCAATACTCGAGCTTCTCCTACCGAGTGTTGTATCTAGTAAAGGCATCAGGGAAAACTTCCTGTCATCCTTCTCAATAGTAAACACATTTCTGACACAGTCATAAATTGCTCAATACAAAGGAGGAACCTTGTTAGAGGAGTAACTTGTTTAGTTTGATGCAAGGGCATTCAAGGTTGAGGCAAGGGCATTCTGTGTCCTTGGTTAAACTGCATAGGTGTTTGTATTTTGGCTGTTTGTTACTCGGTTGCAACCTTGATCGACGACCTCGGTCATTGAAGGAAGCTCGGTCACTGAAGGAACTTGGTAGTCCCTGGCACTTGGTAAAGGTGTTACTCGGTCATGCCTGCGGTGCTCGATTGACACTAGTGCTCAGTGATGCCTAGCGTGCTCAGTTAATTCAATATTGCTCGGTAGTTATGGCTTATCGACTAGAGTTTTGTGTGATTTTTTAATCCAACTTGGTGCATTTATTCTTGGTAGCTATTGTTATAGGTCGACATGCTGAATTAAATGTTTGTATACAATTGTAAGTCGACTTGTATGGAATTTAGTTATTTGTTGGGGGAGTTAATGGTTTCATCCAGCTGACTTGTGGCTGATGACTAGTATTTATAGGATATTTGGGTAGATGTTTAGGGAGATGGGAGGATCTTTAGGAGATCGATAGAGGTTCATAACTCGAAGGTTTAGAGAATTAGATCTGAGGTTTTGAAAGCTGTAGTTGGCAAGTTGTGGAAAAGATCTTGCATGATCTTGCAGATCAGATTGTTATCTGATAGTTGTTTGTAGCAGAGCTAGTGGTTTGCACACTTGGAGACAAGGAGATTTCTTGGAGGCTTGCGAGCTCAAGTTTAGATCTACCTTAGAGTTTCCATCAGCTTCTGATTGTCTTCAAAATTGAACTAGCTGAGATTGTATTGGATCTATTTGTGGATCTTGTAGAATTGTTTCTATTTATAATTGGCCCTAACCCAGAAGGCCTTACAGCTGGGCATGTTAATGAAAATTACTTGAAATAATTGTTGTGTTATCTGCTGTGTTGAGTATTACTCTATGTAATTCTATTGGTTGCAAGGTTTGGATTGTCCTTCATTGGATCCACCATCCTTGACTGCATCAGGTGGTATCAAAGTGAAGGTTTGTTCCTGTTGAAGCTAATAGTTGATCTTGTGGAGCAAAGGTTGACCTAGCAAGGCTGATCTTGTGAAGTTGATTATGTTGGAGTAGAGATTGTGTGCAATCTAGATTATAGATCTAGAGCACTGAACTTGTGGATCTTTCCCTAGTTTTTTGTTCAACGTGGCAGGTTGAGATTTGACTTGTACACAACTTGGATATTGCCATGAGGTGGTCAGTGAGGGTTTGTTGCAGAGGGTTTTTCATATCTTTAAGGATGCCTCCAAGAATATTGGACCCTAGAGCTATTGTAGATCTTTGTGATGTTGTGGAATCAAAGATTTCTGATAAAGTCAGATCAGATGTCAGATTTGAGATAGAATTGATGAAGAATGACATGGTCACCGAGATCATGAGAGCTGTTGCTGGTGTACCTTGGAATGTTGGTACTGAGGATGGCTATGAGGAAGCTACTGAAGAATTTGAAACTGCTAGATCTAGTGGTGATGACCAGAGGAACAGATCTGGTGAAGACATAATTGCTTGGTTGCATAGATCTGGAGCTCAGTTTAGTAATGGTTACCGAATGGAAGTTTCTACTTTATCTGGTACTTTGAAGCTCGAAAATCTGATTGATTGGAATGGTGAACTTGAAGATTTCTTTGAGATGGAAGAAATTGAAGATCCTCTTTGGGTGAGATTAACACATACAAAGTTGAAAGGACATGCTGCTCTTTGGTGGAAAGAACTACAAAGAGATAGAGAAGATGAGGGTGAAACAAAGATCAATCGATGGAGGTTGATGGTGACTAAGTTGAAAGCTAAGTTCATACCTTCTGACTATGAGCTTGACTTGTTTAAGAAGTTGTAGAATCTGAAATAGAGGGATTTGTCTATTGAAGATTATACCAAGGAGTTCTACAAACTTACTATTTAGTCTGGACACTGAGAGCTTGGTAAGGAAAATGTAGCTCGGTATGTGAATGGTTTGAGATTCAATATTCAGGATGAGCTTGGTATGCTAAAGATTGATTCTGTTGAAGATTCTTATCAGTATGCTCTGATGGCATAAGATAAGTTGAAGAGGAAACAATAGAGTAATCCTTGAGGGAAGGAAAAGATTGATCACTCGGTGAAGGATAAACTGACTGATGCAGAAGATAAACAGAAACCTATGGAACCAAAGAAGAAGATAGGTAGACTTATCTTTAAGGGTACTTGCTATAACTGTGGAGAGGAAGGACACCGTTCTTTTGAGTGTACAAAGAAGAAGGTTGACCGATGAATTGTTGTGATGAATGAGAACATTCAGAATGAATCTGAATCAAAGAATTTGCTGCTTCGGTGAACATTGCTTAGTACAAAGGAGGAACCTTGTTAGAGGAGTAACTTGTTGAGAACCCGATGCAATTATGAAAGTAAAATCTGTGATGTTATTGTTTATAGTGGTAGTACTAATAACCTTTTTTCTGAGGACATGGTTTAGAAACTTGGGTTGAATAGAATGAAGCATCATTGTCCTTATAGGCTTAGCTAATTACAAGATGTTCATGCTTTGGAAGTAAGAGAACAATGCTTCATTGATGTTTAGATTGTCTAGTACAAGGATCTTGTGTTATGTGACATTGTGAAGATGAATAGTTGTGATATATTGCTTGGTAGACCTTGGCAATATGATTGCAGAGCTATGTATGACTGTGTCAGAAATGTGTTTACTATTGAAAAGGATGATAGGAAGTTTTCCTTGATGCCTTTGATGGATACAATGCTCAGTAGGAAAAGCCTAAGTATTGGTAGCCGAGTTGAGATTGTAGATTTAGAGAAAATGAATGATCAGTTTGGAGAACCGACCTGTATATTGTCAAAAAAAGAATTGAAGAGACAGAGGAAACTGAAGTGGAAGAATTTGCAAGCAGAAAAGGTGGAGGATTTGTATGTGAAGAACTAGTTTGGGATTTACATGCTGAATCCTAGAAGATGTTCTTCTCACATATGAACATCTTTTGGAACCTGGGGTGTCTGATGTAGGGGCATCCAAGGTTGAGGCAGGGGCATTTTGTGTCCTTGGTGAAATTGCATAGGTGTTTATATTTTGGCCAGTTGTTACTCGGTTGCAGCCTTGACTGATGACCTCAATCATTGAAGGAAGCTCGGTAGTCTCTGGCACTCGGTGAAGGTGTTACTCGGTCATGCCTGCGGTGCTTGATCGACACTGGTGCTCAGGGATGCCTAGTGTGCTCAGTTAATTCACTATTGCTCGGTAGTTCTGGCTTACTGACTAGAGTTTTGTGTGATTTGTTGAGCTGACTTGGTGCATTTATTGTTGGTAGCTATTGTTATAGGCTGACATGCTGAATTAAATGTTTGTATACAATTGTAAGCCGACTTGTATGGCAGTTAATTATTTGTTGGGGGGAGTTAATGGTTTCATCCAGCTGACTTGTGGCTGATGACTAGTATTTATAGGATGTTTGGGTAGATGTTTAGGGAGATGGGAGGATCATTAGGAGATCGATAGAGGTTCATGACTTGAAGGATTAGCGAATCAGATCTGAGGTTCTGAAAGATGAAGTTGGCGAAGTTGTGGAAAATATCTTGCATGATCTTGCAGATCATATTGTTATCTGATAGTTGTTTGTAGCAGAGCTAGTGGTTTGCACACTTGGAGACAAGGAGATTGTTTGTAGCAGAGCTAGTGGCTTGCGAGTTTAGATCTGCCTTAGAGTTTCTATCATCTTTTGATTATCTTCAAAGCTGAACTAGCTGAGATTGTATTGGATCTGTTTGTGGATCTTGTAGAATTGTTTCTATTTGTAATTGGCCCTAACTCGAAAGGCCTTACAGTCGGGCATGTTAATGCAAATTACTTGAAACAATTATTGTGTTATCTTTTGTGTTGAGTATTCTGCTATGTAATTCTGTTGGTTGTAAGGTTTGGATTGTCCTTCATTGGATCCACCATCCTTGACTGCATTAGGTCAATATGCAGATGCTCAAATGTTGGGGCTTAATGGAGCTAAAGTACTTGGAACTTTATCTAATGAACTTATATCTAGAGTTTAGAGAATAAGAATGAATTGTATTTGGAAAATGGTAAATGTCAAAAATTCAGAAAAAAAGCTCAAATGCATGAACTTATATCTAGAGTTTAGAGAATAAGAATGAATTCTATCTGGAAAAATAATAAATGTCAAAAATTTAGAAAAAAAAGCTCAATACACCAATTATTACATTTATTTGAGTGCAATAGCAGCTTACAGGTTTTTAATTAGTAATGAAATATATTTGAGTGTTTTTTGTTACACTGTTATTTCATTCATCTTTTCTTCATTGTAATATTAATCATCAAATGTTTCACCTGCACTTTCCTCACATGTTAATATGGTTTACATGGTGCACATGGGATGCATTTTACACTGACTATCTAAAACAAAGGTTCCAAAGGTACATCATCTACAAATTCTATCATACTACACATTTCTATTTCACTTTCTCAAATACTGTGTAATTCTCACGTCATTCTTTGCAATAATAATTTATTGTCAATCATCAACATTGAATATTAACCCTTCCAAATTCCCTTTGTTTATGGATTCATAATGTTTATGTTCTCATGATAGCCTACAAAAAGAAGGTACACCTCTAAGGATGACTGGCAATCAATTCATATGGACCACAATGCTAAGCCTAATGAATCTCTACATTCAACAAACTAGGTATCAACATTTTTTAAAACCTTTTAAGCTGAATTTTTATTGAAATCTAAGCATTATGTTTTCTACTGATTTAGTTTTACAAATCTTTAGATAAATATCAATGAAAATTATAAGTTCCAAAAGATGAAAAGATAGATCAAAGACAAGAAGATCTTGCTTTGGAAAGATTTCTCTTTTTAAATTTGTTTAATTGTTAATCCTTCAATGAAAGATCTTCTTTCAGCAACAACAAGAATTTTAAGTTGCAGAATGGACAAGCCTATTAACTCTTCCAGAACTATTTCAACCAAACAAGTAAGACCTTAACACTAGATGCTATAAGCAATACTTTGATTCATCAACAAGAGAATATTATCTTCAATCTTCTTCAAAAAACATAGTACTATTTCAATGTCACCACATATGATGTCAATGCATTTCCCATGCCCGGACTCAGCAGCTCACTCATTAAATTCATTCTCAGAGAAACTAAACACCTTCATGCCAAAGTAAGATGATTGGTTATACACTTTTCCTATGGTTCATTTAATTAGGAATATAAGGAAATGTCAATCTATTTGTGATTTGTTCATATAATAAACAAAATCAAAGAAGATAAATGAGATCATTATCTTCAAATCTCTACCTATATTACATCAGCACAAACATACAATTTAAAAGTCTTGCTCAAGTATTGCATTTCAAGGAAAATTCTTGCCCATATCTTAAATAAATTTAACTTCACCCACCAAAAGTGGCCTACAATGTCGAGTAATATTAAAGAAACAAATATTTGAGATTTCTGTGTTCATTCCTTCAGCCTAATTTGATAATGAAATTTTTTTATATGAGGTTTCTCAGACCATATTTAAGTACGGTTGGAAATGTACCAAGATATATCCACAAAAACATTTTAATTTTTGATATTTCAGAATTGAATCAATATTTACTTGCAATGCTTTTTTACTTTCCTATCTGTATATGCAGGTTGGGAGATCTTCCTTGCAAAACCAATTTTGTGCATATCCTGCAATCATCACATTACATGCGATGACATCTCTTAGAGGTATTCTGTGAAACAATTCAGGATCTTTGACTATGATTCCACATTTTTCTTACGTTTATGATTTCATATATTACATGCATTCTACGAGAGCATTTCCTATTGTAATATTTAAGTGAAAGCTTACATTGCTAAAACTTCCCCCTAGATTATCCAGTATCAATAGTCATTTTGGTCTGTGCAACATGCAAAGCCAAATTGGGACTCTCTATTTCCTTGCTTTACTATTCATAATTTTAATGGCCACTTTGATGTAAAGTACACTCATTAAATGAACTATAGTTATTGTATGGATGCAGGCCAAAAGCCTTTCAATTGCAGTTAATGCATCAAAGAGCTTATAGGTTGGTTTGTTTTACTCATTTCTTTTAGGTCATCATCTTCATCTTTATGTCGCTAATTTAGTTGTTCCATTCTTACTATGTATACTTGATTTCAAATTCATAACATTCTTCACACACATGTTGCAGATATCCATAAAATACAGCTACAAGACTTATTCAAGCATCAATCCCCTTATTTTTTTATTTATTAAGGTAACAACAGGTTTTGAAGGGGCCCTGAAACCCTTTAACAGATATAGACTTAAGATAGAATGTTATAAGCTCCCAAAACAATCAGTCCAACCAAGAAAAAAGGTAGGACACTCAAACAACAAACCTAGAACACTACTAAAAAATGAGCATTAGAAACACCAGTACTAAGAGGATAGCCACAATACTATCTAAAGTTCCCCTTTTTATGAGAATGAAGAGTCATGTCAAATGAAGAGGAAGAATTCTTAGATTGTTTCCCTTTAACAGTGATCCAACCATCTTTGACTCTTGCTACCTCGTCTTGCCAATGCAAGGAATTCAAAATAGAGGAACTAGCCCCTAACAACAGTTTCAAAACAAAACCAGAACAACTCCCAACAAGAGAAGCAGGAGCAACAAGTTCCACAATAGAAATCACACCAGCAAAGCTAGTAGGAGAAGCATCTGAAAAACCGCCAACAGAAAGCTTGGGATCCGCCAGGAAAGGTTCTGAAATAAAACCAGAACAAATCCTAGCAAGAGAAGCAGGAAAAATAGGTTCCACAATAGAAATCACACCAGCAGAGCTGGCAGGAGAAGTAGCTGCATAACCGCCAGCAGAAAGCCTGGGATCTGCTAGCAAAGAGAGAGGGGGTACTTGCACAACAGAGCAATTTATATCAGCCTCAACATCAGTCCTTATAGGAATGACATGAGGCAAAATAGGATTTGAATCATTTTCAACAGTAAGCTTCTGAGAGTCCAAGATAGGAGCAAAATCCTTCAAAATTTGAGAAGACCTTTTTAGTACTGTATAATGCTTGGTAGAGGCATCCTTCCACCAAGTGTGAGAAGTTTTCTTCTTATTGAAATCAGCATTGCAGAGAGAAGCATGATGACCTAGTTTAAAATATTTTCTACACCTAAAGGGGATACCCTCAAAATCCAGTTGTTGCGTCAAAAAACCTTTAGATGATTCAATTTTTATTTCGAAAGGAAGGCCTTGCGAAATGTCAATATCAACCCCCCTATTAACCAATGAGCCCGTAGGTTCTTTTCTTCCTTTTCTTAGCTATATGTTTTTCTATTTATTGAATTAAAATATTTTTCAATATTCATATTATCATTTATTGTACCTACAAACCTAACGATTTCAATGGTTTCTATAACTAGGTTAAACATCCAAAGGAGAAGATTGCCAGAATGAACAATGGACATGTGCTTAACCTTCATCACTATATATCATTCATTGAGGGTCCTGTTTATTTAGGACGATATTCAAATAGCTTAATATCTATTACACTTCCTTTTTAGTTGTTATTTAAGCCTCATTATTGCATGCTAAATAGAACATGCAATTAACATTTGATACAAATAGGAAAATTTCCCTCAATTTTTTTTGGAAATCTCCTAAAAACTAGTTACATAAGTCTTTGTTACTACCCTAATTGTATATCATTATTGGCATCGAGATAGACAATTTAACAACTTCCATTTACAATAAATATTTTTTCAGAAGATATAATTATTTTCGCTCCAAATGTAGCTTACCATTATTAGTTGCATCACAATTCAATTGATAATTAACAAATTATATTGTCTATGGCTTGATGGTTACATCATTAAAAAATTTACTGTGCACCTATCAGTATATATGCTTTACCTTATATTTTTTTCGCATTTCTCAAAATTTTTAGAGTTATTAACTAATTGATAATTCACACGGATCTCATGTATAATGAGACCAACATATAATACAATAATTACAACAAAATAGACAGCCTTCCATGTCTTTTGTGTCTTTATTATAAATGAAAGAAATTTTTGGAACTCATTCTACCTTCATGGATATGGATTCACCACACAATAAATTATAAACATATTACTAAACTAATCACAACAAACTAACTATTTTTTTCTATCTGCACTGCCTTATATGCAATTTGAATCCACTTATTCTACAACCAAAAGCAGTACACAACATGTAAGAAATTTGATGCTTGCGTCCCTTGTTTTTAAATCTATTTATTCTTTTACATACATTCTTAATTAACATTCGTACACTTTTGTGTATGCAACAATGAGCTAATATGAGATTTGATTTTTGAGAGTAAAATTAGTTTGTACAATGCACAAAGTAGATCACTAATGTTGTACATAAGAAATCTGAAACAAAAAATAATATAATTAATATAATTATACCCAATAAAAAATATATTATTAAAATAAACTAAAATAACTAAATTATAAGGGAAAAATAGGAATAAAAAGGGGAAAAACATGTAAGAGGATAGTATTGAGCTGAAAATATCTGCATGAAAAAAAAAAACAACCAGAGAGCCTAACAATTTTCCGGCATAAAATTTATTTTTCAAGGAGCAAAGCTCCACAAATAGCCTATTGACTAAATATTTGATTTCTATCTATTTTTATACATAATCTATTATTTGTCCCCACTTTTATATGTATAGAGTTATAAATTTTAATGCTAATGCCTCTAAATTTGATTATGTATATAATTTTCGCATTAATGTTTTGGATCACACTTTGTGATCCATCATCGAGATGAAAGAGAGCACAAGGAGGAAGAAAGATGGTCTAGTTGCAGACCTAACTGGTCCCTTTGTTTGACTATTCATAAAATTTCTCAAATCCATCGATAGGTGATATGTTTGAATTGTACCATAGACTAATGAAGAAGATGTTGCACAAGGTGTGGATTTGGAGGGCTACTCGGGTAGTAGATCCCCCTGCCTCCATCATTTTCCCTTGCACCCACCCTAGAAGCACTCATTTCCCCTTTTATTTAAAACTTTATATATATTTGTAAACTTAATGATATTGAATATATAAATAAGATCATAATTATATATATTATAATTTATTTAAAACTTTTTTATTTACAATATTAAACATAAATATATTATATATATTTTAATGTATATTATTTAAAAATATTTTATATTAGTTATATTATTGTATATTTATATTTGTGTTGATATTTTTAATTATAAAGTATGATATATAATTATATTATTTTAAAAAAATGAATTTGCATTCTATAAAATATACTGCGTACGAAATATATTTTCATGTTCGTGTTTGGTTTTTCTTTCTTTGGTTGATCCAAATAAAAACTTATGTAGATGTTAGGTGTTAAAGTTTTTATTAAGAATTCTATGAACTCAAATAATATTTTAGATAGGGGAATATGCCTATTTACCACCCATGTTCCATAATTGTTTATTAAATTTCGCTATTTAAAATCTCATTAAAAATCATCTAGTGGGCCAATAGCCACCACTCATACACCCAAGTAGTTGGAAAAAAAGTTAGTAATTAGACAAATTGTGCAACTTTATTAATACTAATAGTGTACGATTGTTGTGCATTTATGCATATTGGATCCATTTTGTGAATTCTATGGTGGCCAAAGAAAAAATCTAACGGGGAAATCTAAAATATCTATCAAATGTCAACTCAAAATGACCACTTTTTAACCCTTGCATGCATAGCAAATTTTATTGCATTCATTGTAACTACCCAAAAGCCAAAACAATAGCCATAAGCACTTAAGTCACATACAAAGAAGATCAAATAAAATCATTAAAATCCAATGTACCATTTAGGAGCTTAAGGTGAGTGATGTACCATTTAGGAGCTCAAGGTGAGTGAAGTTAGCTATCTACTGCTAGTACCCTTCTCCTAATATAGTTTATATTATTATTATTATATCTCTGTGTGTGAAATATGGTTAGTGTACCTGCAACACAAACACTTCAATAGATCATTACTTTAGTGGGTTAGTAACATGAAATTCACCAATATATCAAAGGAAACCCACTATAAACCAATCTATTGCTTCCTATTTAAGGTGAGTTTTATCTATTAAACCTTCTCTCAAATTAATCATGTTAGATCAGTGACTAGACTATCCTAAAATGAAAGATTCAAATGAGCATGATGCAATAATTGTATTCTTTACTCAAAATCTTGATAAAAACATGCATATTAAGCTAGAAATGAGAAATCTAGGGTACAAATGATGGAATATGGATGAAGTGACTGAGAGGGGGGGGGGGGGGGGTGAATCAGTCAACCATAAAACACTTCACAATTATTTCTTTCCAGATCCCTTAGGATATCTTAAAGAATGTTATCTGTTTTAGCACTCGGTAAATAGATTGTAGTAACTTTGAAGATGCAGAAAGTATTAGCAAAGTTATCTTTAAATATTCATCAGCACTAGTATATGATTAAGATAGCAATTAAGAACACAAGAGACACAAGATTTAACGTAGAAACCCAATATGGGAAAAACCACCAATGTATCTAGATACTGATTTTCACTTTTCTGAAGTGATGCCCGGTTAGAAGCCAACCCGGTAAAAGGTTACAAAACACACTGTTAGGTGTGACCTTGTTAGAGGATTTAATCACCCTGCTAGGAGTGGCCTGGTAAGAGGTCTTGAAAATAATTCAATGGAATTGTCACCTTGTTAGAGGATTTACAATATGGTTGTTAAACCAACTCGGTTAAGAGATTTAGAATTCACTGTTACAATGATAAGAAGGTAACAATGAAAATGACCTATATAATAATGCAACTGCCTTGCTGATTACAGATCTTTGTTCTACATAAGTGTGATCCTTCCTGATCGAATAAAACTCTGCTGCACCTTAAGGATATCTGAACATCCTTCACAAATTCGCACACACCTTTCCTGTCTTTTTTCTGTAAATCTTCTGCTGTATATCTTGTTTATTTTTCGCATCTGACCTTTTATTTATATGATTTTAGATTTTTCAAATCGACATTATTTAGTATAACAGTCGGCTGAATTAAGAAAACTTTATTTGCAAAAATCCTTCAAGGGCCGACAGTGCTCGGTGACCATAACTTTCTACAATCTTTCGGAGACCGACGGAACTCGGTAAACACCGACAATCCTTTACCTTCAATAACCGACTGAACTCGGTAAATGCTAACTTTTCTTTGACAACCGACTGAACTCGGTAAACACTAAATTTTCTTTGACGACCGACTGAGCTCAGTAGGAACTGATTGCTGCAGACTATGACATTGTGTGACATCAAAGACAATACATAATTTGAGTAGCAATTTCCTTCAGACAATTGTTTCCAACAATCTCCCTCTTTGGCATTGATGGCAACACAATATGTCATAGCATAAGAAATTTGAAAGAATTAGCTCGGTTTAGATTCAAATCTCCCTCTGTCAGCAAACTTCCTTTATCCTGAAAATTCTTCCTTCTGACTATTGAAAATTTCTTGAAGTAATAGAAAAGACATAGCAAACACTCCCTCTTTGACAACACATGCCAAAGATAATTCACATATTACCGGTGTAAATTAATGTACCTCAAGTACTGATTCATATGCAGTGATTCCTTGAATATGCTGCATCAACTGGTTGATTTTCAATCATGTTCTGGTTGATGCATCACTAAAACTATATTTAGTGAGCCTCGGATAGGGGAATGACCCCTAACTTACCTCTTAGATACACAAATGCATCCTTAGGTAATGGTTTGGTAAAAATGTCTGCAATCTTCTCTTTTGTATGAATATATTCTAATCTGATTTCCTTGTCCTGCACCAATTCTCTGACAAAGTGATATTTAATAGCAATGTACTTGGTTTTGGAATGCATCACTAGATTCTTCGAAATGTTTATTGCACTAGTATTGTCACAAAATATAACAACTGGTTCTTTGATTTCAACCTTCATACCTTCTAATAACTGTTTAAACCAAACAATATTTGAACAATTTACCGCAGCAGCAACATATTCTACTTCAGCTGTGGATTGAGATGTGCAATTTTGCTTTTTACTAGTCCAGGATACCAGTCTTTTTCCAAGAAAAAATGCTCCACCACTTGTGCTTTTTCTGTCATCAATGTTCCCTGCCCAATCAGCATCAGTAAACACTTTTAAATCTAGATTGCCTCCAAATTTATACCACAAACCATATTCTTTAGTTCCTCTTAAGTATCTTAAGATTCTTTTGATTGCCATCATGTGATTTTCCTTAGGTTTTTCTGAGAATCTAGCTACTATACCGACTGCTAAGGCAATATCAGGTCTTGTATGTACTACATACTGCAATTTTCCAATAATAGATCGGTATAGGGTCTGATCAACTTCTTTTGAATCATCATTTTTGGTAAGTTTCAATCCAGTACACATGGGTGTACCAACTGGTTTTGAATCTTCCATACCAAACTTCTTAAGTATTTCCTTAATGTATTTAGATTGAGTAATGTATATACCATTCTTGCTTTGCTGAATTTGAAGACCAACAAAGAATTTTATTAAACCAAACATAGACATTTCAAATTCTTTGTTCATTTGCTCTGAAAATTCTTTGCACTGATCCTCATTCCCTGTAAATATAGTATCATCTACAAATATTTCTGCCAATACAATTTTGTCATCCGGTCCTTCTTTAATATACAGATTGCTGTTATCATTGGCTCTTTTGAAATTAATCTGAATCAAATAGTTATGGAGTCTTTCATACCATGCTCTAGGAGCTTGTTTCAAACCATACAATGCTTTGTGTAACCTGCAGACCATGTCCTTTTTATCTGGATCAAAAAAACCTTCAGGTTGTTCAATGTAGACTTCTTCATCAAGAATTCCATTGAGAAATGCAGATTTTATATCCATCTGATATACCTTAAATTCTTTATGTGCTGCATAAGCAAGTAGAGTTCTTACACCTTCTAATCTTGCAATAGGAGCAAAAGTTTAACCATAATCTATACCTTCTTCTTGAGAATAACCTTTACATACTAATCTAGCTTTGTTTCTAGATACTTGACCATCTTCATTCAGTTTATTCCTGAATACCCATTTTGTTCCAATTACATTCTTATCTTTAGGTCTAGGTACAAGAGTCCATGTTTTGTTCTTTTGTATTTGTTCTAATTCTTCATTCATTGCTTCAATCCAACTTTCATTTTCCAATGCATCTTTGATATTTCTAGGTTCAAAATCAGTAAGCAGACATGTACCTTTTAGCTTGCTTCTTGTCATAGTACCATCTGATTTGTTTCCAATAATTTGATCTGGTGTATGATGTCTTCTGACATATTTTTCTAGTATAGGTTCCTTGCTTTTTGAATGATTCATGCTGTTTTTTTCTAGGATCTCTTCTTCAGGTTGCTCGGGCTCGGTAGATATTTGCTTGGTAACTTCAGGCTGAGACTCGGTCTGAATTTCTTCCTGTGACTCGGTTTGAACTTCTTCCTGTGACTCGGTTTGTGACTCGGTAACTATGCTTGGCTCGGTAGATATAGTTTCCTCATTGATAGTTGTGTCTTCCAATGTTTCAGGTTCAATGTAAATGAATCTTCTGTAGTTCTCAGGTTCCCTTTTGCTTTCTTCCTCAGTCTTTTCTGCAAACTCATCAAATTTTACATGTATACTTTCTATGACTTTGTGAGTAGATAAGTTCAGACATTTGTATGCCTTGCTTTTGCTAGAATATCCTAAGAATATTCCTTCATCACTTTTCACATCAAATTTATTTCTTCTGGATTCTTTTAAGATATAACACTTGCTACCAAATATTTTCATGTAACTTACATTGGGTTTATAGCCATACCATAATTCATAAGGAGTTTTGAATGTGTCTTTCTTCAATTATACTCGGTTCAAGGTATGAACTGCAGTGCTGATAGCTTCCTTCCAGTACTTTATAGCGATGTTCTTTTCTATCATTAGAGTCCTTGCTTAATCCATAATAGATCTATTTCTTCTTTCTGCTATTCCATTCTGCTCAGGAGTTCTAGGAGCTGATACCTGTCTTTTGATTCCTCTTTCAATGCAAAAGTTGTTAAAATCATGGGAGATGAATTCACCACCTCTATCTGATCTTAAGCATTTCAATCTTTTCCCTGTTTCCTTTTCCACTCTTGCTAAGTACCATTTGAACTTTTCAAATGCTTCTAATTTTTCTCTTAAATACATAACAGTCATCATTCTAGAATAATCATCAACGAAAAGAATAAAGAATTTATCTCCAGTATAGCTTTGTATTCCAATAGGTCCACACAAATCAGTATGCACAATTTCCAAAATTTCTTTAGACTGATAGTTCTTACTCTTGAAACTAGTTTTACTCATTTTGCCAATCTGACAATTCTTGCATAGACCAGTATCAGGTTTCTTCAAAGTAGGAATGCCTCTTACCTTCTTGAATTTGCTTATTTTTATCATGTTATCAAAATTCACATGACATAACCTTTTGTGCCATAGCCAACTTTCTTCAATTTGAGCAATAAAGCATGAATATTCACTGAGATCAAGATAAAATAAATTACGTTTTGTTTGTTTGCCTGATCCAATGAGTTTTCCTTTTTCATCCAGCAGTCTTGCTTGACCATTCATGAATTCAACCTTGAAACCAGTGTTGATTAGCTGTGCTACACTTAGAAGATTATGTTTTAGTCCTTCAACCCAATAAGCATTATCACATATGAGTTCTTTGGTTAATGAGATTCTTCCTTTTCCTTTTATACAACAAGGTTCATTGTTTCCAAATCTTACATTGCCACTATCACAGTCTTCTAGATATTCAAATTTTGTCTTGTCACCAGTCATGTGGTGTGAACATCTGCTGTCTATTATCCATATATCATCTTTTCTTATATGAGAAATAATTGCCATCTTATCTTCATCATCATCAGATTCATCTTTTATAGCAATAAAGACAATTTCTTCTTCACTGTCATTAGAATCTTTAGCCATAAAACATGTTTTCTTACTTTTATCCTTGAATGATTTGAAATTCTTTTTTCCATAGTACTTGTGACTTCTCTTCTCTTGCTTGACTTGCTTGTTTGGGTACCTAGCTGCAATATGTCCAATTTCTTCACATGAAAAATAGATTAAAGGAGTTTTACCTTTATATTTACCTTTCCCTTTAGAGTACTTCTTTGTAAGTAATGCTTCTACAATTTCAAGATCACTATCAGAACTTTCTTTTGATACTTCTTCACTTTCTGAATAAACATCTTTAATTTTCTTGTTTTTCTTTAGTGAAACCTTGGCCTCAAATGCTGATTCAATATTTTTGGAACTAGGAACATAGTTGTCATAGTTGTCTAATTCAAAGGCTGTCAATCTTCCAACTAAAGCATCCAAAGTTATATTGTGGTTTGTTTCACATTTTCTTTCTTGAATAGCTGATACTCTTATTGCATAGATAGGGAGTAATGTTCTGAGTACCTTACTTATAACAGTTTCATTGAGATTGTTCCTCTAGAAGCTCTAATTGCACTTACACTTGCTTTGATTCTTTCAACATATTTTGCAATGTTTTCATCTTCCTTCATATTCATCTTGTCAAACTGTCCTCTTAGGCTTTCTGCTTTGGCTCTTTTCACATTTGCATCACCACCATATATTTTCTTCAGTGTCATCCACATTTCATATGTAGTAGTGCATTCTTTAATATCATCAAATTCTTCATAGCTGAGAGCAGATGCAATGTCTATCATCATGGTGTTATGGGTCTTTTTCTCTACAATGTCTTCAACAGTTAATGCACCAGTAGGAACTGTGTATTCTTCATCAATGTATTTGCATCCTGAATCACCAATGGAAGCCAGATGAAGTCGCATGAGACCTTGCCATGCTGAAAAGTTATCTCTGTTGAGCTTTGGAATTTCCCTCTTGTAAGACATCTTGATCTTTAGCTTAGGTCCTTGAAACCCTTCCTGCAAGCACCAAATGCTGTGATACCAATTGATGGAATATGGATGAAGTGACTGAGAGGGGGGGGGGGGGGGGTGAATCAGTCAACCATAAAAAACTTCACAATTATTTTTTTCCAGATCCCTTAGGATATCTTAAAGAATGTTATCTATTTTAGCACTCGGTAAATAGATTGCAGTAACTTTGAAGATGCAGAAAGTATTAGCAAAGTTATCTTTAAATATTCATCAGCACTAGTATATGATTAAGATAGCAATTAAGAACACAAGAGACACAAGATTTAACGTAGAAACCCAATATGGGAAAAACCACCAATGTATCTAGATACTGATTTTCACTTTTTTGAAGTGATGCCCGATTAGAAGCCAACCCGGTAAAAGGTTACAAAACACACTGTTAGGTGTGACCTTGTTAGAGGATTTAATCACCCTGCTAGGAGTGGCCTGGTAAGAGGTCTTGAAAACAATTCAATGGAATTTTCACCTTGTTAGAGGATTTACAATATGGTTGTTAAACCAACTCGGTTAAGAGATTTAGAATTCACTGTTACAATGATAAGAAGGTAACAATGAAAATGACCTGTATAATAATGCAACTACCTTGCTGATTACAGATCTCTGTTCTGCATAAGTGTGATCCTTCCTGATCGAATAAAACTCTGCTACACCTTAAGGATATCTGAACATCCTTCACAAATTCGCACACACCTTTCCTGTCTTTTTTCTGTAAATCTTTTGCTATATATCTTGTTTATTTTTTGCATTTGACCTTTTATTTATATGATTTTAGATTTGTCAAATCGACATTATTTAGTATAACACTCGGCTGAATTAAGCAAACTTTATTTGCAAAAATCCTTCAAGGGCCGATAGTGCTCGGTGACCATAACTTTCTACAATCTTTCGGAGACCGAGGGAACTCGGTAAACACCGACAATCCTTTACCTTCGATAACTGACTGAACTCGGTAAATGCTAACTTTTCTTTGACAAATGACTGAACTCGGTAAACACTGAATTTCCTTTGACGACCGACTGAGCTCAGTAGGAACTGATTGCTGCAGACTATGACATTGTGTGACATCAAAGATAATACATAATTTGAGTAGCAATTTCCTTCAGACAATTGTTTCCAACAACAAATGCAACTAAGATTTGAGCTCCATGATGATAAAGAAATACAAATAATCTAAGAAAGAAACCAAGATGCAAACTAAGCTTCTAAGATGCACAAATAACCCTGGATGAAATTTAGCATTATGACACTTCTATGAAAATGAAGTATATCTTGAGCTTAGGAGAGGCTTGGTTTTATAGGAACTCCATGGGATTATGTGGTTTGGATTCAAACTTGGTTAAGGGTTGAAATTATCCCCTCCTTAATCCATGTGAGTCGATCCATGTAATTAGTCTTTGATTGGTTGCATTTGTGCTTTCTTGGTAGTTAGAGAATGAGACAAATTAGCTATTTTATCCTTTAATTCCCTTTTAAATTAGAAAGTATAGCAAATGGGTTCAAATGGCCTCATTTAATTAAGTGTGCTAGGACTTTTAATTAAATGACTTATTTCAATGATCAAATAGCCTTGATGCTTGATTAGGAATTAATTGATGATTGATTAATGATTTATTTAATTATGCAAGTCCATCGATCAAATCACTCACATATGTTAGGATAACTGAGAGGGGGTTGAATCAGTTATCCACAGTCCCAAATACACAATGTATCACTTAAAACAAATTCAGCTAATTCTGTAGCTTGGTAAATATAAAATACTAAACTGTCTATGTAATTACTGATTACAAGTTAATTTCTCATAGTGATTACTGACCAAATCAAATATGCAATATGTAAAGTATGATAACCAAACAATCACCATATAAAAACATAACAAAAAGATTTAACATGGAAACCCTGTAAAGGGAAAAACCACCTAGGATCGGTAACCCAAAATATTTTCACTCTTCTAAAGTGAGCTCGATGAAGAGCCAACCCTGTTAAAGGTTACAAAACACACTGTAAGGTGTGACCTTGTTAAAAGATTAAACACTAACAGTTATCATCCAACCAACATTCACTATGGGGTTGACAAGATAACAATGTACATTCTATGAATGACATAATAATACTTTCAAGTCCACTCAGTTAAGAGATTTTTCTGTTACAATGGTTAAATTGAAACAGCAGGTGACCTGATTACAATACAACTTGGTTTTGTAGATGTTCAGATCTATTCTAAGCCCATAAAATCCTCTGATCAATATTTCTATTCAGTTCATCAACATTCAATAACTTACTATCCCTCGGTAAAGTTCTTTGATGCTCGGTACTATTCTATAGTTTGGTTCTTCTTCAACCAGTCTAATCAGGCATGAATGAAGCTGTATTCACATGATATCTCTGTAGTCTCCTTCTTCCGGCATACGTTTCACAATGAAACCCTAGTCTCTTATATAGACAAGTAAACCATTTTCTTTTCATCCATCATATTTTTCCGCTTAATCTCCTTCATTGATTTTGTCGCTTAAACCTTCCTTGACAGATGTGTCAATGACTCATTTCAATTCCATCCTTTAGATCTTCTTCAAATTTTGTTAGTCATTGATCTCATAACAGACTTTATCTTTCCACCTCGTAATCATACACCTTATAGCTCATCAATTTTTGTCAGCTAAACTAAACATTTAGTTCTTTTGTCCATACTCGGTTGACAAAGAAATGTGTCAGCAAACACAATCTCGGTTGATACTGTCACTCAGTATACACTACACTGGCTTGGTGTATACTAGAATGCTTCATTAACCAACCACACTTCTTTGTAACATTTTTCTTCTAACTTCATAATAGATTACTGTAACATAATCAAGTCAATAATATGAATTCATAGATTCATCAATAAGTTACCAAGAGTATTTCTTATCCTCATCTGTCATATCCATCTTCCTCTATGTAGATATCTCAGTTCTTCAACTTTTCTCCTCTTTTACAAATGTGTAGATATTTGCAAGTACTGTCAAAACTAGTTGACATCAATGACAACATAATGATTGATTCAATTATCTTACATATCAATTCAGTGCTCGGTGATCTCTAATCACTTGTAGTTCATCAATCAGGTTCTCAATCAGTTGTATTTCATCAATCTTTCCCTTTGGCATTGATGGCAACTGAAGCAATATGAAATATACCATACGCATACGAAACATGTATTCTACAATTATGTAAGCAAATGGTGTAGCTTGGTAAGGTCTCCCTAGCTTGATATTAAATATGTTTAATCACTACATTATATGAGAACATTGCAAGTGAAAACTTTCCTCTGCCAATATGATCTTTCTAGTTCTCAGATTTTTTCTGTTCTCAGCAACAAATCTTCAAAACTCTCCCTGACTTTCTTCAGATTGTCTCTCCCTTAGATAGATGTTCCAGTGATCTCTTAGTTTTTCATATTGTTTATCTCTCCCTTTGAAAACAATGCCAAAGAAACACATAAATAGAAAGCTTTGTATTATCCATGTGACTCTCTGTCATCTGGTGCATATAATGTATCTGGGTATACTGATATGTAGATAGCTGTTCCTGAAATCTTTCACAACCTTAAATAGAATCCAAAGTGTGAACTATGTTGCATCAACATGAGTGATGTTCTGATAAGATTAGGCTGATGCAACCTCCAGATCACATTAGTGACTGGTAGATAGGGGACGGACCCCAAGTCTAGTCCTCAAGTATTCAAAAGTTTCCTTCGGTAGAGGCTTGGTAAATATGTCAGCAAGTTGCTCTTTTGATGTAACATATTCCAGTTTAGCTTGCTTCTCCTGTAATTGTTCTCTTAAGTAGTGATACTTAATAGAAATGTGCTTGATCTGAGTGCATTACAAGATTCTTAGAAATGTTTATTGCACTTGTGTTGTCACAATATATAATCACCAGCTCAATGATTACCTCATTCATCCCTTCCAACACTTTCTTGATGTAAGCAATGTTTGAACAGTTTGTAGCAGTAGCAACATATTCTGCTTTGGCAATAGACTAAGAAATAAAAGGTTGTTTCTTACTTATCCAAGTATTAAGTCTTTCACCAAAGAAAAATGCTCCTCCGGTGGTACTCTTTCTATCATCTATATTTCCAACCCAATCTGTGTTGGTGTAGACTCTTAGTTCAAACTTGCCTTCCTTAGGATACCATTGTATGTGGTTGAACGTGGACCTCTAATCCAACTACACATGCAACATAGTCATTACTCACACGATCAAATTGTGAAAGAGAGTATGGATTACTCAATTCAAAATTCATGGTGAAGCGACCTGTTGCCTCCTATGTAGATAGGGTGTTTGATTACTCTCAGAATGAGAGCCCCAACAACCATTAGACCAGTACTACAATGGAGGATTTTCAAAAGCTAGAATGATGAGCAAAATGAGACTAAGCTAAGAATGAAGATGCAAAATGTAAGCTAAGAATTAGAATTGCAGATTAATCTAAGAGCTTGGTAGTAAACATGAAATGTAGATTTACTGTAAGAACTTGAACTAAAGATGAGATTAAACTATGAGCAAATAAACAAATTAAACTAATGTGAGAATGCAATATTATACTAAAGTGAGAAAATTACACTAATATGCAATGAAAAAGCTTTGAATTAATTGAATTGAGACAAAAAAATGCTATAGTTCAGTTACTCTCAAAATTGCTTTCTCTTGAATGAAGAATTAGGTTCATTAAATAGACAAGCCCGAAGAGAGACTGAAGAGGTTCTTAATTTGAAAGTCCTGACTCTTCATTCCCAATTGAGACAAAAAAGCATGAATTACTTAATTAAAAGAATGTTTATTGCCACATAGGGGTGACCGTTTGAATAATTTGAATTATTAATTCAAATAAAGGTGTCCATTCAAATAACAAGTAATATTAATTCTTTTTTATGTATATTAGCCAAATGGGGTGGGTTTAATTTAATTTAAAGCACTTAAGACTTTAGAATTAAATTAATTTATCATAGGGGTAATTTAGCTAATAAAAGTCAAAGACTTTAGGAATTAATTTTAACATTTGATTAATGTAATTTAGGTTTTTACAATTGACATCAAGTCGAATTAAGTTAGGTAGGAGAGATAAAATTGCCTAGTAAACTAGGACTTTGATGATGTAAAATTGATGAAAATGCACCAAAATTGATTAAAATTATTAGGTGCCAATTTTGGGGTATTACATTTGCCCCTCTTTGAATTGATGTGTGAGTAGCGCATTGATTCAAAGAATAGTCTGAAGTGACAGATGATAAGAATTTTTAGAGGTCTAGGTTAGGATGCCAAGACACTGAACATATCAAAGCATGATTTTCCAAAGTCCAAGTTAGATTGCGAAGACAACGGTCTTGAGAGAAGAGGAGAATCAAGGTTAGATTGCCCCAATGCCCATAATGAGATTCAGATGCAGACTTAGGACTGTCTCTAGAATCAGAGTTAGATTGCCCCAATACGAAGCTTAGCCCTCTGAGACGTGGGTTAGATTTCCCAGATAACGGTCTAAAAGAGATTTTGAGAGCTATCTCCAGAATGAAGGTTGACTCCCAGGAATTAGGGTTAGATTGCCCCAATACCTAATAGATTTTGAGAACCATCTCCAGAACGAAGCTTGATCCTCGAGGATCTAAGTTAGATTGCTCAGATACCTAAAAGATAGATGACCAGATAGAAAGATGTGAGGCGCAAAGATGCCCCTAGTGATGAGATGCCTCAAGCGGTGAGGACTTTGATTCAGATTAGACTGAAATGAGACTAGTTCGACAAGATTCAAATGATGCAATCATCCTGCCCCCTCGGGAGTGAAATCGAAAGATGACATATTAGAAGGATGATTGACAACAAGAGGTTGTAGAGTAGAAGCAATCAAACTAGATTTACGAAGCTGCAGAAGTAATTTGGAGCAATCGGGGGGGGTCTTGCTGACCAAGTTTGACCATGGTTGACCAAAGTTGACTAGAGTTGACTTTGATGAAAAGTGCAAAGATCTTGAGAACATGATGGAAAGATGATGATCTAGTAGTAAGATGATGCCAGAAGGTTGACTGCACAAGCATCTGATCCCAAAGGGTCTCAGAATTTAAAACGCAATTTCGAGCTAACTAGAGATGTCAGATTTCAATTTCGATCTTGAAAACTTGTGCAATCATGATGAAACTAGGATAAAAGATGAGAAACTTCAATGAATAGATCCAAAAGAAGGGAATCAAGAGAGCACCGAGATATCATCTAAAATGCAAGCTTAGCATGAAAGATGCAAGCCTAAGCTAAATGCAAGCCCAGAATGAATGGATGCAATTACTAGGACTTGGTTGTTGGACTCATCGTTTTATCATCATAAAGTTCATTTAGGCATGGGACAATCACAAGATGCCATACAATCCTCACTAAAATTGCAATCATGAGGATATGAATATGACATAAGTCTTAGATTTGTTGGAATGAGATGTAAGCATTAAGGCACAAGAAGCCAAAATGACCTGAACACCTATTCCTTTTGATTTAGCAAGTTAACATAAGCATTAGAGCACAAATGCTAGAATGACCGAAATGTTGCTTGCATACAAACACACTAGACACAAAAGAGTTTATTCCTTTTTCTAGGTGAAATATAAGCATTTCAAAGGTGCTCGCAGTGACCCTTACGTTCACTTAGCAGGACAATCATTTGCAATTTCACTTGTAGCAGAAAGAAGTCACTCAAAATAGACAAGGAGAAGAACCAACCTCACCAAAGCATCCATATAAAAGGAGTCGAGGTACACATGGCCATCCAATACAAGATGAAGGCTCTTACAGATGGACACCCCTCTTAGATAGATTCTTTGGATCATTGGAACTAAACCAGCAAGCAGAAAGCCAAGAAAAGATCATGCCCCCAGTCTTCACATTTCTCAGTCAAGAAAGATGTCTTAGATTCACTCGAGGGGAAATGATAAAGAAAAAAAAAAACAAGCAAAGGAAAAGCTCAACATGCTTCAAAGGAACACAAAGTCATTTTTAGTTTTAGTTTTACATTTGTGTTCAAGCGGATTGAAGTCGAATCAGAAGCATACAACATTCGAAGCCTTTCAAGATAGCGATAGTAGGTAGATGCAATGAGAACCATTGGTGACCATCATGAGAGATAGAGTCTCAAGGAGATATCAGAGTGTGAACCAAGTATCAGTAGGCAGACGTAGTGGGAACCACTGGTGATTGATACGAGGAAGATTCTCGAAAGAGAGAATAAAGCATGAGCGAAACATTAGCAGGCAGACATAGTGAGAACCACTGGTGATTGATGTAAAGAAGAGATCCTAGAAGAGAGGGGTTCAAATGAGAGCTAAGTATTAGTAGGTATGCATAGTAAGAACCATTGGTGATTGATACATGAGAGATCCTCAAGGAGAGAAATCTAAAAAGTAGCTAGACATCAGCAGGTAGACGCAGCGAGAATCGCTGGTGACTGATGCATGAACAAAACTTCTAAAAGTGATAGGACAATGCCCCCTAGACCAGGAAGGTGCCCCCAAGGGTGAACCAGTTCCAATCCATGAAGAGTCAAGGAAAATCTCAAAGACAACTGAAGGCAAGTGCATGAGCTAGCAAACTAAAGCAAGAAATAGGCAAAAAGCAGGAAACCAACTAAAGTAGGAAAAGCGGGAAAGTACACTAAAGCAGGAAAGAAAGAGCCAAATGGTGCTGAGATGAGATGTAGCTTCAAGAAACAAGAGGTGCCTGTTTACCAGGTTTTCACCATCTTGGTAAAGATTCTATTTTTCTACCATGACGCCTGTTTACCAAGTTTTCATTAATGGCACATTTTTCTTCTTTCCAATTTTTTTGTTCTTTTCTTTTTTTTTCTTTTTTTTTGTATTTTTGAATATTTCATTTTTTTTGTATTTTTGATCTTTTGATTTTTTTTGTATTTTTTTTATTATTATCAAGGTGATTGTTTACCAGGTTTTCACCAAGATAATAGATATATCAAAGCACTTGTTTACCAGGTTTTCACTAAGATGATCATTTTTTCAAGATATTTTGCAATTTTTAGGATTGTTTCTTGATCAATAAGTATGTACATGAGCATACAAGAAATGTCTCGGTTGTAAAATCTTTTCAGGTGCAGAGCGTTGATAGGCTCTTTGAGCCGTTCTCCTTTAGTGGTGATCTCTGAGAACACAATATCTTGTAGTAGTAGTCAGCTAAGAAGTTGTACTATCAGAACTAGTAGTATCCAACTATCGAGAGATCCATAGTCAATGAAAGATCACTTAAGTGAGACCCACAAATATTCTCATGGACACATCTTAACTCTCTGTCAGATTTCCCATGCTCTAAATGCTTAGGGAGAGTAAGTTCTAGATTTCTCTTAATCAAGTCATTAGGGATGAGGAGATGCTGATATGCGCTTTAGGAAAAGGAAAGATGGAGTGAAGAGGGAAAAGTATGAGAGGGAAGGGTGATGGAATGGAGGTAAATATGAGAATTTTGGAAGCTTGAATGGAAACTTTGATTTTACTTTTGGAATCCACATAGCTTTTGATTTTTTTCTCTTTTCTTCTTCATGTTGAGGTGCTTTTGATGACAATGCCTGTAAGATGGATTTCGAGATCCATTTTCTTATTTTATTTTCTGGCTTTTGATTGTCTTCTTCTTTTTGAGGACCTTTGTGGTCTTTTGAACACCTCTATTTCTTTTCTTTCTTTGTAGTCACATGTCGATTAGATGGGACATGGTGACCTTGAGATATTAGTGGATTCTCATTATTTTTCTTTTTTTTCTTTTATGTTGTACATCCAAATTACTTCCAAAAGACTTGAGAATGGTGGATGAAAGAGGCTTATATGATTGGTTTAGGTGGAGAGGTGGAAATGGAAGTGGGAGAGCCACTTATCCTGGGGAGAAAGGGGGAAGAGAATTCAATGGGATGGGCTCAAGTGAAAAGATATCAGCATTATCCTCATCATTCATGAATGAATTAGATAGAACAAGAAAGTGATCTTCCATAAAACATTATCAATTCTGAGTTGTCTTAGAAGAGTTAGATAAGTTTGGAGAAATATTATGTGAGCCTAACCGAGATGACCCTTTCCAAGAATTAGGTCCCCTTTTAGGTGGCAAGAGCGCACAAAGATTTCATGAGACTATAATAGGATGGGGTCTTACATACCCATGATTTTCTGGAGTAGTAGAAGTATAACTTGGAGTAGATGGCCTAGGAGCCATAGGAATGATCTCCACAGGAGGGTGGAAAGGATCATCATTAGTTTCTTGATCTGGAGGATTAGAACTTCCTCCTCTTTCAGAGTTGGTAGGACCAACATCTTTTTGTACAACATCAACTGGTATTTTTGTAGTAGCATCTAATATGGAGTCCCATTCATATTCCTTTGAATTCATTTCATTGTGGTGACACTGTTTGATGTAATCAGCTAGAGATATAGTAGGCGACAGATCTTCTTTATTGCTATCATCTATCACAGGAAGTGTTTCTTCAACAGCAGGATCTTGCTCAGTAGCAGAAGTGGAGTAATCTAGAATAGGCATACCCCAAGGCATACCCAAGATAAGGGAGACATCATCTATTTTCCCCCATTTAGTATGTGTGCCATTAGAGTCAGTAGTAGTAGAAGTCTATTCAGTAAAGTGAATAAAATCCTCCTGGTGAGGACCAAGATCATGTTCTTGAGGCACTTGAGAAGGTAGATAGGACTCACCCTGGTAGTTTGAATCAGGATTTTGAATATTCAAGAGCCTTTAATGTGTCATAGGCTGGATCTTTGTGTCTTCATTATCTGAATCCTTGTATGAGTGAAAGGTACAGCTAGGTTGATCAAGCTCATGGCCCTGATATCCAATACCAAATCTATCTTCAGAGGACCTCTCATAGGAGTGCGGAGATGGAGGAAGAGTTGTTAGTGACAAGATGGACTCCATTTGATATTCCTCCATGCCAATATCTTTGATCTATAGGGTCTTTTCTATCTCTTTGAGTTTAGCATTATAAAATTCTGTAAATTCCCCGTTGGTCGGAGCAAGGCTATCACCAGATTCTAGGAGCATATTGCAAGTGAGCAGGGGAGCATTATGGCTCAAGGAATTATCACCTTCTTCTAAGAAGGGAAAGTGATGAGGCGAGGTTGAATGACCCACCATAGATTGAAACTGGTCGAGATTGAGATCTTTGGGGACATTTGCCTCAGTGAGGGCTTTATCCATAGATAGTTTTGGTCTGGATGTCGAAGGCTTGGGAACTTTGAGCGCAACCTTTGCATGAGATTGAGGGATATCATTTGCACAAGCTGGAGACTATATGGAGTTACAAGAGGGAGGTGCAGGGCCTCGCAAGACAAATGGAGATTTGGGTTTAGGGGCATCTTCACTCCCTGGAGCAGTGGTCACATCACAGTATTCAACATCAATAGGTTTGATCGCATTGATGACAATGTCGATAGTATCATATGTATAGTTGACCACATTGTTGGTATCTTTAGACTTGGGTGATTCACCTTTCCTGTGAGGAGGGAAGGGGTCTTTAAATTCTTGATGATTTGAATTCTTGTTATGTTTTTGCACCAAGTTCCTATAAACCACATCAAGCGGTTCTCCCAAGGAAGTGAATTCACGCTTGGGTCAAGATGCTCAAGGTTTGTTTCTAGCAAATCTGGAAGGTGGTTGAGTTTCTGTCACAGTCTTCTCAGTGGTCTTGACTGCTCGTATACTAGAGCTGAGATTAAAGATAGACTTTGAGGGTTTTGGCATCATATTGTCAACAACCCTGTCATTCATAATATCTATGTTTTTGTTGAAAATCTTACCCTTATCCTTGTTTGAGGGAGAAGGTCCTTGCTTGTTGTCTTTGTTCAAAGTCAATCCTCCCTTCTTGACCATAAATGCTTCTATCCTCACAACTCACCTAATCATATTGTTTAAAGTGAGGGGACCTTGTAATCATACTTGGTATCCAAAATTTGGGACAAGATTGTCCAAGAAGATATCGAGCTTTTCAGACTCGAGTAATTCATGTGGATACTTCATGCATAGTTGTCTCCATCTCTCTAGAAATGTTAGGAGAGGCTCCCCTTGTCACTATTTCAAATTGCAAAGGTCTCGAATGTTGACCAGATATATAATATTGTGGGATTGATCATAACTCTTGTCATTTTGAGACTGACCATGACCTTGGTCGTTTGGAGATTGCTCATAACTATCGTTGAACTTATCTCCCCTTGGGAAGTGAAATGGATCTCCAATCTTGTTGGTAGTATTATGAGAGGTCATGAAAATAAGATCAAAAGAGTCGATAGGTTTGATTCTAGAAAGTGACCCTTCAGAGCCTTGCTGGTGTTGAAACAATGGGTTATAATATTCATGAAATAATAAGTCAAACTGTATCTGAAACAATGGATTGTAATACTCTTGGAACAAGGAGGAATGTGAGGATCCCTCACAATACTCAGATTATGTGATAGGTTCGGAACAACCTCTTCCTTGTCCAATACCAAGAATGGGGAATGTATTGCCACTTCTAGTCATAATAGTCATAAATGAAGATGAAACGAGAGAAGACTTGAGATAATGCTAGACTCTATCTCTAGGAACAACGCAAAGGAGATAAAGGCTAGAACAACCAAGATGCGAGATGGACCTGGTATGAATCATTAAAAGAGATGGCTAGAATAGCTGAGATAAGACTATCACAACATAAGGTATAAAAGGCATAAAGAGATAAGGTAAACCAACGAGAGACAACATGAGTCAAAGCAAAGATCAATCAATTCCCAACTTGAGACAACCAGTTTCTGATAGTGAATGATAGGAAAATAGAAAAATAGACCTCAAACAAAAAGAAGATTAGATAAAAAGTCAAACAGTCAACGGGGAACAGGTCTCTATTTTTTGAAAATTGAGCTACAGTTTCATGCGAGAGAATACCAGGCCGCGTGAGAGAACACCAAGTTTTGCACGAAAGAACAAAGTCTCACGCGAGAAAGTACTCTGAAAAGTGAAACTTGGAAAGATCTAAAGTCTGACAGTTCGACATAGTTTTCAAGGTAAAAGTTGAGTTCTGAGATAAAGCCTGAATTGATGTCTGATAGAAAATCTAGTTTCTTGACAAGTTTGAAGAAAAATTTAGTCAAAAATCTCATTTTGAGGTTTTAAGCATTCGTTTAAAGACACAAAGGTTTAGATCAAGTAGTTGTGATACAAGAAGTAGTCGTTAATAGATGTATCAAGGAAAAAGAAACTTGATAGCATCAGGGGAGTCTTTGTTTGATAATGATTGGACAATGTTTAAGACTTGATAAAAAACACATAGCTTATCCCTACCAAAAAAATGGTGAGAAGACAAAACCTTTTCTCCATTGCTTATGCACATACGTTCAGAGGTTACCCTTGTGGTAGGGGCTAGTGTCATATACCACCTTCAAGCCTCCATGTGTATGCCTATGATGGGAATCTACAAGAGAGATTCTTCCCCCTCCCTGCGCAAAGATTATGACTCCTTTCGGAGGTGAATCGGGTAGGCCACTAGCTAAGGAAAGTTTTTAATAGGATTTCATTCATACTAATCTTCGGTGCCCCTGATATAGGGTTGAGGCCTCACAGCCACACCAACATTTGAAAGCCATACACCCCCGCAAGCAGGGCTAGGAGCGACACCACTCAGTACAACAAACAAGGCCTTCTCAAGATGATAGTCAAAATCATGAGAAGGAAGCTAATAGGGCTTTGGAGTCTTTAGACTCAACAAAGAATCATTTATTAAAGTGAGGCGAAATCACCGATGAAAGGTGCATACTCACTTGGGTTGTTCCTAGAGGTTCAACTTCCTACAGGCCCTCTAAAGGTGACACAACTTGGCTTAGATCTGAGGGTTTGATTTTCTATTTCTCTCAAAGAGAGAAGAGCATATTTATCTACCTCATCACTTCACCCAAACACATCAAGAAAGTTCATCACCGAGTTAGCTTCACTCCACCACATCTACAAGCTTTTGGGTTTTTGGTTCTCTCAAAGAGAGAAGAGCATAATCCCCTGGCAAGTAGAAGCATAAAGATTCACTACCTTTCTCCACTTCCCCAAGAATTTTTCATATTATTAGGATCATTAGGTTTTCAGGTTCATTCATGGTCATCACCTCCATGTAATGAAGAGCCAAATTCCCTACCGACTATCAAAATTCTCAAGAAATTTTAACGGAGCCCTATTTAGACTATGTGAATGAAAGCAAGAAACAAACATAATGTTTTATGAGATCTTTGACTATCATCCTACAATCAAACCATTAGCATGTTTTATGTTCTTCGTCAAGCGTCCTGCAAAAAACTATTATGCTGTGAAAAGAACAGAAAAATGGAATTTAACAACAAACAAAAACTGTTAGAAATTTGGAATAGGAAAGACAGAGATTCAAAAATTTAAAAACTGTAACCAAATCTCGTGCGAGGAAGTACTCCACAGCACATAAGGAAACATAGGGTGTCGCGCGAGGATGTAAAAGTTCATGTGAGAGAGTGCTACTGGGAGAAAAAATTCACGTGGTATGCTTTGGATTCTTGCGCGAGAATCCATATAGAGGAAGTACGAATGCATGACAGAGCTCAAATTTCTTGTGAAAAAAATCAAGAATGAGGCCAGAAATTGATCTTTTCTGCCCCACGATGGGCACCAAAATGTATGTGGTTGAACAGGGACCTCTAATCCAATTGCACATGCAACATAGTCATTACTCACATGATCGAATTATGAAAGAGAGTATGGATTACTCAATTCAAAATTCATGGTGAAGCGACTTGTTGCCTCTTATGTAGATGGGGTGTTTGATTACTCTTAGAATGAGAGCCCAACAAGCATTAGACCAGTACTACAATGGAGGATTTTCAAAAGCTAGAATGATGAGTAAAATGAGACTAAGCTAAGAATGAAGATGCAAAATGTAAGCTAAGAATGAGAATTGCAGATTAATCTAAGAGCTTGGAAGTAAACATGAAATGTAGATTTACTGTAAGAACTTGAACTAAAGATGAGATTAAACTATGAGAAAATAAACAAATTAAACTAATGTGAGAATGCAATATTATACTAAAATGAGAAAATTACACTAATATGCAATAAAAAAGCTTTGAATTAATTGAATTGAGACAAAAAAATGCTATAGTTTAGTTACTCTCAAAATTGCTTTCTCTTGAATGAAGAATGAGGTTCATTAAATAGACAAGCCTGAGGAGAGAATGAAGAGGTTCTTGATTTGAATCTCCTGACTCTTCATTCCCAATTGATACAAAAAAGCATGAATTACTTAATTAAAAGAATGTTTATTGCCACATAGGGGTGACCGTTTGAATAATTTGAATTATTAATTCAAATAAAGGTGTCCATTCAAATAACAAGTAATATTAATTCCTTTTTATGTATATTAGCCAAATGGGGTGGGTTTAATTTAATTTAAAGCACTCAGGACTTTAGAATTAAATTAATTTATCATAGGGGTAATTTAGCTAATAAAAGTCAAAGACTTTAGGAATTAATTTTAACATTTGATTAATGCAATTTAGGTTTTTGCAATCGACATCAAGTTGAATTAAGTCAGGCAGGAGAGATAAAATTTCCTAGTAAACTAGGACTTTGATGATGTAAAATTGACGAAAATGCACCAAAATTGATTGAAATTATTAGGTGCCAATTTTGGGGTATTACAACCATAATCCATAGTCCTCTATTTTCTTTAGGTATCTTAATATTCTTTTTGTTGCAACCATGTGTGACTCCTTAGGATTTGTAGAAAATCTAGCAACAATTCCCAAAACATGTGTAATATCTGGTCTACTATGTACTACATACATCAACTTACCAATCATAGATTGGTACAATGTCTGGTTGACCTCTGTAGATTCATCATCTTTAGTCAATTTGCAGCCTATGACCATCAGTGTTCCAACTGGTTTAGCATCTTCCATACCAAATGTTCTCAATACTTCCTTTATATACTTTGATTCTGTGATAAAAATTCCATCATTCTACTGAATAACCTGCAAGCCTAGAGATAAATTAATCTCTCCAAACATAGATATTTCAAATTCTTTTCACATCTCATCAGCAAATAATTTATAGATATGATCTTGTCCTCCAAAAATTATATCATCCACAAATATTTAAGCAATCAAAATAGCATCATCAGACTCTCCTTTCATATACAAATTGTTGTTTTCACTAGTTCTAACAAAACCAATACCTAACAAATAAGTATGCAGCCTTTCATACCAAGCTCTAGATGCTTTCTTTAAACCATATAAAGATTTATGTAGTCTACATACCATGTCTTTCTTGTCTAGATCAACAAACCCTTTTGGTTGTTCGATGTAGACCTCCTCTTCTAGTATCCCATTCAAAAAAGAAGACTTAACATTCATTTGATAGACTTTAAACTTCTTATGTGCTACATATGCAAGTAACATTCGAACTCCCTCTAGTCTAGCAATAGGTGCAAAAGTTTCACCATAATCTATTCCTTCCTCCTGTGTGAATCCCTTGCATACAAGTCTAGCTTTATTTCTTGTAACCTCTCCATTCTCATTTAGCTTATTCCTGAAAATTCATTTAGTACTGATAACATTCTTATCTTTTGGTCTAGGAACTAAGGTCCATGTCTTGTTTTTCTCTATCTATTCTATCTCTTCATTCATTGCATTTACCCATTTTTCATTCTCTAATGCAACTTTAATATTTTTTTGGTTCAAACTCACAAACTAAGCATGTACTTTGTCTTAACTCACTTCTTGTTAACATGCCAGCTTGCTTGTCACCAATGATTTGGTTCTCAGGATGATGTCTTCTAACAAATCTAGCCAGTACTTGATCTCTTCTTTGTTGTTCATCCTGTTTAGGTTCATTTGCTTCCTCGGTAGCTCCTTCTTAATCATCGGTTTCCCTTTGTTGTTCCTCGGTGTTGTTTTCATGATGCCCGGTTGACTCAGCCTGCGGCTTTGGCAGGTATGCTGGTTGTTCAATGTAAGTGAATCTACCATATTCTTCTGGCTCCCTAGTACTTTCTTCACCATTTTTATCATCAAATTCATCAACTCTGACATTGGAACTTTCAATCATTTTATTAGTAACTTTATTCAGACACTTGTAAGCTTTGCTTTTAGTGGAATATCCAAGAAATATACCTTCATCCTCTTTAGAGTCAAACTTTCCATTTATTTCATCTTTCAGAATAAAACATTTGCTACCAAAAATTCAGAAGTAACTTACAGATGGTTTGTGACCAAACCATAGCTCGTAGGGTATTTTGTTTGTGTCCTTCTTCAATTGTACTCAGTTTAGAACATATACAGTCATGCTGACTTCTTCTCTCCAGTATTGTTGAGAAACATTCTTTTGTAACATCAGTGTCCTTGCACAATCAATAATTGATCTATTCCTCCTTTCAGCAATCCCATTCTGCTGAGGTGTTCTCGGTGCGGAAACCTGTCTTTTTATACCATGCTCATTACAATAATTAGTAAATTCATCAAAAATAAATTCACCACCTCTATTAGATCTCAAGCATTTCAATTATTTCCCAGTTTCTTTCTCTACTTTATCTTTGTACCATTTAAACATCTTAAATGCCTCAAATTTCTCTTTTAAAAACATTATAATCATCAATCTAGTGTAATAATCAACAAACAGAATGAAATATCTATCTCCATAGTAACTCCGTGTTCTCATGGGACCACATAGGTCGGTGTGAACTAGTTCCAAAATTCTCTTTGTTGAATAGTCTTTACTCTTCAAACTAGATCTTGTCATTTTACCCTTTTGACATTCATGACACATAACATGATCCAGCTTTGCTAGGCTAGGCAGACCTCTAACCTTTTTCTTTCTACTATTTTTAATCATGTTATCAAAGTTTACATGACATAACCTTTTATGCCATAGCCATGGATCCTCATTTTTCATGATTAAACATGAAGACTTATCATTGTCAAGATAAAACAAGTTACCTTTGGTTTGTGCTCTTGTTCCAACATGTTTTCCTTCATCATCAATTATCTTTACCTTCTTGCTCTCAAAAGCTACTTGGTGACCTGAGTTGTTAAGTTGTGCCACACTTAGCAAGTTATACATTAGTCCTTCTACCCAATAAGCATTATCACATTTGATCTTATCATTTATCAGTAAAGATCCCTTTCCTCTAACCATACATGGTGTATCATTACCCATTTTTATAGACCCTCCATTATATTGCTTAAGATGATCAAATTTTTCTTCATCACCAGCCATGTGATGGGTACAACCACTATCAATGATCCATGTATCATTTTTATTAACTTTATAAATGAGTGTTGTCTTTACATACCTTTCTTCTTCCTCAAAATCATCCTTCATCGCAACAAAAACTACTTCAATATCATCATCTATGTCGGTCTCGGTATCATTCTCTTCAGCAATGTAGCATACCTTTTTGCCTTTATCATTGTTGTCTTGGTTATCTCTATTGTAGTTTTAGTAACTTTCATTGTTTCTCCTCCCATAGCTTCCTTCACCAGATCAATCTTTGTTTCTATCATCTTCTTTCCTGTTTGGACATCTAGCAGCAATATGACCAACTTCTTGTTGGAAACTGTTCAAATTTGACATGGATAAAGCAATTGTTGGTAGGCATGAAAGAATAAATCACTGAACTAGTTGTCATTTTCTGTGACAACACAAGTTCTATCAACATCTCTAAGAATCCAGTGATGCACACAAAGACCAAACACATTGCCATCAAGTATCATTACTTGAGAGAACTGGTACAAGATAAAGAGGTCCACATGGAATATGTGAATACAAAGGAACAACTAGAAGATATATTCACTAAGGCTTTACCTAAAGAAGCTCATGAATACCTAAGAAGTCAATTAGGGGTCCTTCCCCTAACTAAGGCTTCCTGGTCAAGCTAGGAGCACTGCATCAAATGTGCTGCAAAGAATATCTAACAAGTTGATGCAGAGACAGGTCAAACTTTAGGAGCAGCCTAGAGTTGTGAAAAGTCTAGCACAAACAAGAATTAGTCATAAGAAAAGATGATAGAGGGAGAAATATTGTTACTGAACTGAAAAGATGATATCTACATCTGCAGGATGTATGTTTTAGTTGCTGCTTTGGCATTTTTGTCAAAGAGGGAGATGATCACAAATGAATGCACATAATGAAATTTCTTATGGAAGATCAAGTAAGAGGGAGAAATTCAGTGGACGGTCATACAAGCATGGCTAATTGATTTTGTATCAGAATGAAGCTAAGGATATTATTAATATTTCTGATGGATAGATAAAGTTTTTTGGATTGGTTGGTAATTCATGTGATATTCATATGGTGTTGCCATCAATGCCAAAGAAGGAGATTGTTGGAAACTGTAATTGAAGCAATTGTTGTATTGTCATTGATGTCAAACCTCAACTGGTAAGACTATTGCTATTTAAGAAAGTACTATATCTATCTGATTGTTGCTAAAGGGAAAGGCAAGGTTGGTAACAATATAACCTAAGGAAAGGTTGAGTTATCTTGATACTTCAATGAGTACTTGATTATGTGGTACAATGATAAGACAATGTATTGTTTATCTAAGTAAGAATGAAGACTAAACGGGTAGGCTTAACTGAGCAAAAGTGAAGAACTGTAGTTTAAGTTGAGTAATGTTAGTGTCAACCGAGCTAGTATATGTCGAGTAAATTCAGTGTTGATTGAACACTAGTTAATTACCGAGGAAGATAGTATTAGCTGAGGAAACAGTTTTTGAGGTGATCGAGCTTTCTAGTGAAGACCAAGAAGTTGAACATAGTATTGACCGAGCATCAATATTTTGCATTTTAGGGAGAATTCAGATTTCCAGCTGACATAGTTGAATTCTTGGATTATGTAAAATGTGTTGACTTTATTTATTGATTGTATGAAAGCATTTAATGCACTGTAAAATGTTTTATTGTAAATCTATTAAGAGATTTGAGATATTTCTAGAAGGATAGCTGAAGAACATAATGTAGGATGGACCATAATGTAGGATAGACATAATGTAGGATTCGAGATATTTCATAAAGGTAATTAACCCCTATATCTACCTTTACCTTTAGGTAACCTCTGGGCCATAAGAGCTTCAAGCTCATCAAGTTCATCATCAGTGTTACTGTCATTATCATCATTATTACTTCTATTGCTAAACTTATTGATCTTTAGAGAAGTCATGAAAGAAAACTCAACAGATGGTACAACAATATTATCAAAGCTGTTCAGTTCAAAATTTTTTAGCTTACCAATTAGATTATCAAGAGTGAGAGTACTATTAGGTGCTGAACTCATTTCATGTATTGTAGATTTTCTGATTGCATAAATAAGCAATAAAGTCCTTAGAATTTTTCTTACCATTGTATCTTCACCAATGACACCACCAGATCCTTTGATAGCATTAAATGCCTCCTTTATTTGGTTTGTATACTGCATGATATTTTCTCCTTCTTTCATTTTCATATCATCGAATCTTCCTCTTAAAATTTCAGCTCAGGCTCTCTTGACATTTGCATCACCACTATAAACTTGAGTAACTTTATCCCACATTTCCTTTGAAGTAAGGCAATCCTTGACATCTTCAAATTCAACATCTGATAGAGCAGCAACAATCTCCATCATAGTAACATTATACTCATGTCTATCTCTCAATTGATCAAGAGTCAAAGGTCTAGTAGGTGGTGCTAAGTAGCCATTATCCAATAGGGTAAGGGCATAATTCCCAATCCCAGATATATGAAGTCTCATTTGGCTTTGCCATATTGTAAAGTTGTCCTTATTTAACTTTGGCACTTCCCTCTTATACATTTTATGATCTTTCTGCTGAAGTCCTTAAAAATCTGTTCCAAGAAACCAATATACTCTGATACCAACTGTTAGAATAATTGAGAGGGGGGTGAATCAGTTATCCATAGTCCCAAATACAAAATGTATAACTTAAAACAAATTCAGCTAATTCTGCAGCTCGGTAAATATAAAATTCTAAACTATCTGTGTAATTACTGATTACCAGTTAATTGCTCATAGTGATTACCGACCAAATCAAATATGCAATATGTAAAGTATGATAACCAAACAATCACCACCTAAACATATAACACAAAGATTTAATGTGGAAACCCTGTAAAGGGAAAAACCACTTGGGACCGGTAACCCAAAATATTTTCACTCTTCTGAAGTGAGCTCGGTGAAGAGCCAACCCTGTTAAAGGTTACAAAACACACTGCAAGGTGTGACCTTGTTAGAGGATTTAACACTAACAATTATCGTCCAACCAACATTCACTATGGGGTTCATAGGATAACAATGTACATTCTATGAATGACGTAATAAGACTTTCAAGCCCACTTGGTTAAGAGATTTTTCTGTAACAATGGTTAAACTGAAACAATAGGTGATCTGATTACAATACAACTTGGTTTTGTAGATGTTTAGATCTATTCTAAGCCCATAAAATCCTCTGATCAATATTTCTATTCAGTTCATCAACATTCAATAACTTACTGTCCCTTGGTAAAGTTCTCTGACGCTCGGTACTGTTCTGTAGTTCGGTTCTTCTTCAACCAATCTAATCAGACATGCATGAAGCTGTGTTCACATGATATCTCTACAATCTCCTTCTTTCAGCATACGTTTCACAATGAAACCCTAGTCTCTTATATAGACAAGTAAACCATTTTCTTTTCATCCATCAAATTTTTGCCGCTTAATCTCCTTCATTGATTTTTTCGCTTAAAATTTCCTCGCCAAATGTGTCAATGACTCGTTTCAATTCCATCCTTTAGATCTTCTTCAAATTTTGTTAGCCGTTGATCTCATAATAGATTTTATCTTTCCACCTTGTAATCATACACTTTACAACTCATCAATTTCTGTCGACTAAACTAAACATTTAGTTCTTTTGTCCATACTTGGTTGACAAAGAAATGTGTCGGCGAACACAAGCTCGGTTGATACTGTCACTCGGTATACACTACACTGGCTTGGTGCATATTAGAATGTTTCATTAATCGACCACATTGCTTTGTAACTTTTTTCTTCTAACTTCATAACAAATTATTGTAACATAATGAAGTCAACAATATGAAGTCATAGACTCATCAATAAGTTACCAAGAGTATTTCTTATCCTCATCTTTCATATCCATCTTCCTCTATGTAGATATCTCAGTTCTTCATCTTTTCTCCTCTTTTATAGATGTGTAGATATTTGCAACTACCATGACAAGTACTATCAAAACTAGTTGACATCAATGACAACATAATGACTAATTTAATTATCTTACATATCAATTCAGTGCTCGGTGATCTCTAATCACTTGTAGTTCATCAATCTGATTCTCAATCAGTTGTAGTTCATCAACATAATCATGTGTAGTATAAGGTTTAATTCTTTTCCTTTAGGGTCAATTATTTGAGATTAGGGGCTCTTAGTTTATTAGACCAATTTCAGGTGATTACATTTTCCCCTCTTTGAATTGATGTGCGGGGAGCACATTGATTCAAAGAACATATGATGTCAAAGCAGTGAACAGTTTGATATGAAGCACTGAAACTATTCTTGATTAGAAACTGATTCCAAACTTGATTGAATGAAGATCGATTGAAGATCCGAATATATCAGTTCTAGACTCGATTGGATGAAGACCAATAATATCAACTCTGAGCTTGATTGAATGGAGATCGATATAGAAAGACTAGAATGTTCAACTTGATGTGAAGTGATGAAACTAAACACATATTCGATGATGATGACAACTAAGCAATTTGATGTGAAGCGATGAAATTGATTGTTTTTAGAAAGACTCTTAAACCACAAGGTTGGTTTGAACAAATAACCAACTTGATGAAGTGTGATGAAAATGATTACCGTTAAGAGATTGATCAGGGTAATTAACTTGATATGGGTCCCGATGAAGCTAATTACATGATTAGGAATACATTATCAATTTTATGTGGTTTGATGAAACTGATATGTCCCTAGAGATTCAACTGAGTTGAAACTAATTAGATGTTTGTCTGAGTAATTTGATGTGAAGTGATGAAATCACTTGTGCAGAAAGATCACATAACCTCAACTTGATATGGATTCTGATGAAGTTGATATGCCCCTAGTGATGAGGTCTTACTTGATTCGATGGTTAAGTTTTATTGTCAGCTTGATCAATGAAGAAGATTTGAAATTTTTTTGATTAGATTGATGGTTTTGACAAAAGATTTATCGATTTGATGTATTGATCATGCCCCCTTGGAAGCAAAATTAAAATATGGCAAAGGTATCACATTGATTTTGGCTTATTTGATTGATGAAAAGCATTAGATCTTTATCAGAAATGATTTCGATTTGATCTGATATGATTTTGATTAGGTTGTAGATGATTGAGAACAAGATTCAAACTTGATTTAGATCATATTGACCCATTTTGACCATCATTTGACCATGCCAATTGATTTGGAATTGATTAGATGTGTTACAATGAATGAATCACTTAATTTTTAGAAAGAAAGAGTATTAAAATTAGCAAACTAGAGCTAGATATGCAAACTACAAGTGCATGATTTGCACAATGTGCAAACTAGAGCCCAACTAGACTAAGACTAATCTAAATTTAGGCTCAACCAAGTGAACTTAAGGTAGAGAATGAATGTGAAAATAAGTACTCAATTATGCATGAGAGTATTCTTGAGCATGTGCATAGTTAATTAAGGAAACATATGCAAATGTGCCTAAAACAACTAATATGCATGAAACACCTCCCCTTAAGTGAAACTTAGGGAGACAAAAACTCTCTAAGCATGAAATGCATAAATGCAATAAGCTAGCATGTATGAGTCTTGACAACGAAGGCTTGATTAGGTAATCATTTACAAACCAATGCAAATCAATGAAACTCACACAATGAGATCTCTCTAAATGAGAAAAGGAGAAAAGGAAAAAAAAACCCTCTCCATAAATAAGAGATGCAATGAAAAAAAAAGGTACTACATGTGACTAAGAAGGACTCCAAGTATCTTGATATACCTTCATAAGACAAAGAAGAAGAGATGATGTATACCCCCCCATAAGAGTGAAGCTTCAATGTTAAAGATGAAGGCTTAAGGATGAATGTTGATGAAGATCCAAGAGAGGCAAACCACGCTCCTCCCTTTAGGAAGAAACAAATCAAATGGCCAAGGCTAAAGAAACTGCATAAAATGAAAAGGAAGAAAATGTCTCATGATGTGTGCCACTAAAGATTTATCAACTGTCCATAATTCTATATGTAAGTAAAGCTTTATAATGGAAAAATGAGTAAAAATATTTATAATGCAAAAAGGTGTGGGATTTATTTTAATTTTGAACTTGGCTAGCATAGTTTTATAATTTTATTTTTTGGCTAGCATATTTATTTAATCTTGGTTTGTTGATTTTTTATATACTAAATGCAATTTATTGTTTGAAATGATGGTTATTGTAGGTAAATTTATTATACCACACTACTTCCTCAAACAAGATAAGAACACATTTTTAGTTATATTAAGATTTTACTGAATGATTTTATAAGATTAGTTTTTTAAAATTATTTTATAATTTTTAATCACATATATGTCTTTACAAATAGGATATATTAAACAATTTATATCTTAAAATATAATTTTATAATTTATTTTTTATTATTAATTTTATATTATCCAGATTAATATCATTCTCTTTAATTATGTTGAAGACATACCCTTTGTTAGAGGGAGTGGACTACTTTTTGAAGCTAAATGGTTGATATAGATGCATGAGACATGCAAGATAACTAAAACCATCTTGCTTGTTCAAGAACCACCTCATAAAAGTGTGACATATGTTGGTAGAAAAACCTTTAAGGTCTTGTAGTCAACAAACAAATAGGTATCCAACACCAATAAGTTCACATTTGTCAACATACTCCAATCCTATGCGAAATTGGGTTGATACGAACACTTGTTATTGATGAATGTAATGTAAAGGCGATGTTGGGGTTGTAGAAATATTGGATCATACACTAACTATGGAGCTAGGAGATGATCAATTTGGTTCTGATCATATTGGCCATTTAGCACACTTTGTACTCTAATGAGAATATAAATCATCATTTATAAATGTTTTTAGTGCACAATTCAAAATTTTGATTTAGGCATTGTTATTCATGAGATTACATCTCTTTGAGGCATCCCATTAAACAATTGACATACATTATTGATGCTTCCATATTTTACATATAAATCTACCAAAGCATTTGTAACATATAGGAAAGTTGTATTGTGGATACACACAATTGCTTTCACAAAGGTAGAGTTTTCAATTCATCTAATCTACATCCGCATTGCATATTCAATCTCATATTAATACACAAACAAATAAAACAAGCCTATTAATTCCAAAAAAAAATCACACTTTATTAAAAATAGTACAAGCCCAAAGAAAAAATAGTTCAAGGTAAATCAGGTTTGATACAAAATCTGAATTAAAGATTTAAGAAATTCCAACACTGGTCTAGTTTTAAATCCCCTCTACATAATTTTAAGAGAGAATAAGAAATTATGCAATGTAAATTGAACCCATAATTTACATTTTAGAGTCAACTATATCTAAAAAAAAATCTCTCAAATATGAACCTATGATCTGAGATCAAACCATATCTATTAAATCCATTAAACATATTGGATATATAACGTCCTCTCTTTTATCAAGAGTTGATTCCTATCTTCAACAAACCAAGCCTAGGCCTAATCATTATGTCAAGTACTTATGTGATTGTGAATCAGTCAGTTCATAAACTCATCATTCACCGAATAAATTATTTAGTTCCTCTTACTTCTTCTGTTTTGTGAAAGACTTGATGAATGGTCTTTAGGCTGTTATTCAATTTTTCTCTCATTCTTTAGTTGAATATGCGATAATCATGTTCAATCCATGTCTATGGATGGATGTTAGCTTAGCCTTCATGTCTTCTGGTCAAAGACATAGTCTGTTATATGTTTCATTGTAAATCATTCTAGAAGGGAGCTGTACCTTTGAATTTAGAGGAGGGTTATCAACCAATGATAACTCGTCCAACTGTTAGTACATTTTGTTCTTCTTTTCGAGTGTATTGAGTCATTATTTACATTTCTTTTTGAAGGATAAATCTGTTTACTAATAGTAGGTAAATTTCTTGTACCACACTACTTCCTCAAACAAGATAAGAACACATTTTTAATTATATTAAGATTTTGTTGAATGATTTTATAAGATTAGTTTTTAAAAATTATTGTATAATTTTTAATTACATATTTGTCTTTATAAATAAGATATATTAAAAAGCTTACATCTTAAAATATAATTTTATAATTTATTTTTTTATTATCAATTTAAAAAAAATTATTTATCCAGATTAATATCATTCTCTTTAATTATGTTGAAGGCATACCCTTTGTTAGAGGGAGTGGACTACTTTTTGAAGTCAAATGGTTGATATAGACGCATAAGACATGCAAGATAACTAAAACCATCTTGCTTGTTCAAGAACCACCTCATAAAAGTTTGACATATGTTGGTAGAAAAACCTTTAAGCTCTCATAGTCAACAAACAAATAGGTATCCAACACCAATACGTTCACATTTGTCAACATACTCCAATCCTATGCGAAATTGGGTTGATATGAACGCTTGTGATTGATGAATGTAATGTAAAGGCGATGTTGGGGTTGTAGAAATATTGGACCATACACTAACTATGGAGCTAGGAAATGATCAATTTGGTTGTGATCATGTTGGCCATTTAGCACACTTTGTACTTTAATGAGAATTTAAATCATCATTTATAAATATTTTTAGTGCACAATTCAAAATTTTTCTTATAGGCATTGTTATTCATGAGATGACATCTCTTTGAGCTGGCATCCCATTAAACAATTGACATACATTATTGATGCTTCCATATTTTGCATATAAATTTACCAAAGCATTCGTAGCATACAAGAAAGTTGTATTGTAGATACACACAATTGCTTTCACAAAGGTAGAGTTTGTGATTCATCTAATCTACATCCACATTGCATATTCAATCTCATATTAATACACAAACAAATAAAACAAGCCTATTAATTCCAAAAAAATTCACACTTTATTAAAATAGTACAAGCCCAAAGAAAGAATAGTTCAAGGTAAATCAGGTTTGATACAAAATCTGAATTAAAGATTTAAGAAATTCCAACATTGATCTAGTTTTAAATCCCCTCTACATAATTTTAAGAGAGAATAAGAAATTATGCAATGTAAATTGAACCCATAATTTACATTTTAGAGTCAACTATATCTTAAAAAAAAATCTCTCAAATATGAACCTATGATCTGAGATCGAACCATATCTATTAAATCCATTAAACATATTGGATATATAATGTCCTCTCTTTTATCAATTTGTGTTTGTTGAACAAAGGGCCGATTCCTAATCTTCAACGAACCAAGCCTAGGCCTAATCATGATTGGTTTCTGTTTCGTAGATGTTTGCTTGCCAATCCCGTCTTCCAAAACCCAAAAATAAAAAGCAAGATACAATAATCCACCACTGATTGTTGCTAATTTAATATTGTTTGTTTAGAAATATTATGACCATAATTTTGAATTTTGTTGTGGTATGAACTTGAGAATGCTAAGGAAGTTGAGCTTGCTGCAAATCTATTTGTGTTTAGATCAAAACTTAATTATGGCATTTCTAATAGTTGAACAAGACAAGATCATTTGTTATTAGGATAATAGCATAGTCTTATTTTAAATAAAAATTATATGTAACTTTAATGATCACAATATTTTTTTTAATCATTATTCTTTTTATTTCTAATCTTTACATCTAATATAAATTAATCAATAATTGAACATAAAAAATAAAATTGTTGTTATAAAAAAAATTCATTATTATTTAAAATATAACTTATATCATATACAAATAGATCAATTGTTGAACACTAATTTTGTTGACAATCTTTCTTGTGCTTCATTGGAAAATACGAGGTGTTTATTGTGCTTGCCTTTTATGTTTGTGGTAGGACAAACTATCAGTACGAAACACTCCAACACATAAACATTGTTATATTGTTATCTCAATAGTTGTACACATAAGGATACTATTTTGCAATATGACAATACTTGTTTATATGAGCAACTTATTTTATAAGTGACAAACTTATAGTGGATAGTTATGATATTTTATTTGAAACAAAAAAATAGTATTTATATTTAGTTTTTTTAAATATAAATTTTATAGGTTTTGATGTGTTCAATTACAAATCCTTCTTGTGCTTCATTGGAAAATGCAATGTATTTATTGTGCTCATATTTTATGTTTGTGATTGGACAAACCACTAATATGAAAGACTTCAATACATATACATTGTTATCCTACTAGTTTTACACATTGGTTACTATTTTTTACCATGACAACAATACTTGTTTATATAAGCATCTTATTTTATAACTGATAGACTTATAATGGAGAGTTATGATACTTTATTTTATTTTTAAAAATATTTATATTTATATTTTTTAATATATAGTTTATAGGTTTTCATTTGACCAATATTTGATTTTTTCTTTAAACCTTACACGGGGACCAATTTTTGTCTAAGCAAGTACCAAGTAGGTTTATCCCCAAGACCCAAGACTGTCAAGAGTCTCTCAATAGGGTTCAAATCAAAGGATTCTCAACTAAAAAATGTTCTATGACCAACGCAAATATCGAACCCTTAATCAGGCTAGTCTCAAGCCCTCAAAACTAGGGTTTTCTCAAACTCCTCTCTCCAAGTCTTTCCAGACCAAACTAATGGTTGATTCACCATTAAATGAACATAAAAACACTCTGTAAATCATCAAATATGCCCCTCATGAAGGTAGATTGGTCACTGCTGCTCCCATACCTCCATTTTGCTTCACAAAATCAATGCAATTAGACTTGTATTCAGTGATCACCCTGCATATGAATGTTATCCTTGCATTTTATATGGTTAGATCAATATAATACATCATTAGGATTCATCTCCCAATCACAGTAAGTACAACATGGGGATGAATCACTAATTCATGGTGAAAACCCTTTCCAAATCAAGGATTGTCACAACACAGTCAGCCTTGATGGTTTAAAAATCAATCAAAACTATTTGGAAATGATTCAAAACAAGTCAATAAACATTAAATTTAAGGTTATCCAATGCTTGGGTTCAATATAACATCAAATAAAATAACAACTTTGCAAGAAAATCCTTCTTTATTGTATCAAAAACTAGTACAACCTGAATAATGTTCACTAGTCCATACACAAACCACACCACTAACAAAATTTGAATGAAAAAAGTTTCAAATACCCTCTCCCAACTTCCCAAACCGGTCTCAAATGGTTGGAAGTGTTAAAACACTCTAAACAACTCTAAAACTAATTTCCCACCATTTCCTAACTAGACATTAGGATTTGAGATTCAAATCTCTAACTTACAATTTAATGCAAATTAGACTTCAAAACCAATCCAATTCAATGGATAGGGGTTAAGAGGGACACATGACACAAGGTCAATGTGCTTGGCTATCCTAGTGTTGTTCGAGTGTTTATTGGATAACATTGTTAGATGTTTTAACACTCATTTTGAATCATTCTCAAATATTTTTGATTGAGTTTCAAGCCATCAAGGTTGACTGTGTCGTGACAATACTTGATTTGGCAAGGGTTTCACCATGAATTAGTGATTCATCCCCATTTTGTGTTTACTATGATTGGGGGATGAATCTTAATAGTGTATTATATTGATCTAACCATCTATAATGCAAGGATAACATTCATATGCAGGGTGATCACTGAATGCAAGTCTGATTGTATTGATTTTGTGAATGAAAATGCAGGTATGGAAGAAACAATGACTGATATACCTTCATGAGGGGCATATATGATGATTTGAAGAGTATTTTTATTTTAATTTAATGGTGAAACAACCATTAGTTTGGTCTGGAAAGACTTGGAGAGTGGAGTTTGAGAAAACCCTAGTTTTGAGGGCTTGGGAGTAGCCTAATTGGGGGTTTGGTATTTGCATTGGTCATAAAACATTTTGGAGTTGAGAATCCTTTTATTTGAAACCTATTGAGATAATTTTTAGAGTCTTGGGTCTTGGGGATAAACCTACCTTACACTTGCTTTGTTAAATGGACCATTTTCATGCCTAAAACAAGGGTACTGTGTGGAGTTGGGTATTTTGGTATGAAAAAACCTATGTTGAGGTTGAGATATGTTATGTAAGGGTGAAAAGGGTGTCTTAATCCCTCATTTATTTTTTTAGTGTTTTGATACACTTGAGTGAAAAGTTGACTTTACTATCGCTGGAGACCTACTAGGGAAACAATTAGGCCTAGTAGACTAAAAAAGGGGTTTGGGGTGTTGGGTATTGCACAAAACTAGGTAAAACTTGTTGAATCCTAGTAAATTAACATTGTTAAGGTCTAAGACAACCTTATTGGTTCTTTGGGAAGTGTGTGAGACTTTGGTGTGGTTTGGGCTATTTGGAAGCCTTGGGGTTTGAGGAGCCTAATAAGTGTGATATTGCTATCAAGATTTAACTATGTAGTTAAATCCTGATAGCAATATCACAATTTGACGTACTGTGGAAAATATCTCCTACTTATTAGCCTAATAAGTGTCAAGTTGCAGTGTGGCCGAGCATTCTAGTAAGTGCCAATGTGTCCAGTGTTGGCCAAGTGTTCCTATATGTATTGAGTTGTCCAGTGTTGGCTGCGAATTCTTGTATGTGCTGAATTCTCCAGTGTTGGCCGAGTGTGGTTTGAGAGGCCTAGTGAGGGCTTAAGACTTGTAACCTTGATCAATTGGAGAAAGATCTCCACCAAAACCTACCCAAAGAGGTAGCTTGAAATAAGAAGAATCCTAGATTGGTAAAGATTTACTTGAAAAGATCAGAGAAGGAGATGTATAGTGCTTTCAAAGAGTAGTTGGCCGAGGAGAAGAGAAGAGATGAAAGGAGAAGAAAGAAGAGAGAAGAGGAAGAAAGGTTCAGAAGTCTTGAAGAGGCTTTGGACAAGAACCAAAAGAAGTTGGAGTGGATTGCATCACTACTTGAACAAGCAGTAGATGGAGATGATGAGCAACATATTTCCCATGAGAAAGTGGATGAACCTAGTGACAAAGAGGTTCTAGAATCTGAATCAGAGATTGAAGAGGAGGTTTTTTATGGTTGCAGCATTGAATCAAGTCTTGAGAGGCTTAAATCTAAATAAATTCTTCAGGTAGGGGCAACACAATGTCATTTGGTGATGGAATAAGACAAACAACATGATAGCATGGCTAGAGAGGAAGCCAAGATGACTAGTGAGTTGTTGGTATGCCTAGGAGAATGGCATGAGGAAGATCAACAAGAGGGGGCAATAGGTGAGGAAGAGCCTGACTGTGGGGTCATTGGTGAGGCTAAGGAGGCAGCCATGAATGCTGGAGAAGGATTTGAATGTCTAGAGGAGAGGCATGGAGTCCAAGATGCATTGGTCTCAATGAGAAGAGACTTTAAATTTGAGAATGATGAAGAGTTGCAGATGGAAGCAGTGGTCTCACGGCATGAGACTAAGGATGGAGTGAAGGTTGGTGATCAGAGATTGGTCTACATTTTTCGCATGAGAGGAAAGCATAGAGAAAGGATGCAAGAGTGCATTATGGAGCAGCATCATGCAAGGATACCATGGACCATGAATGATAATCTTTTCAAACCAAAGGTGAAAATCAAGTGGTTTTGTTAGGTGATATATTTTTTTTGTAGGTTTTCAAGAGGACTTGGAAATTTTTTTAAGTTGAGGATTATGGTGCAAGAGCACCAAGGCCATGAAGGAACACTAGGGTCACTATGGATCCTAGGGAGATGGGGACATGACCATAGTAGTTCATTTTCATTGTAATGCAACCATGGATGGTCATTTAATGATGTTTAATAATGTTTTTTAATGTTGATGATCATTTGACAATATGATAATGAGCAGGAGCTATGTGAGCCATTGATTGGCATAGAGACTTGGTGAGTAACCTTGGGGTCACTTGGTTGATCCAAGGAAAAATGAAGTGGTTAAAGACCTTAAAGGTCATTCATGAATGTAATATGGCAAGAAAGCCATTAAAATGATGTAAATGCACTAAATGTGCTAAAATGTTGTAATAGTGCCTTATTGGCAAGATAAGCCTTAAGGGTCGCTATGAGGTCTAGATGACCTTAGAGATAGTATTTTGGTTGGGATAGAATTCTTTAAGCCTTAGAAAAGGTGTCTAAGAAATTCATGGATTGTAATGGTTGAATTTGACATGGTATTTGTCAACTTGACAACTTGTATGGACTATAAATTAGTTGACAGTTGGCTTTTTACTGTTATAGGGCAGTTTAAAGTTAGTTTTAGATTGGTTGTCATGTTTAGGGGTGTTTTAATGAGAGATCCATGTTATTTTTAATTTTATTTAGAGTGGTGTGTATTGGGAACCATTGAAAGGTTCTTGAATCAATAAACAAAGAAGTTTTCTCTGCAAACCAATGTTTAACCCGTGGATTTGCTTGCAATCAACGCTTTATGTTTTGAAGTCTCCTTGATGGATTGATTCTCCCACCCTTGTGGTGAATGATATTTGTGGGAGGATTCAAATATGTATTATATCCTTTTACAATAGTGTTTTGTTTTAGGACTATGTGGGGTGGAGGAGAGACCACAAAGAATGGTGGTGAAAATGTTGATTGAAGAGTGCACCAAGTTGCACCAGTCATTGGTTGAGTAAATACTCTTAATGAGGAGGGTATTTTGTGTTGGATCTTGTGTTGTGGGATCATTAGGGATGTTTTATATCCTTTGGGAGGATCTGGAAGAGTTTGGAAGAGCCATTTATAGAAAGCCCTATCCTAATGACCCTAGAAGTGAGGGTTTGGTGCCTAGATGAATAGGTATGAGTTGATGCCCTAAAAACTAGAAAAATTGTTGTTTCTAACCCTTATTAAAGACTATTCCTTGGTTGGGATTCAAAGGAGTGAGTGCTCTTATGAGTTTCTTTGTAAATGGGGGCTTATTAGGCCTATTTGGTTGCTACTAGTGTAGTGGATCTAGGTGTTGGTCCAAAGGAACCTATCTTGGGGTTTGGGTATGTTTTATAGAGCCAAAAAGGGTATCTAAAATAGTCAAGGGCTTCCCTAGTTGTTTGGGAAGTTTGTGAGTAAAGGGAAGATTAATGGCTTGATAGGGCTACAAGGAAGAAGGGCTCTTGGAGTGAGTTGTGCTATAGATCTCTTGACCAGACTTGGAGGGCTGGTGGAACATGGTATATTAGCCATGTTATGATGTTCTAAGGTGTTGGAACAAGTGTGTAAACCTTTGGTGTGGTTTGGGCTATTTGGAAGCCTTGGGGTTTGAGAATCCTAGTAAGTGTCAAGCTATCTAGTGTTGGCCAAGCGTTCTTGTATGTGTCGAGATGTCTAGTGTTGGCCAAGCATTCTAGTGTTGGCTGACTATTTTGGTGGTCGACCTTCTATTATGTAATAATCTAGAATCTTATGTAAGTCATTTTGGCAAGTATAAATAGGGGTGTCTAGGTGTAGAAGATGTAATAACGATAGAAGATAAATAGAAGGAGAAGATAGAAAAGAAGAAATATTGTTGGCCATAACCTAGAAGGCCTCACAACTGGGAATTTATGTGAATAACTAGATGAATTAATAAATAATTTTTTATTCCTTCTCTCCTTGGTGTTGTTATCTATGTTGTTTGCTTTCGTTGAGTTTACTCTGCAAGGTGGCTAGATAGTTAGGTGTGCCCTTGGCCCTAGCTATTTGAAGCCCTCCTTGCACCAGGTGGTATCAGAGTGTTAGGTTCATCCTTGAGGAGATTGGATCATGTAGATCCCTGAGTTGGATTGGTTGTAGGGTGGCAGATCTATGAATTTGACCTATAACTTACAAAGAGTTATGATCTTGTAGGAACCTATTTGTCAAGATGGTTTGAGGTAGAGGACATGCTGATAATGCCATAATTTATATGTTAAGAAAAATTGTAGCTAGATTAGATGTTGTGGAGATAGACTAGAGGAGAGGAGCACATCTTGATGCTATGAGTGATGATGAAGCAGTAGCACTAGACCCTAATACAAAGCCCGAGGAAGATCAAGATGAGGAAATATTGTTGAGAGTATTGACTAGGGCACATTCAAAGCCTGTTGTTGAAGTTATTTCTTATGATGGAAAGTTGGATACTAATTTTGTGTTGGATTGGATCAATGATATGGAAAATTTATTTGAGTTTGAAAGAACTCTTGATAATAGGAAGGTGAAAATTGTAGTCACTAGGCTGAAAGGTCATGCCTCACTATGGTGAGAGCATTTGCAAACTGATAGACAAAGAAGAGGAAAGGAAAATATTAGAACTAGGTTGAAAATGGTGAACAAGGTGAAGAAGAAGTTCCTTCCTGCTAATTACAAAGTTAGCTTGTTGAGGAAGATGCAAAACCTTAGACAAAAGGACATGAATGTGAAGGAATATACTGAAAAAATCTATATATTGGACATCAAATATGGACATGTGGATGATGAGGTTGAGAAAGTTGCAAGGTACCTAAATGGATTGAGATTTTGAGTTCAAGATGAAATAAGTATTGTGAAATTGGATAGTGTGGAAGAATCATATCAATGTGCCTTGAAAGATGAGGAGATCTTGACAAAGAAGCTTGAGCAAAGACAGATAGGTAGAGGTGGTAGATTCTAGAGAGGTAGAGGTAGATCCTATGGTGAAGGTGGAAAATCTAATAATTATGCACAAGATAAGGAAAAATTTGAGTGTAAAACTGAAGATAGAAGCAAGATTGAGTGGAAAGGTGGTAGTTCTTACTAAGGAGGTACTGGTTCATATCGAAGAAGAGGTAGTTCTTATTCTAGAGGTGGTTTTAGTGGTAATTATTTCAGATGTGGAAAAGAAGGGAATAGATCCTTCGAGTGTAGACACTCTAATGGAAATGAAAAAAGTTGTAGAGATTCTATGGTACAAGATGATCTTGAGGGTTCACCAAGTGGACCTGAGGTTGGAGAAAACTTGATGGTAAGGAGAACTTTGTGTAATAAAAGAGTTGATGAAGAACCTATCCTGAGGAGAAATCTTTTCAAGACCAGGTGTAAGATGGTAGGAAAATGTTGCAAAGTGATTGTTGACAGTGGGAGTTCAATGAATTTGGCTTTAGAGGATCTAGTTACAAAGTTGCAATTTTAGAGGTTGAGACACCCTAAACCCTATCAGGTTTCATGGATCAAGGATGAACATAAATTATTGGTAAGTGAGAAATATATTGTGAAATTCAAGATTGGAAATTACTTTGATGAAGTTCTGTGTGATATTATGCCTATGGATTGTTGTCATATTATGTTGGGTAGACCTTGTGCAGTATGATAGACATGTTGTGAATGATGGTAGATTGAATCAGTATACTCTTTGGGTGAATGGAAGAAAGAGAACATTGTTACCTTTGATTGAGGTTCCAGATGAGATAAATTGTACTATTATGAAAATTTGCATGGTTAATGGAAAGCAATTTGAGAAAGACATAAAGAAGAACCAAGTCTATTTTGCTATAATTCCTAAGGGATTGAGTTGTGGTAGTAATGGCTGAGTGATAGAAAATAGTAATGGTCGAGAAACAAAAGACAGTAGAGACCGAGTGCCATAAAAAATTGAAGACTTTCTAAATGAATACAAGGAGATTGTTGCAGAGGATATTCCTGATGGTTTACCATCGATAAGAAGTATAAGTCATTGTATGGATCTGATTCTTGGAGCTAGTTTTCCGAATAAAGCACCATAAAGATTGACACCTACTAAGAATGAAGAACTTAACAGACAAGTGCATAAGTTGTTGCAAAAAGGTTTGATTAGAGATATCTTGAGTCCATGTGTTGTACCTACTATGTTAGCACCTAAGAAGAATGGAGAATGGAGAATGTGTAATGATTCCAGAGCTATCAACAAGATAACAATGAATTATAGGTTTCCTATGTCAAGGATGGATGACATAATTGATTTTTTGAGTGGAGAAAATTATTTTACTAAGATTGATTTGAAGAGTGGTTATCATCATATCAAAATTAGAGAAGGTGATATATCGAAGACTACTTTTCAGACAAAAGATGGTTTGTATGAGTGGTTGGTTATGCCTTTTGGTTTGACTAATGCACCTAGTACTTTCATGAGGTTGATGAATGAAGTGCTCAAGAGATTCTTGGGTAAGTTTGTGATTGTTTATTTGGATGATATTTTGATATTTAGTAGGACTAAGGAAGAACACCTTGAGCATATTCAACAAGTGTTGCAAAGACTGAAAGAGGAGAAGCCACTGATTAATTTGAAGAAGTGTTCCTTTATGCAAGAAGAGATTGTGTATTTAGGATTTGTAATTTCAGCTAATGGTTTGAAAATGGACCTTGAGAAGGTTAAAGAAATTTTGGAGTGGTCTACACCTGAGTATGTGGTTGAGGTAAGATCATTTCATGGTTTGGCTAGTTTATACAGAAACTTCATTAAGAATTTTAGTTCTGTTTGTAATGCTATGACTGAGATTATGAGAGGAGATAAAAAGGATTGTAAGTGGACACATGGAGTTGACAAGAGTTTTGAGACTTTGAAACAAAAGGTTGTCGAGTGACCTGTGTTAGCTTTACCTGATTTCAATAAGGTATTTCAAGTTGAGTGTGATGCAAGTGGTAGTGCAATAGGAGCTATGTTGAGTCAAGAAGGTAAACCCATTTATTTCTTTAGTGAGAAGTTGAATGATGCTAAAAAGAATTATTATGTGTATGATCAAGAGTTTTATGCTATTTTTCAAGGTTTTGAAAAGTGGAGACATTATTTGATTCCTAAAGAGTTTGTGTTGTATATTGATCATAAAGCTTTGCAGTATTTGGGAGGTCAACATAAGTTGAATCAGAGACTTATGAAGTGGGTTGAATATTTACAAAGTTTCACATTTTTGATCTAGCATAAGATTGGAGTTACTAACCGAGTTGTAGATGCACTGAGAAGAAGATGTTCTTTTTTGTCCGAGATGAAGGTCATAGTTCTTTGTTTTGATGAGATGAAGGAGTTGTATGATACTGAACTTGATTTTTCTAAGGCGCGAAGAGAGTGCATACCACCAAATCTATCATAACAACTGAGTAATTTTGAGGAGTATTTCATCCAAGATGGTATGTTGTTCAAAGGAATTCAGTTGTGTATACCAAGAAGTTCCATGAGAATTAATTTGATTAAGGAAAAGCATTGTGGTGGATTGGATGGACATTTTGGAATTGATAAGACATTGAGTTTTCTTAAGGAAAAGTATTATTGGCCACATATGTATAAGGATGTTCAGAAGTTTGTAAGGAGTTATGGAATTTGTCAAACTACAAAAGGAATAAGTCAGAATATTGGATTGTATACACCTATTTATGTTCCTGAGAAACCTTGGAGTGACATCAGTATGGATTTTGTTCTTGGATTACCTAAGAAAGAAAGAGGGTATGACTCCATTTTTTTGTTGTGGATAGATTTTCTAAGAGGAAACATTTCATACCATGTAAGAAGACATCAGATGCAGTAAATATTGTTAATATTTTCTTCAAAGAGATTGTTAGATTGCATAGATTACCAAGAAGTATTATCTTTGACCGAGATAGCAGGTTTGTTGGTTATTTTTGGAGGACTTTGTGGAAGAAGATGGATATTGAGTTGAGGTTTAGTTCTACATTCCATCCACAAATAGATGGATAGACAGAGGTTGTGAATAGAATCTTGGGTAATTTGTTGAGATGTTTAGCTGGAGATAAGCCAAGTAATTGGGATATGGTATTGGCACAAGCTAAGTTTTCATATAATAATTCTGTGAATAGGAGTACAGGAAAAACAACTTTTGAGATTGTTATTGGAATGCAGCCTAGAGGAGTATCAGATTTGAGGGATATTGTTGGTGAAGAAAATAGAAGTGCTAAAGGGGAAGTATTTTCTGATTTTATGAAGTCTTTACATGAGGAAGTGAAGTTGAAGTAGGAACAAAGTAATAAAAAATATAAGGAAAATGCTGAAAAGTCTAGGAGACATCATGTTTTTGAAGTTGGTGATGAGGTGATGGTTCATTTGAAGAAGGGTAGATTTCCTGTTGGAACATATAGTAACCTTAAAATGAAGAAGTTTGGTCCTTGTCAAATTTTTAGGAAGTTTGGCAGTGGTAATTCTTATGAAGTTGAGTTACCTAATGACATGGATATATCTCCTATGTTCAATATTGCTGATTTGCATAAGTATCATGAGTCAGATGATGAAGTTGTTATACCAAATGATTATCCTACGAAGTAGGTTGAAGAGGTTGAACAAATATTGGATCAGAGGATTGGTAAAAGAATAAGAGGAAAAGATTACTATGAATATTTGGTGAAGTGGAAGAATAGACCAGTTGAAGATGCTACATGGATTTCTCAATCTGAGTTGGATTCAGCTCGGGTTGTGACATCTCAATGATTCAAGAGAATCATTTCTTACAACCTTGGATGTCTGATGCAGGAGCATCCTAGGTTGCCTTGCTATCTCGCTTATCTTTTTTCATTCTGCCAATAAGTGCCGAGTTGTAGTCATTGTCGAGTGTTCCTATATGTGTTGAGCTTTCTAGTGTTGGCCGAGTGTTCCTGTATGTGTCGAGCTGTCCAGTGTTGGTCAAGCATTCTTGTATGTACTGAGTTATCCAGTGTTGGCCGAGTGTTCCTTCCCATGCCAAGTGAACCTAATGTTTGCTGATGCTCGGTTCTTCTTTGACCGTGTTTGTCTGTGATTGGTTCTTAGTTGGAGCTGACTTATGTATTTAATTTAGGTTGTGAATTTAATGTAAGGATCTTATCTTGGGATGTGTGTAGACCATTTTGGTGGTCATCCTTCTATTATGTAATGATCTAGAATATTATGTAAGCCATGGATAACTTTAAAAAAAACCCTCTTGGAAAAAGGTGTAAAATCCTAGTGAATCCTACATTATTTTGGGGGGAGAGAATTAATATTGTTGGTGATTTTATTTTTTTCAGAATGAAAAAATATTAGTTGTACTAGCAATTTTTTTCAATTGTATGAAAATTCTATAAAATATTGGTGAATCTTTCATTATTAAAGAAAATTGCGATGACATGCACACATACCTAGAAACCATCATTATTCGACAGGGATTTTGGGGTAGCACCCCCAAGATGGTATCATGAGTTAATTTCCTATCTACTGACAAGAGCTAACCTTACTTTTTGTAACCATTGGATGATTCAAGATCAATGGCAGGAATTCTATTCTGGGCCAAGGTTTTTAAAGGACACAAAGATTCCCCCAAAAGTCTTTGGAATAGAGACATGTGTCAAATCTATTTCAAGCCAAAGTTTTAAAAGACATAAAGTTTCATTGAAAGTCTTTGGAATAGAGACACATGTCAAATCTATATACGTAACTCATACCCCAACCTTAAAAGTTGACCACATATTGGTGAATCTGGTTGTCAATTACGACAAGCTTTGGAAATTGTAGGAGAAATTTTTCAATTTATAGTGTCCAATAATTAGATTCGATTGGCGATATTGTGAAAGAAAAGGGGAAACATACATAAACCAATAGGAGATAGACTTAGGCATTTGACCCAATATTTATAAATTTTGGGCGACACAGTCAACTTGATATACACATTATCTTCGCCAAATCATGGGTTGTCGACATGTGACATTCGCCAGTAAAGGTTTCCCTGCTATAAGCCATTTTGGCAAGTATAAATAGGGGTGTCTAGGTGTAGAAGAGGTAATAAGGATAGAAGATAGATAGAAGGAGAAGATATAAAAGAAGAAATCATGTTGGCCATAACCCGGAAGGCCTCATAGTCAGGCATGCATATAGATAACTGGATTAATTTTATAAATAATTTTTTGTTCCTTCTCTCCTTGGTGTTGTTCTCTGTGCTATTTTCTTCCGTTGAGTTTACTCTACAAGGTGGCTAGATAGTTAGGTGTGCCCTTGGCCCTAGCTATTCGGAGCCCTCCTTGCACTAGGTGGTATCAGAGCGTTAGGTTCATCCTTGAGAAGATTGGATCGTGTAGTATCCATATCATATTGTAGTATCAAGAAAAACAATATTTTATGCTATGCATAGACTTCTTATGCACTGTCCTCTTCCTAGGCCCCATCTTTTTTACCACAGGCAAATTCAAATTGGGGAGGATACTAAATGAAAATCAAAGGTTGTAGATGTCCATAAATTGCTTACTCCTTTAGTCAATATTCCTCCTCCGGATAAGGTTGTTAATAAAATCTATTGAGGACTTGATGAAGGTTAGTTTAGGCTTGTTCTAGAAGAAGTTGATGAAAATTCTTGAATTTCATGAGAATTCTATTTTTCAATTTTTAGGTTTTGGATTTTCATGTCTATTTGTTAACCTTTCTAGGAAATTTTTGTATAAGACTTGTTTGTCTTCCTAATCTCTAATTCATGGATGACATTTTGGTTAGTTATATTTAGGGTTTCATATTAGTGTTGATAGTTGACATTAAGAAAATTTCATATTATCTAATTCTTCGACATATAAATGTTTAATGTTTCTGTATTTTGATACTCTACTATATATTTTAACTTCTTTCTATTAATGCTAAGTATAGATCTCCGACCTTTTGCCAAAAATAAATAAATAATAAAAGTATATTTATTAATAATTTTAAATAAATATAATAAAATATTATATGAAATAATACTATTAACAATATACTTAATATTGATGAATATTAAAAAGAGGAATATAGAATATTTTTATTTATTTCACCTTCATCTTTGACAAAGTAAAAATTCTTTTTAAAAGAAACATAATTATGTATGACGAACTAGTCTTTTAAGTTTTTTTTTTGCAAGGAGTTAATAATTTATGAGATAAAGAATACATCAAAATGAATTAGTTAAGTTTTTTATTAAAGGAAAATTAGTTTTGAAGGGACCAAAAACCCTTTCACAATTTAAAAGAAACCAACTAAAAGATCTAGATGCTAACCATCTGCTAGACAATAGATAAGAAAGAGGACAAAAACATGGGAACAACACCCAAAGAACCTACAAACCCTTTTATAGACTGCCTTTTTTTTCATAATTTCTTCATTAATACTACAGACCTTATTGAAAATGCTATTAGTATGCGTGATCCCCTTATCTTCACTTCATAATTTGGTTGCAGTTCTGGGCAGCAAGACCATCTCTTTCTCCATCCTAGCCGCACCACTATCCTCAACAAGATCGTTGTGCTTCTTTGTCACACCTTTGTCATCTAATTGATATTTTTTGATCAATTTGACATTGATAGAAGGGGAATTCAAGGTAACATTAGATATATGAAATGTAAATATTCTACATGTTCATTAAGTTTCTTGAGGCCCTTAGTAGTATTGTCCATGGCCATTTTAGTCGCATCAATACGTGCTCTCAACTTATCATGAATTTTATTTATGGATTCCTCTAGCTTCTACATGTGAATCTTATGTCTTCCTTAAGATATTTGATGCCCTTATCTAGAGTCTAGGTACTATCCATGATCTTATCCAAACTTTGGATTGAGGGAGACATATTAACTTTATCTTTCAAAATATTAATTTGTTCACAAATCCACAAGAATAGAGCATTTTGACCATCCAACACATCTTTAACATTTACATTTATATTTGAACTCTCTTGGACTGACAAACCATTTTTAGTTGGAGTATCCTTCCTTGCATTAATAGGAATATAAACATGGATCCCCATATCCAAATCCCCCAAACTCAGAGATTAGGAAACAAGGGAAATTGGGGTCACATAATTTTAAAGATTTAATTTAGATTTATTAGTACAAGAATATTTCCTCTCATCCCCAACTAAAATGGACCCAAAAGGAATTTTTCCTTTGGCTTTAGTAGACACACCCAATTCGGATTTACCTCTCCCCTTGCCCCCAACACTAGGATCCAAAGAGTGAGGTACACAATCATCCAAATGGGTATAGTTCGAGTCCTCATCATCAGTGAAAATAATATTCTTATAGGAAGAGGAGGTAGTTGAAGGGCACTTTTGATTATATACAAATGAAATACCTCCTCATCATTGGAAGAATCTTCTTCCTGGTTAGAAGAGGAATTCCCATAATGAACCCTAACATTCTTCTTAACTCAATGCCTATTTTAGGGGGAGGGTTTTTCTCAACATACAAAGCCTTAGAATGTTCCATTATAGGTAAAATAAGATCCTCATGAAGGATTGGGGAAGTAGACTTTTTTAGCATGGGCTTTAAGATTATGGCACAAAGAAGAAAATAAATAAAAGGGAATCAAGATGCATTTGTTATGCTTGAAGTGATTGAGAATAAAAAAATGATAACTAAAGAGACTGCAAAACTTTCCATCTAGGTTTACATACCACATAATTACCTCAGCCACATCTTCCCATGGAGCTTTAAGGGAAGATTTGTCATATCCCCCATTTGTTGTCCTTTTAACTTTATCTCTCTCACCAAGTTGGAGGAAAAATTTTACTACTTCATTCGCACATTTCCTATCTTTGTAAAACTCTCTTCCCCCCACCAACGTATTAGAGATTGTAGTAATTAATTCCTCATTAATTTCAAGCTCTAAACCATATACCTTCAAAATCCTTGCATTCTACCCTTCAACAAAAGCTTTAGACACTTGAGAATCTGCACCATGCAACCTTTCCATGTAACCATTAAGACCTCTGACAAAGAGCTCACTCCAAATTGAGTGAGTGTTCAATCATTTATTATATACAATGAGCTCCAATATATTTCTATCATCCCCCATTTTTCAATGTTATACAAATAGCCCAAAATTAGAGAAACGAGGCACCCAATTCTCAAAACTACTAGGATAACCAAACACAATGTAATAAAAGAGAGCCACATCAAAACTCCATTTCCACATATAAAACATCATTTCCAAGATGAAATTCAATTTAGCACTCCCCACAATCATTTCAGACAAGCATTTGAATCTTAACATGAATATTGTCATTAACTCCCCAATTTATCATATGTTGATAATTCACCCCTAGATTAGCTAATCTGTCCACCACATGATTACCCTCTAAGTCCACATAGGTGACCTTATATTCATCAAACATATTTATAATTTGGATGCTATCTTTAATCAAATATTTAATTGTCCAAAATGTTACAAGTTCTTCTTCCACTCTATCTGTCAGTTATTTAGATTTGAAGTTGCTTATTTCCTATTACATTTCTACATGCATCTAAATCTTTCCTAATTTGCATTTCCATTCTTATCATCATTTTCCATTTCAAAATTACATATATTTAGCAAAGGAAATCATTTTCCACATTTAGTGCTTCAGTCACCTCTTGAGCCTATTGGGGGCATCTTCCTTCCAAACGTGCAATCTTGAAAAGGGAGGTGATTTACCCTCTAGTCTTACATTTCTTCCCTTTCCCTATTTTTTGGTGAACTTGAATTTTCTTACATACTCTTGATTTTATTTCTAGATCTACTTTGTATGCATTGCATTAATTACTATTTACATTACATCTTTGCTACATTTTATGCATTTAGATATTATTTGTGTGCATTACATTATTCTATTGTATGCATCCATTTCCAAAAAAAAGGACATTAAAATTTCTTATTATTTTCTCCCATTTCATTTAAAGTAATAAAAAAAATCATTTCATGCATTAGATAGTAATCAATGCATTTCATATAGATCCTTTCATTTCTTTTTTATGCACTTGCATAGGGAAAAAAAATATATAATTTTATACATTTTGCACATGTCATGTTGGTTTTTTCATCATGATTATTTTCTATAGATTAGGGTATGTGCAAGATCATGGTATACCAAACTATGGCCTTAAGTGGCAATGAAAAATTAGAAAATCAAGGTTAGTCAACTTGACTTAAAAATTTGAACATCTTATGAACCTTGTGAAAAAGTTGTAAGAATAGAATCTATAAGAAATTGAATGTAGTTTCTAAACTACTAGCTCTTGTCTGAAAAAAAAATAATCTAATTTTTCAAAATTTTAGATTTCAATGCAGTGGTACGAAAATTTTAGGGAATGGATAAAAAGTACATGTATGTGTGACCACCTTAATCACAATCAAATGATGATATATTTTCCCAAGATTCTAGATATAAGTAGTAGATTCATGCCCAGATGTGACACATATTTTTTTGTAATGTTTTGCCAAATAAATAATTAATTATGAATTTTCTACTACAACTTTTTAAGAATTAAAAAACTCTCATGTCTGACCACCTTAACTAATTCTAAACTTTAAAAAATTGAAAATTTTTTTTCCTTATAGTAGCCGAAGCATAGAATGTGACGAATGTTTCGGATTTCAAAAAGGTTAAATGGTTTGAAAGTTATAGTTGTTTTTCAATCAGTATGTCAATTATGACTTTAAAGATAACTCAATTAAAAAATAATTAATAATTACTTACTGAACTCAAAATTTGACAACAATTATATTGATGGAAAGCTGATAATGTATTTAAGAAACCCTTTTCATTTCATCAATTTCGAGTGAAAAAATAGTCGTTAGCTACATGGTCGAAGTCTCGATATCAAAAACAATATGCTAAACATGCCTAATGGGTTGACCATTCACGTTTGGCATTGCCCAAGGCAAATAACAAACCTAATCGAACATCTAGAAATTTTAGATATCCGATAATATTAGATATCTGAAACTTCCCGCCTAATTCAAAATTTCATTTGGACTAGTTTTTTCAATTTCAAAGTACATATTAAATTGTATTTTTATAAATTTCAAGTTACATATTAAATTGTATTTTTTTATGTTAATATTAATTTAGTTGAGTATTTTTTTCAATTTTAAGTTATATATTACAATTTTTTTTTAAAATATTAATATTAAATAATAATAGCATAGCATTAGTATTATAATATAAATTTTTATATTAAAGTATGTATTATATTATTATTATTTATTTCTCTATTGTATAATAGTATAATTTTAACTTATTAAATATTTATATTATATGTTCAATATTATACCTAAGGGAGAGAGGGAGAGAGGGAGAGAGAGAGAGAGAGAGAGAGAGAGAGGTGCAGGGCACCTAGGTAAGTCTACTTGGTAACCTATGGTCCCTAGTGTTGATTTTTGGCTTGTAGTGGCCTTAGCTAAGCCACTAGTGCAATAAGGAGACTAGTTGGTCTCTAGTGTGTTTGGTTAGTTGTTAGCTCTTTCTTGGTTTCCCTAAGTCCTAGTTGAGTCTTGTTGAGTCAGATTTGGCCAACTTAGCCAAAGTGCCAAATAAGTGGAAAATGTTGTAAATTGCCTCTTTAATGTTTTCAGAGGTTGAATATGGTCTTAAGGACCCTAGAATGCTCAGTAGTGAGTCACACAAGGGTGTGACCAAGTGGTTTTCTAAGCCACAAAAAGTAGCTATGACAACTTTAAAAGTTGTCATGACAACATTTCATAAAACCTAGTAAATGGCTCAAGAAGGACCAAATCTGGACCCAAAGGTCCTAACTCATGGGATTGGGTATATAATGTTGAAAAACCCTAATTTAGAGCATTGGGAGTTGAGTTGTATGAAAATCAAGGTCTGGAGTGGGAGTTTACTGTCTAATCTTTGTGTAGAGCTTGAAGGATTTTGTGTAACAGAGCTAGTAAATGGATTAATGGAGTGACTGTAACTATTGCATGTGTTATATTAGCATGTTATTTTATTATTAGTGGTGGTAGTTGATCATTTTGATAGGTTTTAGCATTAGTTCTTTAATCTTTTGTTTCCTTGCTTGTCTCGAGTTGGTCCAGAAAGGGATTTGTAAAATGGTGTGCTAGGTCACTCTACCACCGTACAACTTGTACGACCCTTTGGGATCTGTGACTAGACTCCTTATGTAACATAATGGTGCAAGGATGGGCCCTAGAAAGCATGGAAATCATTTTTAATGTGATGCCCTAGGTTAGCCAGGAGTGCATGGCTAGGGATCACAGTGTGTTGCAAAGCTATGAAGAGCAATTGAAATCATTAATTACTTCAATCCAAGAATGTGGAGAGGAGCTCAGATGTGTTAGGAAGCATCTCTAGTAGTGAGAAGCCTTGGTGAAAGGTTTGGACATGAGAAACATCAAACCCTCACCGGTTCAGTCAGAGAACAAGGAAACCCTTATTTTTAGGCCTATTTCTAGGAAACCCCTGTACGAACAGGTTGGAGGAAGGAGACCAAAAGAATCTAAAAACCCTTCCAAAAGGGTACTCAAATCTACAATTGTTTTTGTACCTTGTTAGGATAATTTTTGTGCTAGAAGCCAAAAGGTGTCCAATTAGGCCTAATAGCCTTGTAGCCCCTTTTGGGATAGTCAACAAGGAAATCTTGATAGCAATAGGGTTTTCCTTGAAAGAAGTGGAATCAAACATGATTTTAGACCTTATTCTAAATGAAGTAACCCTCCTCTCCATTTGAGGGTCAGTGCAGACAAAGAAAATCCATATTTTGAGGATGATGGTACTAGAAGGCACCCATGGAGTGATATGAAGGAAGCTTGATTCAACATCGGTGTTAGCAAGTTGAATGGAAAAGGATTGTAAATTGTGAATCCTTGTGGGGACACTAGGTTAGTGCCCTATAGGCTACAAATATAGCCTTTTGTGATCCTAGAAGAGGCTAGGATAGAGAAAGCAAGACTTGTGTTACACCAGATTGGTATCAGAGCAAGGTTAAAGATTTAGAGGTTAGTGTATGTCTCTATATACTAGTGAATCAGTAGGGGAGAGCACTATGGTGAAAAATGTAGAGCTAGCTAGAGAGGTGGAAGAGAAAAAGGAGAGGAATAGACTCTTTGAAGATGCCATGGATGAGATGAGGATCAAACTCCAAGAAGTAGTTGATCAAAGATCCCTAGAACAGAATAAAGATGCTAAAAATAGTGATAGAGGTAAACAACTTTTGGATGAAGATGATATCATCCCTGAACCAAACCATCCAATAAATGAGGAACCATTCTTGAAAGTAATCATAGCATTGAATGCAAAGGCATTTGAGGGAATACCATTATTCAGTGGGAAAATAGACATTGAAACAGTCATGGAATGGATTAAGGGAATGGAAAACCATTTTGAGTTTGAAGGGGTGATGGAATCCCAAAAGATCAAGGTTGCCCAATCAAGATTAAGAGGATCATCCTTAACATGGTGGATGTACCTAGAAGATGAAAGAGTCAGGATGGGAAAGCTACCTATAGAAAATTGGAATGACCAAGGTGAAGGAAAACTACATGCCTGAAGACTATGAAATACAACCTCACAAGAAGAGACAAGGATTGAAAAAAAGGACTTAGATGTGGCCTCTTATACATAGGAGTTTCAGAAGCTATGCCTTAGGTGCAGGATCCAAGAAGAGGAATCCATTAAGGTAGCCAAATATTTGAGTGGTCTCAAATGGAACATCCAGGAGGAGATAAGCTTGTGGACTCCAACCACTATCCAAAAGTGCCACCAGTTAGCTCTCAAGGTTGAAGAGAGGAACAAGAAGAAGGGAGACTCCAATAATAGGGGTAGAGGCAAAGGTAGAGATCAATTGGGTCACTGAGGTGGTTATCAAAGTAGGGGTAATGAGTAGAGAAACCAAGGAGAATCCAAGCTGAGCGAGCATGGAGGTGAAACCAATCCAAGAGGGGGTAATTCTAGAGGTAGAGGTACACAAGGAGGCCCTAATAGAGTAAGAGGTACAGGAAGGAGAAAATCATACTTTGTAAGTATGAAATGTTACAATTGTGGCCAGTTGGGTCACCTGACTTATAGGTGCCCTAATAAGATTACCTCATCAAATAGTGGAAAGAGGATTGCATATGCCCATGAAGACACAACAAGTGTCAAGACACTTGAGGTTGACGATATTGAATAAGAAATGGGAGAAAATTTAATGTTCAAGAGGATTTTGATCAGACAATCAGTTAAGGATGAACCCAAACATAGGAGAGCTTGTTTAGGATGAGGTGTAAAATTCTTGGCAAAGTGTATAAGGTGATTGTTGATTCAGGCTCCACTGACAATATTATATCAGAAGTTGTGAACAAACAAAAATTGGAGAAGATCCCTCATGTCAATCCATATAAGGACAAGCTACTTTTTGATGTGTTGCCTATGGATGCATGCCACTTGCTATTAGGTAGGCCTTGGAAATTTGATAGGAGTGTAGTGTATGATGGAAAGGAGAACTCCATATCTTTCAAGAAAGATAACAAGACTTTCAAGATTCAATCCTTGTTGGAAGAGGATGAATCTTAGTCCAAGACTCCTAGAATATTGATGAGTGGTAGGAAAGAGTTCATAAAATCCCTCAAGGATAAGGATAGTGATGAGTATGCTATTCTACTCAAACACAAAGAGGAGGAGAAAACCAAAACACATCCATTACCATCAACGATTCAATAGTTTCTTGAGAAGTACAAAGACATAGTCAGTGATGGTACCCTGACAACCTTACCTCCTAGGAGAGTGATAAGTCATCAGATAGACTTTGTACCAGGTGCATCATTGCCTAATAAGGCATCTTACAAGCTCACTCTAGAGAAAAACTTGGAGGTGGCTAGACAAGTGTAAGAACTTTTGGATCAAGGGTTGATTAGGAAGAGCATAAGCCCTTGTGCAGTCCCAGTTATGTTGGCATCAAAAAAAGGTGGAAAGTGGAGGCTTTGTATAGACTCAAGAGCCATAAATAGGATCACAATCCTGTATAGGTTCCCCATACCTAGAATTGAGGATTTAATGGACTGTCTTGGAGGGGCAATGTACTTCACAAAATTGGACCTCAAAAGTGGATACCATCAGATTAGAATCAAGGATGGAGATGAGTGAAGACAACCTTTAAGACCATTGATGGGCTATATGAGTGCAGAGTTATGCCATTTGGCCTCTCGAATGCACCCAGCACATTCATGAGGCTCATGAATGAAGTACTTAAGGATTTCACAGGGATATTTTTGGTAGTATATCTAGATGATATACTCATTTTAATTAAGACAACTAAAGAGCATTTGAAACATGTGGAGATGGTCCTAAGAAGGCTGGAGGAGGATACGTTATCCATCAACCTAGAAAAGTGTGAGTTTTTCAAACAAGATCTTATTTACTTGGGGTTTTTAGTAGCCCATGGATCATTGAAAATGGATCCAAGCAAGGTGGAAGCTATCTTAACTTGGCCTACACCAACCACAACAATAGAGATAAGGAGCTTTCATGGGTTAGCTCAATTTTATAGAAAGTTCATAAGGCAGTTTAGTGGTATTTGTGCACCAATGGTGGAAACCATCAAAGTTGGTCCCAAGACCAAGTTTAAATGGACTTCTACAGAAGACCAAGCACTCAAAAGGCTGAAGGAAAAAGTAGCAACACAACCTATCCTTAGGCTGCCTAGTTTTAGTAATTGTTTACCTTGGAGTGTGATGCTAGTGGGATGGTAGTAGGGGGTGTGTTAAGCCAAGAAGGTAGGCCAGTAGCCTTCTTTAGTGAGAAGCTAAATGAAGCTAAGAAGAAGTACTCTTCTTATGATTTAGAATTGTATGCTTTGGTACAATCTATAAGAAAGTGGAGACATTACTTGCTACCAAAGGAGTTTGCAGTGTTTACTAACAACCAGGCCCTTAGCTACATAAATACACAAGCGAAATTGAGCAATATACACTTGTGTGGATGGAATATCTTCAAGGATTCACTTTCACAATCAAGCTGAAAAAGGGGCAATTGAATAAGGTTGCAGATGCACTAAGTAGAAGGTTGCTGACCATCCAAGAAGTTCAACTCAATAGCATTGGGATAGAGAGTTTCAAAAACCTCTATAAGGATGATGAATAATTTGGTGAAGCCTACAAGGTATGCTCTATTTTTCAGAATCATTTTCATAGAAAGTTTTTTGATTTTACCTTGTAAAGTGGTTTGTTGTTTAGGGGAAATCAGTTGTGTGTTTCCAAGGGATCCATGAGGGAAAACCTCATACAAGAAAAGCATAATGATAGCTTGAGTGGTCATTTTGGGGTGAACAAAACCATAGATCTTGTACAAAGGTTTTACCATTGGCCAAAGTTGGTTAGAGATGTCACCAAATATGTTGAGCAATGTGTAGTGTGCATGAAGGAAAAAGGAGGATCTAGCAATGCAAGTTTGTACCAACCTTTACCAGTCCCAAATAGACCATGGGAGTGTGTGAGCATGGATTTCATTGTGGGCTTACCCAAGACAAAGCATGGTCATGACAACATCTATGTTGTGGTAGAAAAATTTAGTAAGATGGGTCATTTTATACCTTGCAGGACTACACATGATGCTAGTAACATTGCTCATTTTTTCTTTAAAGAAATTGTAAGAATCTATGGACTACCTCTAAGTATTGTTTCAAATAGGGATGCCAATTTCATGAGCCACTTTTGGAAAACATTGTGGAGTAGATTGGGTACCAATATCTCATTTGGTTTAGCTTACCACCCTCAGACTGATGGCCAAACTGATGTGGTTAATAGATTCTTAGGAAACTTGCTGAGGTTCCTAACCAAAGAGTATGGAAAGACATGGGATGTGGTTCTTCCCCAAGCAGAGTATGCATACAATGATAGTGTGAACAAGACTACCAATAAGAGTCCATTTGAAGTTTTTTATGGGATGCACCCAAGGGGTGTATGTGAGCTCAAAGATCTTGGAGCCATGGAATATAGGAGTGGTCATCCTAAATACTTCACTCAAACCATGAAGGAAATCCAAGAACAGGTTAGGAAGAACATCCTAGAATCAACTCAAAAGTTGAAGGTGAAGATAGATGAGAAAAGAAAGAATGTTTAGTTTGAAGTAGGAGAAAATGTCATGGTTCATTTGAAAAAGTCAAGGCTGCAAAAAGGTGTGTCTACAAAGTTGCAGATGAAGAGAGTGGGTCCCTGTAAAGTCCTAGCCAAATATGGGGCGAATGCATACAAATTAGACCTGCTAAGTGGACTGAACATCTCCTCGATGTTCAATGTATCTGATTTGATCAAATTCAAGGGTCCTCTCACCAAGCTGGATATCAACAGTGAAGAGATTCATGTTGATGTAGAACCTCATGCACTACCTCCCAAGGTGCATCTAGAAGCAGAGAAGGTCTTAGACTCAAGGGTCAAGAAGACCGCTAGACATAAGGTGTACATGGAACACCTCATTCAGTGCAAGAACAAACCTAAATCAGAGGCTACATGGGTTAAAGATACGAACTTCAATAATCTCAGCATCTCAGAGGACATCTTAGTCACAAGAGTGACTTGAGCTTTTGTTTGTGGGGGAGTATGGTGTAGGGCACCTAGGTAAGGCTACTTGGTAACCTAGGGTCCCTAGTGTTGATTTTTGGCTTGTAGTGGCCTTAGCCAAGCCACTAGTGCAATAAGGGGAGTAGTTGGTCTCTAGTATGTTTGGTTAGTTGTTAGCTCTTTCTTGGTTTCCCTAATTCCTAGTTGAGTCTTGTTGAGTCAGATTTGGCCAACTTAGCCAAAGTGCCAAATAAGTGGAAAATATTGTAAAGTGTTGTAAATTACCTCTTTGATGTTTCAAAGGTTGAATATGGTCTTAAGGACCCTAGAATGGTTAGTAGTGAGTCACACAAGGGTGTGACCAAGTGGTTTGCTAAGCCACAAAAAGTTGCTGTGACAACTTTGAAAGTTGTCATGACAACTTTAAAAGTTGTCATGACAACATTTCATAAAACCTAGGAAATCACTCAAGAAGGCCCAAATCCCGACCCAAAGGTCCTAACTCATGGGATTGGGTATATAATGTTGAAAAAACCTAATATAGAGCATTGGGAGTCGAGCTATATGAAAATCAAGTTCTGGAGCAGGAGTTTATTGTCTAATCTTTGTGTAGAGCTTGAAGGATTTTGTGTAACAGAGCTAGTAAATGGATTAATGGAGGGACTGTAACTATTGATGTGTTAGATTAGCATGTTATTTGATTATTAGTGGTGATAGTTGATCATTTTGATAGGTTTTAGCATTAGTTCTTTAATCTTTTGTTTCATGGCCTGTCTCGGGTTGGTCCTGACATAGTTTTGTAAAATGGAGTGCTAGCTCACTCTCCCACCATACAAATTGTACGACCCTTTGGGATCTGTGACTAGAATCCTTGTGTAACATAATGGTGCAAGGATGGGCCCTAGAAAGTATGGGAAGCATTTTTAATGTGATGCCCTAGGCGAGCCAGGAGTGCATGGCTAGGGATCACAGTGTGTTGTAGAGCTATGAAGAGTGATTGAAAGCATTCATTACTTCAATCTAGCATGTAGAGAGGAGCTCAAATGTGTTAGGAAGTATCTCTAGCAATGAGAAGCCTTGATGAAAGGTTTGGACATGAGAAACATCAAACCCTCACTGGTTCAGTCAGAGAACAAGGAAACCCTCATTTTTAGGCCTATTTCTAGGAAACCCCTATACAGATAGGTTGGAGGAAGGAGACTAGAAGAATCTGAAAGCCCTTCCAAAAGGGTACTCAAATATGCAATTATTTGTGTACCTTGTTAGGAGAATTTTTATGCTAGAAGCCAAAAGGTGTCCAATTAGGCCTAATAGCCTTGTAGCTCTTTTTTGGGACAATCAACAAGGAAATCTTGATAGTGATAGGGTTTGCCTTGAAAGAAGTGGAATCAAACATGATTTTAGACCTTATTCTAAATGAAGTAACCCTCCTCTCCATTTGAGGGTCAGTACAAACAAAGAAAATCCATATTTTGAGGATGATGGTGCTAGAAGGAACCCATGGAGTGATATGAAGGAAGCTTGATTCAACATCGGTGTTAGCAAGTTGAATGGAAAAGGATTATAAATTGTGAATCCTTGTGGGGAAACTAGGTCAGTGTCCTATAGGCTAGAAATATAGCCTTGTATGATCCTAGAAGAAGCTAGGATAGAGAGAGAAAGACTTATGTTACACAAGAGAGAGAGAGAGATTTTGACAAAATTTTGGCTAGAGATTTTGGATATTCAATAATATCGGATATATGATATTTTCAGATATCTGATATTTTTGGATATTCGATTCTTTTTACTGGTGAAAAGTAAAAACTATATTCTCTGGGTCCCTCCAGAGAGGCACATTTTTCTCCAGAGAATCATGGGACTGGAGTTGTAGAAAATCACATTTTTCTTTAGAGAAGACAAAAATCCACTTTTTCCACTTGTTGGTTGGATTTTCTCTATTACCAAAGGTTTTTGCATCACCTTTTTGGTCTCACTATGGGGCGTAGTAGTTGTTGAAAGCATAAACAGAAGAGGAAACTCACAAATGAAGAGATTGAAGTGTATAGAGAAATGGATAGGGTTTCCCATCGGAACAAGAGACAAGGTATGTTAAATATTAATGAATATGTTGGCATAGACCCACCTTTGAATGTGGTTTCAAGTGAAGAACATGAATTTGAAATGATTTATGACAATAATATTTAAAATGAGAATGTAGGGATTGAAGATAAAAATGTAGTTTTTGAAAATGAACATGTAGATGTGGATAATGGAACTGTGGACATTGAGAATGGCAATCCACCAATTGAATATGAAGGAATTGACAATGATAATGGTACACAAGAACCAAATCAATGTAACACATCTCCAAATTATATGAGAAATGAAGTCCCTTGGGAGGAAGAAAGACAAATTTCAAAATTGAGACATTCAAGAACAACTAAATGGTTACTTGAAATTGATGAGAACATAATGAGAAATTTTGATGGCAAGAGATCAGAAAGAACCATTCGGTTGTGGGTTTCAAAACTTTTTGATCAATTTTTTAGCCACAAGATGTTGGTTGAGCAATGTCAAATGTTTGTGCAATTGTTAAAGATGCAGAAGATGAGATGTATACTAGTCAAATTGAAGATTAGTGTGAACAAGAAAAAGGAGAGGAATGCTATTATTGTGAGAAATATTTTTAGTGCTCTCAATTCCATTGGGAAGACTACCAAGGAAAAAGATAAGAGAGCTGCTAGGAGGGTTATTAGAACCCCCTTAGTAAGTCATGATTTGAGAAAGGCTCGTTTGATGAGACAAACTTGTGTTGACTTGAATCTAAATTGTAAAAATTTGGATAGAGGACTTGCAATAAGAGAAAAACTTGATGATCCTCTTCAAAATGATACATGGGCTTATGGTGGGAGACTTTCATGTTGTGATAAGAAGCTTACTAATGTTGTGAAGGATCAAATTCAACTATTTTGGCAATCTAACTCAAGAGTATCACCAAATGTGAAGGATGTCTCGAAGTTGATAATTGGCATTCGAGACCGCACCCCACATCCCAAACATTATTTGGAGGTGAGTCAAAAATGTTGTTCAAAAAAATTTGTGAGACATATCCAACATTGCAAATATCAGAAAGATCTTTTGAAGCTGTCAAGCCTTTTTTTTGTGTGCCTCTTAAGATTCAAAATACTTGTTGTTGCAAATATCATGTGGAGTTTTCAATGCACCATGAATTGCTACGATCTCTTCATTCTAGTTTGCATACTAGTGAAATGTTGGAGGAGTGTGGTGCAAGTGCTCTTCCAAAATCATTAAGAGACTTGCTAGATCATTTTTATGTCCTAGAGATGATGGATGTTTCTTTTATAGAAAAAATTTCTTAAATGACAAGTGCTCAGAGTGTAGTGGGCTAGTGAAGTTTGTTGAATATTTTCATGAGGGCTGCAAAAATGATTTTGGAAAGACAATTGTCCACAAAAGGTATATGAAACCATTAAATATACATTAAAAAGTGGAGGCGAAGGCTCTAGATGTGAGTTGGTTACAAAAGAATGCAATGTAGTTGATTTTATTTCAGATTTCAAGAAGAATTTTTTTTATAAGTATGCAAGGCATAGTCACAGGTCTCAATGGTTGGATCAACAATTCAGGATGTGTAAGGACACTTTCCTGATTGGCACTATTATATCAGTTGTTGACTTTGTAGAGAACTATACATTGTAACCCCAAAATGAGTTGCAAGCTCAATATTACAATTCTATTCAGGTTGCTATTTTTGTGCACATAACATAGAGACATTTCCCTGATAGTACAAAAGATGACCAGAAGATAATCAGAGAGTACTACTTTTATATGAGTGATGATATATCTCACTCATCTGAGTATGTACAGCATTTCTTTGAGTGGGTGTGGGAAAATAATATCGCTATGGATAGACATCTCATTTGGTCAGATAACTGCACATGTCAATTCAAAAATGCTCATATGTTTTATTGGTTATGTAGAATGCATGTAGAAAGAGGTCTACCTCATATTTGGAGTTTTTTTGAGGCCAGTCATGAAAAATGGGAGCATGATGGAGCAGGTGCATGCGTAAAGAGAGCACTAGTTAAGGAGAAACTGAGGATTTCATGTGCAGAAATCCTTGATGCTCGTTCTATTGTTGATTGGTGTACTTCAACATTGTCACAAGGGGGACTCTTGATTTAGTGGTGTGTAGATTCTTTTGGTTGGTTGAGTTGGACATGATAGGAGATAGGTTGGATTGTCAAACTATGAAAGATTCTTCAAAAATGCATTCATTTCAAAGCTTAGATGCTAGTACATGGACCATTTGGACACGAGAGTTGGCTTGTTATTGTCTGAGTTGTCTTTAGTGTGATTGGGATTAGTGTGAGTCAAGTGAGTGGGTTGATACATGGGTTCCACATTCTCTTACTCATTTATCTCTCATAGTCTCTATAATAAATGATGACATGGATTTTTCACTTGATTATGACCATCTTTTAGATATTCTACAGCCAGGGCATGTTTTGCATTGTTTGCACCACAAGGGAATGATGAGAGATCATATTACTTGTTAGCACATTGTGTATGAGGAAAGCATAAACTTGCACAACCGATGACAGATGATGGTATATATGTTCACATATCCAATAGGATCACATGTTGTTACAGGAACATGGTTGCACACATATATGATTAGAAATAATGACATTCCTGCATTTGAAGACTACGAGAAGCACACACCATTCTCATGTATTCACACCTTCTTATAGAAACCAATGTTAAGTTGTTGAAACATCAAGGAAAACCAAAGACAAAGGAACTTTGGACTATTAGTACTGCTGATCATGAAGCAATATTGAATACCCTCAAGCAGAGAGATGACCCTTTAGGCACACTTTAGTAGGTAAGTTCAACTCAAGTTGCAAGATTTTCCATGTTTATTACGATTGCGTTCAATAAATTAATTATAGTTTTTTTCTTTATTTGTTTGAGCGAATAAACTTGCAGGTTTTGTATGTGGATTTTAAATGTAGTTGGATACATATATGATAGATATAGAAGATTGAGGTGTGCATTTGATTAGCCCACCTTTTATGATGGTAAACTTCACTATGCATTAGCTAGTCATGTTCTTTGGTTCGTTTAGTTATACATTCATAATTTTTTTCTCAACCTATATAAACTTCTTATATTCTCTATTAAATTTTCTTCTGTCTTTTGAATGCAAGGATTGGAATGTAGATTTCATCGAGTACCATGTGTTAAACTTATACATTTTAGGAGCGGAAATGACACTTATTTTTTATATATAGTTGTGTAATTTGCATATTTAGATGTCAAATTTTGTATATAAAAAAATTAATCGAATGTAATGTGCATAGTTAGATGCCAAATTTTGTATATAAAAGCAACAATTGAATGTAATGTGCATATTTAGATGCCAAATTTTGTATATAAAAATTTTGATACAAAATTAGATGCAAAATTTGAAATATAAAAGAGTCCATGGGGTTGATTTGCAAATATTAAGAGCCCACGTTTGTATCGTCTTAATGCCATGTAAATTGCAAAAATTGTGTTTCCTTACTATGAATATTGTATCCTTATGTAATTTTTATTGTCCTAATTTTATATCCTTACATTTGTATTGTCTTAATTCCACGTACATTTGTATCATCGAATGATGTAATAGTTGGAGTCACTGAGTCAAAATTGGTCAAATATGTCCAAAGTAAAATGGTGATTCCTTGGGGTGAAGGGATAGTGTTGAATGATTTCTTTCTGAAACTAAATGGACTGTGCCATTAGCTCCAGTTAGGAGGGTAAATGCTAGTGACATCCCTATTTCGACCACTAAGTCACTAGAATGTTCAGGACCATGCCAGACCAAAGTGTCCCAAGGTGCACTAAGCACAATTGGGCAGTGATCTTTCAAGGCTCATATCTCAGACCCCATGAGAGGTATTGACAAATCGTAAGATGCTACATGACCACATTTTTGAGGCCTACAATAACCTCTCTCCATTGTGAGAGATTCAATTTTTTTTGAATTTTTGATGCTAGTCTCACTTGATGCCAAAACTTGCAGTGAGGGTTAGTTGAAAGTTGCACCACTAAGTTTCTTCCAAACCGTTCGTCCTGACACCAAATTGATTGTGCCATTAGCTCTAGTTGGGTAGGTAAATGCTAGTGACAACCCCATTTTGACCACCGAGTCACTAGAACGTTCGAGACTGTGTCGAACCAAAGTGTCTCCAAGGTGCAATAAGCATGATTGGGAAGCGATCTTTTGAGGCTCATATCTTAGATTCCGTGAGAGGTATTGGTGAAATATGAGATACTAAAAGACCATGTTTATAAGGTCTACAATAACCTCTCTTCATTCTGGGAGATTCAAATTTGTTTGAATTTGACACCCCAGTCTTGTTTGATGCCAAAAATTATAGTGAGGGTCAGTTGAAAGTTACACCACTGGGTTTCTTCCAAATCATTCATCCTAGCACCAAATGGACTATGCCATTAGCTCTAGTTGAACTGGTAAATGCTAGTGACAACCCCATTTTTACCACTGAGTCTCTAGAATGTTCAGGACCATGCCAAACCAAAGTGTCCCCAAGGTGCACTAAGCATTATTGGGCAGCAATCTTTCAAGGATCATATCTCAGACCCCACAAGAGGTATCAGTGAACTATGAGATGCTACATGACCATGTTTTTGAGGCCTAAAATAACCTCTCTCCATTCTGGAAGATTCAAAAAAATTTGAATTTGACATGCCAGTTTTTCTTGATGCCAAAATTTGTAGTGATGGTCAGTTGAAAATTGCACCACTAGGTTTCTTCCAAACCATTCGTCCTGACACCAAATGGACTACACTATTAGCTCTAGTTGGGTGGGTAAATGCTAGTGACAACCCCATTTCAACCATTGAGTCACTAGAACATTTGGGACCATGCGGGACCAAAGTGTCCCCAAGGTGCACTAAGCATGATTGGGAAATGATCTTTCGAGGCTCATATCTCAGACCCCGTGAGAGGTATTGGTGAATTGTGAGATGCTACAAGACCATGTTTCTAAGGCCTACAATAACCTCTCTCCATTATGGGAGATTCAAATTTGTTTGAATTTGGCATGCTAGTCTCGCTTGATGCCAAAACTTGTAATGAGGGTCAGTTGAAAGTTGCACCACTGGGTTTCTTCCAAACTATTTATCCCAACACCAAATGGGCTATGCCATTAGCTCCAATTGGGAAGATAAATTCTAGTGACAACCCCATTTCAACCACTGAGTCACTATAACATTTGGGACTGTGCCAGACCAAAGTGTCCCCAAGGTTTACTAAGCATGATTGGGCAGCGATCTTTCGAGGCTCGTATCTCAAACCCCATGAGAGGTATCGACGAATCATGAGATTCTACAAGACCACATTTCTAAGGCCTACAATAACCTTTCTATGTTCTGAGAGATTCAAATTTGTTTGAATTTAGCACACCAATCTCGCTTGATGCCAAAACTTGCAGTGAGGGTCAGTTGAAAGTTGGACCACTAGGTTTCTTCCAAACCATTCGTCCCGACACCGCTTAGACTACATCATGTTATCACTAGGGATTGCACCCATGATGGCTAAGTATAAAACCCAGCAATCCCGTGAAACATGGGAATACTCTCAAGATGTGGGACTGCTTCTTGAGAATAGACCTCCGGATTAAGGGTCGGCTTCCCTGTTTGTATCACCTGAACTGAACTAAACTTGAAGGGAAAGGGAGAGAGCTTGCATAAAATTGAAATAACTAAAATCTAACTTAGGTGATTTACCAAACTGAATAGATTCACATTCTGAAAAAAAATCACAATATAACTCCAGTACATAACAAGGACTCCACAGCTTCCTCAAATCTGATTTTCTTTTAGAAAAATAATCAGGTGCTGAATGTGAATGAGAAGGAAAGATGATTTTCACAACTCAACACAATATAATGCACACAAATTTGAAAACCTTCCAGAAAACCAATGCTTGCAAAATAATCAAATGAACATAGTACTATGTAAAGGATCAAATTCAATCACAATACATAACACTAAACTCATTAACAATCTCACAAACTGCAGAAAAAGAAGGGACAATTTTTCTATTAGCTGGAATAAAAAGGAGCTACAATATCAGATTGCTTCACAAGAGCTACAAAATTCACCTCCTGAGAATGAGGGAATGAAGAACTCCCCTCAATCACATAAGTGAGAGGCATAAAAAGAAACCAAAGAATCTGCATTCAAATCCCACAACCACCTAAAAATGGAAGAACTCTCCAAATAGGCCCATGAAGATGCCTCATAAACATGGATGCTAGATTCCTGGATTTGTAGGGGTAAGGGGAAAATTGAAAATCCTAAAAAAGATAAGCCATTAAAGTCTACCCTATCCCCTAATCATGCTTTGGTAGATAATATTTGAACAAGATGATTTATAAAACATCACTTGTCAAATATTTTACAATATAAAATATGCATGATTTTACATTAAATGTCCCATTTTAATAATGGCCCCTAATGAAATAGACAACAATAACACCTAAGTGTTTAGGGGTCACATTATTTAATCACAAAAAATAACTAGGACTTAGGGGTATAAGACTATATCTCCAATTTTACCTTCTAGAAAATGACTTTCCTTTTTGAAAATATTCTTCAATTTTTTAATAAAAGTCCATTTTCCTTTTATTCCCCTCTAATTAGAAATTTTTTTTAAAAAACCTTTAAATAATATGCCTTAGCATATACCCCACCTTTATATGTTTATAAAATAAACATTCCAAAAAAACCATTTTAAAAATTTTTAGAAACACCTCCAAAATCTTCTTTCTTGCCTTTTAAACTTCTCTCTCTTTGCAAAATCACGTGCCTTAAGGGAATTTCGTATGGGAAAGGATATTTTCACTTGGGAAACTTTCTATTTGACTTAGCTTTTCATGGATTAGCATTCGAAAGTGCTATGTAAGCCAAGGGGCAAGTTTATTTCCTCATTTCTATTGCAAAGTTTGCTGTTTTCATTTTCTCTTTTCAACTTTGCTCAGGGCTGCTCCTTCTTCATTTTTTCATTTCTTTGGAAGCATTATTTTCTGGTTTTTCCTTCATAGCATGATCATGATCAAGCTTGCTGCTATTTTTATCATGGAGGGTATCATATAACTGCTCTTTTGATGATTATGTATTGCAGATTTTTGTTTATATAGATGCAGATTTTGTATCACTGTTGTGCCCTTTTCTTTGAGAGATACATATGAAAATGTATCATATTTGTAGCTTGATTTTTAAAAATACTGATTTCTGAGATATGCATACAAATTAGGACTTTGATTTTGTTGATATTCATATCCAAATGCTGCTTTGTTTAAGATATATGCAGATTTTGTATTGCTCCATTTTCTTCATTTTTTCAATAATTTGTTTCTCTCTATCATAGAATCAATGAAGATGATCATATCACACTTCTCATTGTGATGTTGGTCTCTGTATAATACCTCTTTCATTTTTCATGTATGAGCACTGGATCTCACTTCCCACACATGACACAAACAAGTTAGTAAAAACATGGTACTTTTCTTCCTCCTGCAGCATCCTTCTGAGTGTGCACATGTCTAGAGCATGGTTCCCTTCTAGAGATGTATGGCTTGATTATGCACATGCATGAATGTAGATGAGAATATGTAATAGGATATCATGCATTTCTTAGATCCCTTGGATCTAACCTCATTTTGTTTCTTCTTGGAGGTTCTTAGATCAAGTAGGAGCACACTGGATTCACACCCTGGTTATCCTTCCATCATTTCTTTAGGAAATGTTTGGTACCCTATTGTTTATGTTCATTCATGCATATGTCTATACTTATTCTTTCAATTCTGGCAATGGCTATGCTCACGACATGTGTGAGCTCAGATAAATGTTCTTCCTTTTTAGTTCTTTCCTTTTGTACAACATATTAATGATACTGGCACATGTAATCTTAGATGTAGTTTATCTCTTTCCCTTTCATGTACTTTGCAATGAAAATGAACACAAATATTAAGCAAGATCACTTAATAACACAAACTAGGGTACTGTAGCTCATCTAGTAATTAGGCTTCGAAAATGTGCAAAAATATGACAACATTCTGGTGACCTCTATTGACTACATCATTAGCTCCATTTGGGTGGGTAAACACTAGTGACAACCCCATTTCGACCATTGAGTCACTAGAATGTTCGGGACCATGCCAAACCAAGATTTCCCCAAGGTGTGCTAAGCACGATTGGGCAATGATCTTTTGAGGCTCGTATCTCGGATCTCGTGAAGGTATCAAAAAACTATGAGATACTGCAGGACTGCATTTTTGAGGCCTACAATAACCTCTCTCCATTCTGGAATATTCAAATTTGTTTAAATTTGGCACAGATGTCTCGCTTGATGCGAAAAATTTCAATGAGGGTCAATTGAAAGTTGCACCACTGGATTTCTTCCAAACCGGTCATCCTAGCACTGAATGGACTATACCATTAGCTTTGGTTGGATGGGTAAATGCTAGTGACAACCCCGTTTCAACCACTGAGTCACTAGAACATTCTGGACCATGTTAGACCAAAGTATCCCCAAGGTGCACTAAGCATGATTGGGCAGCAATCTTTCGAGGCTCGTATCTCGGACCCTATGAGAGGTATCAAAAAATTGTGAGATGCTATAGGATTACATTTATGAGGCCTACAGTAACCTATCTCCATTCTGGGAGATTCAAATTTTTTTGAATTTGGTACGTCTGTCTCGCTTGATGCCAAAACTTGCAGTGAGGGTCAGTTGAAAGTTGCACCACTAGGTTTCTTTCAAACCGTTCATCTTGGCACCGAATGGACTGTTCCATTAGCTCCGGTTGGGCAGGTAAATGCTAGTGACAACACCTTTTTGACCACTGAGTCACTTGAACATTCTGGACCATGCCAAAACAAAGTGTCCCCAAGGTGCACTAAGCACGATTGGGAAGCGATCTTTTGATGCTTGTATCTCAGACCCCGTGAGAGGTATTGGCAAACCGTGAGATGCTACAGGACCATGTTTTTGAAACCTACAATAACCTCTCTCCATTCTGGGAGATTCAAATTTTTTTTAATTTGGCATGCCAGTCTCGCTTGATGCCAAAACTTACAATGAGGGTTAGTTGAAAGTTGCACCACTGGGTTTCTTCCAAACCGTTCGTCCTTGCACCGAATGGACTATGCCATTAGCTTTGTTTGGAAAACCTCATTCAGAACATAAATTTAGTAGAACGTTCACAAACATGGCAGACCAAATTGTTCCGAAGGTCCACTAGGCACCATTGTGTATGTTGGCGAGTGTTCTGGTGTGTCAAGAGGCAAAGTAAGCCTTTAAATTGATCCTCAAGAGGTGAGCATTCTGATATTTTGTATTGATTGATAATCCTTTGTAAAGGATCATGTATTGTAAGCCATTAAATGGCATTGGAAAGGGGTTAATGTACCTAGGGGTCACTGATGTATTATATCCTTGTATTATAATTATTTTATGCAAGGATATGTGAAGTGATGGTTGAGAGAACACTAATTGATGGAGTTTATTGATTGAAGGAGAGTCCATCTTCACACGAGTCATTATGAAAGTTGAATACCCTTGAGAAGAGTTGTTCTTATGATGTTATATGGGGTTATAGTAGATGGACCATGTTAAGATGTTATATGGTGTTACAATCAAGGTGGAAGACCTATTGCAATTTTTGACAAGATGGAGGCTCTAGGTGCATTGAGAGGCCTAGAATGGAGTTGGTGCCAAGAGAAGTTGGGATGAGAGGTTAGAGGAAGTGAACTTATTCAAAATGTAGGATGCATTGGTTCTATAAAGTCAGAGCACTCTATTTGAACCTTGAGTTGAGACTAACTCCTTGAGTAGAATCCAAGATGCTTGTAGAATTCTCAAGTTGAGTTGGGTTCCATGAGGGGGTAGTAGAGGGATCTGTATTAGATTTTTCTTGGTTATGAGCATCAGATACACATGAATACAATGTAACACATAAATTTTGAATTCACTTAAATGATGAATTACACATGTGAACACACGCAGCACATAAAGCATACACACATATTTTCTTAAGTCATGAAGCATACATGATGTAGCACATAGATTATAAAGAATACCACATTAATTCACTTAAGTCATGCATGTAGCCCATACACATGAATTTAGGTTATGAAGAATGTACTTGAATAGACATGAATATACTTAAGGCATAAATCGTACACATGAGTATATACACACAAGCATATTTACATACTAACAATGAATAAATGAACACACAATTAACAAATTGGATCAAATATCAAGTTTTTTATATATCAAAATGAACAATAATTCTGTACATATTTACATGTGAACATATCTAGATACAATGTGGCATACGCCATCTCAAAATGTGTCATATGACATCTCAAAATAATAATTTCAACTACAAATATTTCTAGGACATCCTATTCTACTGGTGGATCATCAAAATGCAGCCTCTTTGAAGTACTCTTTGGCTTTGATGGATCTTGCATTCAAATACAAAAGTGAAACCCCAAGTTAGATTACTTAATTTGTTTGTTTTCTACAAATAAAAAATAAAAATTCAAAATCATAGTCAACAATAATAAATAAAATTTAAACTAAAATTGAACTCTCATGTACCTCACCTCTTTGTCTCCTCCTGCAGACATGAGACTTAATATATGTCCTTGGTAGCGAAGGAACAATGCCACCAATGTCTATTCTGACTTGTATATGTTTGCAAACATGATATTGATCTACATGTTATACTATTTAATGTTAAATCCTTGGTAGCAAATATATGTTTACAAAATAACTAAATTAACATTAAAATTTACCCGTGTTGAACTTTTTTTAGGAAATGTCAGTTGAGTCATCAGTGATACAAACCCTTGGTGTTCTACCTCCCTCAAACTAGGGGTCACCTACAAAAGTCAAAAAGATACTTCATACTATCATAACTTGATCATATTATATATACTTGATAGTAAAATACACACAAATAACTTTAGAAATATACGTACCATGGGGCTATCACTGAGATTTGAGAATTCGATGACTCTATCATGGCGAAAGGGTCTCACAACATCATCAGACACCACTCTCTATCAAATAAACCATGTAAATTAAAAATGAGTACGCACAACTGACAAGTATACATGTATGCATAAACAAACTAAATTACTTAATTACCTTGCCCTTGTTAACGCCTAACGCCTACACCGCCTCACATTTCCCCCCAGTGGCAACTAGTGACACTCGCATCAGTATGTAATAAGATTCAATCGTAAAAATTAGAAAACATATGTACATATACTATTATAATAATTTAAGGTAACCAATGAGTACATTAAAACATATGTACCATGGACGTGTAAAGGCCAAATGATATGGCCAAAAGCGTGGACCCCTCCACCTATGCCATATCCTCCTCTGTCATCAACTAAAGATAAATGTAACACATAAAAAAACATAAGTGAGAAATTATTATAAGAAAATTCTACTTAAAATATGAACGTTTAAAATTAAATACGATGCAAAATGTGAAATGTTTACCCTTACCGTAAAAGTAGGAGTCCATGGCTCTATATGCCCCTAATGCACATCTTCATGAGATGCTTCAGTGTCTGTAGTGTGCTGAGTAGTATCGTCCACCTCGAAGATGTAGTTATATGCATCACTATCATTTAGGGGACCTAAGCATAGATTCTTGCACATAATGCAAGTGTGGGGAACACAAACATGTGAGCTCATGGCAGATGTGGAAGGGCCAAAAGTATCAGGAGGAGGAGGCAACAATGTCGTGCTTTGCATAACCAATAGATCACTCAAGGTTTGAATGGCTCGAATAGTCTGTGAGCCGGCCTCAGCAATAATATCAGGATGCTGCACTGTAGGAGGTGGTGAAATCTCGAGAGGGGGGACATATGTGTGAGATTTCACCTGGTGTGTCCATGGCCTATCCTGAGGAGTGCCTAAGCCTACACCCTGGGTCGGTCTCATACTCCAATAATTGACCTTGTGACTAAGCACAAATTCAGCATATAATTTTTTAATGAAATAAAATGGGACATCCAAATTGATGTGAGGTGGTCTATCAAAAACCATCCACTAGCGGTCCCAAAAGTTGTCACATATTGCACCATTTGTGCACCATTTAATTGACAACTTGGGTTTTTTAGGGTCCACTTTTAGACCGGTTTTGGGATTCACAAAAAGATTACATATATCATGTTTTGTTATGTTTAGGTTCATGACTTGATCATAGTCAAGCCCATCGTCAAACTGGGCGTGCATGGAATCCTGCCAAAGATGTGCAACACTATGTTGCTCTGTAAGTTTCTCCATGTTTTCAATAATGGAGTTCAATGTCAAAAATATGGGGCACAATGTGGGGATATTGGCATATGTGGTTTGAAATCCTCTAAGCCGATTTAGATTGTCTCCTTTTAGATCCTCTAAACAATGAGGGTTTGAGACTGGTTCATCTTCTGAAAGTGGGGGATTGTTGGGAGGTGGTTGTGGATTATTTTTGGGATCATTGGGAGGGTTTTCTGATTGATTTGGGTCCATGTCTAATTACAATTAGAACATAAATTGATAATTACAATCAATTTTAAAAAACAATAAAAAAAACTCATTTAAACCCTAATTTTTATATAAAAAACTACAAATTTCTATTAAAACACAATAAAAACAATAAAAACTTAAATATTGAACTTACCTTATGATATTAGCAAAATTGGATATATGATTAGAATGGATATTCGAAAGCCCTAAGCCACGTTCAACATTTTCATAGTGAAAATGTTGAACGCGACTGAGCTATATAAATTTAAATTACTAGCAAAATTTGGATATCTGATTTTTTTGAATATCTGATAATATCAGATGTTCGATAATATTGGATGTCCGATAATATCGGATATCTGATTAGGCCTGTGCTTTGGCCTTTGGCTTGGCTAGGTGTACTGACACTCAGGCCTACTAAAAAGTCAACAAATAGATTAGTGTGCTTTTTGACGAGTGAAAAGTTTATTTTTTCACATCGCCACTTTTTGGCATACCATGATCCTGCACATACCCATTAATTTCATTTTTCTTTCTTAAGGACCCTTCTTCTCATGAGCACATATTGAGGCAAGATAATAATCCTTTTATCAATGGTCTCCATCTTTGGGATGAAGCATTATAAGATCATGTTGATTATTCTCTTGATATGCATCTTCCCCATGAGGGTGCCTTAGTTATGGACAATGATATTATAGAAGAGGAAATTGATATGATTGTTCATTCCCTTAAAGACACTTTACCTTCTATTTATCTCAATAATTTTCCCTCTACCAATGAAGCTTTAATGAGTGGTGATCCTTCTCCTAACATGTACCCACTTTATGAGGATATTTTGGAGCAAGAGGGGGATATTATATATACCTTTCTTAATATCACCTTTACCTTCATTTGACATCCCTTTTAGCGATGAAGCATTGATGGAAATCCCTGATCCCTATTCTAAATATTTTCCTACTCATAAAGATACCTTGGAAGAAGAAAATAATATCATTAGTACTTTTCTCAATGCTCTCCCTCCTAGTGATAAAACTTTGAACAATCAAGAGCTTGATCAAGTCAACGTTGTCAATGTTTTGGGTATTGAAAATCCTAAGGTTGTTCATCTTCATCAAGATACCCCTTCACCTCAAAATAAACCAATCATTGTGGTGAAAGGTGCTCAACAACATGACTATCATATAATTGCTCACACTTATAGTACAAGAAATAATAGACAACCTACAAGTTTAGTTGTTCCTTCTCTTCCTACTTCTCGACCAGTGCTTCCTCATGCACCTCATCTTCCTCAAAGTCTTGGAAAGGAATATGATTTAGTAGAATAACTTTGTGCTACTCCTCCCAAGATATGTCTTTGGGAGTTTCTTCAAACTTCACTTACATATCATGAAACATTACAAGTTGAGAAACTTGATTGTCCCACCTCCTATGCAAGCTAATATAACTTCCATATTAGAATGCATAAATGTGACTAATAAAAAATCTCAATTTGTGTTTTCTCAAGATGATTTGCCTCTTAAAGAAATTCAAGCTCAACATGATTATCTTATGGTTGTTGTCCTTATCAATGGTAATCTTATTTGAATAAATTTAGTTGATAATGGATCTTGTCTTAATGTGTGTAGCATTGATTTGTTGTATAAAATTAAGGTAGATATTTCATCAATTAAACCTAATTCTATTCCTATCCATGGCTTTGATAATGATGCTAAACAATCTTTGGATATTATAACATTACCTGTTAAAGTAGGTTCTATTACTTTACCCACACCTATTCATGTCATGCCTAGTACTCTTAATTACAACAATCTATCAAGATGACCATGGTTACATGCTATGCACATATTCCTTCAACACTTCATTGCAAAGTGAAGTTCATCTATAACAATATCAAGTATGCCCTTGTCACTGACGATAAGATCCAAAATTTCTTATGAAGTAAATGTGATTCTTCATCTGTTCCTACACCATTTAAACAAACATACCTCAACTTATTTTGGCTAGTAGTTGCTACTCATATTTTTTAGCCATAATTTATGGAGCTAGAAGCCCTATGATTAGGAAAAGGTCCCATGAGGGGGGCTTAAGCTCTATTTTTGAGGAAGAGGGTGTTCCCATGGAAAAAAAATATTTGGCTATGAGATTATTTAGAATATTCTCCTTCAAAATAGGAGCTCCTACTTTTTGGCAAGTGGATTGAAAAGGGGCGAGGCTAGACATCACCCCACTGGCTTAGAAATATTTTTTTTTTCCATTTGTCAAATATTTAATTTTAAAATTTTCCTAAAAAAATGATTTTGATGGGATAATGGTTTTTTTACTTATTGTTCTTATGCACAACCAACAACTTCCTTAAATATCGTAGTTTAAAATTCTTAACTCAACTAGACTACAAAATTCATGGGACCACTTCCTTTAAAATATTCCTAAAAAATAGCAAGCAACTCCATCTCTATTTTTTAGGAAGCCCCCTTCCATGGAACCATATCGAATTTCCCTTCCTATATTTTAGCAACTATCCTAAATAGTATGTTTAAATGAAGTAATTAATAATAAGATTTTTTGAGAAAAAATAGGAAACAAATAAAAAAGAGGGAAATAAATTTGTGGAGCCACATGTCATTTTTATCAATAAGCAAGTTGCTACTTATTTTCAAGGCTACTAAAAAAAAGTAGGGAGAGATTTCATTTTATCCTTTTTTTGGAATTTAAAAATTGCATGGGAACACTCCACATGTTTAAATATAAGTAGAAATTACTCTTTAGAATCCACATGGGGTTATAGTTGTTGCTTCAATATGTTAGCATGTGTAATTAGGTTTGATTGCTCATGCTCACCTATGCTTAAATCATCCCACATGGTTAAACTCATTTTCAATATATAAGGGGGACAAAATAATAAAGGATTTTGACTATTAGTGTTTCTATATTTTTAATTTTATTAAAAAATACAAGCATAATTTCTCTCATTTTGACACACATTTTTTCAACTTTTAATTACGACAATATTGAACATAATGAATCAATAAGTTAAATAAAATGAATGAATTTTATGTTATTGAAAATAAATAAAATGATTCTTTTAAATAGACTTGATGGTAAATGAAGTTTAAATAGTATAATATTTTAAAATAATTTGAGTTAAAATGTATTATAAATATATTTTTGAAGGTGTTAAAATATTTGGTTTTGTGCATGATGGAGATAAATTTTGTTTCAAGTTATTTTTTGTGATCTAACTTATTTTCTTATCTAAAACAATTGAGTGTTGATAATTTAAGAAATAATAGGTGCTTTCTCTAGGTTCAATCTTGTATTGAATATAAAATCTTTTGTAAATTGTGTTTTAATCTATTTAACTATACTTTCATGGCTACATCAATATATTATCTATGATATAAGTCTACTATCTTATTGTTTCAATAGATGTATAACAAATAAATGAAAAGGAAAAAACTCTCTCTGCATTCATTTCATACAAGCAAATGGAGTTTATAAACTACACTTTTTTAAGAATTGAAATTGTTACAAATCTTTCCTTCAAATAATTATGCGCAAATATGGAATAAACACTTTTTTAAATGTAATAAAATAATGTATGTGATTTAAATCTGTATTAGAATGTTACATGAACAATAAAGAATATATCTTGTTAGCATGTTAATTTACTACTTTTCTATCAGTGTAACCCTTGCATCTCTTTCTGAAGCAAGTGCTAGTAATAGTAACTCAAAACATGATAAGACATTTTTAGTATGAAAAGATGTCTAATAATAAAGTGGACTTTAAACTTATTCAAATTTATGAATATTAGGAAGATGTTTATAGTAAAGAAATTGAAAGAAGGATTTGTATGGCTATGGAATTTTAGAAATACACAATGCCTTTGAATGAGATTTATAATAGATATTTAAGACTCATATGTCTATGATTTGATAACACTTTTAATAAGATTTAATTTTAAAATATTTTATATAAATAATTTTTAATATTCTACTTGTTTGAATCTTATAATTAAAACTTTACTTAACATTTCTTTAATTATAAAAACTGAAATTAAACAATAGTTTTAATTATTTTAAAATTATTTAAAATGTTATTATTTTAAAGATAAAACTCTAATTAATATTGCTTGCACAATTATACCAATTCATTAAATTCCACTTCCTTCCTGTCACTATAGTCTAGGACTCTAGACCGCACTATATCTTCCACAAGATATCCACATACCATTTAATGTGTGAAACTAAACTCTTTGGTCAGCTTTGACTTAAAGCACCTTTCAGCTGATTTAGTCTTATTGGGAGAAAAAGTTGAGAAACAGTCTAAATGAACCTCCTCAAGCGTGATCTTAACTTGTTTTCATTGTAGTGAGATATACGAGTTCCATTGCTGGATTCCCCCATAAGCAGTGCCGATGGCTGCAATATTTCTTGCCCATTTTACTTCAATACAATCAAAAGTCCATCACTCTCTGTCTCGTTTTAATCTCCTTTATACCTTCATTGTCTATACCCTTTTACTCCCCTCTTCGCTATGCACAGACCTCAATTATACAAGCTGCAAAAGCAATCAAACATGTGGCGGTAAAATAATCCCATACCCTTTCGGTATGCGAGGAAGTGGATGCGGTCTGCCAAACTTTCAAATCGACTGTGAAGAGAACGTACGTCCAGTTATCCAATTTGGAAGCCAGAAGTACACGATCTTACAGATTTTTCCTGATAATGAGACTTCAACAATTACTGAGGACTTGAATTTGCAGAACTGTACATCTTCATTTAATCTCAACGAAGATGCATTCCAAGCCGTCGGTCTCTTTGATATCATTCATTTACAGAACATCAGTGTACAAGTATTTGTGTGTGAATTCCAATGTGTAGTTGTAATACCTGGCCTCGAGGTTCCCCACTGTGGTATGAAATCGGTAACTGTTGAAGAAATATCGGCCCGTTGGAAAATTGAGAAGGACCAACAGCAGAAATGTAGCACTTGCGTTTCAAGCCGTGGTCTTTGTGGGTTTAATATTTCCGATTCAAACCAGTTCCTTTGCTATTGCGAGGATGCACCCCATCAAACCACATGTTCATCAGGTATTTGGTTCAATTTTCTCTTTATATGCCTCTTATTTACTAACCTCGCAATTTTGGGGAAACAAACGGAAAAGAGTGTGTGGGCGCTATAAAGTTCCAGTTTTCTCATAGCTTATTGTGTTGAATCATCTTTAGTTTTTAGAGCTGATAAGCATTTTGCAATTTTAATGCAGGCAATGCAGCCAATGAGAAGAGCTCAAAGAGCTCAAACTTAGGTTCAACAATAGGTAAGAGATTTCTTGATCAGTAATATAGGTTCAAATGTTAACTTCATTTTACAGCTACTTGCCCCAATAGCTACCCAGTAATATAGATTGAAAAGCTATTGGGACAAGTGCTACAATTGTAGCTATTGATTGTAATCTTAGATTAGTGATTGTTTTCTCTTTATTGTTTTCTCACTACAATGAAAAGAAGTTAACATTTGAACATTGAGCAGTAGCTGTAAAAAGATGTCCACGGTCACATTGACCACTTCTTGTATGGTGGAGTACTAATCTATATTACTACTACGCATGAATTCCAGGAATAGCTATTGGGGCAAGTGCTTTCCTGATAGTAGTACTAGTGGCACTATTTCTTCTTGTTGTTTGTCGAAAGAGGTCATCCTTCTGTAAAGAGATACAAACTTCTGTTGCAATGGAACTTACAAATTCAGGGTCTATTGTGAAAGTGGAGGATTTTCTTCAAAGTTATATTCATCAAATGCCGACTAGATATTCATTTTCTCAGCTAAAGAAGATTACCCGCAACTTTGCAGATAAATTGGGAGAAGGGGGATTCGGCGTGGTTTACAAAGGAAAGCTCCGAAGCGGTTTGTTGGTGGCCGTTAAACTTCTTGATCAATCGAGGAAGAGTGAGGAACAGTTCATGAACGAGGTTGCAACTCTGGGAACCATTCATCACGTTCATTTGGTTCGTCTCATGGGTTATTGTTTTGAAGGCTTCAGAAGCGCGCTTGTATATGAGTACATGGCCAATGGATCCCTCGAGAAGTTTCTATTTGCAGAAAAAGGAAAAGAACAGATGCTCAATTGGGATCAATTATATTCAATTGCTTTGGGAGCTGCTCGTGGAATTGCTTATTTGCACCAAGATTGTAGCAGGCGCATCATTCATTTTGACATTAAGCCTCACAATATATTACTGGATGAAGATTTCACACCCAAGGTAGCTGATTTTGGTCTTGCGAAACTGTATGGGAAGGCAGACGACCACGTATCAATTACGGCAACGAGAGGGACACCAGGATACGTTGCGCCAGAGCTATGGTCCAGAAATTTGGGACCTGTAACGGACAAATCAGATGTTTACAGCTTTGGAATGTTATTACTGGAGATAGCCGGAAGAAGGAAGAATATTGACGTGCAGGTGAGTCGTTCGAGTCAATTGTATTTTCCTGCATGCGCGTTCAAATTGATAGAGAGTGGGGGGTTGGAGAAGAGGTCGAGAGAAAGAGGCAGAGGCGACATGGAAGTGGAAGATGCAGAGAAGGTGAGGAGATTGGCGAAAGTAGGACTCTGGTGTATTCAATACAATTCCATTGACCGACCAGCAATGAGCAGGGTTGTGCAAATGCTGGAAGGAAACGGTGATGATGTAAGCAATCCTCCATACCCTTTCAACTCCTCCCAGTACTCCCCACCGCGTGAGGCAGCAGTGTCATCTTCCACTGAAATATCTTCACCCATGGTATAGAGACGCGAAGAAGACTTTGGACGATTATCCAATTAGAAATGACATGATGTATGCAGCCATCTCTATTATATGGAAATAACTACAAATTACACTTGGTGTATAAGTCAAAGAAGTTAGGTAGGAAGGTCAATCAAGTAATTTAAAGTCTTTGATATATTTCTTTGTGTATGACAGAAGTAGAAACATTTGATTCTACAAATCAAACAAGGCACAATAAAATAATGTTGATCAAATGCCTATTTAAAATTGGAATAACACCATGTGTCATGCACAACTAGCTCCATCATAGAAGGATTTTTAACCAAATTTGAAAAAGGTTTAACATACTATGGTCAAAGGTAGTTTTTATATAACATCTGGAGGCTCTATCTATAGTCACATAGATTATATATGTAAATATTACAAAACCAATAAGTAAAGCTTGTATTTAATTTCTTGTAAGAAATTGTCATTGATTATATTGTTGTCCCTACTTGTTACGTTATAAAAAGCCACATCTGAGTCACATAAATAGCTCTAGTTTTTATTTTATTTTTAAATCCCTTGTTAGGGTGTGAATCAAAGGACCAAAAATATAAAATATTGTCATCTATTTTGTATAATGATGTAATTAGGAGTAATGCCATATTTAATATGGAAGGAACATCAACAAATTTATTAGCATTAAAAACTATAGCCATATCACCATAATCATGGCATAAAAGGGGTATTTGCATACTTTGGGTGTCTTTATAAAACTATGATTAAACAATGCAAGTGATTTCTTCTTTATCTATGGCCTAATAAATGATATACTGATTGGGTTATCCACCATTTGTTTTTAGGAGACTTTTCCAAGTATGTTTAAACAATTATAGAACAAAGGTAACACCAGTTATAGATTTTTCCTTAGTTTCATCCATACATAATTAAATAATTATATAAGACCAATTACACTAGATATTAAATTTCCCTTTTTTACATTGCTCTACAATTTGGGAAAAAGTTGGATCCCTTTCATTTAGAATATTTTCTTTGGTTTGGTTTCTAAGAATACTAATTTCCATAAAGTTATTACACAAATCAGTTCTAAAACATATTAGTGCTTGAAAAGATTGCAGATGTTAATAATAAATTTCGATGCATAACTCTATAGACCCAAAAGATGCATATGACAATATCAAACACTAAGGTATTAAGGATTCTTATCCTTCTTCACTTCGAGCTTCAAGCTCAGGCGGGTGTACCTAACATATTCAGTTCTTCAAAGAATCACAATAGCTATTTGTATCCTTGACACAAAAATAATCATATAGGTTCTTCAAACATACATTAAAGATAAATTGTCATTTAAGTTTTTGATGATGATAGCCGCAAATTAAGTACATACGAGTGCCTAATCCTAGGGTAAAGAGTCATAAAAACATACATCTACAGAAATATCTCAAATTAAACACACCTAGAACCCGAATGAAGTGCCTTCCAAGTCATTCCTCTCAATTTTAAATTCAGACATCATATTCTTGCATAAATATTAAACCCTTTAAAATTACCCTTAAGATTTACCCTTCCCTTGAAAGAAACTTAAGACCACTCTCTTTATAATTGTAATTTCACCACCCTTTTACAATACAATACCTTGCTATTTATATCAATCACTATCCATCTTGGAATCCTTAGGGAAAGGATGCAACAAGCTTCAGATGGCTAGGAAAGTGACATACACTAGAAGACAAAAAAAATTTACATCATTAAAAAAAATGGAGACAAACTCCTGAACATCTTCTTGTAATCATTCTGAATCTTCACAGGTGACACCCTCGTCTAGAGATGTTCAAGGTAACTTCTGAAAGTAGTTACATGAATAATGACTGCCTAGCCAACTAACTTACATTATTCCATTTTTTATATTTACTCTCCATGTGCTCAAGGATTAGGTGCCATATGTAACTCAGTCCTCCTCCATTGCCTCCAAATCAATTGCAGTTGGCTCCTTCTTCTTGGGCTTCATACTTGTGTCCCATAATGCAACTTCATCTTCATTTGGCCATGTGAGGTCCCTTAAGATTTGAAGTTACTTTATTTGTCTGTCCCATTTGGAATCGGTTATGGCCTTGGTGTCAGTAAAAAAAATTGTACAATCTGTCTCCACTTTGAACATGTCATCCAAGACATGGTTAAACTTGTCCATGTCCAAAGTATCATCTTCACTCAAAAATGACTCCTTCCCTATCAACAATGCATTCATGTCACTCTTCCACTCCTCAACACTCTTAATGTCACTATCTTCCTTGTGAATTGGAGGCAAGTACTTTTTGAAATTAGGACCGAACATATCCATTTTTTATCTGATCTGATTTGCCTTTCCTTTGTAAAAGAACAAAGTTGTACCAATTAACTCTATCATTTCTCCAACTTGGCCAACTGACTCTAGGATACCAGACTTGTGAGGCTGCAACATTTCCAAATTTCCAAATAATAAGCCCTTGCCAGACCATATGCTGAACAATGGCTCTAATGTTGCATCCTTGACATCCCCATTAATCTTATGCAACACATTGAATGAGTCATGGATTAAAACTATTTTTCCCTTTATTGCTTCATACCTATGTTGCATAATACTTACTAGGGCACCAAGTGTCATCTCATGTTTATCCTTGTCAAATTTATCAATTGACACATCAGGATCTTCTATCATTGGAGGCACAACAACTTCAATTTTAGGAACTAGAGGGGGAATGGCCTTTGATGCCTTTCTAGTTTGAATTTTAAGTCCTCAAGTTCTTCCTCCAAAACCTTGATCTTCATCAGGACTCCCTCTCTGTCCTTTGCCAAAGAAATAGTCTCATCAAACAATCTCCCATATCTGTTGGACAGTTATGTAGTTTTAGCCTCATTAAGATGAGAAAAGTGTGTAACAACCTTGGAGACTTCAAGGTCACCTGTATTCTGCATAGTCCATATGATCTTGTATCCCTCCATCTTCTCTGCAACACTAACCAGAGAAGGCTTCTATGTCCTTGGAGCCAGAGATGACATAGCTAATGTTTGGGATCTTGGATCATATCTACATCCCCTAGTTATCTCTCCAATTTGTGTCTCATAAGACAATTGGGATTTTGGTTTCCTTGTGATTTGATCAATGATAAAGGCTATGGCCATATCACATCCTGGGAAAAGAAACATCCCAATTGATTTTACCAATTTCCTAGCCTCATCCACAATAATGCTTTCTTAGCTGGGGTCATATGTGGCTAGGGCTTGTAGGGCCTCACTATTAGGATCATTCCCATCTGTTATTTGGAGCTAACTACCTATTTCTTGCTGCTTTTTCTATATGAGGAAGTTCTTGAATTCCTCACTCTTGTTGAAATCATCATCCTTGAATAACTCTTCCTAATACAACTCCCTCCTATCCTTACACATTTGGAGGGGAAACTCCACTTTCTCTTGAGTCTCAATCTTCTTCCCCTCCCTTATGTTCTTCCTCAATTGGTGATAATAGGCCCTATCACTAGGTACCAGGGCAGCAACTCTATCAACTCTTTTATCTGATCCCCTTTTCTTGGATGGCTCTCCAACCTAAATTCTTTGTCTTTTCTTGGGTGGCTCACTTGTGACCTCTATCCCTAGGGCATCTAGTCCTTGTCCTTGAACATGAGGTTCACTTACTTGAGGAGGGCTATCTTTCTCATAAGATCCCTCACTTCCCTCTTCATACTCAAAGGATGAGTTCTCCTTCTAGACTTTTCATTTTTCATCTGATTGTGCCTCAAGTTGGTCATATAGGGTGTCATACATCCATATCATCCTATTCATTCTTGTAATATATGGGAGGCCAGGGAAGAATCCTCCAAAGGAAATTCTAGCCTTCTTTAGTTGAAGTTCCAAGTTCTTCATGTCACAGAACTTTCCCAACCTTCACTCAATCTCTTCTTTATCCAAGACATTTATGGCGACATCTTCCTCATCACATCCCTCACAGTCTTTTCTAGCACTAATGTTGTGAATGAGAAAATTCTTGGAGCTCTTTATGAAATCTTTAGGATGAACATACCTGTACTCTGTTGTGCTCATCTTAAATTAACCCAACCATCTTCTAAGTTTAGGCAAAGCCCTCTTTCCATTTGTGAAGTTGGTCACCTTGAACTATCTAGGGGTGAAAGTCCCCTTTCTATGTGGATCTAGATGTGTAGTTCCAAACCCACAGAACTCATGCTCATTAGATGTGTAGTTCCAAACCCTCAACCAAAGTTGCACTGGGTTTGGTTGACCATTAACCATTGTCCTTGGTCTCATCATGTTCACATCCATATGGTTAATATTGTGGAACAAAATTAAGTGCATCAACAAAGAATAATGCATGAACATGTGTTGCTTGTCTTCTTTGATGCTCATCAAACCCTCATGCATCCTTTCAATTACATACTGGATGTAATCATAGTTTGTGTTGACATGGGAGTTCTAGATGTCAAGAATGATCATCAACAACTCTGCAAGCATCCTCTCTTCATCTATATCCATCCCCAACACTCTACACAACCAATATGCCAGATATTTCATATAGAAGTGCAAGTCTTTAAATTCATAGGGGACATTCATATGGCTTGGAAGAGGAGCCACATATTTTCCTATTTTTGGCATAAAATGGGTGATCTGGGACTTCACCAGGTTTATTTGCTTCTTATAGTTCTCATTTTCTTTAGCCAGGTCAATCTCTATGGATGAAGAAGCATTTGCACCAAAGGATTGCATCATAGATCTCCTATCAAGAGTGACTAGGGAAGATTGATCACTTTTCCTTATGGTTTTTGATACAGGGTCATAATTCCTAGCCAAATCAAATAATAGGTCCACATCTAGAAACACATCAGGAATGATGAGCTTCTCCATGCCTAACTTCCAGGCATTACATACTAGGATTTGTTTAACCTGGTTGCTATAAAAATAATTAAATAGGTGATAAGTTGAGCAAGAAGGGGTAACTAGGTCTCTATAATCAGCCACAGAATTTGAGAAAAAATCATCACTAACCTTCTTATACTACGTAGACCCAGGGAGCAAGGTGATAAATTCTTCTGAGAAGTTGCATTTTCCTTTCTTCTCTTCTCCATGTTCCTTCACCCCCTCACTAGATGAGACCTGGCTTGATTCTAGTTGACTCATATTCCTAGCTCTGGATAACTCTTTGCTTTAAAATAAGCTGTTTGAAATATCTTCCTACAACTACAATTCTTCTCAATACTTGCTAAAAGATCTGATAAGTGTAAAGAAGGAGTGCCTTGTCTTTATAGCCTTTATTAATGAATGTAGAGAATTTGTCTAGATAGCAAAAAATCCCTACTCAATCACCTCAACATTCACTTTTGTGTGTAGCCAATTTCAAATTTAGGCTAGCCATGGTGTGTGAGGTTGACATTTTTATTAAATTCTTGGAAAATAGGCAAAGAAGGTCATCATTGTTTCTTTTTGTCTTAAACCCTCAAAAACTACTAAAAAACCCCAATTGTACACTGATTGGCTATTACTTTTTCTCTTTTCTAGCTCAGCCATGTACTTTTACACGGCAGGCACTTACTTGTTCTCTATCAACACTAAACCTTAACCATAGTTCCTTCTGGAGATTCAGTGACCATAGCTTCCTCATGATCTCTGAATGCTTTGCTTAACCTTAGTTTGATCATGAGATCCTACAATCAAAGCATATGTCTTAATCTCAAGACATTTGATTTGACTAAGGTTCAATCACTAGATTAAGCATCCAAAATCTTATCCTAGTCTCTAAACATTTATCTTAACTCACATTTGATCATGAGATTCAGCGACTAAAGAAATCTCATAATCTCAAGACACTAGCTCTAACCTCAGTTTTGTTATGATATTTGGAGATAACACATATCTAGATAAGTCACTGAATATTTTACTTAACCCTGGCAGGTTCTTGAGATTAAGTGCTAGCCCTTGATCTTTTTCATCATCTATGGTTGTCGCTCAATCTCCAAATTTTTCAAGACTTAACTATCACTTCATGAGATTGGGAGATAACCTCTTTGATAGGTCACCAGATGTTAACAACTTAACATCAATCATTACAAGATTAGGAGGTAACTGTAACATGTCAAGTTAAATACACTTTATCATTGAATCTCCAAATCTATTTAGACTTCATCACATTGCGATATTTGGAGATAACTATTTTTTATTAAGTCCATAACCTTTATCACTTGATCTCTTGATGTTACATGACTCAACCACTACCTTATGAGATCAGGAGATAACTAGAGAGCTAGATCACTAAACCAGAAGAACTAACTACCAAATATTTGGAGACCTGAAGATAACCGTTTCGTTGAATTGCTGAATGTTAAGACATGACCGTCAAATTTCATGAGACTTAGAGAAATCCTTGTCGCTAGATCGCCAGATAAAAGGAACTAACCACCAACCATTATGATATTAAGATATAACCTTATGATAGTTAAGCATTTATCTTGTCACCCAATCTCAAGATCTTTGAGACTTAACACATTACATTCTAATTACAAAGAAAATACATTTACAACATCATCTATTCTAAAGCTCTTGAAACTACGGGAGGAAAGATGCGAGAGAACAGTCGAGCAGGAGGTCATTTAAATTCAAATTCGAGAGCGGGTGGGAATCCTGGGCTGCAGGCTGAGGGTGTTGTTGGTAATGGCTTTTCTACAGATCAAGGAGTAGGGGACTCAAAGAACAAGGAGGGGGATCCAAGGGTTAAGAAGAAAGATCCAGGTAAGGATGCTGGGGTGGGAGAAGGGAACCTTCCCTCTTCTTCCTCTACCTCAAAGACACAGGTAAGGGATCAGAACAAAAAAGCCATTAATCACTGGTGGAAAACTCTTTTCAGAGTTCAACCTACAAGCAAGTCATCTTTCCCTTCTATAAAGGATCTATCTAATAAAGAGAAAGGTAATTTTATCATTGAGATCCCCGATGAGTTGGTGGATCACAATATTGCCTCAATGGACCATACTCTTGTAGGTAAACTTGTGGGGTCTAGACCTAATATAGACATTGTGAGAATCTTTTCTAAGAAGAAATGGGAGTTAAAGGGGCAAGTCCTTTTCCCAACGATGGCTAAGGGCTTGTTGTCTTTTGAGTTTTCATGTAAAGAAGACTTAGACAAAATCCTTTGTGTGGGCACTTGGTCTATAGGCAAGGTGTTGCAAAAATGGACTCTGGAGCTTGATCTCAATGATTCTTTCTTCATCCAAGCCCCGGTGTAGGTAAGACTCCTAGAACTCCCCTTGGAATTTTAGGTTGAAGATGTCTTCGATGGCATAGCCAGATCCTTTGGCACTCTGCTCTTGATAGATCCAGTAACTATGGCCAAAAGCCGCCTCACCTATGGTAGGATATGCATAGGGGTGGAAGAGGGCCAAGACATGCCAAAAATAATCATGCTCCAATCCAAACTGGGAAAACATTTGCAAAAGTTGGACTACAAAAGTGTCCCTTTTGCTTTCTTCCACTGTAAGAAAGCAAGACACAAAGCCAGATTGTGTCTAGCATTCATGAAGTTGGAAAAAGAAAGGAAAGCTATCGTTCTTAATAAGATAAAGTCAGGTAAGCCTACTGAAAAGGATAACCTCCCAAGGAAGACAACCATACCACAATCCAACTCAAATACATCAAGACTCACAGAGTGTGGAAAAAAAAAGACAAACCAGAGGTCACTCCGGTGATTCTTGACTCACCAAAAGATAAGCAAAAACCTCCTGAAGGGGAACAAAAGGAAAACAAAAAGCTAAGACAAGAAAGCACTACAGTCAAAGAGGTGTCTCCCCTGTCAGAAGGCATTGACTTGGTTGTCAACATTCAACATGAGTCCATGCGTCAAACCAAAGACAATGGTCTAGTGGAAGGAGGGGACTTGTGCCCAGGTTCTATCTTTGTCTCCTTCATCCCAAAATTACTTGATTCCCTATTGGAAGAATGTTTTTCAAGCCCATCTAGGGTCATACCTGGTGCCCCCCCGAATTCCCACCAATGCCCAGAGACATAGGATTCAAACAAAGTCCAACAAATGGACTTTCTTCTGGGAACAATTTATCCAATGCAGCTCACCAAGATGGAGGAGCTCTTTGCTAAATACAAAGATGAAAAAGAGGGCTGGTCTAAGGTTCAAAGTAAAAAGAGAACCAAAAGAAGAGACCCTTCTCCAGTTTCTCCTACAGCTACCAGGAGCAAAAACATAGCAGACATTGGGGCTAAAATTAAATCCCTAGGTAGAAAGAAAGCCAGTAGGAATATTGTAGATGGAACCTAGAAAACCATCCTAGCTGTCTGCACCCCCAGTAAGAAATGTTAGTTACTCCAAGGGACCCCAGTGAGCTCATTAGCTCACATATATAGATAGTTTTTTGTAGACCTTTCTACTCTTCTTACCAGGGCACTTTAACTTAGAAGGTCAAGCTAGAAGGAACCCATTTGAGGAACATCTCTCAAATTTTTACTATAGCAATGTATGAAATTCAATGGGGCAACAATGGCTGGCTCATCCTTGGCCAGGGTCATAGACACGACAATGGTCTTGGCTTAGTCATCACTTTTGTTGTTACACAGACCAATCTTATTGATGCCGACTATTCTCATCATGTCATCACCACTGTTTCCATCTAGGCTGCTGACTAGACTGCCTTTCTGGCCGCAAGCAAGGAAGCTTACATCAGTTGGTCCCATGCCGAGACATTCCATCAAGCAGAGTTGGATTCTCTAGATGGAGAAAATCTCCAAAGTACCGATGCAATAATCAAAGATAATTATTATTGCAAAGGGCTTGTTCAGAGGAGTTATTTCACTCATGTTGAGCTGGGGAGGAATTGCATGAGTAATAATAATGTGTCACCTCCACACGCTTTTTGGGCCCCCTTCCCCAAATCTTGTAATTATTTCAAAAATCCAACTTTTAGAAAGCCCACAGATAAGGTAGTTAGAAAGAAGGCAAGCAAAAAATTTTGGCAAAACCAAAGGAAAACCAGAGCCTACATGAAAGCCATGGTGTGGGAAAGGCTAAGAAGGGAGCTGGAGAGCGATAGTGAGAAATGGAAGAAGCGTACGAAAGTTTGGAATGCCTTACAGAAAGGGGATATCACAACATTTATTGAAAGACTCCATGGTTGCAGGAAGGAAATTGAAAATATCTTTGTTACAACCTGGAATGAAGGGATGGTGGGGATTGAGGGAAAGTCTTTTACCATCATAGAGGAGGTTATATCAAAGGTCACTGGCATTCCCATCGTCGATAAAAAATTCTACAGAGACTATAAAATATCATATATTGTTGTCAAAAAGTTCGCTAGAGATGACACGGAGATGAAAGCCATAGTTAAGTCGGGCACCTACTACCTTCCTAGGAGCTTGAAGATGCTTTCACAGTATGTTCTGAAGGCCCTCATCTCATATGTCACCTTGGACACTAGGTTTGACAGAATTCACACCTATCATTTCATCTTGCTGAATCATTTTAGGCATGGCATTAAGATTTCCATTCCTTTTTATCTCTACTCTTCTATAAATGAGAATATCAATGGTTTTAGAGATAAGAATATTGCTAACCCCGCCTTGCATGAAGGATTGCTTCTGTTGATCTATGATTTCTTTAAAGCCCAAATCTTGGGCAAGGAAATTGAGGATAGCAAAGCTAAAAGCGAGGACTCAGGGTCAGATTATGTTCCTTCGGGCACTTATGTAGGCAAACTTTCAGATGACAGCGAGGAAGTCAAAAATAAGAAATGGAACAAGGGATACCCTTCCAAGAAGGGACCCCTGAAGGCTGTCAAAATTGAAAAACCCTTAAAAAAGAAGGACAAGAAGGAGGTTAACTCAGAGGAAGAGTACAATGATAATGATGAAGAAATAGATACTGAAGATGATGAGGGTAAACCCAAAATGGAAGCTGCAAATATGTAGGAATAGGTCAAAGAGGATAACCCCAAAACAATGTAGGACTTCTCGGGCCACCTATCAGTTGATCTCACTATTAGTGAGGAAAAAAACCCTCCTCCCCCCCCCCTACTAGCACCAATATGAAGAATCATGACCTTGTTTTCAAAAACCACAATGACGAATAGGGTACTAACCAGTCACCTATAAGGATAGATGAAACTGAAGATGCCTCTAGGGGAAATATAATAGTCAGGATATCGGGAAAGGAAAAAAGGTCTGGAGAAATTTCAACATCAATACTATGCGAATGGGAATACTTAGGGAGGTCATTTACCCACATATTCTGGAGGACAACGAAGGAAAGGTCCACAAGAAAGAGCTGATTGATCCAGCACTGGTGGTTCTAAGTGATAAAGCCAAGGAAATGGATATGGACTTCCTCAACAACACCAAGAACAACATGCTGGATCAGTTTAGATCTTTCAAATGGCTCTACTATGAAATTGAGGACCTCAAAGAAAAAATTATGAGCTCAAAAAATAAGGAACATACCACAGAGAGAAAGCTAAGCCTGGAAACTAGGGTCCAACATTTAGAATCCAAAATGATAAGCCTAGAAAAAACCCTAAAGGGAATAGCCAAGAAAAAATTCAATATCCTCAAAACATCCAACGAGAACTTGAAGTTGTTAATCAGAAAAATGGAAGAAAAAATGGAAACCACGGCTAATCAAAGGACTAGGGAGGATGAGAAGGAGCCCACAGAAGGACCAGGAAAAAGAACCAAGGCAAGAATTAGGAAAAATAGGGAGAAATTTGACCCCCAAGGATCCCAAGTTCAGAATGTGAAAGATACTGTTGACCTGATGGAGGCCCTCGAAAGCAATGTGACTGTCATGCTCAGGAGCTTGGCATAACTTGCTCTGATGCCTTTATTTTTTGCCCTGTTTTGACTATTTCTTTGTCTTTTCATGCTCGGCCCAATAGTGGCATGTTCCTTGGTTTTTTGAAATGCTAATCTCTGTTATGTTTTCATGCTTATCTTTATTAAATTACTCTATTGTGGGTTTCAGGAACCCTGTAAAATCTATTTTACTTAATAAAAAACACTTAACATTCCAAGTCTTGGAGAAACAAAGGGAAATAATAACCATGTGCATAATGAGAACTTAAGTGCCATGAAAAGGTAATGCCAAAACATAAGACTTAGAGAATGACCAAGTACATTTCAATGATAAAACCCTACCAAAGGCAAACAAGACCTAAGGCAAAGGATTTCAGGCATTTTTAACCCATGAATGTTTTGAGACTCAGACATTTTAAGAGAACCTTTGCAGGAACCGTTAACTATGGGAAACACAATCACAACTTACTTGTCACCAAGAAAAAATAGTGACACAACTTATAAAACCCAATATCCCAACAGTGGCTCTATTTGAGGATACTTGAAGGCAAATTCATACAAGAATCCATGAATCTCTGGGAGGTAGACCACAACAACACTAACCTACTGTAGAAAGAAAACACGTGACATAAAGAAAACACACCTATACATGATATGTTACAGAGCTACCATGCATGGAATATTTTGAGTCCTTATTGAAGAAATGCTTCAGAAATTGTCCATGCACTGGAAATTCCTGTTCTTCATCATCCATATTCTTCAAGAAATAAGAATCCTTTTCATGAATTTGATGAATGCTATAAGGGCCCAACCGTAATAACTCAAATTTTTTATGTTTTCCCTTATCTTTGGCCCTGGGATTCCATTGAAGAACTAAATCACCAGGCTGGAATTTTCTAAAACTTTCTCTTTTATCAAAAAAGATATTCCATTTTTGCTATAACTTGACATTTTTCTTCTGACTTTCTCTTCTTATCTCATCCAATTATACCAATTGGACCATCTTGTCTTGCATAGGTTCAGAGACTTCTAAACCTTCTTCTTGTATGAACTTTTAGACAGGCAACAAATTATTGACAGACACTCTAGACAAGTACCATATAAAAATTCCAGGGACTTTCATGTGGCCCTCTTCACAGTAATTCAGTTTTCCCACAATGCAAGTTTCAACTTTGCATGTCAATTTTTCTTGTTCTTTTCTAATGTCTTCTTCAGAATCTATAAAATGCTCTTGTTGCTAGATTTTTCTTGTCCATTGGCCTATGGGTGGTAACGGGATGACTCTGATAAAATGATGCCCATTTCAGAATAGAAATCAACAAATTCCTCTGATCTAGAAAACATGGCATCGTCCATTACAAGTTTGACAGAAACACCAAACCTTGTGACTACATTATTCATTAGAAATTCAATTACCACTGTGCTAGTATCCTTCTTAGTTGGAATTGCCTCAATCCATTTGGTGAAGTAATCTATAGCAACCAATATCCAACTATGTCCCCCACTAGACTTCTCTGTAAATTCCCCAATGAAATCAATTCCTGACATGGAAAAAGGGTCTTCTGCAACCACAGGGTTCAATAATAGTGCACCTAAAAACTTTAGTTTACTAGTTCTAATCTTTGGCAAGGTTCACATTTCCTAACAAATGAGTGGGTATCCTTAAATAAACTAGGCCAATAATAACCAGACCTCAGAATTTTTTGATTTGTCTCTCTTGCCAAATGATGCCCTCACTAGTACATTTGACCTTATTTTTCTACCAAAATTTTTGACCATCAATTAAAAAGGTTCAGGTTGGTCTGATTATAGAAGGAAAACTTTCTTTTTTTTTTAATCCATGCTCGTGTTGGTCAAAATTTTGACCAATACCATGTAGATCAAAATTTTGACCAACACGGGCATAACTTTAAAAAGAAAAAATATTTCATATCTCATTTCATTATTTGGTTTTAACTTGGAGCGCGCAAAGGAGGAGCACCTACGAGGGTTTTAACTGTTATTTGGTGAGAATTTTAGGAGGACCACCTATAAGGGTTGCCACTGTTATTTGGTGTAAAAGGAGGACCTCCTATGAGGGTTGCCACTGTTATTTGGTGTAAAAGGAGGACCACCTGCGAGGGTTGCCACTATTATTTTGGTGTAAAAGGAGGACTGCCTGTGAGTGTTGCCACTGTTATTTGGTGTAAAAGGAGGACCGCATGTAAGGATTTCCTTACTCTGCATTTGTTTGGCATTTTTTTATGCTTCTATGCTATAGGTACTTGTTGGTTACCTACTTAGGGCCCATGAGCAATGTGCCAAGGCATCATGTATTGTGTATTTGTTGGCACATTTTTTATCACTGTATAAGTGTTTAAGATTTTTATCTCTGTTTATATACATTTTTGCTATTACATTCATGAGGTACTTATTATGTTCTTCACATTACATGAAGCTAGGGCCTCATTATTTTGTGTTTATCCTAAATTTTCTACTCATGAACAACTCGTGAGTGATTTATTGTTCATCCAAGGCACCATTGTTACTTGTTAGTTACCTACTTAGGGCCCATGAGAAATGTGCAATGAGTAATATTGAGGCCCTTTGTCTCCCCATCCTAACATCCCAACGTACCCAAGCACCAGTGTTACATTGGAAAATATTAACCTAAAAACTATTTTATAAAGAATTAATTGTAGATTTTCAAGGCATTCATAAGAACCCATCTTTCATTTAACTAAACAATTCATATTCATAAGGAGTAAAATTCATTTGAACTTTTTTAATAAAGTGGTAAGTATCAGTTTGCCAATAAAAACTTAACTCAATAACTATGCAATTAATTCTTCATATAAAGTATTACATAAATCACTTGATTTAACATATGTGAAGAAACCATTAAAATACTTGACCATCAATCTCAGTTCTACCACAACTTTATACAATAAAATCAAATAAATCCTTAACAAAAAAGTTTCAACATATAGCTATTTCTTTTAGGGGTCTATTTCTTCTTATTTTATAAAAATTCCAGCCTTTTTGAAACTTTTGTTTTTATATGTTTACAAGTCTAGAAGACTGCATTTATAGATGGCATTTTTAGGTCTTGTTTATTGTGTTGTATATCTAGAAAAGTTTCTCTTTTGACTAGATTGGACCCTTCTTCTATCATATAGTTTGGTCCTATTATCATTTCCATATGCTTTCATTTTAGTTTCCTTTAAAAAACTCATTATAAAAAGAGGTTTAAGAACCTGTAATATTCTTGTGCAACAACAATGGGTAAGAGCACTACAGCTCAAATTGAATGGGGACACAAAATTCTCCTCCCATTCCAACAAACACAACATTGAACCACACAACTCGTGAACATCTTTCACTGCTTCATCATGATTCAAGCTGATAGTTGTAACATGTTTATATTTTTCCTACTATCCTTTTGTTTCTTTGTTCTCCTTTATGACTTTGGGGTATTGTTTTATGCACATTAATGATAGTTAGCATTGTTTGAAAATATTTATGTAATTATTCCACTTTCTAGTTTACACATAATTTTATTTTTTTCCAGGAAAAAGTTGTTTAACTTATGATCACATTATTGAAAATTTATTTGCATCATCACACCTCTGAAAATTGATCTAATGGACTGGCAGCATGTTAAATATAAGTAAACGTGCTTATTCATATGTTCACTAATACCTTCAAGTTACAATGAAACATCTTCCAACTCTTTGATCTTCTCATTAGATGCTTGTTTCTGTCCAAAAAAACTCATTAGTTCTAAACTATTCCAACTTGGTCTTCATACATATAGACCATGTGAAAAACATGCTTTTAAGGTGCTTGGCTTATTAGGATGGCATTGGAGAAAATAAAGGGCATCTATGCCATATTTTTGTATCTTTTAAGAGTGCACCCTCATGAATGCCTCTAATATCTTACTCATTACTGACCATTCATCAGACATCTTGACCTATGCAGAATCTTATTTCTATGACACTGTCACCAACATTACACTTCATGAAGTCTACAAAGTAATGTATTTGTTATCTCAAAATTGCCTAGTATGATACACATCACATTCCTCTCAAAAGAACCTATGGAATTGTCACTTGTTTGGAATTCTTACACTTATGAATATTAATTTGAACCTCTCCTTGTAACCATTATCCTTTGAACTGACTTGCAACATTATTTATGTTCTTTGCATAGTGACATAAGAGCATGCATATCATCTATATTTGACCATCTCCTTGCATAGCTCATGATATTTCATTATCTTTGTTGCTTGCATACTCTTTCATTGTGAAAATCCATTCCTCATAGTGCTCACTGACATAAGGTCTCATGACTGTGGTATCACTTCGTGTTGATCATGCCACAACTTTTTATGAATTTCTACTCATTCTTTGGGATGTCTTATTTTTCTTAATGAATATTTTTATAAGCTAACTAACTACCCTTGCATTCCACTTGTACTTAAGACTAACCTTGTCACATTTTCTTAAGTCTTTTATATATTCACAAGACTGCTCTAACCCATATGAAGACTGTCATCTATGCTTTTTTTAATGACTTCCCTCAAAAATCCTTTGTCACTCAACTGTCAATATGGAAACCTTTGCAATAACAACATCCATTTCTTGTATGCTCTTGTCTTTTATAACCACACCTTCATTGCTTACTTGTCCATTGATAGATCTGTCATATCCCTACAATTTGTTGTTGTTTACTATCATTGACTACAGGCTTGTTTAGGCCATCTCAACTGATAATTCAGCAACAACCATGATTGTTCCTTTGTTGTATACCTTAACCTATTCTCAATGTATTGTGACCATGACATGGAATATTATCATAGTCAAAATCTTCACAATGATCTACTTAAACCTCATTATTATTTCTTCTACCATCAAATTCCTTGGGTTTTTTATATGACCACCCCTTCTCTTGTAATTTCTTTCATTATCACTATTATACATCATGACATCTGTTTATTTGATTCTTAGTAGTGGGATGTCATGTTGTCTTTCATGACTGAAAAATTTGACACTTCTTCTTCACGACTATTATTTGCCTTTAATACAATGCCTAAGAATCACTAGACAACCAAACTTAACAAGTAACTAACTGTCAATAGACTCTTCCAGTTAGTTGGTGGTTACAATCGACCTTGAAGAGGCTTATTTGTGGTTGGATGTGTGTGTTAGAGGCAGAGAAGAGGGAGGACCAAGTTAATGATCGATTCCATATCATAACAATGAATGTAAACTATTTTCAAGTAATGAAAACGTAAATTCATTGGTAATCTACCAGTCACTATCTGTGAGGGTACAGTCTGATTATTCTATTGAAAAATGTTTATTTTTATGGTTGATATTGATCCAAATGATTTCTAGGGTATGATTTTTCATGTCATTGGAGTTATGAATAGTTTTTTGTGGGTTTGAAAGTGTTTTTGGGTCCTCTGGACGTGACTATCCATGTACAGTCAGGGTATACACCAATCAAATTAGATAGATGCAAAGATTGGATTTAAGATTGTTTCCTTTTCATGCATAATGAGTATGTTAGAATGGTTGTTTTTTTATCAAGTTTAATCCATTCATGAGTGTCTAAGGGTGTAGAGGAAGTTGGTGTGTTGAAACACAACCAACAGTGATTGTTCCTGCATAGTGCACCAGTGAAATACCATGAGGACAGGGTAATGAGATAGTACTTAATGTTTTCCATGAATGGAAGGCAGTTGTGAAGGATGGATTGTCATTATGTTATGTGTTTCAAATGTTCTTGAATGAAGGGTAGACAGTGAAGTAGAAGAACATTCTCAGATTGCTCAGATATCCCGGTTTAAGGGTCACTAGAATTGGGGACAGTCAAGGTCTGGATGATTGGTCCATTGGAGGACCATATTTCTTTGCATTTAAGACCACTTTATGATCAGGATATGGTGTTAGATCCATTTTTTGGGTCTAAGAAGGTGTTGAAGGGTGTGTTTGAGAAGACCCTAGGTTATTAAGCCTTAAAAGGAGGGTTTTGTGAATGAGACTTTAAAACTTGTTAGTGGTCCTTGAAAATGTGAAAATATTTGGTTTTAGAGGATATCTAGACTTTGTATATGATAGAGAAGTCCTGGTTGAGTGTGGAGTTGGGTGTTGCTTTGGAAAAGGAAGCCTAATGGAGGGCTAGTCATAGATCACTAGTCCTTGTATGGACAGTTGGTCCAAAAGAATAATATTTCATTTCCCAGTATGTTGTATAACCTTGAAAAGGGTATCCAAATATGTGATTATCTTCATGAGTCTTTTGGGAAAGTCTGGCAAGAACCTTGTGAGATCAGTCTAGAAGGGTACTAGGAAACTAGGCTCATCAGGAGTGTGTACACGGGTGTGAGTGAAATCTATTCCTCTGATGTGGGCATTATATTATTTGTACACTGCTGACCTAAAAGTGAGTGTGAACACTTCCCCTTTTATATGGAGAAGGATATTGGTTTTGTGGTCAGCACCCTCATTTGCGAAGGAATTTTTTTTCCTTATGTAAGCTATGAAAGTAATTTGTGTTTTCTTCTTTATTAAACATCTAGGGTACAGTCAGTTTAATAGTAGTTTGACATAAAATATATGAAGGCTACTTAGTTTATCTTAGGGATAGAGATAATTTAATTTTAACTTTGGTTGTGTTAACAGAACTATGTTGACTTTATTTTGTAGTTGTTTAACATGAGAGTTTATAGATTAATAGGAGTTCACAGATACTAGTGTACCATAGTTGCCCATCTATAACTAGTGAGATGAACATAACTCATGTACCTCATGCTAGTGTTCTTGGATACCTTGTATACACTATTTTTCATTAGACTAGATATTATCCAAATAGTGAGTATTTATATAAAGTGCTATAACACACAGGAGGTCATCCTTTTACACCAATTAATAACAATGACAACCCTCATAGGTGGTTGGATAATGTCTAGTCTAATCCAAGCACACTAGCATGAGGTACATGAGTTATGTTCATCTCACTAGATATAGATGGGCATTAATGCTCAATTGAATGATACGTTCCCATAAAAATTTGAACTCCTATTAATCTACAAACTCTCATGTTAAACAACTACAAAATAAAGTCAACATAGTTCCTTTAACACAACCAAAGTAAATTATTCAAAAAATGGTTTGTGTTTTGAGTTAATTGGTTTATGTAAATTTGTTTCAGCAACCGTTATCTTGATAAACTCTCTGTTTGGTTTCAGCACCCATGTTAGTTTTGAAGTAAATAGTGGTATAATATCATTCGGGTTTTCTAAATTGTGGTAAAGTTTTGTGTTATACCCATATAGATCAATGTCAAGGTTTTAGTCTCTATAACCTGTATGGATAGTTCTTGTTTATATCCCTATTTCATATTGGGATTCATACATATTGTTGATTTTTCATTAAAATCTTAAACCTCATTTTGAGTTCTCTTGTATGTGATTATATGTCAAACCCTAATTTGAGTAAGGTTTTTTTTTGGAGTATTGTTAAGATACATTGTGTTAGTCTTTGACATAATTGTAATGTAACCCTATGTTAGGTCATTGTTCAATTTGTAAACCAGTGTTGTGTTTATGGAGGGTTTACTTAACAATTTAACACATTGTGTAAGGGATGAAATCGTGACAGTTTCAAGATTATTATTTGAAATTAGTAAATGTTCTTGAAGACTATTTGTTAGAGACACTATTCAGACTTATTGGAGATAACAAAAGACATTGTTATGGTAATCTCAGAACATAAAATGGTTATTATTTTGTTAAGGAATTCTTTTTTGAAAACTGCTTTGTGACAGTTAGACATGATATTCAGTTTTTGAAAAGGATTTGTTTTCAGATCAAAGGTGAAAGACTATATAAATATATTATTCTTTTGCTCTGCATTGTAGAGAGTTGTATTGAAAAGAAATATCTTTCAAAAGATGAAAAAGGAATGTATTGTTTTATAATTTATTCTTGTTTCATTGCTCCCCATTATTCTTGTTTCAGATGGTATTTATGCTAGTTCCATTAGTTGTGACTGGATGGGCATTTTTATATGGCCAACTGATCTCTTGGATGTGGATCATGTCATAACTGATTGCATCATTTCTTATTCATTCAACTCTTTCCCATTCTCTAAATGGCATATTATGTTGCATTCTACTTGCACATTGTATGGTTTTGGACTATACATTTCTAGGACATCTGCCTTCATTTGCTTTTTGTTTTCAAAATTGATTGGCCTATAATTTGGGTGGTGCCAAAAATAAATGATCAGTGGCTCTCTCTTCACAGTTCAACCTGCCATTCACATATGAACATTCGATGCAGCTTGGGATGATTCATCCAATCTTTACAGCTTAACATACAAGCATATAAAATCAGAAGCAAAACAAGTATGGTGTGTTCATATTGTTATTAAAAATTATTAAAAATAAGAAAGGGTATTAAAAAGAATTTCAAGAGAATATAGTGACCATTGTGTTTTTTTTTTAAAGTAACAAAGACATTATAACCTCTTGTATTCTATATTATATTAGCATGCACAAACTATCTTAGTGCTTCAATTGTTAGGAAATAAGACAAACGATGGAAATGGAGATTATATGAGATAACTCTCTAACATAGAGAACAAATTTATTTATTTATATATGAAATCTTGTACAAAATGTTTACAAATAGATTATGCAATATCAACAAATGTTGATAAATAGATTACAAAATATCAAAAAAAAGTTTTGCTTGCTATTGTAGATGCTCTCTCTCTATAATTGTTTCAATATAGACTCTCTCTAGAGCTACTGTAGTGTATGGTCTTTTTGGAGTTTTTACTTGACATATATTTTTTAGAGTTGTAGCTATCTTCTCTTGTATGTCTATTGTTGCTTAGCACATACTTTTTGGAGCTGTGTTCTTCCATTTAAACGCTCATATTATTATCTTTCAACTCTTTTTTATTCTCTAAAATTGTTCTATGCTATTCTTATTTTATTCCAATCCTTTTTTTATTTCCACCTATTAATATTTGATTCCCCTCAAAAAATCTTTGTAGACAAATCCAAACATTAGAAATTAGAGGATCATAAGTATACACAAAACATGAGAACATTTCAAGCATGAATTTGAGAGAAGGGGGGAAGGGAGTGTTGAGATAGAAATTAAGAGGATCTCAAGATCAGCTTGATGATCAATTGTAGACAGTTAAGAATAGAGAATGCAAGTTGGAAGATGGAATGATAATCTCTAGTTATAATGAAGCTCATTATTGATTCAGCAAGAATATCGCTCTCCCAATGGCAATATGCTTATGAAATCAAAACCGTCACAGGAATAGGAGTCAAGAAAAATAATTTTTTTTTGGAGTGAGCTTGTAGAATCTGAAATTCATTAATTATTGGTTGTTTTCATGGTAAGAGACTCCTTGGTGACTGTCTTAATGAGCCCTTACAAAACAAGTACAAAATTTCAAAATATAGTGAAGGGAGACTTCTAATCATCCCATGTTACATGAAATTTATAAATATTGGTGCTAGAAGACACAAGGTTCAATTTTAGTTTTGAAAGTATTGAAGTTGACTAATTCTAGCTCAGGTATAGTTAAATTGTCCTTGCTGCCCTAGAATGACGTCTTTGTTGAAACCATTGATTGCAAATTTTTTTGAAGTACTTGAATCTACAATAAAACAATAGTGGTGAATGTATGATTATTATAATCATATGATTATATCTTATAATATTTATGTAATAAATGTAGTAACAATGGTACGGTGCATTATTGATATAGGCTCGATGGCTCTTGTCAATGTGCCAAACTGTCAATGTGGTGGGGGGTAGTGTGTGTTGAAGACTTCACGGACACAGAGAAACCCTGGACAACAACTTTGGTGCTACCCAAATAGAAAAAAGGTTGCTAATGTGTATATATTTAATGTTTCTAATGTAAATGCTATTCATTATATTATAAGAACTAATGTAGATTGGGCATCACAGGGAAATAACGGTTGCAGATACTTTAGTTGGGTCGATGACAAATCATCTACATCTATCCACCCATCTCCACTTATCCACGATGAAGGATTTGAGTGAAAAATGTTTCAGGCTAGGGAAAATGCCGAAATTATATTTTTACGATGCCTTCTCTGTATTGTAATCACATATCTTTGTTGACCATATGTGGAGATGAGGTCAGGAATTAGTCAGTTTAGTATTTTCATATTTTAACTAATATTTTAATATGGATATAGCATAACTTCTCTTTTCCTTAAGTGCACATATATATGGTTTACATATTTTTTTTCAATAATTCTTCATGTTTATGGCTCAGGTGAGCCCCAATCTGCTATCAATCATTGCCATTTAAGGCTTATCGTTGCCATTAAGTTTTACATTCAAAATTTGATTACAATAATATCACTATATGACTAATTAAATAATTGAGAGAGTTTGGTTCAACATTTGATTATATAAGTTAGACCTAGCACGAGAGAGAGAGAGAGAGGATATTGATGCTCCACTTTTTTGTTAACCTTGAGCATCGAGGATAATAGATAAGTGGAGAATTAATATCCTCATCATCTCTCTCTCTCTCTCTCTCTCTCTCTCTCTCCTACTGGTCCTTTGGCATTTATTAAACATAATAGAATTTTCAGCATATTATTATCATTCTATTTCTTTGTTGTAAACATGCCATTGGTTCAGTTTTGTAAAAAAAATTATGTTAACATGCCATTGGTTTTGTTTTGTAATTTGTTTTTTGTTGTAAACATGTCATTGGTTTAGTTTTGTAATTTTTTTTAAGGAACAATCTGGCCAAGGGCTAGATCAATACTACTCGCAATCTCATTGCCAAAGTGGCCAAAGACTATGTTAGGCTGATAAAATATGGGGATTCTCTTTACCACTACAAATCTTTGAAGGTTGCTACACTTGGATGAATGTGTACCATTCTTAAGGGAATTGGACCGAGTTTGGCTTACCTCGAGCATGTGAGGCAAGAGTTTTGTGGGTACCCTAATGTTGGCAAGAGTTCTTATTGTAGTTTGTAATAAGATTGATTTGCAAACACTAGAGACACTACTAGAGGAGGATGCAAAATTGGTTGCAGAGATGAGATCTGAGGCTAGGAAAAATATGGGTGGGTTCTTTGGGAATCAAGAGGGGGGGATGATGGTGTGCTACTCTCTATGAGTGCTTTGAAGGAAGAAGGGGTGATTGCGGTGAAGAATGTGGCATGCGAGAGGTTGTTGGAGCAAAGAGTGGAAATTAAGATGAAGTCAAAGAAGATTAGTAGTTGTCTCAATAGGATTCATGTTGCAATGCCCAAGCTGGGAGGTGGGAAAGAGAGACCCCCTTGTATTCCTCAAGCTATTTTGGATGCCAGGGCGCATCTTGCTGAGGAGGCCATGAAGCTGGAGAAGGATATTGAGAATGAAAATGGTGGGTCTGGAGTTTACTCTACAAGCTTGAAGAAATGGTATATTTTGTCACATGAAGAGAGGAAAGAAGATGATATTCCTGAGATCATGGATGGACACAATGTTACAGACTTTATTGATCCAGATATCTTGTAGAGGCTTGAAGAATTGGAGAAGGAAGAAGGGCTTAGGATGGAAGCTAAGGGTGATGAGGATGATGAGATGGGGGAAGTGGAGTTGAATCTTGATGAAAAGGAAGCTCTGGCTGTAATTAGTAAGAAGAAGAAGATTCTTATCGTCAAACACATATTGAAGAAGAGTACTGCAGAAAGCTGAGAAACATAAATGTAGATTTCACAATAGCTGAGAAACATAATTGTAGGCATCATGGTCACATTTTTTTGGAGACAACATAATTGAGTTGTATACCCAGACGATGTAGAGAAACTTTTTCTCCTCTGATTCCAAGTTGACATTGTAGGATCCAAAGACCATAGATAAGGAATAAATTTAGAGAGCGGAGGAGGGTCATAATGACCCAAATAATATAGGACAAAACTCAAGTTAAATGAGGCAATTGCAAACATTTTAATAGATTTTTATTATTAAATAATGAAATTTTCATATACTAGTGTTCTAAGCCCCCCCATTACATCATTTATTATTGTAAGCCCCCTCTGACTTACGCATCTAGAAAATGAAACTACAACCTATTGGGTTTGAGACAAACCTTATAAAATAACAACAACTAAGAAGGATCACTTGCCAACATTTGTTGAATACATCTGTTGCTCATGAATACAAGGTCCTCCAACATATGTATTCAACAGATGTTAGCAAGCGATCCTTCTTAGTTGTTTTTGTTTTATAAGGTTTGTCTCAATCCCAATAGGTTGTAGTTTTATTTTCTAGATGTGTAAGTCAGAGGGGGCTTACAATAATAAATCATGTAATGAGGGTGCTTGGAACACTAGTATATGCAAATTTCATTATTTAATAATAAAAAATCTATTAAAATGTTTGCAGTTGCCTCATTTAACTAGTTGAGGTTTTTGTCATTATGGCCCTCCTCCGCTCTCTAAATTTATTCCTTATCTATGGTCTTTGGATCCTGCAGTGTCAACTTGGAACCAGAGGAGCATAAGTTTTTCTACATCATTTGGGTATACCACTCAATTACGTTGTCTCCAAAAAAATATGACCATGATGGCTACAATTATTATTCTCATATGTTGTGTCCCAGGACCCCTTATAACCCTTTATGACCCTTTACGATCCCTAAGAATACATCTTAGAGGTCTTAAAATGTCATAAAGGGTCATAAGAGGCTCCTAGGAGGGGCTAGATGAGCTTCTACCTTCACGTGGTTGGCCCTGTTAAGTAGAGAATGTTAAACTATTCTCAAAACAAAGAGAAGCTCAATAATTTAAGGTCTCAATCCATAGACAAATTAAATTAGACTTACTATCCAAATTGGTACATTGATGAGAATCAATGATGGGGAGTTTTTAGATTTTGAGAAGACGTATATGTAGTGGAGGCCATAAGGGATTTTTGTGGAGATTTTCTAGATGTGGAGATTTGTTAGAGTGGCTATATACATACGAGGGTTTCCCGATTGAGTACTAGTGTAGAGATGATGTTTTAGTAACCTACGTCTATAAAACCTTCACAAATATCCCTTCTTTGGCCTCCACTCATACCTCTTCTCAAAATCTAGAAACTTTGGATACTATTTCTCATCCATGCATGAAATGTGCTAGTAATCGTATAAAATTACTTAAAACTAGTAAAGGGTGCAGGGAACAACCTCTGGATTATGAAGGGCTTCCATTCTAGTGTAGGAGGTGTATTCAGATAGGGTATCTTGGTGGAAAGATGTCTCACACCATCATTATACAGTGGAGAAGAAGTTGAAGCAACAAAAAAGTTTTTCTCAAGCTGTGCATGGTGAGACATCGAATTAGGAAATTGGAAATGCATGTAAAGTGACCAATGTTACGAAGGGAGTGGATGGTTTGGATGATGGGAAGAGTGATAGAAAGGTATCAACCACACTAGAGGGCAAAGAAAAGAAAAGACCTATTGGGTGTCAAGACCAAAGGGAAGAGAAAAGAATGTAGCTATCCCTGGTTCAGGCCAAGTTCTAACCCGTTACGATTAAGAAAATTACCAATTACCATTAAAAAACAAATAGTAAACATAACAAAATACACAATGATATATATTAATGCAAAGTAACACCTATAAATAAATATCTAGACTAATCACCGAGCATGATGTCGTTGGTGATTACTCTACATATTTATCTTCACTTGTTTTTTTTAAACAAATTGAAACAATAAGATACAAGTTGAGGAAAATTGAATCAAAAAATGTAAAATTATAACACACCAGTTCAAAAAAAAGCATTAAGAAATTTATAACCAAATCTAGTTTGCAAAAGCCACCACAATTGAAACTCACCTTCTCAATATTTTCTCTAAAAGCATACTTCCAAGCCCGCTGACAAATCTCTGTAATAGAATCAAGTTCTCAACTTGAACTTCACTCATAAAAAATCAACACACCTATGTAGCAATAGAATCAAGTTCATCAAAAAATAGGACACAAGGAGATCATCCTCTGGCTTTATAAAAAATTTCTCTCACATTTGGCTCACTCTCTCCAAACCACATTGTTAACAATTTAGGGCCCTTCATACTAATGTCTTTCCACAACCCGGTGGTCCATAAAATTGTATGGGATAAAATATTGTGTAATGGTGTGTAGAATGAATAGAGTGATATAACAAGGGGAATATAAGATCTACTACTAAATCCAAATTCCCAAGGGAGAGATCCAAATTGATCAACCAAAAGGTTAATGCACAATTGGATCAATCTATGGAGAATGTGAATGAAGGAGAAAACCTTATATTCTACTATGAAAAGTATATGCTTGAAATTTGAAATAAATGAAAGGCAAATATTAACCTTAAAATAGGGAAGATATGGAAATACCTATTTTCTGATGCCTGTGTGCAGTTTCGGGCAATTCTGCAACTTGTTTCGAACTAGAAATGCCAAGACAGAGAAAACCTAGAAAACTTTTGTCTTTCTGGAAGCAGGTAGTCTTTGACCCCAATAAAAGGTCAAAGACTACCTTAGAATTTTGAAGGTCATCTTTGACTTTGTTTGCAGATCTCAGAAGTTCTTCGAAAAGGGTATCCAGAGCCAAGCTCTGATTTGCTGTCCTGCACTTGTACCTGGAAGAAAAATGGTTTTATTTGTTGGGGGAGGGGTTTTCCTTAGTCAAACCCCAGTTTGGAATCAACCTTAATAATGGAATTGAAATAGAGAATGCTAGCAAGTAGTAGAAGTAGATTTAACAATGAAGCTATGAAATTCAATAGATGTGTAATTATCTTTTAAATGTAATTAAGTATGTTAATATGAAAGCTTGAACATAACATTTAACAAATGTAAATCAAACCCTCCATGATTGCATGCTTGGAATCCACCTTGAGGAAGAATAAATGGATCTTGAAGATGAAAAAAGGATCTTGAAGGAATATCACACCACCATGATGGCTAGATCTAGGGTTTGAATGATGAATCTTGAATGCTTGAACCAAATCCCTTCAAAGGCTTGAATGCTTGAATCCTTGATCTTCAATGGAGAAGAAGACTTGAATGGATGATTTCTTGAGAATGGATGCTTGCTTGATCTTTCTTGAGAGAGAAATTGATGGCTTGTGAATATTTCCTTAAGAGCTCTTAATCATGAAGTTGCTTGGTGAATAATGGATTGCAAAACTTGATGGAGAAAATGAGAGGAGGGGGCTTCCTTTTATAGTGATCTAGGGCACAATCCTCTAGAGGGGCCACCTTGGGGAATTAAATTCCAATTAGGCCTCAAACCTTTATAAATGGACCTAAATTAAATATAATTTAAGATTTTACTATTTCAGAGACCAAAACAGCTGACCCAAAAGTGGGAAAACAATTCTTTCTGAAACCCGACATCTGGAGATCACGAGACCTTGAAACCTAAACCTGGGGTTAAGGACAAGGTTGACCTTGACCTAAGTTAGGGATGAGGTCATCCTTGATGCCTCAAGGTTGTCCTTGACCTTGAGGTCACAGATCTCAGGGTCTCAGTCCAGAATGCCAAAAAAATATAGACAAAAAGTGGAAAAGGGGGCAGAATTAGGCGAAAAATGCCAGCTCAATGCAAAGACCAGTTCAAGGTGCTTGACATGATCCCAAATCACTTACTCAAAGGGCTAAATGCTCTTAACATGGAAGTTCTTCCATTTTAAGATGATACATTAAGCCCCCACTTTAGCAAGAGTATGGACTCGATGCAAACTCTTGGTAAAGGAGAAGAAATAGGAGATCCAAGTGGATTCACAATGAGATAAAATAAAACTTAGCTAAGGACACAATCCCCTAGGCTAAGGATTCTAACTCAACATACATGCATGAGGGTGAAAAAAGATAACCGAAAGAACAGGGAATAGCACTAATAAACCTAAATCAACTATCATAAGAAACCTTGCTAAGAAATATTTCTTCTACTAATATCATATTTGGAAAGCTATCATAAAAGCATAAATGATTACCTCACCCAGTAAGATGCCCACCTTACTATGAATCACCCTAGAGGGAGAGCCCAATAGGTTCACCCATAAACTGTGCCTTGAAATTGTAGTGTGTCTTCTGACGGCTTCTAGAATACCCATAGATCTACCTTCTTGTATTACTATGAATATGAAATGCTTGTCTGCTTAGAATTTAGCAACTTATGTGCGTTACCCTCGGAAGATTTAGCATATTGAAAATTGAAAATGTGTCTCTCCTCAAGATTTAGCATATTTGAAATTGGAAAATACGTGTCTCTTCAGGATTTAGCAACTTATGTGCGCTACCTTTAGAAGATTTAGCATATTTGAAATTGGAAATGTGTGTCTCTTCAGGATTTAGCAACTTATGCGCGTTACCTTCTGAGATTTAGCATGCTGCAAAACAAAAGGTTAGAACAAAAATACATAATATAGAACAAGGGAGGCCATATATATGCCCCCCTTCTTAATATGGAAAAAAAAACTATTTTGACATGTTAAGGAAAGAAAAGAACAAGGATAAAGCCCTCTTCAATATCAAGAGAATATCCATAGACAACATCCAGTCCAAGCCAAGAAGGTCATAGCTCCTATGAGGCCATGGAAGGGACAAATGCAAAGAGATATCATGCAGAAGTGAAAAAGTAACCCTTGTGAGGGATAACACACTATTCAACTTCCAAGGTGAGAGATTTATCCACCATAAAAACCCAATGTCTAACAACGAAAGAGGTTGTGATTAAGGATAGAGATCCTCAATGCAAACCAAAATTTTCATGTATGATTGGATATCACATAATAGATAGATACTACTTAACCAAGGGAACAATGGATCTCGGAAAGACATAATAGAAGGAGATGACATCCTTGCCCCCCAAGTATAGGAACAAGGATGAAAGGGGACCTATTATATCGCTCACAATATTATGAAAGACAACGAGCCCCAAATAATTAGGCTAACATTGTTTACATAATATGGAGCTCTATAATAGGAACATAAATGTTATTTAGAGAAAACAGGATTAAAATACAACTCATTACCACATGATATATCAATAATCTTACTGTCAATGAGCTGCCTAATCCTATAATGTAAAGCTTGACATTCATTAGTAGAGTGATCATAAAATATATGATATAAACAAAAAGGAAGAGTCTTCAAGTGTGGACTACATTTCTTTTTGCGTTTAGGTCTAGTAATCATCTTAGCTCAAAGGAGTTTAGGCAAAAGAACTTCTTGGTCAAATTCCTTCATAGTTTCATCATGTTTTGAAGTGTTATTTGAGATGTTGTTAACATTGATTTGTTGTTGAGGACTAAATCCCAATGCATAAGAATGCTCATGCCCCCCAGTATGTAAGGGCATTTGAATTCCATGTTTATCCTTACCACTTTCTTGAGTATTAAATCCTTGTTTAACTAGGAAATGATAACCAGGACCATAATGAGAAGCCATATCAAAAGAAGTCAATGGAACTTCAGTAGTCACTATGTCATCATTAGTAGGTTTGATAGATTCATTGTGAGTAGAAGCAATGACAAAGTTATTACAAATGGTTTTAGAAGTAAAAAATCATTGTTCAAATTCTGTTTGTTGCTTCATAAAATCAAGATCATTAACCTTATACTCTCGAATAAAGGTAGGAGTAAAATCCAAGGTTCCCCAATCATTGTTAGTAAGAGCATTAGAGGAAGAAGGATTACTATTAGGAATAGGAGTAGTGTGGGTTTGAATATTCAAATAGGGATTAGGCACATCATCTGCATGAAGTGTATACATCTTGTTGTTATGTATAAACTTGACTTTATGGTGAAGGGTGGAAGGAACAACATGCAGCTCATGTAACCAAGGTCTACCCAAAAGAGGGTTATAATTGAGAGGTCCAGGAATAACATGAATAGGTGTATTCAGGATAACCAATCCTACTTTGATAGGTAAGGTAATGATGCCTAAAGTGTTCTTAGAAATGTTATCAAAGCCATGTATAGGAACATTGTTAGGTTGAATAGTTACAAAATCGGCGTTAATCGCTTTGAGCATGTCCATGCTACAAACATTAAGCCTAGATCCATTATCAATAAAGGTCCTACGAATGATACTTTTATTAATAGAAACATCAACCATAAGAGCATCATTTTGATTTTGAACTTCTTTAGAAGGTAAATCCTTTTGAGTAAATACAATGTCAGAAGGACCCGAGGTAGCATGCATGCATTGTAAGAAGTTATTGATGTTCTCTTGATTAGGAGGTGGAGTGGGAAGAGTTGCTAGATCTTTTTGCAAGGCTTCATAGTAGGTAGGTCAAGTTTGAAGAAGCTCCCATAAAGAAATCTTGGCAGGAGTATTTTGCAATTGGTTAATCAAATCATATTCCTTGCTAGGAAGACAAAGTGGAGGAGGAAGAATAGGTTGAGAAGGTGGCAAAGAAGTAGAAACCACTGGATTAGGTTGAGGGTTATTCCTTGTATGATATGTGTGAGCTATCAAAACTAGATCATTGAAAGACTCCATAGTTTTACCTTTGATAGTAATGTGAGGACAACCTTTGATAGTCAACAAGGGTTTGGGATAAACCATGTTAGTTGTCTCAATACTACAAATAGATTCAAAAGAAGGAAGAAAAGAAGACATCCTAGGAGGAGATGATGTAGGATCTTGATTCTCCATAAGATCTTCACTAATAGGGAGAGCATTAAGGGAATTCATATCATTCTCCACTAATGTCTCATCACTAGAAGGAATCCCAAATGGAGGTAAAGTATCTATAATGTCATCTTCTTTCGCTAAAATGTTTGTATAAGGGGAGTGTATTTTAGAAAAAGAGTTATCATCATGTATGAATATGTCATCCATTAATAAACCACCCTCTTGTATCAAATATTCTTCATGAGGAGGGGATAAATCAATGTCTTTATCCAAGGGATCATCCACAATGGTTTCATGAGGAAGAGAGTAATCAACATCCAAATCCAAAGGTTCATCCTAAGTAGGAGGATTATCATCCCTACCAATAAATCACATTGTAGTATCACTATAAGTCACTAAAGCTTTATCCTTAGATGGGGAAGAAGGTAAATTATATTCTACAGTAGGCTCATATAAAGGGAATATATTAGGAGAAGAATTAACATCAATCCTCAACTTATCTCCATAAAGAGAAATATGATGGAGATATAGATTAAGGTCATCTTCTTGCTCTAATATATCCTTATAAGGTAATTCAAAAGCAACATCACAAGTACTAAATGAAGTTTTTCTAGGTGTAGCTCCATGCACTTGTAAAGTAAGAGGAGGATGTTGTGTAATCCCAAAAGTTTTGTAAAACATTTGAAATAACTTGTGCAACATGATAACAAATAAAGAAATGCATAGAAAATAGATCTAGATATATGCAAATGCATTCAAATGAAATTTATAAGCATGAAAAGGAAATTGAACACCACAAAGATAATAGGGCATCTAATTCCACAAAAGAAAGGGGTAAGTATGTCGGGTTCACCAAAATGTATGGGATAAAATATTGTGTAATGGTGTGTAGAATGAATAGAGTGATATAACAAGGGGAATATAAGACTTACTACTAAATCCAAATTCCCAAGGGAGAGATCTAAATTGATCAACCAAAAGGTTAATGCACAATTGGATCAATCTATGGAGAATATGAATGAAGGAGAAAACCTTATATTCTACTATGAAAAGTATATGCTTGAAATATGAAATAAATGAAAGGAAAATACTAACCTTAAAATAGGGAAGATCTGGAAATACCTATTTTCTGATGCCTGTGTGCATTTTCGGGCAATTCCGCAACTTGTTCCAGATTGGAAATGTCAAGACAAAGAAAACCTAGAAAACTTTTGTCTTTCTGGAAGCAGGTAGTCTTTGACCCCGATAAAAGGTCAAAGACTACCTTAGAATTTTAAAGGTCATCTTTGACTTTGTTCACAAATCTCAGAAGTTCACCGAAAAGGGTATCCATATCCAAGCTCTGATTCGTTGTCCCACACCTATACCTAGAAGAAAAATGGTTTTGTTTGTTGGGGGAGGGGTTTTCCTTAGTCAAACCTCAGTTTGGAATCAACCTTAATAATGGAATTGAAATAGAGAATGCTAGCAAGTAGTAGAAGTAGATCTAATAATGAAGCTATGAAATTCAATAGATATGAAGTTGTATTTGAAATGCAATCAAGTATGTTAATATGAAAGCTTGAACATAACATTTAACAAATGTAAATCAAACCCTCCATGATTGCATGCTTGGAATCCACCTTGAGGGAAGAATGAATGGATCTTGAAGATGAGCAAAGGATCTTGAAGGAAGATCACACCACCATGATGGCTAGATCTAGGGTTTGAATGATGAATCTTGAATGCTTGAACCAAATCCCTTCAAAGGCTTGAATGCTTGAATCCTTGATCTTCAATGGAGAAATTGAATGGAGAAGAAGACTTGAATGGATGATTTCTTGAGAATGGATGCTTGCTTGATCTTGCTTGAGAGAGAACTTGATGGCTTGTGAATATATCCTTGAGATCTCTTGATCATGAAGTTGCTTGGTGAATAATGGATTGCAAAACTTGATGGAGAAAATAAGAGGAGGAGGCTTCCTTTTATAGTGATCCAGGGCACAATCCTCTAGAGGGGCCACCTTGGGAAATTAAATTCCAATTAGGCCTCAACCCTTTAGGAATGGACCTAAATTAAATATAATTTAAGATTTTACCATTTCAAAAACCAAAACAGCTGACTTGGAAGTGGGAAAACAATTCTTTCTAAAACCTAACATCCAGAGATCACGGGACCTTAAAACTTGAACCCGGGGTCAAGAATGAGGTCAACCCTAACCTAGGTCAGGGAAAAGGTCATCCTTGACCCCTCAAGGTCATCCTTGACCTTGAGGTCACAGGTCTCAGGGTCTCAGTCCAGAATGCCAAAAAATGCAGACAGAAAGTGGCAAAGGGGGCAGAATAAGGAGAAAATGCCAGATCAATGCAAAGACCAATTTGAGGTGCTTGACATGATCCCAAATCACTTACTTGGAGGGATAAACTCTCTTAACATGGAAGTGCTTCCATTTTAAGATGATGCAAAAATAATAGTCTACATCAAACTCATAATGAATTTTGTTAGTTAATATCTCCTTACATAGCAGACTTTCTGCATTAAAAGAAAAGAAAAGAAGAAATAGTGTACCTCTTGAAGCTCCCTCTTGAAATTTTTCAACCCTCAAATATCTTCCCAAGAGACATTTGGAACTTCAACCACCTGTCAATATTTTTCCAACATTCAAGATACCTGTCAATAATAAGATACAAGTTGTGGAAAATTGAATCAAAAAATGTAAAATTCTAACACACCAATTCAAATAAAAGCATTAAGAAATTCATAAAAAAATCTAGTTTGCAAAATCCACCACAATTTAAACTCACCTTCTCAATATTTTCTCTAATAGCATACTTGCAAGCCCCTTGACAAATCTCTATAATATCAGCTCCACTGAATCCTTGGGTATAATGGGCCAGCGCCATTAGGTCCACATCCTTTGAGATGAGTGATTTTCTAAAGAAAGACTTGAAAATTTGATAACATGAGGACTCATTAGATAATGGAATATAAATCAACTGGTCAAGTTGGCCAAGCCTTAGCAATGCAAGATCGATGATATCGGGTCCGTTTGTAGCACCAATAATGAAAATTGTTTTCTTGGCTGTCATACAATCCATTTCCATCAACAACTGGTTAAGGACTTTGTCCAACACACCAACAACATTCCCAACATTGCATCCACATTGCAAACATGCAAACCAAATCTAGTTTTCAAAAGCCGCCACAATTGAAACTTACCTTCTCAATATTTTTTCTAATAGCATACTTGCGAGCCCACTGGCAAATCTATGTAATATCGGCTCCATTGAATCCTTGGGTATAATGGACCAATGCCATTAGGTCCACATCCTTTGAGATGAGTGATTTTGTCAAGGAAGACTTAAAATTTTGATAACATGAGGACTCATCAGGTAAGGGAATATAAAACAACTGTTCAAGTCGGCCAGGCTTTAGCAATGCAAGATAGATGATATCGGGTCTATTTGTAGAACCAATAATGAAATTTTTTTTCTTGGCTATCATACCATCTATTTCCTTCAAAAAATGGTTAAGGACTCTATTCGCAGCACCACCAGCTTCCCCAACACTACTTCCACACTGCAAACATGCAAACCAAATCTAGTTTGCAAAAGCTGCCACAATTGAAATTCACCTTCTCAATATTTTATCTAATAGCATACTTGTAGTCCCGCTAAAAAATCTCTATAATGTTAGCTCCATTGAATCCTTGGGTATAATGGGCCAGTGCCATTAGGTCCACATCCTTTGAGATGGGTGATTTTCTCAAGAAAGACTTGAAAATTTGCTAACATGAGGACTCATCAGGTAAGGGAATACAAATCAACTGGTCAAGTCGGCCAGGCCTTAGCAATGGAAGATCGATGATCAGGTTTGTTTGTAGCATCGATAATGAAAAATGTTTTCTTGATTATCATACCATCCATTTCCATCAAGAACCAGTTAAGGACTCTGTCCGCAACATCACCGACATCCCCAACACTACTTCCACACTACAAACATGCAAACCAAATCTAGTTTGCAAAATCTGCCACAATTGAAACTCACCTTCTCAATATTTTCTCTAATAGCATACTTGCAAGCTCACTAACAAATCTCTGTAATATCGGCTCCATTGAATCCTTGGGTATAATGGGCCAGTGCCATTAGGTCCACATCCTTTGAGATGGGTGATTTTCTCAAGAAAGACTTGAAAATTTGATAATTTGAGGACTCATCAGGTTAAGGACTAGTTAAGGACTCTATCTGTAGCACCACCAGCATCCCCAACAAGCAGATAGATTGCTAGAGCCCAAAGAAGTCTAGAAAACAAAATGAGCAAGGATCTGCTGGTAACAAACAATAGAATGAGTGTGGATACCTGAAGATAAATATCTCGACTAATCACCAATCAAGATGCTGTTGGTGATTAGTCTAGATATTTATCTTCATTCTTTTTTTTTAAACATTCCATATTTAGTCAAAATTTTGACTAACCATAGTCAATGGTTTGAATAACCTGTGTCAAAAATCTGACCTAAATTGGTCTAATAATCAATCATTTTGTGTCAAACTGTGGCGTCATGGGTTTGGCATCTTGGTCGGAGTGGCCAAATATTTTGACCAATATTGGTTTATATTGTGATGCAATTTGGTCGAAATATGACCATCGTGGCTTTCACATCCTGGTCAGACGGGCCAAGCATTTTGAGCAACTTTGGTCAAATTTTTGACTAATATACCACCGCTTTCCAATGTCATTTTTGACCAAGATGGGCATCGAACATTCTATGATTAAAGAGATATGTCGATATTTCAACGATGAAAATAGCGACTAATTTGTTGGTTGAGTATTTGACTCATTTGGGTAGAATCTTCGACCAGTACTCCATCAAAAAAAGGTGTAAAATGCACTAGTGCCTCCACATAATCTAGAATGCATTTCATTTAATACCTTCTTAGTTTTCACTTTGTCCAGACAAAAGACAAACATTCCATCCTTGTCCTTCCAATACAAGTCACCCTGCAACAACACATACCTTTGAGCTTGCAATCTCAGGCTCCTCTTTTGATTATCATTCAAACCTTGTGGGAAACTTGCATTTATGAGAAAATGTACAATACTTTTATACCATGGCTGCATCTCAATGCGTGTAACCATTCTTTCACCAATGGTAACATTATTCACATGGAATAGGTCCAAATTTTCCTCTATCATTAACTTTTCCAATCCCAAGCCTCTTACCAACTTAGTGATATGAAGTTCTAAGTCAAACTCTTGGATTCTATTAATCCATTTGCACCTCTTTCTTGTAACTTCACTCTGGACCAAAATTTCCTTTACTGCAGCATGAGGAAAATATGCATTAACCTTGGCACAAACCAAATAAGGCTTGAATGCCTTGACTTATTTTACCAATGCATAAGCTTGTTTCTCCATTAGCTCATAGTTCAGTTCAGCTAACTGCAGTGACTAAATCTAAAAAATGCAATGGGGTGGTCAAATCCGTCCTGATCCTTTTGAAATAAGACTGTTGCAATAGTATGAAATGATGCAAAAGACAACAAGGAGAAATATTTAGAATAATCAGGAGAGAGTAGAAAAAGGGCCTCTTGAATGGTTTTCCTGATTTTCTCAAAATCCTTTTGTGCTTCCTAATTCCAATCAAACCTTGCATCCTTTTTCAATAGCTTGACTATTGGCTTGACCATTTCTATAAAGTTAGCAATGAATCTTCTAACAAAGCTGATTTGTCCAAGGAAAGACTGCACACCTTTAAGGTTCTTATGAGTACGGACCTTTTGAATAGCTTCAACTCTTTTAGGATCTATCCTTACTCCCCCCTTAGACACTATATGCCCTAATAGCTTTCCCTTAGTAACAACAAACTGACACTTCTTGGGATTCAATGATATGCCATATTCTAATGCCTTGACTAGGACCTTTTCCAAGTGACTGCAGGGGTCTTCAACTTTCTTTGAGTAAGCATTCAAATCATCCTGATAAACCACCATGAAAAAATTTATACGATCCTTGAAAGCCACATCTATTGCCCTTTGAAATGTAGCTCCAACATTTTTTAAAAGAAAAGGCATACGGATATACACATAAGTTCCCCAGGGGGTAGTAAATGTTGTTTTAAATTGTTTTGATTCCTTAACCAACACTTGGTTATACCCTAAGAAACCATCCATCATTGATAAAAAATCACATCCAATCACTCTATGGAGCATAGCTTCCATGTTGGGCAATCCATAATTATCTTTTAATGAGGAAACATTCAAATTCTTAAAATCAACACATAATCTTATGTCCCCATTTTTCTTTCTGACTGGTACCAAGTTTGAAACCCAAGATGAATACCTTATAGGCTCAATTATACCTGGATCCCTTAATTTCATCAATTCTATTTGCATTTTAGTAGCCAGTAATGGATTGATAGGCCTTTATGTTTTCCTAAATGGTTTGGTATCTTCTTTCAAAGGGATCTCATGTTGAAATAAATCCTTCATGTAAGCCTTCAGATCATCATAAGACCAGGAAAACACATGCTTATATTTCTTCAGCAATCTTACCAAATTGGTCCTCACATCCCTACTTAGCTTCTTTCTGATGTATACCAACTAAGGGGATATCTCTGATCCTAATTTTATTTCTTCCAAATCCTCTACCTTAGCATTTGACTTTTGCGACATGTAATTATCATTTATACTAAACATGCCTTCTAGCTCAACTAACCCCTTAGGAATATGGTTAGAAGCTAACTGAACAATTTCATTTCCAAAGATGCAACCCTTACCATTAACAACCTCTGTTGAGGAAACACAATCAATCTGTTGGCCATCATATTGATCTAGGCCTTGGATAAATATGAGGATATCATCATCATCCTCCTAAAAAACTAGCCAATTATAAATATTATCAAGCACAACAGGCTTGCTCTTAACTTCTAACATCATTGTTCTTCAATGTAATATTTGCAAGGAAATCTTTTGTGATATTATTTGACCTTCCTAGCCATTGAATATTCAAAGCACCAAATAACTCTATTCTATCCTAGACAACATATTTATACAATTTTAATCTGTCATCCTTAGTAGCATATTTAGACCTAATCTGAGATATGATCAATTGGGAATCCCCATGAACAAGTTTAAACATTTTATACCATGCTTTATGGTAATATCCAGTCCCAATATCAGTGCTTCATACTCAACAATATTATTTGTGCATTGGAAAGCTAACAAAAAGGAATACTTAAAAGTAATATTTGATGGGGATATAAATAGAACACCAGCTCTTGATCCTTCTTTAGAGCATCCTCCATAAAAGTACATCTACCACAACCCATCTTGCTGCAATAGCAACTCATCAATTATTGGATAAGTATTCCTTAGTTGTGGCTTGATTTCTTCAACAATAAAATTTTCCATATCAATATCAACACAACAATTCAAGTCCTCGGGTGATACCATCTCAACCATGACAAAAGAATGAGGTTATTTGTACAACTTAACCTCAGTGCCATTTATAGGTATTGTGGCATATGACAAGTCTAATTGTAATTTTCCTCCCACTGTTGCTACCTATTGTCTTGATAGCAACATACCATAATGAGGCTTGGTATCAACAACAACTACATCCATTTTATATTTAGTCTCAAGAAAGGAAACAATATTTACTTTAATTCCTGTAGAGGTTCCTACTATAGGAATAGCCCTATTATCCATGAGATAATATCTTCCATTTTAGGTGTCAACTTGAAGTCCTAGTTCCTTCATAACATGATATGGCATCACTCTAGCTACAACACCAGAATCTATCATACAATTTTTTAACAAAAAAATGTTGACAATTAGAGTGACATAAAATGGATCAATTAGTGATGGTTCTTGGGTTACCACACTCCTAACATAGAAATTATAAGTTTCCTTTTTTGTCTCAGGGTCATTCACTGGCTTCTCCTTTTCAAACACAACAGGAGCATATCCTTGTTCATTTATTAGGGCCAATGTTTAATTGCTTCCTTGTGCTCCTTCATTTTTAGTATTTCCAACAAGGGTATTGAGACTTTCATTTGAGATAGAGAATGTCTCATGTCAAATATTGGGGGTTCAGAAAAAGGACCAGACAATTCTTTATCCTTACTAACCCTTTTGTTCCTCTTGTCTATGGTAATTTCTTCATTCTTTTTGGTTTCTTGAACAAGGATAGGTTCTTCTTTCTTATCATCACCACCCTTGCCATTGGTTACATTTATTTTGGGGGAAACTTTATTTTTGGGACCATCTTTCACAAATTGACCTTGGTACCCCTTGATCAGGGTCAACTCTTAGATATTTCTCAAGTTATATAAGGATCTGGCTTGAGAAATGGTAATAATAGTAACAGTCCTAATTTCTTCTTCACTGGGCTCTCTCTAGTTAGCATCACCCCACTATGATCCAATCACATTTGTTGACTTGTGAACATCACTTTCAGACTCATCATGATCAGAATGGGTAAAAACTTGTTCATATTTTGGAAAATTTCACCTCTTATAATCAACATAAACAAATATTTCTTCATCTTTTGAAGATGAAATGTCTTTACTTTATCAGTAGTGAACATATTGACTACAGGATTTTTAGATCCTTCATCATCTCATGCATGTACATTTTCCACCTCTCCTTCCAAACCTTAGGCCACAAAACTTTTGATAAGGTGAGTGAGACATATTACAAGCCACACACCATGGAGCATTTTTTGCATTATGTGTTGTATTCTTCGTCAAAGGGTCAGGTGTATCTCTTCCCTTTTGATTCTCATGAGTATCAAAGACACGTTTCCCATCTTTCCAATTTGTCTTGTAAGTCTGATCATGCAAACTAGGGAATCTCTCCTGCCTTTGATACTATGGTCTATTGTCCTGAAAACCTCTCTCACCCTTTTCAATCCTGGTTGAGAGATCCTTAACAACATTCACCAACTTTTTAACCTTATCATCTTCTCTAGTTGGTTTGCCAGCATGTCCTTTGGCTTCTTTCCATAATCTTGCTTCCTCCCTTTTGTATGACCAGATGTTTTCCTATTACTTTCAATGTTAATTGCTAACTTGAAAGCATCTCTTAAAGTATGTGAGCTTTTGTCTCTCAAGATATAAGACATTTTTTCCATCCACAACATTAAAATATGTGGTCAGGCAAACTTCATCATCTAATCTCAAGCAGGGATAACTTTAAGAAACCCCCTTTAGGAAAAAGTGTAAAATCCTGGCGAATCGTACACTATTTTAGGGGGGAATTTTTTTTAATCCAAGCGATTTTTTTTTCAAATTCACAATTTTTCATAATTTGTATTGGCAATTTTTTCCCCGTTGAATGAAAATTTCATAAATTGTTGGCGAATAATTTTATTGCGAAGTAAAAAATTATAATATATGAGGTGAATAATTTTCTTTTGAAGTAAAAAATTATAATATATGAGGCAAATAATATTTTTTTGAAGGGAAAAAAATTAATTGTATTGGCTAATCATTTGTTAATTATGGGAAAAAAAATAATTTATTGGCTAATCGTTCATTAATTTTGGGAAAAAAATAATTTATTGGCAATTTCCAAAAGACGGGACATAACACAAACACGTAACCTAACCTAAGTTCCTAACATACATACATTATTTTATAATGTTAAATGTATTATTCGAGACCATCTAATGATCCAAGATCAATGGCTACAGTTCAATTTTGGGCCCAATTTCTTGAAGGAAATAGAATTTTCTAGGAAGTCACCAGAATGTTGACACGTATCAAATTAGGGTTGTCAACGTGTCTGCAGACTACAATGTACACATGTTGGTATTGATAATCATGGTCCTATAGTGCAACTTTTAACCTCTTAACTTGGTAAGAAATAAATGCCTTTTCAGTGACAAGCGACATTCTTTAACTGTCACGCACCACTTCCAAATTTGTACAGACGATATAACCGATTTTTTACAGTTTTGCATTTATGGGAAAGATTTATTGCCAGATATGAAAGATTAAGGACTAAATTTTAATTTCTCACATGCATGCATTTAGGGGAAAGATTTACATGAAAGATTTAGAGTCATATTAACTACAATGGATTTAATACCATTAAAGAAAGAACAATTTATTTCTAAGTAACGATCAAGGATTCAAGGGCTATTTATAGACAATCTTGCTTCATTATTCATCGATTCGTCTTTGCTAGATAATTTGTTTGTTTAGGGTCTACACTCTGCACTTTGCAAAAAAAATGTTTTTAAGTTTTCTGAAGTTTTACTATTTGAGATGGACACTCCAATTAGGCTTAGATGCACATCTGAGGAGGCCCAAAAGGCCTTTCTGGGTTCCTTTTTTGATGAAACCTTAGAGTCTATTTGTAAGGAGGGTGGGCCTATTGTATTAGAGGTTGTTAAAATGGTGTTGGGCAGAGAGTTTCTGCACAATGAAGAAAGGCACCGGGTCTACACAGACATTATGTCCCATTTTTTGACATCTCGTCTCAACCTCAAAGGAGAGAAGGTGGACATGCTAATGCTGCTAAGAAGGGTTTTTAAAGAAGAATACCTGGGGGACAACGTTAATGTTTTCATGCCCATAGAAATAAGGGTGGGGATCCCTTGGGCAAGTGAAATACCCAAGCTTCTCCTCCCAGGCCAGAATGTGGCCATGCAACCTTTTCTGCTGGGCTTGACTGCTGGGTAGTTGAAGCGCCATAGGAAATGGGCATTGATTGCTAGTGATTTTCTTCATAAGTGGTTTATGCTTGATGAAGAGGAGGCTCAAGAGGGGCAATATGGGTGGCTCGATGAATTCGCACAGTTAATTCTCTCTACAAAATTCTACTCAAATGGAGTTGCAAGACAAAATCACTAGTGGACTACTAGTGGTTTTTTTAAAAAAAAACATAGCTCATTTTTGTGTTTTTTTTAATAATATAATAGTAGGTTTCTCTTTGTAGTATTGTACTAGAAGAGTACAATGAAATTATAATTTATGAAAAAGTATAATGAAAATTTCGCAAGCTTTTAGACTTCTCTATCATTGTGTTTTATGGGTACAAAAAATGGTTTTTAGACTTCTCTTTCACTGTGATTGCAATATTTTAATTAGTTTCCTAAATGCTTTATCTGTGTATTTGACATGTATGATGTAACTTGTAAGTATGTTTCAGTACAAATAAGGAAACGTTCAAACAATGTGGATGGTATTTCCATTTTTAAATCTGAATATTTAAAATGTATCACTGTATCATAGTTGTACAATGTAGTTAATATGAAAGATTTACAGAATTTTTAAGGAAAAATAAATTGATAAGGCTAGAGAAAGAATTTATGGTTTTCTAATTATAATGTATGAGAATTATATGTGATTATAATTATCAACGTTAAAGTTATAATCAATAAAAAATATCATTTTAACATTAAGTATACTATAAGTATATAATCAATTTGAAGGACAAGTGAATTAATAAGGTAATAGGTTAGAGAAAGAATTTATGGTTTTCTAATTATAAGGTATGAGAATTATATGTGATTATGATTATCAATGTTAAAGTTATAATCAATAAAAAATATCATTTTAACTTTAAGTATACTATATAATCAATAAAAAATATTACTTTAATTGATAACTCATGTTTGAGAAACCTCGTAATCTCTAAACACTAACTTAAGTAATATTATTAAAAAAATAGTATAACATTTAACAATGTCCGGCATCCGTTGGAAATAACTACCGTTGGATGAGAATAGATCGACGATGTACAATGGACTTCGGGATGAAAGGGAAAAGCAACCTCATCTTTTCAAACCCTTTCCAGAATCATGACACGTGTCACTAAACATGTTCCCCTCACTAAACATTAGTCGCAATCTACCAACAATGTCATTTCAATTTGATGATGACGTGACATGGTGAGTTAATGGGAGTGGGACCCACAGGTCCACCTCACCACTCATGGTGACTAACAATGAAATTTTGGCCATTGGATGATTTTAGATCAATGACCGAAGTTGTATTTCAGGTCGAATGGGAAAAGTAACCACATCTTTTCAAACCCTTTCCAGAATCATGACACATGTCACTAAAGTTAAACATGTTCCACTCACTAAACATTAGTCGCAGTCTACCAACAATGTCATTTCAATTTGATGATGATGTGACATGGTGAGTTAATGGGAGTGGGACCCACAAGGCCACCTCACCACTCACGGTGACTAACAATGAAATTTTGACCGTTGGATGATTGTAGATCAACGATCGAAGTTGTATTTCAGGTGGAATGGGAAAAGCAACCCCATCTTTTCAAACCCTTTCCAGAATCATGACACGTGTCACGACTCACTAAACACATTCCACTCACAGTCTTGTACAGTCTACCAATTGTCAACAATGTCATTTGATGATGACGTGACATGTCTAACTTGTTAATGTGACTTGTTAATGAGACCCACGTTAATGTGACTAAAAATGAGTCATGAGTCTCATGACATTATGATCGTTGGATGATTGTAGATCAATGACCGAAGCTGTATTTTGGCCCGAAAGGGAAAACAAAACCCATTTTTGCAAACCCATTCCAGATTCATGACGCATGTCCACTCACACGGTCAGTGAGTCAGTGACAGGTGTGATGGCTGTAGATTGTACAATTTTTGCACTTAAAGTTTCCAATCTAAATTTTCATTCATAAGTATAAACTATAAGTAGTTTGCAGATTTAGATAGGGGTTATGGATTCTAAATTTCTAGGTTGAGGATTGATGTCCAAGCCTGAGGAAAGAAACAAAGTCTCTCAGCTCTCTTTCTAGTCATAGTCTGCAAAAATTGAAACTAAGGGTAACGGGTAACTTCTAAAATCCTGAACACCTATGTCCCGCATTTTAAATTTTTCAAATCTTTGAATTTACAACTTTACTATTTATATTATATAAAAAAAATTAGCCTGTTAGGGTTTAATCAAATCAACTTTACTATTTATATTTTATAAAAAAATTTATCCTATTAGGGTTTCATTTTGAATCACCCCTGTAAATTGTAGGCTTGTAGCTGTGTAGAAATATTTGAATTTTCCTATGAGTAAATAGTGATACCGCTTACCAACTTACCATGATGGGAAAAACAAATATAAAGAATAATTCTATGAGTAAAAGGCCAAGTCAGATACTGGAATTCCACAATCTACTTAAAACACTAGGTTTCATTGATTTATTCCATGATATTTATGATCCTGTTATTCATGGAAATAAGGGAATAATGGAAATTAGATTTGCACTTGAAAACAAGTGGAATGATCCAAATAAGGATTCAATTTTTTTTTCATTTAACCCTGTGATAAATGCAATGACAAATAAAGTTGGATTGTAGGTTGTTAGGTTGGCACACATGGCATTACCTCAAGTATTCCCTTGCCCAGAAATTGTCATGGTCTGCACTGAAAATTATGATGAAAATAGAAAAGCAATTATGAATAAAAGTACTCAGGAGGAAATTTTGTCCATAACCTAGAGTGAATTTGCTAGTCTATTGAACCTAGGGTTTCAACAACAAAACTCAAACGTGCACATTGACCTGGAAAAGCTGGTAGAGGATTATGAAAAGTTAGATGTAACACAAAGAGATTCTTATATCAGAGGAATAACAAATGGTTATAGTTTGAGTCCAGATCATAAGCCTCCTTATGATTATGATATTTTTGTGCCATGGGCACAGGACAATATTTCCTTTCTAGCATTTTGTTTGGGATTGGATAGTAACAAACAAGTGGGTGCTAGCATTCTTGAAATGCTTTTTCATTTTCATTTTGAAAAAGAACCAGTAAAATATTGTTTTATTGAGCACATTGTTCGTTGCATGCAAGATCAATTACTAATGATTCAAAGAGGTTCACAAAAGACATTTAGATTCACAACCTACTTGTGTTATCTTCTCTTAGCAAAGCATTGTGCAATATTTTAGACAAACAAGCTTTGCAGTCAGGGCCAAAATCCAATATATGAGTGGACACCTCAGATAAGGATGATTGATAATAGAAGGAACTACAACAATTTTGTAGACTTCTTTTTGGCACTAATGTACCATAAAATTACAGGCACTCTGATGCCTAGAATGTCTGTTACTTGTAGAAATTGCATTCAACTAGGAAGTCAATTACAATTGGCTGACTGGTACTTAATGGAAGAGTACATTGTGTTAAGGTTTTACGATTCAGAGGTAGAACCCTACAAACTTCCAATACATGTAACAGAGAGGGTATTTGCATTGGAATATGTACGGAAGATGGAGAGCATAGATGTACTCTTTAATGGTCAGCAAAAGGAAATGATATTTCCTTCCTTGCCTTTCTCACTTGGAGGGTTCACATTTGAGAGAAGAGGATTAAAGTGGCACAAGCCTTTTTTTAATTTTTTTGCTTTGATGTTGACAGTCACTGGCAGTATGATCCACTCAACATAATTGGAACAAAGCTTAGAGAGAATAGGAACTCTGCAAGAAATTGTCAAAATGAAAGTATGCCATTGATTGAAAATTTTAAAAACATGGAGTCCTAGGACTAGGTCAAAAAAGAGATGGAGAAATATGCTGCTGAAAATAATATGTCAATACAGGAATTGTCATCACAAATAATGAAATTGTACAAATAGAAAGGAAAAGTGCAGGCCATGAGTATGGCATCGTCCAATTTCTACCAAAAAGTTGCTCAACCATCTACAAAATCTATTCCAAAAGAGCTAATGAATGAATGTATTGATGATAATTGGACTCGAACCAAAATTTCTATTTTTTGGGAAATGAGGAAGAATCTCGATGAGCCAAAGACCTCTACAGATCTTTATGACATGGAAGAGGATACAATGTTTAATGAATTGTGGAATAAGGAGCATCCAGCTAAAGCATATCTAGATGACGATGACCAGGAGTAGGATTCTGTGAATCCCTCATCCAGCGTGAATCCCACATCCAGTAAAGTATATTCAATTAGTAGAGGAGTTGATGCGTCCAAAAAAGATCACTATACCAAAGGGGTAGATATTATAGAAAAAATGGGCTACCAAGGTTTTGGTGGTCTGGGTCCTATTGGACAAGGGGTTTGATCTACACCTAACCCAGCAGCTCCACCAAAACATGGTGAGAAACCAGGCCTTGGGCTTGGAGTTCAATCATCAAAATCATCAACTCAATCAATTCAATTTTCTCAAAGCACTCAGATTCAATCTGAATCAATTACCACTCCCACAACTATGGATATCATGGGTACAACTACAACTAGTGGTTTGAAAAGGACATTATAGATAGACATGAAAAAAATTATTCCCAAAGATCAAGGCAGTGCAAAGAAACAAAAGGTTTTGACAAGTATTGGTACAACAATGCCAATGGTGACTATGACTCCAACAATTGCCCAACCTTCAGGACAAAACCCTCAGGCTCAGAACAATCCAAAAACTCCACTTATAATGGGTCAGGGTATTACTAATCCTCATGGTGTAATTAGTATCACCATAGGCAACATAGGTGGAAGCTCCTACATCAGTGCAAGTGCTATTTCACCATTCAAACATTCAATTGTGTCACAAAACCCTGATTTTCATTACAATGATTTTGTCACTAACTATGAACAATGAAAAAATAGGAATAGACAACATAGTAAGACAATGAAGATGGAAGCAGTTGTTGCAGCTCGTGATGCAGAACCTGCAACAAATAGGCTATTTCCCACATATGACCCAAATAAAGATATGATGGAATTCATGGTTGGTATGCCCCTAGTTAGAGATAACAATCCACCAGAGAGTCAGTTAGATCCATCTCAATTTCAAGTTAGCACCCTCCAAATGGATTTATCCAAAATTTAAAATATGGAAAATATAAATGTGTCCAAAATGACCAACCAAGTGGTCTATAATTTAGTGATGAAGTTGGAGAGAGAGAAAGGAAAGCTTTGGGGCACAATAGATAAGTTAAAGGTAGACCTGGAAAATGTAAAGGCAAATGAGAAAGCAGCAGAAAATAGGTGGAAAGAATTAGAGAGAAGGATAAAAAAGTCATCCTCTAAAGAAGCAATTGGAGTTGGACAGCAAGAACATATGGATGTAGAACTGTAATGTCTGAGGGAAAAATTGGAACAGAGTGAACAAAAACTTGAGAATGAAAAAGCCTCTTCATTAAGTTTTTACAAAAACTTGGAGAGTACGGGAAAGGCAACCAATAACTTAAAGAAAGAATTGGAGAATGAGAGGGTAAAAATAAAACAGTGGGAAGAAAAAGCAAAAGAGTGTGAAGAGAAAGCAGAGAAAATAAGAAAAGATAGTGAACACCAGTTCTCATAAATGAGAGAAGACCTAAAGAAGGAAAATAATACAATTAAAAATTATGAAAATAGCTTGAATGACCATGTAAATAATACAGTCAAGCAAATAAAAAAATTCTTCTGGGGCCAAATAAAGATGTCTTCTGATAGGTTGTGTGATTGGTTTGAACTGAATGAAACTCTTACAGATGTTTTTGGGAAGCTAAAAGATCACATTGAGAAGAACAAAAGTTTTTGTCAGAGACAGAAAACTGCAAAGCAGATTATGCAAGAAATCAACAAAAGTGGTGACAGGCATTTGGTAAGCAAGGGAATTCAGGACCACGTTGCTACAACAATAAAGGTGAACTCTGTCTTTCAAAAATGTCAAAAACTAACAAAAATAGAAGAAAATGTTGCCTTATTCGGGCCAAAGCTCACCAAGATGAATAGTAAAACAAGCAAATTGATATCTCTTGGTTTGTTGAGTCCTGGTCTTGATTACTCATCAATGAGTTTTGTTGGAAGAGAAGCTTACAAAAAAAAGCTGGAGGACACAGTGACGTCTGATTTAGGCAACCTTCCTTAGGACAGAACTTATGAAGGCATTGCAAAGTGCATCAAAACATTCACAAATTTGAATGCAATAATGGAAGGAATATTGCTTTCAACTCACTCTTCCAAGTATGGATGGCTGACGAGGTTGTAGGTCATGTACTATAACATAACAAATTTTTCCCTTCCAACCGACAAAGAATGGAGCATACTAAAGAAACTGACAGAATCATCTTGATCTCATCAATCATAGTATGTGAAAGTACTTTCAGTTTCAATCATCTCTATATCTTTAGTATATATCTTTGATATTATCCTAAATACTAGAGTCTAGAATTGAGTTTAAAGTAACAAGTTTGAACTTTGTTTTTTGAACAAGATGAATGTTGCAGTCTTGCAGATGCTATTGCCAATGCTAATTTACTAAACCGGCCTGTCAAATGCAAAAATGTACAACTAAAGTTGTAGATATGTTGTATACTTGTAGTTGTTTTACTGATTTAGATTTTGAGACTTTTCACTTCACATTAGGCAAATCATCCTGAAGCTGTTGTTGCTCCCTTGTTTCTATAAAAGGGAATTCAGGGTCATTGGCTTAGGGTAATGAAATTGAAATTGGGCAATGTGCCAAATTGCCAATGGGTATTGAGTCATTGAGTTTTGTAAACAGAATCACAGAGTTGTGTTCTTACTAGTATTAATGAATGAATTGTTACATTGTATCATATTTTTAATTAAATTAATGAGAATCAGTATTTCTAACTCTAAGAATTCTAACATATGAATTGCTATGTTGTCAAAACAAATAATGAAAAATATACAAGAATTGTACCATATGAGCTGAATAATGCAAATGAAAACCATTATTAATTTTGGAATTGAATCTTGATGACATTATCAACCACATTCATGTTTTTGACATTGGAATATGTTATTATGCATGATTGATGATGAGATACAGACACTGAGAGTAGACTTTAGGAATCAGCTTAATAAATACCTAGGAGGCTAGGACCTGCTACTTCTACAATAGTTCAACTTCAAGCTACCACATCATATCATCATTGAGATCGTCAGATCTAGTGCCATCAACTTCATAGATTCCTTGGTTCTTCGATATGTTTTCTTCACTCTGCATACCACCGCTTAACTAATGTTCACCACTAGCAGTACCAGTACCAATACATGAGTCAATGACATCATTGTCTCTGGCATCCCCACTCCCAGTCCCATTTTGGTTTGAAATGTTGCCCAACCCTCTTCTCTGACATTTCTTCCTCCATAATTTCAGTGCCCTTTCGTAAGGAAAAGTATCGACTTCATACCTGGATGTATAGAGCCTGAAGCAATTTTCTAGATTCTTGTCTAGTTTGTTTCTTAGCTTTGAATTTAGGAATCCAAAAGCACTAAAAAATCTCTCATCCTCCATCGACCCCAATATCATGGTCAGACATAAATTAGCAAGCTTGAAATATTTTGATATTGAATCAGTCAACAATTCACTCTCAGCTAGATTTTTCCAAAGCCTTGATACCGATCCATCTTCCTGAGGGTTCTGCATAATATTATATTGTTCCCTCATTGTTATTGAAAAATGACCAGATTGCTCTCTCAAATGATTTCCATCTAAAATTCCATTTAGAGTTACTCCATTTAACTCTTTGGTTTTGCAGAAATGATCTATCAAAGTTAGTAGCCTAGTTTTAAAATCTTTCAGATTGTTCATACTCCAATATCGAGGAAACACAATAGCCATGGATTCAAGTAGTTTGACTGGAGGGAATCTTTCTCTAATATGTGAGGAAAGATCATAGGCAATGTGCTTTACAGAATCTATTACAGACTCAATGATCTTGGTAAAGTCTTCACTTTTAATACTTGATACTCGTCGAGTCTTGGTGTTCTTTCCTGGTTCCTCGGACCCGATCCTAGAAAAGTAGTGCATTGGTATCTCAACTCCACGAACTTCTGCACATAACTCCTCATTTGAACCAATTTTTAAAAATTTATCAGGATTTTCCAAATCTATGACTTTCAGCCAGCTGACAAATTTTACATCATCTCCACATAATTGATAGAGACTATCGAGCGCCACACATGTCAATTTATGTAGCGAAGCATATTCTGCAATATACATAGCTCTTTGTTGAGCCTTTTTCATTAAATTTCTCATTTCCTCAAGCATGGGGAGAATACCTCCTAATGTTTGTATGCACCCTAAAATGGTCGCCTAGACTTTGGGCCCCCATTTAGCAATTTATCAATTTCCTGAATCAACATTTTTCAATTCAATATCATTTTCCTTGATCAAATCCTAATTGTATCATTTATTCGATTGTTTTCTATGGGCTAACCATTTTATCCTAAAGTCTTTATTTAATTAAAAGGAATTTCCTCCCCTTTTATTAAATAAAAAGCCCCCACTTTTCCTCTTATCCTAAGTTGCACAAATAAAGCATTATTCTTATTTTATCAAAAGAAGAAAAGGCTTTTTTGTCTCATATGGGGCACAAAAGTCAACTCTTATTTTATCATTGGAGGAGATTTGTGCACATGGATTGCTCCTCTTTCAAGCTCCACCCTTGATTAAATCTTTTGCTTCTTAATCTTCATGGTCCATTCCTTTTCAATTCCTTTAAAAGGAGAGCTCTTTTCTCATTCTAGGATCCCAAACTTTGAATACTAATCTTATGTTGCATGATTTCTTGGTGACTTTGGAACTTTGGAGATCTTCTTGCATTTTAGCTTTCATTCTTGCATCATAGCTTCATATTTATGCTTTCTTAGCTTAGTTTCCTTTATGCTCTAGATTAGCTCACATAGCTTAATTAGCAAGGCTTGTAATACTTTCATTTACATAGCTTACTTGCATCTCATTCTTAGCATAGTTGCATTGCATTTCCATTGTTGATTCTTGAAGATATTGGCATTCTTTCCCTTGTCTCTTTGAATCTCTCATTGTGTGGTTTACTAGCAAGGTTGCATGCTTCAATAGCTTTAGCTAAGAGCACTATACACATCCTTGTGACTCCATACCTATGGAGCTCTAGGTCACTTTCTCAAGGTTTACCATTCATGGATTCTCTTGGAAGTAATGACTTAGAGAAGTTCACAATTTGAGTGTACAATGTTAACAGTATCTCTACATTAGTTAACATTGCCAGCAGTGCATGAAATTTCAGTTGCCCTGCTTTATCACAACTTGAGTTCATTAGACCAAGTAACGATTGATAGTCTGAAAAAACTCGATGTGTTGGTCCATCCAAAGAGATCCATCTAGTATCATTATCCTTAAGAAGTTTGTTCCCATCGATTAGTCCTTCGGCAAAGTGTTGAAATTCCCTCAATCATTTCGGACTTCGACAGAAGTATTGGTAGAGCTCTTTGATTAAAGCTTTAATTTTTTGTACTAGAGCATGCTTGCTGACAACTCCAAAAGCTAGATTCATTTTGTGGGCCATGTAGTGAATGGGAGTAAGGTAGGGTGCACAAGAAGACTATATCTTTGTGCAAAGAATGCCCCTGTGGCCTTGCATTACTAAAGCTCCATCTGCTCCAAAACACACCAACTTTTTGGCAATGGTCATGTCATTTATACCTCCATATTCAATTAGAGAACTCTTTACTAGTTCAAATAAATTTTCCGCTGTCGCATTATCCCTCATTTTAGAAACAGTTAGTAGATGAGGTTGGCAAACAAAATTTTGTATAGTATAAACATGCATGCATACCCAGGAAGTATTGTCTACTACTATAACCTCATCTAAAGACAATGCAATAAAATTTGACTCTTTAATTTTTGCCTTTAGATCCTCTTTTTCAACCTCGGCAAGACAACTTGCCCATTCCCATCCACTATTTACTAACCAGTGATTGTTAGGATAGTTAAGAACTTTCAAAAAGTGTAATAAAGCACTCAATGATGGGTAGTTTGTCATAGGACACCCTCTGCTCAAAATATTAAACACAACACTTAACTGAACAACTTTTCCCATTAGTTCTACTTCCAATGCTTTTCCAAAACAAGCTTCAATAGAGCCTTTAACTTCACCAGTCTTTGTCTTTATATTATGATGAAATTCATATAATTCTGCATTTCTAACATGCTGAGATTCCTCCTTTTTTTTCCATCTTATCACTAATTTTTGAACTCCATCTATGGTTTTATTTTCGTAAACTTTACCCATATGCTTCTCTATGGTGTCAATTTTTAGTTGCAACCTCTTTTGCTTCTTATTTATCTAGCTGTGAATCTTACATCTGCATTCTACCAGAGGCTCCCCTTTAATTGGATTATCCACTGGTTCAATGAATGGATACATTGACACCCATTCTACTTGAAAATTCCTCGACAAATCCCACATTCTATCATTCTTTGATTTGTATTTTTTTTTCTTCCCTACAACATCATCTTCTCTGACATTCTCAATCTCATCCAAGTCAATTATATCATTATGGCTACTCTAGGTATTTAACTAAAAATCTTCTTCAAGTTCATTGTGATCTAAGATATCAGGTTCATTGACTTCTTTAATATGTTGTGTAGGTTCAGCCTGAGGTTGTGAATCTTGAAAATCTTCTTGTGATGAAGTAGCTTCCCGATTTTGGCTAGAAACATTTCCAACACCATGACCAAAGTACGATGATAAGGTTCTGCATTTTGTTGGCCTCTCTTGGCTTTCCCCAAGCCCATATGCTAGAGTCTTACCCTTATTCTTGTTCAACATCTCGATTCTTCAATGAAATAAAGGCTACCAACCTACCAATGAAAAAAAATTGTTTACTTGTAGTTGTTGAAGAAGTGACAAATGGCAATAGAACTATAATATACAATGTTTACATAGTTGCAAAATAATAATCACTTACCTTTGCCTCAAATTCAATCGCAGTTATGACTCGCCAAAGCAGTCAAGACTCAACAGTCTGAACTTTGATATCAATCAAATTGAATTGATCCAAATTGTGTACAATAACACTAATGTATGAATGTATTTATACAAATCTTTTTTGGCGAATTGGGCGGGAGGTCTTGTATTATTTCCTAGGCAAGTATGAGTCATCCAATACCATAATCGATTAATAAAGGTGGTGAAAACCTATTGGTTTGAGACACGTGTTCGTAAAATGGCTGGCGAAGTTAGGGCCGCTTATATATATATATATATATATATATATATATATATATATATATATATATATATATATATATATATATATATAACTATTGGTGAATATAGGCCGTCCATTTGGGGCCGCTTAGAAATTATAGGTGAATGATAAAAATATATCATGCCCAAAATGTATATGCCATTGGCGATAATGTGAAAGAAATGGACAAAAATTAATAAACCGCTGGGCGATGGACCTGGGCATTGGACCCAATTTTAATAAATGCGGGGTGATAGGGTCACTCCCATATGGGCAAAAAAATTGCCAAATCGCAGGTTGTTGACAAGCGACATTTTCCAATTGGCGAATAATCACCACTAAAGTTTTTGCTGATCTCAAGATTTGGAATAATTAGTACACTACCTTTTGAAACCTATTGTTAAATTCAGACATGCCCTCATTGGGATGCTTCTTGATATTATTAAATTCATTGAGCATATAATTAGAATTAACATGCTCACCATATTTCTCTTTAAAATTTTTCACAAACTCATCCCATGATGTAATACTATTTTCAGGAAATCCCCTATACCAATCCCTAGCATCTTCTACCAATGGTTGAACAAATAATTTCATTACAACATCTTCATTCTCAATTTCATAATCATTTATTTTATCTGTAAAAGACTTGAGATTCTCTTCACAAGTGATAACATTATTTCATGTGAACTTAGGGATTCAGTCTCTTACCTCATTAGTCTAGCATTCGGTTGGCTAGGGATACCATCAAAGAACAATGGACCTCCTTTGAACAAGCCTCCTTTGAAAATTTTGTGAAGCTTGAGCTCCACTACCTCCAGTCAAAGCACTTTGATTCAACACAGTTCCCATGGGACCACCAGCTAATGGAACTATAGAACTCACATTTTGGACAGGATGTGGGACTGCTTGTTTAGAACCTGAAGCCTGGAAACTTGGCTTGGAACCACTTGATTGGTTTTGTGGTTCTGTCCCAATAGTAACCGGGACTGAGCTGCTGGAAGTAGTATTCATAGTGGTATGTAGGAAAGCAATTTTCCTCTTCATTTCAGTTGCAGCAACCTCCAACTCCATTTTCTCTAGCTAGACAGCCAAATATTCCTTGGCCTTTCTAGCCTTTTCCAATTCTATGTTAGCTTGAGATACAAAATCAGGAATAACCTTACCCTGCTTGTGTTGAACTATACTTGTTCCGCCTATATTTTTTTTTTCCCTTGTCAAATGTATCCTTGATGTTATTTTTGAGCTCTTCATTTCTCTTAATCTCTGAGCCTTCTCCTTCAAATTCACCTTTCTTGGAATTTGACCCATCATTGTTAACTTGTTTTCTCAAGGATCCAATATCACCAAACAAGTCTGTGTTCAAACCCTTAAACTCTTGATTGAGACTTTGAGCCTTGAGCTCATTGTTCTTTATTTTTCTTCAGAGTTCTTTTCTTTCCATCAACAATTCATAAATCTCCCGCTCTCACTTCTTTCTTCTATTGTCAATTTCTAGTAACTGCTCACGGTCCATTTTTCTCAAAGCTATTACCTCATCACGCAGTTTCTCATAATCATAAGACATAGTTTTAGCAGCAGAAATTTCTCCTAGTTGGTCTAGCCTTTCTCATGCAGGGAAAAACCCTACATCAATAAATTCATCATCTCGTGAGGGATCAAAAGATATATTAATTACATTAGGGTCTACTGATCTAAGAGGCTAAGGATTCTCAGAAAAGGAAGAAACCTCCTTAGGGACACGGGTCGAAACTCTTCCTTTAGAGGATCTTGGGGAATTTGGATTAATAATACCTATCCTAGACCATTTCTTTCTACCAGGTGTGGGAAGTTCATCACCTACAATACTTTTTGGATGATCTCTATGATAATACTAGATATATCTTTGTCGACTCATTATATATCTAACAAGACACATAGATTTCAATATGTTAAACCAGCAACTAGAAAACACAGAATTCAGAGTTGCCACCCATAAAACATGTGGGGAAAAATTTTACAAACTGGTCACAAATGAAACAATAGATGGTTAACAATGGATTTTAACAGGCTTATTGCAAAACATTAACATTCCCTAGCAGAGTCGCCAATTTTGTTAGTGCTTGAAAATATTGCAAACGTTAATGATAAATTTTGATGCATAACTCTATAGACCCAAAAGATGCATATGACAATATCAAACACTAAGGTATAAATAATTCTTATCCTTCTTTACTTCGATCTTCAAGCTCAGGCGGGTCTACCTAACAGATTCAGTTCTTCAAAGAATCACAATAACTATTTGTATCCTTGACACAAAAATAATCATATAGGTTCTTCAAACATACATTAAAGATAAATTATCATTTAATTTTTTGATGATGATAGCTGCAAATTAAGTACAGACCTAATCCTAGGGCAAAGATTCATAAAAAAATACATCTACATAAATCTCTCAAATTAAACATACCCAAAACCCGAATGAAGTTCCTTGTAAGTCATTCCTCTCAATTTCACATTCAGACATCAGATTCTTGCATAAATATTAAACCCTCTAAAATTACCCTTAAGATTTACCCTTCCCTTGAAAGAAACTTAAGACCAATCTCACAATATACCTTGTAAACAATGCATTAAAAATTCCTTACAAATTTAACAAATAAAAACTCAAGATTGATACGAGAAGACAACATAAATGTGCAAAGGAGCTCTAATATATTTTTATTAAAATTTCTCTATATTAGTACATTCAAAATGACAAAAATTATTAGAACAAGACTCTAAATCCAGAACTCTCTTTACAATTGTAATTTCACCACCCTTTTACAATACAATACCTTGCTATTTATATCAATCACTAGCCATCTTGGAATCCTTAGGGAAAGGATGCAACAAGATTCAGATGGCTAGGAAAGTGACATATAGTAGAAGACAAAAACAAATTACATCATTAAAAAAAATGGAGACAAATGCTTGAATATCTTCTTGTAATAATTCTGAATCTTCACAGGTGGAACCCTCATCTAAAGATGTTCAAGGTAACTTCTAGAAGTATTTACATGAATAATGACTGCCTAACCGGCTAACTTACATTATTCCATTTTTTATATTTACCCTCCCTATGCTCAAGGATCGAGTGCCATGAGTAACTCATTCCTCCTCCATTGCATCTAGATAAATTGTAATTGGCTTCTTCTTCTTGGGCTTCGTACTTGTGTCCCATAATGCAACTTCATCTTTAGTTGGCCACGTGAAGTCCCTTAATCTTTGAAGTTGCTCTATTTGTGTGTCCCATCTGGAATCAGTTATGGCCTTGGTGTTAGTAACAAAATTTGTGCAATCTATCTCCACTTTGAACATGTCATCCAAGACATGGTTAAAATTTTCCATGTCCAAAGTGTCATCTTCATTGATAAAGGACACATGCCCTATCAGCAATGCACTCATATCACTCTTCCACTCCTCAACACTCTTGATGTCACTATCTTCCTTGTGAATTGGAGGCAAATACTTGCTGAAATCGGAACCGAACATATCCACTTTTTATCTGATCTGATTTGCCTTTCCTTTGAAAAAGGACAAAGTTGTACCAATTAACTTTATCATTTCTCCAACTTGGCCAACTGACTCTGGGATATCATACATGGGAGGTTTCTTCCAACTTTTCAAATAATGAGCTCCTGCTAGACCATATGCTGAACAATGGCTCCAAAGTAGCCATTGCATCCTTGACATCCCCATTAATCTTATGCAACACATTGAATGAGTCATGGATTAAACCCATTTTTCCCTTTATTGCTTCATACCTATGTTGCATAATACTTGCAAGGGCACCAAGTGTCATCTCATGTTTATCCTTGTCATATTTATCAATTGACACATTAGGATCTTTAGTCACTAGAGGCACGACAACTTCAATTTTAGGAACTAGAGGGGGAATGGCCTTTGATGCCTCTTCTAGTTTGACTTTTAAGTCCTCAAGTTCTTCCTCCATAACCTTGATCTTCATCAGGCCTCTAATTATATCCTTTTCCAATGCAATAGTCTCATCAAACAATCTCCCATATATGTTGGATAGTTGTGCAATTTTAGCCTCATTAAGTTGAGCAAAGTGTGTAACAACCTTGGAGACTTCAAGGTCAGTTGTATTTTGCATAGTCCATATGATCTTGTCTATAATGCCCCGCCAGGGAACCTAGGAGAACTTAACCTAAACATGCAACTAAGCTTACAAAATATTTTTTTTTAAAGTGTTAACAAACAATAACAATAAAGGTTTGTAATGCGGAAGCAGTACAACATAATATACAACTCACATAGATTATGTCTCCAGGATTCCTTGACGAAGATTACGTTAACATTAATTAATTAGTTTAGATTAGATAATAATTACAAAACTCATATAAAAAAATGAAATACAAATGCAACATCACATATAAGATAAGATAAATACAACTGGTACCATAAGGTATCCATAATAACCTACATCCACTACACATGTCACAGGGTATGTAATATAATAACCAAAATAAGGTACAACATGATATCTCTAAATAACTGATACAATGATACAAGGCCACATAGAATAAGAAGAAAAAGATAAGAACACATATTCACCAAGAAGAACAAGAAGAAACAACTGCCATAGGGATCATCCAACACTGGTACACTTACGCTAGAATCTCAAATGGTAAAAGAATTACTACAACCCGACCTCGTGAACCTAAATGGTCCACTCCCACCGTGCTGAAGAGATAACAATAAATCCCACTCGGATAACAAACATCAACAGAACATTCAAAGGAAGGGATCCTGAAAGCTCTCTAACACCAGGTGTACAAAAGATAACAAGGTAAGACTCACTAATCTAGAGGCAACTGACACACAAGTGACCATACACGGTATCAATGGCTTCTCATACAAAAGAAGCCATTAACTATGCTAGACACACACCTCTCAAAGGCGACAAGTATCATCTCAATCCCCATATTAGTCTATACTAGCACTCAAGCATGGGTGAGGAAACATATCTTATTAAGTTCATTTTAATACCCCCCAATGATATATTATGTTTTCACTTGATTACCATTACTTACAATAAGTGATCTGGCAGCCACTTCTGGGCCCCAGTGCTTATTGCAAGCCACCCCATACTACATATCTAGGTAAACTACACTAGGCTCAAAGATGCCACATAACATCATAAGATAATAATATTGTCCTTCAGGACTATTCCACCAAAACAATAGGAATACACTAGTTCTCACAAAACCATAACATCACAAAACACTCTCCAAGTGTTCACAAAAGAATAAATTCATGATCCCATGGGTAGGACATAAAAATTTAGCATCATATTCCTCTATATAGAATACGAAGCAAAACTCAATTATACGAAAACATCATAGAACAAAATTCACATAGGGTTGGGTCGAATCAATCGAATACAACAGGGTATACAAGGCAAACAATCATGATAAATAAAACATCCAATTCCCACCTATGGAATTACATAAGTATACAATTGGGTAGTCCCAATCCCAGAATCAAACACAAGAATCCAGAACTAACTACAGATATCCATTTACAGAAAATAGTAAAACATGAGCCTATATGATCAATTAGGGTAACAAAACACATCAAACTCACACTATAACATAAAGCAGAACATGTGCTTATAAATCATATACCCCAGCCTTTGTACTTACCCTAGGTCATCTAATGCCCTACTAGTACATAAAGCAGAAGGAAACATCCTAGGAAGACAAAATAGCAAATAATTGAAAAAGATTCAATGTGTAATTAAATTTAATAATCACATTTGGTTATAGTTCTTTTCCTTAACCTATAACTTCATCAAGTAATTTAGTGCACAAATATCCCAATGTGGAAACGTTCAAAAAAATGCTCCTAAATGATATATTTGCATTTAGTTCTAATGTGTACATAAATGATTAAATGTTCCCTACATTAGAACAAGCACAAATGAACTAAATTAATTCATTTACATCTAATAGTAACCAATTATTAATGTAAATGTGCACTACTGTATACATAATTAATCATATATTTAATTAATTTTAAATCTAACTATAAAATTAGATATGTATATATGATTAGAACATAATTAATCATATACTTAATTAATTTAAAACTAACTATATATGATTAAAAGTTACATTTAAATAATATCCAATCTCATAAATTTAGAGATAATTAAATCTAAAATGACTTAAATATAAAATTATATAAATTCCTAAAAACAAATATTAAATTTAACAAAATTTAATAAATTAAATTATAATGAAAATTTATTAAAATATTTTTTAAATAAAAAGAAAATTTTAAATAAATTACAAAAAAATACTTTCTACTGAAAGGGTAGGTGCTGCCATGTACAGTTTGTGCGCACGCAACACACTGCCATGTGCAGTGTGTGTGTATGCACCCACTACCATGCGCAATGTTGCGTGCTGCACACTACCATGTGCAGTGGGGAGGGTAGGGGGTGTGGTGCCCCCCCCTTTATATATATATATTTTTTTTTTCAAATTTATTTTTCAACTCTTTTTTTTTTTATATAAACAATGCAAATGTTATTTAAATAGGACTAGGCATTTTTTTTTTGACTTCCGAAAACAAAATTTAGAATGAAGTATTTTTTTTGAAAGAGGAAATCATATATATATATATATATATATATATATATATATATATATATATATATATATATATATATATTTCTCTAAAAGGAAAACATATGTTTATTTCTTTTTCCCAATTCATATTTTGGCCTTTTATTCCTTTGGCCTCTCTGGCTATTTTTATTGTCTTTTATTGGTTATAATTTTTGACTGTATATTTAATTCCAAAGAGTAAATTTTTCTTTCCAGAATGGAATTTTTCTACCCAAATTAGTTTTTTTTCCACAACTAAATTTATTTTTCCATGGCTCAATAGTTTAACTATAGCCTACATTGATTTTTCATTTTCTACGAGTTTTATAGAGAATTATCTCATGAAAATTGGGCAGCATAACCCTACTATGCCAAGTTTGAATAAAATTAAAGAAAATCAGATCTAAGGTTTTCTAATACCCAAAATCACAAACATAGAAAAATAGATCTACTAAGGAAAATGAAATTAACCAGGCATAATAAATCATTGAAAATTGCACAGACGGACATTACAAAGAGGATTCTCAAACCCTACCTCAAATTCAATGCAAATACTAAAATAGAAGCCTTTGAGAAGAAGAAAAGTTCAGATCCTTCCAAGTATGAAACCGATCCTATAGATCTAAGTCCACGAGGAATGCAAAACCAAGATCCAGATGCACAAAACAAGCTTTCACAAATTTTCAACACTTCTTAATCACCCAAGAATCTCAAGATGCCAAAATCCAAGCTCTCTCCACAAATTCTCCAAAGCCTATCTAATCTCTAAAAATGAATGCAATCCTCCTAATAGGGATTCAATTCCCCCTTTCATACAAACCCTAAAGATAACTCAATAGTTAACTCCTAAATCAACTCCAATAAAAAATTGAAAGTAAATCCTAAATTAATAATTTAAAATAACTTTATATGCACAACTCAACTTGACTTTTCAAAATAGGTTGTTATCTTTTTTAAAACAATTTAATTTTCAACATTTACTAATGCACATGTAATTGATTAAAATTTATATTAAATAGATTAAATATTTAAAGAACAATTGACCATGCAATTAAATATTTAATTATTTAATAAAACATAAAAGCACATTTAACTCTAATTCCAAATAAATGATTAATTAAATCCAAATATTCAAATATTTGACTTTTAATTAATTTTCTCAAATATACATAGGAATATGATTAATATTAAATTTCAACTATAATCATTAATCACAGAGAATCCACTTAAGAGATAAATCAACTGAGACCAAACAAAATAAAACCAAGCAAACTCAAGAAAAGGGATCCACAAATCCATGTCAACTAGACGAATCCAGGTAAGGTAGACAAATTGACACTCATCCAATCCTAGGACAAATAGGCTTAGGTTAGGGTTTTGGACCTGTGTTATCTCCCCTCTCTTACCATTTGAGATATTGTGATAGAGCATGCTCATCCTGACAATTCAGGGAAGTCGATGCCCGGTACCTGCAAACCTACATACACATACATATAAATATATAACAGACAATGGCGGAGATCGGTCGATCATGTGGATCTCACAAGAAAGTAACTACAACTCCGTCCCTCAACCACATTAGGCACGTCAAATAAAAATATAAAACAAAAACATCAACCATACATATGTAAGTATGGGGTCAGTAAAATCATAAGCATCAATGATTTCCTAACATATAATTCATCATCCTAAAATAACCTTAATATATAGAAAATCAAATTATGGGAGGGGTACTACATTGTCTCCCTCCATCTTCTCTGCAATAGTAACCAAAGAAGGCTTATGTGTCCTTGGAACTAGAGACCACATAGATAATGTTTGGGATCTAGGATCATATCTACATCCCCTGATCATCTCTCAAATCTGTGTCTCATAAGATAATTTGGATTCTGGTTGCCTTCTGATTTGATCAATGATAAAGGATGAGGCCATATTCCATCCGGGGACAAGAAACATCCCACTTGATTTTACCAATTGCCTAGCCTCATCCATAGTAATTCTCTCTAAGCTGGGGTCATATGTGGCTAGGGCTTACATGGCCTCACTGTTAGGATCAGCCCCATCTATTATTTGGCACCAACTGCCTATTTCTTGTTGGTTTTTCCATATGAGGAAGTTCTTGAATTCCTCACTCTTGATGAACTTATCATCCTTTAATAACTCTTCCTAATACAACTCCCTCTCATCCTTACACATTTGGAGGGGCAACTCCACTTCCTCTTAAGTCTCAATATTCTTCTCCTCCCTTATTTTCTTCCTCAATTTGTGATAATAGGCCCTCTCACAAGGTACAAGGACAACAACTCTATCAACTCTTTTATCTAATCCCATTTTCTTGGATGGCTCCCCTACCTCAATTCTATATAATTTCTAGGGTGGCTCACTTGTGACCTCTGTCCCTAGGGAACCTAGTCCTTGTTCTTGAACATGAGGCTCACTTACTTGAGGAGAGCTATCTTTCTCATAAGATCCCCCACTTCCCTCTTCATACTCAGAGTATGAGTACTCCTTCTAGACTTCTAATTTTTCATTTGATTATGCCTCAAGTTGGTCATAGAGGGTGTCATACATCCCTATCATCCTATTTATTCTTGTAATATATGGGAGGACAGGGAAGGATCCTCCAAAGGAAATTCCAGCCTTCTTTAGTTGAGCTTGCAAGTTCTTCAAGTCACAGAACTTTCCTAACCTCTACTCAATCTCTTCTTTATCTAGGACATTTTTGGTGACATATTCCTCATCACATCCCTCATGGTCTTTGCTAGCACTAATGCTAGGAATGAACAACTTCTTGGCACTCTTATGAAATCCTCAGGATCAACATACCTATATTCTACTATGCTCATCTTAAATTGACCCAACCATTTGCTAAGTTCAGGCAAAGCTCTCTTTCCAATTGTGAAGTTGGTCACCTTGAAATGTCTAGGGGTGAAATTCCCCTTTCTATGTGGAGCCAGATACTCCTTATCTATCCAAATCATCTGCCAGATAAAATCCATAAGAGAAACCCTTGGTTACACAAATTTTGGGAGTATATGTGGGGGCTAGGGGAAACCATAGACTCTTATCAATGTGAAAGTCTTTCCCAAATAAAAGTCTCCCCAATTATGGTCAAGAGGCCATTTGTAAACATACTCACAAGGCCTTAGAATCCTAAGCACCTTGACAGGGAGTCTTATAATGTTTGTCCCCAACAAATTGAGAATTGGATTAACAATCCAATTCTGGAACCTACAAAATTCATGCTCATTAGATGTTTAGTTCCAAAACCTCAACCAAAGCTACACTAGGTTTGGTTGATCATTAACCATTTTCCTTGGTCTCATCATGTTCACATCCATATGGTTAATATTCTGGAACAAAATTAAGTGCATTAACAAATATTATGCATGAATTTGTGTTGCTTGTCAACTCCGATGCTCATCAAACCCTCATGTATCTTGTCAATTACATATTGGATGTAATCATAGTCTTTTTTGACGTGGGATTTATGGGTGTCAAGAATGATCATTAGAAACTCTATAGGCATCCTCTCTACATCTCCATCCATCCCCAACACTCTACATAACCCATATGCCATATATTTCATATAGAAGTGCAAGTCTTTAAATTTATAGGGGGCATTCATATGGCTTGGAAGATGAGCCACATACTTTCCTATTTTTGGCATAAAATGGGTGATTTTGGATTTCACCAAGTTTATTTGCTTCTTATACTTCTCCTTTTCTTTAGCCAAGTCGATCTCTATGGATGAAGAAGCATATGCACCAAAGGCTTTCATCATAGATCCCTTGTCAAGAGTGACTAGGGAAGATTGATCACTTTTCCTTGTGATTTTTCATACAAGGTCATAATTCCTATCCAACTTAAATAATAGGTCCACATCTAGAAACACATGAAGAATAATAAGCTTCCCCATGCCTAACTTCTAGGCATTACATACTGGGATTTGTTTAACTCGATTGCTATAAAGTAATTAAATAGGTGATACCCTAAGCAAGAAGGGGTAACTGGGTCTCTACAATTAGCCATAGAATCTGAGAAAAATTCATCACTAACCTTCTTGTTCTGCATAGACCCTAGGAGCAAGGTGATAAATTATTTTGAGAAGTTGTGTTTTCCTTTTTGCTCTTCTCCCTGTACCTTCACCCCCTCACTAGATGAGACTCAGCTTGATTTTGGTTAACTCATATTGCTAGCTCTAAATAACTCTTTTCTCTGAAATAAGCTCTTTGAAATCTCTTCCTGCAACTACACTTCTTCTCAATGCTTGCTCAAAAATCTGATAAGTGTAAAGAAGGAGCACCTTGTCTTTATAGCCTTTAGCAATGAATGCAAAGAATTTTTCTAGATAGCAAAAAATTTCTACTCAATCACCTCAGCATTCACTTCTGCGTGTAACCAATTTCAAATTCAAGCTAGCTATGGCGTGTGAGGTTGACATGTTTATTAAATTCTTGGAAAATAGGAAAAAAATTTCATCATTATTTCTTTATATCTTAAACCCTTGAAAACTGCTGAAAAACCCCAATTGTACACTAATTGGCTGTTACTTTTTCTCTTTTCCAACTTAGCCATTTACTTTTTGTTGGAGATTTTCCAGCAAGCTAGTGTTGACTGTATGTTTGTCATTGATGACAACATATGGTAAGCAGCGTGTGTGGAAGCCTTATGGAGAGATCCTTGAGCATATGTTTCTTGGATATGTTATCAACATGATATCATAAGCGCAGAGGTTGATTCTAAGTGAAGACAATTATACAGTTTTTTGTTTCAGTAGTGTTCCTGACATATCACAGGAAGAGTTTTTTATGTGATTTGAAGTATCGTTATGATGGAGCCTTGCACGTTTAAATTTGTGTTTGAGACATGTTTGTGATGCTATGTTCATGGATGCATAGAGAGTTGTGTAGTATAGGTTGAGTTATAATGTTTCTACTTGACAGTTACAGTTTCCTAAGTTTATCTGATGGAGCTGACATTGTTTATGTTTTTGTAGTAGTTGTTCTTATCATTATGATATGCATGCTTGGTATTGTGTTTGGATAAGAGTTAAGAATGTTTGGTTAAGAACGCAGATCACAAGTCAGTTGGAGAGTAAAGATTCAGTTGATTTAGTAGAGTTGACAATGTGAAGCATCACATCTACTCATATGGAGTTGTGTGGTTAGTTTGGTGTTGCATGTTTCTAACAGGCTAACTTGATTATGGAGAAAGATATATATATATATATATATATATATATATATATATATATATATATATATATATATATATATATATATATATATATATATATATATATATATATATATATATATATATATATATATATATATATATATATAAACAGTCAATTGTGATTGGTAAGCATGGCATCAAGACAAAATGAAGTGAAGAAAAGAGTAGAGCAGTAAGTGCAAAGTATTGTGACATTAGTAGAAGGTCTATGTGACAAAGAAGAGTGTGTGTTATTCATTGGAACTGATAAAGATAGTAGGTCTAACTCATAGTTCACAAAAATCTAGATATAGTGCATATATGTTATCCAGGAGGTTGAAGCCTTCTTCATTTGAGAAGTGAGCTCTTGGATAGTGAGTCCACACCCCTAACGGGGTTATTTGTAAAAGACTCCTAATAGGGTCTGACCCTTGACCAAGTCACTATACTTAATGCATTGTAAAGATCAACTCCTAATAGGGTTGTAAGATCTTCTAACATGGATCATTATACACTAGTGCAGTTTATAGTGGGTGCTAATTCCCATCAGGGTTTTTACCTATTTGGGTTTCCCCATAACCAAAATTGTGGTGTTTTGTTTAAGTGTTCTTTCATAGTGTATGTTCTTAATGTTCTTATATACTTAATTGGATAAAGAATTGAATCTTGTACATAACTGAATCACCCCCCCCCCTCAGTTATCTCTTGTGACTATTCCTAACAATTGGTATTAGAGCTAAGTGCCTTCGTGAGAAATTTTAACAGCTTGAGGTTGATTAGATGGAATTCTTTAGAAAAGAAAGTCCTAAGTTTTTTGGAGAGAATCATCTAGACTGGAAGAAAAAAATGATGACATATTTGCAGTGCATTGCTTTTGAAAATTTTGAAGTAGCCACTAGAGAAGTTCAGATTCCTTCCTTATCAGATCTTGCCAAAGAGGATGAAACTTTGAAGCAAAAGGAATTTTTCACTCAAAATGCAATTTCCAAAGAAGCCCTTATCAACGCCTTGTCTGACAGTGAGTTTTCAGAGATCAAGAAAGTAGATAAAGCCTACAATATATGGAAGTATCTTAAAGACATGTTTGAAGGAGATATTCAAGCCAAGAATGCATGCAAGAAGACATGGAAGAAAAGATACAATACATTGGAGATGCTATCTAATGAGAACATCAGAGCTTACAATCAAAGGATTAATGAAACAGTTGTAGGAATCAGAAACAATGGTGGAGCAATTTCAGAAGAAGACATAATGGACAAGTTGATGACTACTTTGACACCAGAATATGATAGCAAGATAAAGATCCTAGATGAGACTATGTAGTCCACAAAAGACTTCAAGAGAGAGACCTTAATCAACAAAATTTCAGCCATTGAGATATCAAGATTGAAGACAAAGCCTAAAAATGAAACAACATTCAAAGCCTCAGTCCATGGTAAGAAATATTTAAACACCTCTGGTAATTTTGATGATGAAGATGATGATAGAGAACTAGATGATTTCATTTCTATGATTGCTAAGAAGGAAAGAAAAGGAAAAGGTAAATATGAAGGTCAGCTACCATTCAAATGTTTCTCATGTAACAAGATTGGTCACTTTGCATCTAAGTTTCCTACAAGAGTCAAGAAGAACAAAAATTACAAACCTAAGTATAAAGAATGTTACTATGTTGAAGATGGAGTATCAAATGAAGATTCAGTAGAGGATGAAATTGGATTTGTTGCAATTAAAGAAATGGAAAGAATGTATGATGAAATGGATAAGGAAGATGATAGGAAAGCACAAGAGCTAGCATTGATTTCACAATCAGACATCAGGATAGATTGGATCATTGACAATGGTTTCTCACATCACATGATAGGAGACAAAGATAGATTTGTGCATTTGGATAAGTACAAAGGCAGAATGGTTAGATTTGGAGACAACACTCCTAAACCTATCATAGGTAGAGATATTATCTTGGATGGAAAGAACAACACTAAAGATGTTCTTTATGTTGATGGTTTGTAGCATAACCTACTTAGTGTTGGACAGTTGCTTGACCAAGGATATCAGTTGGAATTCAAGAACAATAAGTGCATCATTAATAACAAAGAAGGAGAGATGATTGCATTAGGCTCAAAGACAAAAGGTAATGTTTTTTAACTTAATTTAGAAGCAAGTTGTTTTGTTGCTAAAGTAGATGATAGTTGGCTATGACATAGAGACTGTGTCAAATCAATTTTGATAACATAGTAAAGATAAGCAATGTTAAGGCAGTAAGGGACCTACCTAGTATTGCAAGACAAGTTGATACTATATGCGGGGAATGTGTGATGGGAAAGCATGTAATAAATTCATTAAGAAGCAAGCATAATTAGGTAGAGAACAAATTGGATCTAGTACATACAGACCTATGTGGACCAACTCAAATAAGATCATACTATGGTGAAAGGTACTTTATTTTTTTGTGATGATTATTCTAGAATGATGTGGGTTGCGTTATTAAAGGATAAGTCTAAAGAATTTGAGAAGTTCAAAATATTCAAAGCTAAAGTTGAAAATGAGACTGGATTAAGGATAAAGTGTTTGAGATTAGATAGAGGAGGAGAATTCACCTTTGACAGATTATATGAGTATTGCGAAGAACATGGGATAAAGAGACAACTAAGTGCACCTAGAACCCCTCAGCAGAATGGAATTTTAGAAAGAAGGAATAGGATCATTCTTGACACAATGCACATTATCATGATTGAAGGAAAGGTGGCACACACCTATTGGAGAGATGCAATCAATACAACAGTGTATACTATCAATAGAATTCAATTGAGGTCAGGCACAGACAAGACACCTTATGAGCTATGGTTTGGTAATGTACCTACAGTGAAATACTTCAAAATATTTGGAAGCAAGTGCTACATCAAGAGAGATGACACCATTGGCAAGTTTGATGCAAGAAGCGATGAAGGTATTTTCCTTGGTTACTCTACTAAACGCAAAGCTTATAGATGTTTTAACTTAATATTGAAGAAGATCATTGAAAGTTCTCATGTAAAGATTGATGAAAAGTTTAGGATTCAAGAAAGATATCATGATTATACACCTATGATTGAAGAAGAACCTAGATCTACTAGCAGTGAAGCATTTGTTGAAGAAATGTTTGACAGCATTGATGTTCTATTCAATGACCCTGAAACAAGTGAAGAAGAAACACAAAAGGAAGATGAGAGAGTCACACCTAATGTTCCAAAATTCACATCTAAATACCATTCGAAGGAAGACATCATTGGAGATCAAAGTAGCAAAGTTATGACAAGATCAAAACCAAAGAGTTCAACAGTTGATGAAGCAGTATGTTTACTTTCACAAATTGAACCCTTAAGTGTTGAAGATGCATTTAATGATTCAAATTGGCATGAAGCAATGAAAGAAGAGCTAGATCATATAGTTAAGAATGATACATGGGAACTAGTCCCTAGACCTAGTGACAAGAATGTGATTGGAACCAAGTGGATATTCAGATACAAGATGAATGAAGATGGTACAATAGTATGAAAAAAAGAAAGATTAGTGTGTAAGGGATATGCATAAAGAGAAGGAATTGATTATTTTGATACATTTTCCCCTGTGAGAAGATTGGAAGTCATAAAGTTATTTCTAGCCTATGCTACATTCAAAAAATTTAAGGTATATCAAATGGATGTCAAGTCAGCATTCCTAAATAGAGAGTTGAAAGAAGTATACATAGAGCAGCTAGAAGGATTCAGCTTATCAGACAAGCCTGATATGGTATGCAGATTGAAGAAAGCCCTCTATGGACTTAAGAAAGCCCCTAAAGCATGCTATGAAAGATTAGATGGTTACTTGACTAAGATTGGATTTAAGAAAGGAGCAGCAAATTGTAACCTATTCATAAGAGAGACACCTGAAGGACTATTACTTGTTGCTATTTTTGTTGATGACATTATCTTTGGAGGTAATGACAAGCTTAGTGAAGAATTTGCTAAGGAAATGTAGAGAAGATTTAAGATGAGCATGATTGGACCTATCAAATAATTTTTGGGATTGAGCGTACAGTAGAAAGATAAAGGTATATTCATAAATTAGTCTAAGTATGTGAAAGAGATATTGAAGAAATTCAAGATGGATCATTGCAAGCCAGTAAGCACACCCATGATAACAAGATGCAAGCTTTCTAAAGAAGATGATTTAGTAGCAGTAGATATAACCCTATATAAGTCTATGATTGGTAAACTCATATATCTTACTCAATCTAGACCTGATATTTCCAATGTAGTTGGTATTGTTGGAAGATTTGAAGGAGAACCTAAAAAAAGTCATATTATGGTAGTCAAGAGGATATTCAGATATTTGAAAGGAACTATAGACTATGGTTTATGGTATCCTAATTCAAAAAATGCAGAACATGTGTATACAGATGCAGATTGGGCAGGATGCATTGATGATAGAAAGAGCACATCAGGAGGAGCAGTATTTCTTGGAGATAGACTTGTTACTTGGACAAGCAAGAAGAAAATTTGTATTTCTTAGTCAACAACAGAAGTAGAGTATGTGGTAGCAGTACTAAATTGTTCTACAATTGTGTGGATCAAGTAGATGATAAAGGATTTTGGAATTCAAATTGATTATCCTATTTTTATTCATTGTGATAACACTAGCACTATCAATATGTCAAAGAACCCTGTGATGCATGCAAAGACAAATCATATTGAGATAAAATACCACTTCCTAAGAGAGAAAGTTACAGAGAAAGAAGTAAAGTTGGATTATGTGAGTACAAAAGATCAGCTGGCAGACATATTCACAAAGCCTTTACCAAAGGATACTTTTGAGTATCTCAGGGAGAAGCTAGGAGTAATTCCCTTCCCTGTATCTAATTAGAGTTTGCAGGAATGCATCAATCTTTAGTGACTAATGAATGTTTGACTACTCTACTTCAGGAGTAGTACCTGTGCTTATTTATTTTTGGCACCCTTTGCCATTGATGTCAAAGGGGGAGTAATATATAGTCATGAAAAACAAGAAAACAAGCAGAAAGAGAGAGTATATAGAAAATGAGAAAACAAGTAGGAGGAAGCAGGTGGAGCATGAAGAAAGGGGGAGCATTTAGTAAGAAATGCAGCAGTTGGAGGATTCATCCTTGGGAGAGTTTTGTTGAGGAAATGGAGAATGTTATAAAATAATTTTACTTTTAGATTGGTGGTGTTTTTCATTCCATATGTTTTCATCAATGCCAAAGGGGGATATTGTTGGAGATTTTCCAACAAGCTAGTGTTGACTATATGTTTGTCATTGATGACAACATATGGTAAGCAGCGTGTGTGGAAGCCTTATGGAGAGATCCTTGAGCATATGTTTCTTGGATATGTTATCAACATGATATCATAAGTACAGAGGTTGATTATGAGTGAAGACAGTTATACAGTTGTTTGTTTTAGTAGTGTTCCTAACATGTCTCAGGAAGAGTTCTATATGTGATTTGTAGTATGGTTATGATGGAGCCTTTTGCATTTAGATTTGACTTGGAGACATGTTTGTGATGCTTTATTCATGGACTCAGAAATGGTTGTGCAGTACAGGTTGAGTTATGATGTTTCCAGTTGACAGTTATAGTTTCCTGAGTTTATCTGATGCAGTTGACATTATTTATGTTGTTGAAGTAGTTGTGCTTATCATTATGATATGAGTGCTTGGTATTGTGTTTGGATAAGAGTTAATAATGTTTGGTTAAGAGCACAGATCATAATTCAGTTGGAGCGTAAAGATTCAGTTGATTTAGTAGAGTTGACAGTGTGAAGTGTCGCATCTACTCATATAGAGTTATGTGGTTAGTTTGGTGTTGCGTGATTGATATAGCCATTGGAGATGTTGTTGGATAGTTTTATTATTTCTCTAATATGATTTCAATAATTTCTAATAGGCCGACTTTATTTTGGAGAAAGATATATATATAACCAGTCAGTTGTGATTCGTAAGCATGGAAATGAGACAAAATGAAGTGAAGAAAAGAGTAGAGCAGTAAGTGCAAAGTATTGTGCCATCAGTAGAAGGTCTATGTGACAAAGAAGAGTGTGTGTGCTATTCATTGGAACTAATCAAGATAATAGGTCTAATTTGCAGTTCACCAAAATCTAGATATAGTGCATATTTGTTATCCAGGAGGTTGTAGCCTTCTTCATTTGAGCATTGAGCTCTTGGACAATGAGTCCACACCCCTAATAGGGTTATTTGTAAAAGACTCCTAACTAGGTCCAACCCTTGACCAGGTCACTGTACTTAATACATTGCAAAGATCATCTCCTAACAGGGTTGTAAGATCTTCTAACAGAGATCATTATACACTAGTGCAGTTTATAGTGGGTGCTAATTCCCATTGGGGTTTTTACCTATTTGGGTTTCCCCATAACCAAAATTGTTTTGTTGTATTTAAGTGTTCTTTCATTTTTTATGTGCTTAATGTTCTTATATACTTAATTGGATAAAGAATTGAATCTTGTAGATAATTGATTCACCACCCCCCTCTTAGTTATCTCTTGGGACTATTCCTAACACTTTTACACATCAGGCACTCACTTTTTCTCTATCGACATGAAACCTTAACCATACTTCCTTTTGGAGATTCAATGACCATAGCTTCCTCATGATCTCTGAATTCTTTGCTTAACCTGAGTTTGATCATGAGATCCAACAATCAAACCATATCTCTTAGTCTCAAGAAATTTGATTTGACTAAGGTTCAATCACAAGATTAAGCAACCAAAAGATTATCCCAATCTCTAAATAATTATCTTAACTCATGTTTGATCATGCGATTCAACAACTAAAGCAATCTCGTAATCTCAAGACACTATCTCTAAACCCAGTTTTGTTATGAGACTTGGAGATAACACATATCTCTAGGTCGTTGAATATTTTACTTAACCCCGACAGGTTCTTGAGATTAAGCACTAGCCCTTGATATTTTTCCTCATCTATGCTTGTCACTCAATCTCTAAATATTTCAAGACTTAACTCTTACTTCATGAGATTGGGAGATAACCTCTTTACTAGGTCGCTAGATGTTAACAACTTAACATCAATCATTACAAGATCAGAAGGTAATCACAACATGTCAAGTTATACACATTATCATTGAATCTCCAAATCTATTTAGACTTCACCATCACATTGTGAGATTTAGAGATAATTGTTTCTCATTAATTCTACTACCTTTATCGCTTGATCTCTGGATGTTACATGACTTAACCACTACCTTATGAGATCTGGAGATAACTGCAGCACCAGATCACTATACTAGAAGAGATAACTTCCAAATATTTGGAGACCCAGAGATAACCGTGTCGCTGAATTGTAGAATGTTAAGACATGACCATCATATATCATGGGACTTAGAGAAAGCCTTGTTGCCAGATTGCCAGATAAAAGGAACTAACCGCCAACCATTACAAGATTAAGAGATAACCTTATGACAGTTAAGCATTTATCTTATCGCCCAATCTCCATATCTTTGAGACTTAACACTTAACATTCCGAGGCTTGGAGAAACAAAGTGAAATAATAACCACGTGCATAATGAGAACTTAAGTGACATGAAAAGGTAACATGAAAACATAAGACTTAGAGCACAACCAAGTACATTTCAAGGATAAAACCCTACCAAAGGAAAATAAGACCTAAGGCAAAGGATTTCAGGCATTTTTGACACATGATTGTTTTGAGACTTAGACATTTTAAGAGAACCTTCACAGAAATAGTGAACTATGGGAAACATAGGCACAACTTACTTGTCACCAAGAATAAATAGTGACACAACTCAGAAAACCTATACAATATCCCAACAAAACCATCTAAGAGAGAGTTCTTGGGTGTTAAATGCTAGATTTAGATCATGAATCACATCATCAAATATCATATGTCCTAGGACTAGAAAACATTATTTATCTCAAAAAAAATTATAAAATAGTATGATATACTTGTCAAATATCATATATGCCCTGTTCTCAGAAAATATTATTTATCTTAAAATAATTTTAGATTTAAAATATTATATTATATGAACAATCTAGTATGGACTCTCCTCCAAGAATACCTCATTCCAAATAGACAATATTATAAAATTAAATAATTTATCTTCACTTACAACTTACAAGGCTTATACTATTTTCTGTGGAGTATTTTCTCCTCATATAACACATTTTCATCTGGTCACTAAAATTCAATTCATTTCCATTTTTAGCTTTGAATTACACATCAAGATCTTTAAACTTTATCATATTCTATTGCACAAAGTTTATAAAACAATTAATCTTATAGTTTATAGTAACTAGTTTAATACACCACATTAATTAAATGTATATCAATCCTATACAAGTACAAATTATAAAGTTTAAAATTAGAAGTCCCTAGAAAATACACATGACCCATCAGAACAAATTGAATATACATGTTTAATGTATATTAAAGTGTATTTACATAATTCTCATATTCTTAATTTTTTTCCAATAAATCATCTATGTTCAAACATACAATACATGAAATATATGTACCCTACATTAGAAATCCTTCAAATAAGATATATATATATATATATATATATATATATATATATATATATATATATATATATATATATATATATATATATATATATATATATATATATATATTTGGGGCATATAGATCTCATATTCTTCCCTTTAGTTTATAGAAAAATCAAATACATAATATATTAAATTTATTACAAAATAACAAATATATTTATCCTTTATAAGGTTTATCTTTGTTTGAGGTTTTTTTTTAATATTACCTACCATGTAATTCTATGTTTGAATAATGTCTAAGTACATTAAAAAAATATTTTTTTATATACATAATTTATCTCATTTTCCTTCATTTATTCAAACATATATTTCAACTTTGTATTATTATTTAGTTTTAAAAATTGAGTTAAAACAATTTTTCACTAGGTATCTATTTAAATTTTAAAATAATAATTGATATTTTAAATTTAAATTAAGTATATCTTTATCTTTTATTACAAAAATTTTAATTATGTAGATTAAATCATATAATTTTTAATTAGATTAGACGTTGAATTATAATTAATTAGAATAAGATTTTATTTTGTAAAATATAATTAAAATTAAGTTAGAATTATAGTTAAAATTAATATTATAGAGATTTTTTTAATTATTTAATTCAAGGGTTTAATATATATTAAATATTTATAATTATTTATAATTAAAATAATGTTGAAATATCTATAAATATTTTAATTAAATAATTTTCTATATCTCTCTCTCTCTCTCTCTCTCTCTCTCTCTCTCTCTCTCTCTCTCTCTCTCTCTCTCTCTCTCTCTCTCTCTCTCTCTCTCTCTCTCTCTCTCTATATCTATATCTATATCTATATCTATATCTATATCTATATCTATATCTATATCTATATCTATATCTATATCTATATCTATATCTATATCTATATCTATCTATATATATATATATATATATATATATATATATATATATATATATATATAGTTTTATTGTGTTTCTAAATGTAGAAAACATAGGGTCTATCTATAATTGTTGGTTATTTCTTTAATTAATAATATTTGATAGATAAGTAGCATCTGGATTTCAAAGAATCGAGTAAAATATCTAAGCTAATTAATGAGGATGCAATCTTTTTATGTTCCCCCCTTCTTTTGTTCTTCCTGGTAAAGGGTATGGGAGGTGTTGTTCTTTGGGGATGAGGTCCCCCTTGTGGCCTCACCTAGTACATGCTAGGTTAAATTTTTTGGTTCATTAATTCCATGGGAGTTGCCCCATATGCATCTATTTGTCTATAAAAAAAAGTAGCATCTGCATTTTTCATTTATTAGAAACTATAAATTAATTCTTCATCATTATTCCTTTCTTGTTCCACTTTTGTTTTATTACTCTAGAAAATTGTTAATATATTGTTCATTTAACCTTCATATACTTTCTTCCAAGTATTATTAGAGTAAGGCTTGACTGCTATGAGTGAGAGATCTATAATCTTTGTGATAATGAGCATTGGTGTGTGTGTGTGTGTGTGTGTGTGTGTGTGAGAGAGAGAGAGAGAGAGAGAGAGAGAGAGAGAGAGAGAGAGAGAGAGAGAGAGAGTTATTTTAGGTAAGTTATGGTAGATTTCACTAGTATATTGAGTGTCAATAAAGTAAGGCTCAATGTCGTGAAGACATTAAAATTTCACATAAATATTTTTATCAAAGTATTCTATCTTTCGAGAAAAACATAATTCAAATTAGTTATTTAAAGCCTAATGCTATTCAATAAATATTCAATAATAGGTTAAAAAAGCTTAAGCAATGGACATGAATTAAGACAACGAAATAAATATTTATTTCATATAGAAGAGCTTCGAGGTGAATGGAACGATGTGGCCCAGGTTTGAATGAAGCACATAACTGTAGATGGTAGGTTTAAACATGCTTTCATTTCTATTTGTTTCATATTCTTAATCATTTTATGCATGAGCTCCATCTTAATTTTTGTGTTTCAGATCTTCTCCTTTGTATCTTAGTCAGTGTTTATCATTGGATTTAAAGAGAGCTTACCCTTCATCAAGAGCATATTTACTGATTGTATAATTTTCACGTACCTCTTTCCCCTTCCTTTGATCCCCTAAATCTTAATTCAAATTCCACCATTGTTGTTGATTTTTTTAATACCAAAGAGTGCAAAGGGGCATCTTCATCTAGTTTGGCTACCCTCCTATTATCACTAATACAACATGTATTAACCCTCAACAAACTGCAAAGTGGAAAAATATGGCCAAGGGAAAAATATGGTCATTCCTAAAGTCGTTGATGTTTTCAAGGGCTCACCTTCCTTTTAGATGACTAGGTTGGAATGGACCCCTAAAACATCCCCTTCGAAACCTCATAAGATTTATACCAACCCTTCCTCAGCTACCCTTTCCTCGACTATAGTGATGATGTAATCAATCCTCCATTACCTTTAAATTCCTCCTAGTCCCCACTGCGTGAGGCACCAGTGTCATCTTCCAATGAAATATCTTCATATGTGGTATAGAGATGTGTAGAATATTTCAGACTATACATTTGAACAAAGAAGTCATATTCTAATACCAGCACCAACTAAAGTTATTTCATTTAATTTATACATGACATTAACATACATTCAAAACTCAAAATCCTTATTAAAGAAATGCAACCACCATGGGAAAACACTAACAACATTTCAAGAAGACACGAAACACATTATATACATCCAGCTCATTAATGAGATGAGTTTTAGTGGATGAAAATTACTCCTAAAGATAGACACCGGGTTGCATGAGGCTTTTCACATCCGACAAATTGTAAAATTTGGAGGAATATCCACAATTCTTATTAGTGAGTTTGTCAAATTACCACCTATAATAGACAAATCTCTCTACACTACACACTCAAATACTCTAGCACTATGGAACCAATTCCCAACAATTATGATCTTACAAAATATATTTTCCAACATATCGAGGCTCCAATAGAAGTCTGATTCAATGGGTAATGGAGTACTTGGAGGAGTTGGAAAATCTTCTTATAAATGGGGGTTGGAAGGAGAGGGACATCAATGACATGCTACTTCAAGTTTCTTCCTCAAATTTATCAAACTTTGAAGATATATACTTGGACAACCAAACTATTACAGAGGGCTTGCTACTTAAAGTAGATTTGATGTAAAATTCTCCTAGAAAAGCAAGGTGGAGTTCAAAGGACGCATCAAAGATTTTCAACATCGATTACAATCCTAGTAGGAAGCACACCAATAAAATCTCTCCAGAGTTGGCTGAAATAATAAGAAAGTTTGCAAAATTTGTGGCCAAAGCATGGGTGACTTATCATCCAGGGGATGTTGTCAAGGTTTAATATCATCCTCGATTCATAGATTTTAGTAGGAAATGTTTGTAGGTGTAAGGATGAGTATCTAGTAGGTTTGAATCATCTCACTCTGATCTTTTGTTCAAAGGGTATCAACGGTAATGTAAGTTTTTTGTAGTTGAATAATAAGAAGTAGCTAAGGTGTACCTTCAGTTCTCTATTTTATCAGGCCTAATGAGGACATTTTGTAATATTTGCAAACCTATATTCATGATTAATACACGATTAATATAAAGTACAAGTTAGTGACCTTTTATCAAATAGTAATAGTATAATAAATAAAATTACTATTATAATCATAATATTTATTAATACTATAATAGAATAAAATATTATAATAATATATAGTATTTTATATATAACATAATAAAAACACTTATTTTACCTATTTTTAATGCTATTGTAGATAAAAATGCAAGACCATACTACTTTCACTTTGGTTATTGGTTTTCTAGTGGGAGGAGAAATCATGGTTGTATTGTCAAAGGACTAAAACACATTGAAGCATGAAGAACAAGATGATATCAATCATAGAAATATTATACGAAAATTCATTTTTAGTAAATAGATATTTAAACTTCAATTGAAAGAAGAGACTTATAATGATGAATAGCACAAGATAGAAAAAAATGATCATGCACACATACAATCAAAATTTTATTAGATTCAATTGTTAAGTTCTAGGTTTTATTACATTCGATTACTTCTATCTATATCTTTCTTGTCAAAAAGTTTTTTGAACATTTCAAATAAAATCATTTGATATCTAAATTAACTCATCCAAATTTTTTTGACAACTGATCAATTCAATAGAACTTTTACATTACCAATACATAACTTTTAAATTTAAATATTTGTAATAAATTTTTTATTTATTTATGTTCCTATTAATCATCTATTGATAAATTATTCATATTTATGAACATCAGATATTTTAAAATATGACATAAGTCGATATATTTTAGATAGATTAGGAAAAGAAAGAAAAAAAGTGTGGTTCTTAGTTGTTCTTTGCGAGATCCGAAAAGATATCACAGCATGCACCAAGTTGTATTGATTTATAACACTTTCTAAAATTGATTTATAGGTACCTAGCTAGCAAATGTATTTCCGTGACAAATTCAACGTGTTTTGGCGTGTTCGAAACGTCAATGTGGAAAGAGCTGGGAAATTAACCTCTACCCAATTCGCGTCTTTTCTTCGATCACATTGCCCCTCACTTCAGTGGAGACGAAACTGCAGAGAAACCTTCATCGCTGTCCTCCTCTTTATTTTCTCTTTCTGCCCACTTTCTTTACTCTTCTACACATTTTCTTGTTATTATCTTCGTTTCGATGTTCCATTGCATGAATATGGCACCACTTCACACGGTTCTCACTCTTCTCCAACTCCACCGCTTCTTCTTATTTCTCGGAATTTCATTATCATGTTTGGCCTTTCACTGTAATGGAGTGTGTGAGGTTTTCAGCTGTGGGAATTACACTCTGGATTTTCCATTTGGAACGATGGGCAGCGGCTGCGGTGACCCTACGCTTCAGCTGGACTGTGATAATGCAACCAAAATGCCTCTAATTACCATCGGGCACTTACAATACTACATACTTGAGCCCCGTAATTTCTCCTCTGCAGTAGTGGTACCGTATGTTTACCCTACCATGGTGATACTATTCAAGGAATTTAAGCAAGATCCATGCGATTTCTCAGAGAATGTCTATGATCAGTTCTGGGGTGCCAAGCAATTCTATATTGTAGGTGGATACACAAATTTGACATTGGGAAAAGCATGCAATATTGAAGGGTCGTATGGGGGGCCGATGCTGACCAATTCGACGTGTAATGGACATCAATACTTTACTGGCGCTCTTCCAGACTTGAATAGCTCTTGCGCATCAAACTTTAGGATTGCTGTGAATAAAACCGAGTTTGCTTTGGGAGAGTCTCTGCCTCGGATTATTGACGAAGGGATCACTATAGAATGGACTGCAAGTGAATAGTGTCCGCATTGCCAGACAGATTACAGAAATTGCACTCATCTCACATACTCATCTTTCTGCTACTGCGATGCGCCTATGTCCTATTCACAATGCTCTTCTGGTAAGACTTCTAATTCTGCTTCTTAAATAAATTGCAAATGAACGAATATTGTAGTATTTCTCCGTAAACCAAAGGCGCTTGCTTTCTCTCTTATTATTCCATTACATAGTTCTCACAACATTGACATTGACGCGTTGCAGAAAAGTCGAGCAAAAAGGCCATTATTTTAGGTATGCGCCATTTCCTTCTCATATATTTTGCTTTATATTTTCCCTTTTCCTGTAGATTTAGACATTGGAATTATAGATAACTGCCGTTACCTTCAATCTATATTTCCCTGTAGATTATATGTCTAAGATCCAAAACCCTCTATCTGATTTCAGGTGCGAGCATTGGAGGCTCTGTTTTACTTACAGCTGCGATATTGTTTGTGGGTTTTTGTCGCAAGAGATCATCGGCCGCTGAGGAATCCCCGCTTCGCATGGCAATGGACCCTTCTCTTACGACAGTGGAGCGATTCCTTGATGATTATGCCCATGAAATGCCCACCAGATATTCCTATTCTCAACTCAAGAAGATCACCAACAACTTTGCAGATAAATTGGGGGAAGGAGGTTTCGGTGTGGTTTATAAAGGAAGACTTCCTCGAGGTAATCTGGTGGCTGTCAAAATTCTAGATCAGTCAAGACACAGTGAGACTCAGTTTATGAACGAAGTTGCAACGATTGGAAGGATCCACCATGTTCATCTGGTTCGGTTGATGGGATATTGTTTTAATGAATTTAGAAGCGCGCTGATATATGAGTACATGGTGAATGGATCTCTGGAGAAATACATATTTGCAGGAGATAAAAAAGAAAGAACTCTAAATGGAGAAGAGCTTTATTCAATTGCTTTGGGCACCGCCCGCGGAATCGCATATCTACACCAAGATTGTCAGCGGCGTATAATTCATTTTGACATTAAACCCCACAATATATTATTAGATAAGGATTTCACACCCAAAATAGCTGATTTTGGTCTGGCAAAATTGTATGGCAGGGGAGATGATCACATATCAATGACAGCAGCAAGAGGAACGCCAGGATATGCTGCTCCAGAGGTGTGGAATAGAAACTTGGGGTTTGTGACAGACAAATCAGACGTTTACAGTTTTGGAATGGTATTATTGGAGATTGTTGGAGGAAGGAAGAATATTGATCTGCAGGTGAGCCGGTCCAGTCAATTGTATTTTCCAGAGTGGGCATTCAAGATGATGGAAAGTGGGCAGTTGGAGAGGGGATTGAGAGGAATTGGTAAAGCAGAAATAGAATGTGAAGAGATGGAGAAAGCAATAAGACTGGCCAAAGTGGGACTGTGGTGCATTCAGTACAACTCCAGAGATCGGCCGAGCATGAGCAGAGTGGTTCAAATGTTGGAAGGAAATGGTGATGATGTCAGCAATCCTCCCCTGCCTTTCAACTCGGCCCCGCCGTTTCAAGCCGACGAATTTTCTTCCACGGTGTAGAACTACCCTTCAGTCACGCATTGACTTCAGAATTGATCATTGTATTCCTTTTCCAGCGTCTGATGCACGCCGTACATGTTTAAGCAGGAAACGTAAACTTTAATTAGCAATAGTCAATACAATAGATTGTTGAGATGCTACAGGTTAGGAATCTGCACCCATGTGGGATCAGACAATGTTGTTGTTGAGGTGTGCATGGCGTCCCTCAATTACGAAAAGCTTATTGAGCATTAATAGTAGGTGTTACAGTCAGTACTGATCCGTTCACAACCTTGTGATGTGAAGCAATTTTATGTTTTGTTTTTTCTTGAATTACGGTGAAAGAAAAAATTACAAGGACTGAACACAGTCAATAGAATGTGAATTGTACTAACAATGTAAGCTATGTAGACAAATCAGCAAGCCACCAAACATCAATACAATTCATATAGTGAAGCATTTATGATGTGAAGCAATTTTATGCTGAGTCATTATACACTAATGTTAAACAATGTTTGGATTATCAAGAGTACTTCTAAAATTGTAGGATAGCAATCTAAATAAATTGAGTACTACTACTTAATAATATATCATTTATTTTGGGCCCTATCCCTCTTGATTAAGTGAGAACAAATTATTTATATAATAATTTTAATTTTTTTTTATAATGTTGGAACTATAATTTCTACACTAAGATCAACTCTAGTTTGAACTAAAGTAACACTTCTTTGCATGAGAATAAAATAAGATTTTTTAATCTGTAATTTTCTACATTAGTTAAAAATATAATTTTTAAAATATGGTAATTTCTTCTACATAGCATGAGAAGAGCTAGTGTTTGAAAGAGCTAAATAAAGAGCTCTAAAAACATAATGAAGTTGTTAATTGTCGTTGTGCATGGATATCTACAAGAAATTATGATTAGATTTCAAATGTCAATTATTAATACAAATATATTAACATCTTTTTTATTACATCTAATTATACAACTTAATTTATTATTATTATAACAAGAACCATCAATTCATCATTGAAACTTTTATAATATTAAACAATACATACAATAAGCAACCACAAAAGTTTAAATAAATAAAATAATATATTAATATAATATTTGTATATTGATATATCAAAAGTTTATTATTTTAAAATAATAAAAATGGAATTTTTTTAAAAATAATAAAAATGAATATTTTTTTTATAATTAAAACTTTAAAAAATGATAGATTAAATATTATCAAAAATTTTATTGCTATAAGATGTGTCAATATAAGATGCACGTTAATATTAAGAATGACTTATTAGTCAACTTTCTTAATATTTATAGTTTGAGTAAAAAATTATTTGTTAAGTTATTGAGGGTGTTATTGAATGCGTAACTATAGTAATATTATAGCCAAACTTTAATGCTCTTCATTTAAATTAATTTTTTTCAATTAAAATAAGGTCACAATTGAAGGAATTTGTCCTTGTTAAAGAGAAGGCCAATCTTCCACTGGGAATCTTGATAGTATTATGGTCAATACGCAAACCCTCCCTAATAGGGATTAGGATTTAAAGGAGGGCCATGAAAAGTGCATAAAGGTGCTAGAAAATGATTTCCACAATCTCTAGGGATGTCTGAGTGCGGTGGTGGTTGTGAGAAAATCTACCGTGAATAATAGGAGTAATGGTCTTTGTAGACTCAATGAGCGATTTAAGGTTCTCCATGCCATCTCTAAGGAAAACTCTCCCATTGGTGGCACGAAGATAGTTAAGAAAGGGAAGGTGCATGGATGCAGTTAATTGGAAGAGGTACAGGGCTTCTTCGAAGGACGTAGATGTTGATGTGGATGAGATTGAGGGGTCCCTACCTAGTCTAGCAATGAGACTTCACAACAAAGATAAGGGCTCATACCCTATTGACAACATGATTTTGAAAGTAAAGAATATTAATGCAGATATCATTCATAAGAATGACAAACTAGTCAAAATGTTGCATGCTTGTGGTTTGATCTTAGGTTTTGTTCATAGTTGTTTTTATGTTGGGTTGGGTTTTCTTTGGTTTTTGTGGGATGGTTTCTTTATGCTTTATTGATGGTTCCCAGATGGTTTCAACTTAAGACAGTTTATGTTTCTTTTTTGTTAACTTTGGGATTTCGGTCCCTGTAAAACCAATTTTCCTCTTTAATCAAAACTTGTCATTGTTGTAAAAAAGATTTGAATAAAATAGCTCAAGTGTTTTAATCATAACAAGTTTTTACTATATCACATTCACATATATTATCTTATGAGAGTTATGGTTTAAGTATGAAACTAATGGAGGTGAGATAGTGGCATGGTTGGTAGTTTATCAAAGGTAGGAAAATACCCTTCTCACACCATTTCTACTCTTGAAAATATAATTTAATATACTTGCGAACTCACATAATGATCTATTTCTAAATGTTTGGTTGAATGCTTATTTCCTTTATGAATTGATGATTTATTCAAATGTTTTTCTCAATACAATGATTTTCCCTTTATATCCATTTTTCGAAGGAATCACCACCCTTCACAAGAAATTAGCTATCACTCTGCCCTTGGAGAATTATCATTTATTTCCAAATTGATTTATTGTTTCCTTCATTTCCTATTGATGATTAGTATATGGGTTCTTTCTTTTTATCTATTTAATCCTTTAATAATCATAACTCTTTACTTCATACCTTTTGACAATTCACTAAAATTAATTAAATTTAAATTTTATCTTATAATTATATTATTAATATTTTAACTTCAATTTATTATTAACTACTAAATTGCATTAAAAGTGCATTAGAATTCATTATTGTTGCTAGTTAGTTTTTCTCTATCATAAGCTTTTAATGATATAAATGTTGAGGTCATATTATAATTTATTATTATTTATACATTTAATTTTTATATTTGAACAACATTCATCTTCTAAGTTTGTCTATTGAATTTGAATAAATAAATTATCAATTAAAATTCTTATTATAGTTTAATTTTATGGACATTTTCTTAAAAACTATATAAATCACTTCTTAATTATTCTTCTTTATGTCTTATGCATCATTTCAAAAAACTATTAAGAAGTTATTCAATTGACCTAATAATATTCATCAAATGTTTGAATTCCATAACAAAAATGCATTTGTGTGTTGAAATGCAATTCAACTATTGTAGCTATGAGACACAACTTAGATGTCAGAGCACTGCATATAATAGATTTAGTTTATAGCTCTAAGTGATAAACACTCTAGTTCCATATAAAAAAGCACCCTTTGGTCCCAAAAAGAAACAAATTATAAGAGGGGTGTGGGCTCTTGGATAGCTAAAATTTGAGCCCCTTTACGATATCCTAATCATCTTTAACTCTTGGGTGAGAAAAATATATAAAATGTCATAGTAGGATGTCATCTTGAATCTTGTATCATGGCGTGTATTGTCCACGTAACTTCTCCCTTTTGTTGAATAGATAATTGGATCATTCAAATGCTACTTGAATTCACTCTAATAGATGACCAATGTTGATGGCTAAAATTCATGTCCATTTCAATTCGATTCAATCACCCAGTGTCTGGTTTTAATCTCCTTTATAGGTCTTCATTGTCTACCCTTTTACTTCCTTGTTCGCTATCCACAGACCTTATTTTATATAATCAACAAGTTTGTGATGGAAGCCTTAAGGGGGATCCCTACGACAAGGTGAATTTGAGTTTTTTATGATCAATCTAATAAGGGGGTAATGTTGGCACTATAAATATTCATAGATATCGCATTCTCTCTATTATAAAAATATAATCCTCTTTAGGAAAATCTAGATAATTAACAATTGTTGGTAGTTATGCAACTATAACTACCTGCATTCCTATATGTATTGTTCATCATATTTAATTAATATATCAAGTTTTCACCATTTGCTCATAGCCTCAAATCTAAATAGTTTATGTTTCTCATGCTCTCTTAGTTATTCATTCATCATTAAATATTTTTATTTATTTTTGAATAGGAGCATTATACTATAGTGAAGTTAGTCTTCAATTATCTGAATGTTACTTCAAAATAGTCTATTTGCACTACCATCAAAAAATAATTTGAGCACAACATTGGCTATATAGCCCGATTCATGGATTTTGAATCTGTAGAGATATGGATAATAAGGTCTACTTATAGTTTGGTGTTTAGTTCTCAAATAGTAGTGTTTTAGTTGATAATAGATCACTATTACTAACTATTTTCTCCTCCTTGGAGTTTTCAATAGCTCACTACTACTAACTATTTTCTCCTCAGAGTTTTCTATGATAATAATGTTGATATTTTTTGCAGTATCTTTTTATTTTATATTTTATTTGTAGATTGCATAGCATTACACATTGAACACTACCCATTTTCTTGAATAAGTAGGAAGTTAGATTGAATTCTCTTCCTAGTAATTTCTACCACCATTTTCTTAAAAATTGTCAATAAATTTTTCATTATTGTTTCTTTCTTGTTATACTTTTATTATGTATTTGAAATAAATTATTTATTAGTTAGTAATTTGACCAAATTATGGCTTGTGTCAATTGTTATTAGAGTAGGAGTTGAATCCTATGAGTGAGAGGTGTGTGACCTCTCTTATAAAGAGTATTTATGCATTTATCACATTGTATGTGGATGTTTATCTAGCTATGGATAACATAAATGAAAATGGAATAGGAAATGGTGGAGTCTATAGACTACGACATGCTTCATATGGTACAATTTTCTAACATATTGAGATCCCTTGATGCAAGGCTTAATGACATGATCACATTTTAGAATTTGGCATTATATCCATCATAATAGTTGATCTTTCAAAACATATAAACCAAATATGAAATTATTTATTTAAATTTAAAGGTAATTTAAAATTTATATTTAACAAATTGGAAGACCCTATATAATAGACACAATCTATGGTCATACAAGTAAAAATTACACTTAAACATATGAGTGTGTCACTTAATTATACTCTTAATATTAAATAGCCACATAAACAACATGACAAGCAATGTGAATGCGAAGAACTTTTCCAAGTTTGAGGAAAGACTAAGTGGAAGTGACAAACATCTTTTATGATGACAACTCAAATACAATATTACTCAAGAATCATACTTTTTACAAAAGAAACAAACAGACAAGTACTAAATATCACTTCAACAAAAAATTGATCAACAATGATGAAAATATTAAAAGACCCAAAGAAAACTTGGACATAATCAAATTGAAAAATCAAAATTAAAATAACATATTTTAAAAACTTCCTTTCCATTGCACCTATCACATCACATCTTAATACAAAATCATCTTCTAAATTTTGTATTCAAAGTCATACTCCATGTATTGATTATAATATATATCTCTACAAACTTCTTTGTCTTAGACCATAAATCTTGAATATAAGTCACTTATTAATTTAGTTTTAGGATTCTCTTTTTTAATATAAAAGCACTTTTCACTTCATACAAAGACATACTACCCCACTTACATTGTAAAGCAAGATTATTAAAAAATAATGACAATAATAGAGCAAAGATAGTATGCACAACAACAGAAAATGATGAAGAAAGATTAATAGAAATTCAATCTATTTCAATTTCATATGCAAACATTGTAAATATATAGATATGTTTTAATGAAAAACAGAGCATTTTGAAAAAATACAGCAGTTTCGAAAACAGAGTAGTCAGAAAAAATTGGGATTCAAACAAAATTTATATCAATGTGCACCTCAACGCAAAAAATAAATCGACTATAGGAGTGCATGCCCTCTTGTATAGTTGATATTTAGAGCACCTCAAGAATTTTTCAATCATGTGGACTCAATCATATTGACTGTCGGTGTTTTGGTTAGAATAGAACTCTAAGATGGCCACCACAGCGCGTATTGACCGCGTAATCGCCCAACTCTTTTGATTAGTTAACCCTATCTTAATGAGACGCTTCGGCACTACTGCATTCGCCCTATCTCATACTGATAGACGAGCAATCTTTGCCCATTTCACTTCAATACAATCACCCAATGTCTGGTTTTAATCTTCTCTATACCTTCATTGTCTATGCCCTTTTGCTCCCTGGTTCGTTATTTGCATACCCCAGTTATACTAATTGCAAAAATAAGACATGTGGCGGTACGGACATCCCATATCCTTTCGGTTTGCAGGGAAATGGATGTGGTCTGCCAAGCTTTCAGATCGAATGTGAAGATGATGAACGTCGCGTAATCGAAATTGGAGGCCACAATTACACAGTGGTAGATGTCTTCCGCAATAATCTGACCTCAACAATAGTGGACGACTTGTATTTCCAAGAGTGCTCAATCTCATATAATAACTTTGATGATTTAAATGATAACACTGTCTTTGATTACATCACACCAGAAAACTTCAGTCTGAAAGTCCTCAAGTGTGACACACTGTGTGTACTCGATGGTGTGTCTTTACCTTTGTTGACATGTAAATTGCAAGAAGTGACTGCTAGTGTTAAAGGGGCGATAGCACATTGGAATATTACAAATAACCCATTGTATCAGAATTGTGGCAGTTGTGAATCAAGCGGTGGTTGGTGTGGTTATAATATCTCCGCTCCAGGGCAATTCCTTTGTTTCTGCAGGGATGAAATCCATCCAAATCAATGCCCACTCCCAGAAGGTATTTGCTTCAGAATCTCTCCATATTTCCCTCTTAGTGCCTAATTAAGTTTAGTTACATTACAATTTGAACATAAAAATATGAAATCGTCTTATCTATCACGCAGTTCAATACATTTTATTTTTACGATCTGATTAGCGTTTACCATGTTTAAACAGGCAAGGGCTCAAATCGCGGAATGATAACAGGTAAACGCTAAGGAAACTTCTACTGTGAGTTCTAAAAATCCTCTAATTTTCTTTTGTGGTAGAGTCGCTGACATTCATTTATACGCATCAATACCAGGTATAGCTACTGGGGCAAGTGCTTTAATAATGATAGTAGCACTATTTCTAATAGTTTTTCATCGAAAGAGGTTATTCTGCTTCAAAGGAATTCAAACTTCTATTGCGACGGAACTTATGAATTCAGGGTCTGTTGGGAGAGTGGAGAATTTTCTCCAAAGTTATATTCATCAAATGCCGACCAGATATTCATTCTCTCAGCTAAAGAAGATCACCAACAACTTTGCAGATAAATTGGGAGAAGGGGGATTCGGTGTGGTTTACAAAGGAAAGCTTCGCAGCGGTTTTTGGGTGGCCGTTAAACTTCTTGATCAATCGAGGAAGAGTGAGGAACAGTTCATGAACGAGGTTGCAACTCTGGGAACCATTCATCACGTTCATTTGGCTCGCCTCATGGGTTATTGTTTTGAAGGCTTCAGAAGCGCGCTTGTATATGAGTACATGGCCAATGGATCCCTCGAGAAGTTTCTATTTGCAGAAAAGGGAAAAGAACAGGTGCTCAGTTGGGATCAGCTGTATTCAATTGCTTTGGGCGCAGCTCGTGGAATTGCGTATTTGCACGAAGATTGTAGCAGGCGCATTATTCATTTTGACATTAAGCCTCACAATATATTACTGGATGAAGATTTCACACCCAAGGTAGCTGATTTTGGTTTGGCGAAACTGTATGGGAAGGCAGCCGACCACGTATCGATGACGGCAGGAAGAGGGACACCAGGATACGCTGCGCCAGAGATCTGGACCAGAAATTTGGGGTCTGTGACGGACAAATCAGATGTTTACAGTTTTGGGATGGTATTACTGGAGATAGCGGGAAGGAGGAAGAACATTGACTTGCAGGTGAGTCGTTCGAGTCAATTGTATTTTCCTGCATGCGCGTTCAAATTGATAGAGAGTGGGGAGTGGGAGAAGAGGTCGAGAGAAAGAGGCAGAGGCGACATGGAAGTGGAAGATGAAGAGAAGGTGAGGAGAATGGCGAAAGTAGGACTTTGGTGTATTCAATACAAATCCAATGAGCGACCGTCAATGAGCAGGGTTGTACAAATGCTGGAAGGAAACGGCGATGATGTAAGCAATCCTCCGTTACCTTTCAACTCCTCTCCTCCGCGTGAGGCAGCATTGTCATCTTCCTTCGAAGAATCTTCATCCATGCTATAGAGTCCCACAAACGACTGGGACTTTTAATCTTTCTATTCATCTAGTAATGACATGATGTAAGGAGCAATCTATTTTCTTGAGAGGAGATTACTCAATGAGCCATAGACTTGTCTTAGGTCAATATGAGCTAGGAGTTTAAAATAATAAAGTTTACACTGATGATAATTGTAGGTTATTTTTAAGATTTAACTTGTGCGCCTTCAACTACTCCTTTTGTGTGAGGAACTATTGTCATCTTCTATGGAAAATAATTATATCTATGCTATGGAGTTTTAAAGAAGATTTTAATCAATCTATCTATTTGTTTGCAAATGTGATGATTTAAGAATTCATATTCATTTCAGATAAATGTCACTTTTTATGTCTGTATGAATAATCAATTTGAGAATTATATATTTATTTTCTAAATTTTAAACGCTATTTTAGAGTGTTTTATTTATGATTACAAATAATATATGTTGAGGAGAACAAGAGGTATATTGGAATTGTCAATTTTGTTAAGATTGGAGATGTTAAAGTATAAGGTATATTAATATTCAAATTTCTTAATTGACAATATTTAATAAATTATGCATAATTATTATCAATAATTATTTTTTATTTTCTTGAAATTTTAGAGCATAATAATATCAAGATTAGGGACATGAGGTTTCCATAGTCCATGATTATGTGATTTGAGCTTCTAGTTTTGATGTGTGTGTGTGTTTTTTTTTCTCATTAAAATTTTAAACATATTCTATTTCTATGATTCATATATTATTATTAATAGGTTCATATATAATTAATGCTTGTTTATGTTATTTAGAAGGATGGGTCTTAAATACCTTTATCAAAACCATTCATGTGCTTGAGAGCATTCAATTAACTAGGTTGATCCATTAATTTTTTTAGTGAGTTTTGATGAAAAACAAGGCAGTAGAATGATAGTGAGTTTAGGTGTCAACCAATGCTTCAATCAAGGGAGTTTGTTATTGTGCATTTTACATATATGTAGAATGAATGAAGAATCTTCCACATGTTGTATATATTCGATATGATTTGTGTGATATACATGTGCACCTCATGTGAGATGACCCTTCAAGACTCACTACCATTGACAAGTTAATGTATAGATTATAATTATTGTTTAAAAGTTAATGTTGTGGCTCATATGTAATGCCCCAAGCTTGAAACATAAGAAATTATCTGTGATTTTCTTAAAATAAAATCATAAGAATTACTCCACCATTTTAGACATAACAATAATACATTGTACTACACATTTTGATACACACAAAGTGTCATGTAAAATACAAGGAAATAAAAGAAAACAACAGCATTGCTCCATGAGAGGTGGAAAATGTAGTATCTTATAAATTGTGTGAAAAAATCACCATGATGATTCTATGAGAGTTAACATTCACCTTGATGGCAATTGGGTCTTGTCCTATTATAGCATTCTCTCGTGAACACAACAAAAGAGTAGGATGAGGGAATCATCCACCTCCAATAATCAACCTAAAAAGTTCTAAAGATGCTCAAAATATCTAAGAAAACTTATATAATAATTGATATAACTATATCATAACTGATTAAAATGACCACTAATTTCTTAACATGAAATGAGAAAACTACCTCTAATTCACTCCATGAAAGAAAAAATAAAATACAAATATAATGATAATATATTATACAATATTTTAGTCCACTAAGTGGTACAAGCCCTTCACTAATAAGAATAATAACTGGTCAATTTTACAGAGGCACGCTTCTTAATTTAAAATAAGAAATATTTCCTATTGGGAAAATATATAAATCTAGTTTAAATAAGGTGAATACTTAATAGGAATAGGAGAATGATTTCCATACAAAGCTTCCCCCAAGATATATCATAAGTTGTCATTGTTTATTAAATCAACAGCTAAATTGAGCCAAGTAATTATAGTATCTAAGAAGGACACTAGCTCTTAAATGTGACACTAGAAGATCATGTTATAGTATCAAAATGTGTTATAGTATTGAAGTGGCACTATGATCTAGAAAGATTTATAGTGTCCAAAGTCAAAGGCCAAATAAATGTTTTTCTTTCATATGGGAAAAATTTAGAAAGAAAACCTACAAATGACACCCTACCATATTTCTCTAAGATGGTGTGTATGTGTGTCTGTGTGTGTGACATAATGAACCCTACTATTTGATGTTATATAATTTTATTTTGTAAAAAATGTAAAAATAAAAGATTTGTTAAAAATTTGGACAAGCTCGCTATTTGAAGTTTATGTGCCAGTTTGATTAATAAATAATGCAAACAAAGTAAAATTAATCAACTTTTCAAAAAAAATTATACTTTTTGAATTCTAAATAGTAAGAAGTCTAATGGGTTTTTGTTTCATCAAACAATTCGGTCAAGAGTGCCTTCAAAAAATTATGACAAATCATAATTCTAGGTTCCATGCCTTAGCCAATAATTTGCAGATCCAAGGCATACGCTTGGTCCCACCAAGCCTATCCCGACCAAAAACCCAATACAAAGGGCGGGTGGTGAATTCAACTTTTAAATAACATGTACCTGTTAAAAATGTGTACCCATTACACAAATATAATAAGTTTGTATATAAAAATGATTTTATAGCCATAAATTTGAAAAAATCAATACTTTTACAAAATGGTTACCCATTTTAAAATGCATACACAATTTTTGAATTTTTAGGTCATGTACCTGAACCTTAAACACGTACTCATTTTTTTCAAAATGGGTACATATTTTTATTGAGATTTCCAAGGTTAGAAAAAATTTCCCCAAATTGGGACCCAACTTCTTGTCAAGGGATAGGCCTAAGGTTGCTAAGTATAATGGTGGTGGTGAGAAGTTGTGTGATGTCAATGGGAATGGTAGTATTGTGGCAGTCGAGGAAGATGGAGACATAGCGTTTTACCTGGAGGCTCTGCATAAAGAGCACATTAATTTGATGATCTCATTTGATCTATTAACTGGTTATTATGGCATGGATTTCATGTGGAAAGAGGAGATTGTTTTTAGTTTTGAGGTTGAGGATGTTATGTTGCGAAGTGTTATTAATTTTGGTTTACTTTGGAGAAGATTGATTCGAAGTGTTCATGAACAAAGTTTTGCAAAATTGAAATCTTCAATTGGCCTGATTGTGGTGTAAAGAACTGGAAATGTAGGGAATGTAGCAAAGCATGGCTATGTCGGTTGGGCTTCAAGTGGGAGTTTGTTGGAAATGTGAAGCCCAACAATCACACGTCTATTTGACTTCTCATTATTCTTTTCTTGAAGGCTGTATGCAAATGTATAAATGAATGTATGCAGTCATGCACTCTACTATATTGTATCAATGATTTATAATAGAGCGATTCCCTACTTGAAAGTGGACGTAATCTTTATGGTAACCATGTAAAATCTGTATTGTCTTCTTTTGAATCTCTATTTTAATTTTATTCATTTGGTGTCAATTTACAATGTTGAGTAGATATTTTCCACAATAAGTCATCTTGATGTCTTAATCATCACACCTTCAGAATGTCCTATCACACCTTCCGAATGTCTTATTCATCTTGACTTTGAGAAGAAAAAGTTGTAAAATCGGCATCAGGGTGTGTATTGACCACGTAAGTGCTCACTTTATGACCAGATAATTGAATCATAAATGCTACATTGTTTTGATTCTAATGAAAAACCTCAGGATTCACCCTCTCTAATATTGAAGAGGACCAACGCCAGAAATGTAGCAGTTGTGAATCAAGCTGTGGTCTGTGTGGGTTTATTATTCCCGATTAATGGCAGTTTGTTTGCTTCTGTGAGGATGCACGCCATCAAATCACATCTTCACTAGGTATGTGGCTCAATTCTCTCTATATTTTCTTCTCTGCACCCAATTGAGTCTAGCTGCCTTGCAATTTGAAAACGAAAAACACGAACTTGGATTATCTCAGCTTAGTTCAAGAGAATTATTTTCTCATCTGCTTAGCATTTACCATATTTTAACAGGCAAGAGATCAAATCATGGAAGGAGATCAAATCATGGAACTATCAGGCAAAACTATAGCAGGTAAAGTCTAAGTAACCTTTATGTGCGAGTTTTAAAACTCTTATAATTTCCTTGTGGTGGAGTCACTAATCTATATCGCTACGCATGATTTCCAGGAATAGCTATTGCGGCAAGTGCTCTCATAATTATAGTAGCACGAATTCTCATAGTTGTTTATCGAAAGATGTCATCCTTCTTTAAGTTCGAAGAGGCCCAAACTAATGTCGCAACCTGAATCTATGAATTTAGGGACTATTGGCAAAGTGGAGAATTTCCTCCAAAGTTATAAACATCAAATGCCGACCAGATATTCATTCTCTCAGCTAGAGAAGATCACCGACAACTTTGCAGATAAATTGGGAGAAGGGGGATTCGGTGTGGTTTATAAAGGAAAATTTCCCCGTGGTAATTTGGTGGCCGTCAAAATTCTTGATCAATCGAGACAGAGTGAGAAGCAGTTCATGAGCGAGGTTGCAACGCTGGGAACCATTCATCACGTTCATTTGGTTCGCCTCATGGGTTACTGTTTTGAAGCGTTCAGAAGCGCGCTTGTATATGAGTACATGGCCAATGGATCCCTAGAGAAGTTTCTATTTGCAGAAAAAGGAAAAAAACAGGTGCTCAGTTGGGATCAACTCTATTCAATTGCTTTGGGCGCAGCTCGTGGCATTGCGTATTTGCACCAAGATTGCAGCAGGCGCATCGTTCATTTTGACATTAAGCCTCACAATATATTGCTGGACGCAGATTTCACGCCCAAAGTAGCTGATTTTGGTCTTGCTAAACTGTATAGGAAGGAAGACGACCACGTATCAATCACGGTAACAAGAGGGACGCCAGGATATGTTGCGCCAGAGGTGTGAGATAGAAATTTGGGAGCTGTAACAGACAAATCAGATGTTTACAGTTTTGGAATGCTGTTACTGGAGATAGTGGGAAGGAGGAAGAACATTGAGTTGCAGGTGAGTCGTTCGAGTCAATTTTATTTTCCTGAATGGGCGTTCAAATTGATAGAGAGTGGGGAGTTGGAGAAGAGGTTGAAAGAAAGAGGTAGGTGGGGCATGGGAGTGGAAGATGAGGAAAATGTGAGGAAAATGGCGAAAGTAGGACTTTGGTGTATTCAATACAATTCGGCTGACCGACCATCAATGAGCTGGGTAGTACAAATGCTGGAAGGACGCGGTGATGATGTAAGCATTCCTCCATTACCGTTCAACCCCTCCACACCACGGGAAGTACCATTGTCATCTTCCACCTAAATATTCATGGCACAAGGAGGCGAAGAAGAGTTGGACGATTGCCCAATTAGAAATGAGAAGATGTAGGAAGGCATCTTTATTGTATAAAAACGATTATTATATATTTCATATGTAAAGGCTCCGTTTTCTACATATAGAAATAAGTATTATATATATTTGATGTAAGCAGCTACCTTCATCTTGTGGAAATAAATCGAAATCGATTACTCACGACTCACGAGTATAATTATTTTTTGCCCTTTTTTCTGTCATGAGATTATTAGAGGGGTTATTGTCTTCTCTAGCTCAATATCACACAAAGTTTTTAACTCAAAATGGCACTTTTAGATTTTTTATTTCTTTGAGTGGGAAAATTGGTAAATTGGAATTTATCAAATTTTATTAGGTTGGACATGTGGATGTCATTTATAATTGGTGATTTTTTAAATTTATAATATTCAATAAATGAGTAGTATCTCATTATCATTTATAAAAGAAAAATGATACACATATTCACAAAGAAAAAGTGGGTAGATATAAAATCACATGTTCTCCAGTATTAAAATTGTTTAGTAATTTATTTTTCTAAGTATGAACAATTGTACCTTAAAGGTCTGTGTTTCATAGATTTCTTAGTATTTGTGAGGTGGCAACTTTTCTATCAAAACACACATTTTGCTATTGTTGTTCATGTTGCATGAGCACTATATATTGGTTGCCTAGCACAAAGAAAAAAATCACTATAAAAAATACAAGCATCCATATTTGAAAAGAAGTTGAGGATGGATATTTTTTTAGCTTGAAATGGAATGTTAAAAAAGAGGCAAGGATATACAATAAAGAAGACACCAAGTTGTTATGGAAAAATACCGTGTTGTTGTACTTGAAATCCTAATTATAAGTAACTTGACCTTTTCCTATATGTCAATTATGAAAGGTAAACAATGAGATCTTCAATCTATAGACTGATATCAAGGTGTAATTTGCCCAAATATCACAATTGCAAGAAATTAAGGTTAGGGTTTTGGCTCACCAAATAAAGCTTTCCTTAATATTTCAATCCTAGATTTGAATCTTGCAAAACAACATGAAGAAAAATGTATGTAATGCATGTACATCCATATATCTAATCAGTTATTCATACTATATTCGAGAATATATTGGGATAGAGACATGATGGGTTCGCCCAAAGCCATTTCTAAGACAAGCCTAAGAGGGATGTATACCACAATCCTCTTTCTTGGTATCTTGTATATGTTTTCCCTAATCATATCTTGTCTCCCTACAAATAGTTTCCACCTTGTGCAATTAGGCAGAAGTTGTAAGGAGTGACTTGACTTAATGAGTTCCTTCTTGTTCTAGGCCAAGATGGTCTACTAGAACGACCTCCTCACTAGCCCCTTGTGACCCTTCACTTACACCTTAAGACCTTTCCCTTACAAGGTGGGTTTTTTACAAACAAACCACGTAACATCATTGCTATCATAAGCAATAAAATTATCAATAATAACATATGACAACATAGACTTTATGATTATATATAAATAATAAATGTCTACCTAATAGTAAAAATGTTAGAATAGTAACTTGATATTAATGGATTTATAATAGGTATGTGTGGGGCCTGTACTACTATAAGATCTCTTTGCTAATTGTAGTATTAATTTGGTGTCACCCTTAGATTATGTGCTCCTTGTCTTGTCTCATTTTTGAGCGTGTACTCTTGTTAATTATTGTTGTATGTATTCAAATTGATATGGACAAGCCTTTTGCTTCTTGTTCGAATATCTTTTAACCCTAATATGTATCTTCCTTACGTTCATGCCCTTCAACCCATGATGGTCTTTCCAAATATACCTTTTACATATAGTAGGAGGACACATCTCTTTTTTTGATATCCAACTAAGGAAAATCTTCACGGACTGACTTAACGAACACACTCAAAGATGGTTACCCTATTATGTGGGACCCTTTTTAACTTGACATTTCTCATTTATTTGTTTGTTATTTTCTAGTTCTATTTCCCTTTTTGCTTTCTTACTTGTCGGTTTCATTTCTCTTCACCATTTAAAATGATTTATTTTCCACTCCACCATGATGCTACCATGGGAGTTATAACCTGTTGACTTGGTGGTCAGCACCACCTTGGAGATTCGTGACATGGCTTAACCGCCTCCCGTGGATCGGGTTAAATCTGACATTTGTATCGGGCATTGGCAATTTGAGCTTTTGGTGCAACGACAAATGATTCCAAGAATTGGTATCAGAGCCTTGGGTCACGGGTTCAAGTCTCCCTTTAGTAGGTGCTGAAGGCTCAGTCAGTGCTGAGGGGGAGATTGTTGACTTGGTGGTCAGCACCACCTTGGAGATTCATGACATGGCTTAACCGCCTCCCGTGGATCGGGTTAAATCTGACATTTGTATCGGGCATTGACAGTTCGAGCTTTTGGTGCAACGGCAAATGATTCCAAGATAACCATGATGTTAAAAAAATTGACCGATGACTTAATAATGCTTTGATGTAGTGCTCTTAATCCCACATTGGTTGAGTGAGAAATAATAAGGGAGAACTCGACTATAATTGGAGGCTTAAGTCATTAAGACGGATTGTTTTATATGAGATTTGTGCTTTCCATCTCTCAATTTTTTTTAATTCTTTTTGTGCAATTACAACATCTTTCTAGTTTAATATAATCTTTTATAATGATAAATATAATATTTTATTAATATAAAAACATACTATAATTCGATTTTCTATAGTAAAATATGATTTAAAAAAATGTTTGATAATTTAAAATTCTCACTATTTATTTTTTTGAAATTACATAGTTCTAATATGCACAAATATATTTTAAATGTTTTAAATTATGATTTTAAAGTTTTAAGTGATTACTTTTGATATAAAAGTATTGTTTATACTACATTACATAATAATAATAATCAATCAACACACAATGAAGCTCAATTTATGAACGAAGTTGCAACAATCGGAAGGATCCGCCATGTTCATATGGTCTGCCTTATGGGGTATTGTTTTGATGGGTTTAGAAGCGCCCTAATATATGAGTACATGGTAAATGGATCTCTAGAAAAGTTTTTTTTTCTACAGAAAAGAAAGAAAGAGTTCAAAATGGAGAAGAGCTTTATTCAATTACTTTGGGCACAACTCACGGAATCGCATATCTACAACATGATTGCCAATGGCATATAATTCATTTTGACATAAAACCCCACAATATATTAGGGTACGTGCAAAAAGTTGGGTGCCAATTCCGCGGAAGTCCGCGGCTTGGAAAAATGCGCCGCGCGAAACGGGTGCCCGTTTTTTAAAAATCGGGTGCCCGTTTTGCTTCGGCACTCCGATCTGCAATAAAACGAGTGCCCGTTTAAGTTCGGTCAAACGATACAAAACGGGCACCCGTTTTTTAAAAAACGGGTGCCCGTTTTGAAAAAGTATATATTTTTTTGGTTTAGTGCGTTTCCTGTCATTTTCTAGCAACAAGAAACGGGATCTACGTTTTTCAGAATCGCCTACCCGATTGTTAGACGCCTGTCGACCCCACAAACACATTTTTTCGAGTTCCAGGTACGTATTTATCATTTTTATTTGTGTTACTTTATTTTTCGTGTTCATTTTAAGTAGTAAAATGTTAAATTTTAGTTTTAAATAGTTATTTAAGTATGCATTTTAAAAATGAATGTATTTTCTTAAATTATGAAATGTATGTTTTTATTTGTTATTCGATTTATTTAGAAATAATGTGCAATTGAAAACAATTTAACCTAAAACGTAAGAAAGTAAAAAACAAAAACCTGAACAGTAGAAAGTAGAATCAATACCTGAACAGTAGAAAATTGAAAACAAAAATCTGAACAGTAGAAAATTGAAAACAAAAACTTAAAATAGAGAAAATTGAAAACGAAAACTTAAAAAGTGGAAAACAGAAAATGAAAACCTAAAATGAAATTGAAAATAGAAAATGAAAACCTAAAATGAAACTGAAAACGAAAACCTAAAATGTAGAAAACTGAAAACGAAAACCTAAAACGTAGAAAACCAAAAACATATTTAAAATTGTAAACGAAAACCTAAAACATATAAAAAGTTAATTTTTGTTTTTAAATAGCATTATACGAATTTATTTAAAAAATGAATGTATGTTTATAGTTTTTCATTTATTTATGTTTTAATTTACTTTTCAATTTGTTTAGAAATCATGTATTTAAGTAAAAAACTGAAAATGAAAACTTAGAATATATAAAATTGTATTTACGAAAACCTAAAATGTAGACAATTGTAAATGAAAACCTAATGTTCTCTCCTCTCTGATCGTGTTCTCTCTCCTCTCTCTTTCTCTTATCTCTCTCCGTTTAACTCTCTTCTCTCTCTCTCTCATCTGTCTCTCTCTCTCCCCTCTCTCTCTCTCTCCTCACCTGCTAGCTCCTCTCTCTGATCTCTCTCTCTCCTCTCTCCTCACCTCCTCTCTCCACTATCTCATCTCTCTCCCTTGAACTTTCTTCTCTTTGTCGAGCCTCTCTCGTCATGTTCAATGTACTAAAAAGTAATTATATATCTTTAAACAAAGACATCGTAGCAAGTTTAGAATGTAAGTAAATTAAAAATGTATATGAATAATTAAATAAGTAAATAGTTTAATATTGTACATCTGAATATTATATTAACAAACCAACTAAATCAATATAAAATATAACCTTATTGAAAAGAAATAAACATTTACAAAGTAAACTCTCTTTATAGGACGTAATATATACATAATATAACCCCTTAATAGTATCTAATAGGACCTAATAATCTGACCTAATATGAACCTTAAACCCTAGTATGGAACCATTAGATAAATCCGCTGCGTATAAAAGCTCAACAAATGATGAGAACTCGGCAGGTCGATCCTCTGTGTCATCATATCCTCCATGTGCACCCTCTGCATCATCAAATCTGTCATCTGGCCCCTCACTCTGTGGACCAATACATATGATGTGACCAATATCATTAATATGTCACCTAATAATCTCTCTCATCTCTCTCTCTCTCCCCTCTCTCTCTCTCCTCACCTGCTAGCTCCTCTCTCTGATCTCTCTCTCTCCTCTCTCCTCTCTCCTCACGTCCTCTCTCCACTATCTCATCTCTCTCCCTTGAACTTTCTTCTCTCTGTCGAGCCTCTCTCGTCATGTTCAATGTACTAAAAAGTAATTATTTTCAAATTGACCAATAAAGGAATACATTATATATCTTTAAACAAAGACATCGTAGCAAGTTTAGAATGTAAGTAAATTAAAAATGTATATGAATAATTAAATAAGTAAATAGTTTAATATTACATCTGAATATTATATTAACAAACCAACTAAATCAATATAAAATATAACCTTATTGAAAAGAAATAAACATTTACAAAGTAAACTCTCTTTATAGGACGTAATATATACATGTAATATAACCCCTTAATAGTATCTAATAGGACCTAATAATCTGACCTAATATGAACCTTAAACCCTAGTATGGAACCATTAGATAAATCCGCTGCGTATAGAAGCTCAACAAATGATGAGAACTCGGCAGGTCGATCCTCTGTGTCATCATATCCTCCATGTGCACCCTCTGCATCATCAAATCTGTCATCTGGCCCCTCACTCTGTGGACCAATACATATGATGTGACATATGATGTGACCAATATCATTAATATGTCACCTAATAATCTCTCTCATCTCTCTCTCTCTCTCCCCTCTCTCTCTCTCCTCACCTGCTAGCTCCTCTCTCTGATCTCTCTCTCTCCTCTCTCCTCTCTCCTCACGTCCTCTCTCCACTATCTCATCTCTCTCCCTTGAACTTTCTTCTCTCTGTCGAGCCTCTCTCGTCATGTTCAATGTACTAAAAAGTAATTATTTTCAAATTGACCAATAAAGGAATACATTATATATCTTTAAACAAATACATCGTAGCAAGTTTAGAATGTAAGTAAATTAAAAATGTATATGAATAATTAAATAAGTAAATAGTTTAATATTACATCTGAATATTATATTAACAAACCAACTAAATCAATATAAAATATAACCTTATTGAAAAGAAATAAACATTTACAAAGTAAACTCTCTTTATAGGACGTAATATATACATAATATAACCCCTTAATAGTATCTAATAGGACCTAATAATCTGACCTAATATGAACCTTAAACCCTAGTATGTACCCTTAAAACCTAATATGACCCTTAAGACTTAGTATGGACCCTTAAGACCTAATATGACCCTTAAGACCTAGTATGTAACCTTAATACCTAATAGGACCTATTATGTACCCTTTAGACCTAATAGGAGCTAGTATGTACTCGTAAGACGTAATTTAGGACGTACTATCACCCTTAAGACCTAATATATTATGCATGTGTTTAAATACTTTTCATTTACATTTTCAAATACTTTATAAATGTGTACATGTGAAGATAGAGATATATATGTTTAGATTATTCATGTGTTTAAATACTTTTCATTTACAAGTTCAAATACTTTATATATGCAGTTTACACATGATGAACGAGCATTCAGGAGATCAGCCCCCACCACCCCCACCACCACCACCACCACCACCCCCACCTCCACCACCTCCTCGTACCGCAGAGCAGCTTAGAGAGGACATGAGGCGTAATATCGCCTCTATTATCAAGGACATTGAGACGGTTAGACATGATCCCCACCCCTCCGCACATCTACTACGCCTTGCAGATACTATGCAAGGCATAGTACATTCTGTCCAGTCCCTCAATGACGAGTTGGACAGCTATCAGTCATGGAGAGATTCCATGAGAATATTCTATGCTGATGGACTCACCTATAAAGAGGTGAATGATCTTAAAATCAGCAAAGCAGATTTTGCTCGGTGGTTTAAGAATCCGAAAACAGGGGAAGAAATAAACCCCAAAAAATCAAGAATATCTATTCGCTGGTGCAAGCACCCGTTGATTTCACAGCACTTTTGGGAGCGGTGGTGGATGGTATTTGACCATCCACCACACGCAAATCACGAGGTCCCCATGTACTTTTTGAGAAAATTGTGGGCTGAGTTTGAATTGGGTAAAAAACCCAATTATTTTGACATGACAGCATTTCAAGGGGTCGGTAGAGGCATGCCTCAGGACAGGCCTGGGGCAAAGCTGAGTGATAGAGTCAGAAATCGTCCACGTGAGGAGCCCCTTGTTTCTTATCCGGCTCCTGTGATTCTAGCGCCAGTACACCACCGAGCAGTCACCTCTGCTCTTGGTTCATTGAGCGCCCTTTCAGGTGATTTAGCTGAGCAGTTCAGGATGGCTAGGGCACCCCAGAGCACAGCACATGTTTGCACCAGCTGCGGGGACATATGTATTGGTCCACAGAGTGAGGGGCCAGATGACAGATTTGATGATGCAGAGGGTGCACATGGAGGATATGATGACACAGAGCATCGACCTGCCGAGTTCTCATCATTTGTTGAGCTTCTATATGCAGCGGATTTATCTAGCGTAGAGGTAATCTATATAATAGTGATAAAATATTTTGTCTACATATATATGTACAGACACACAAACCATATCAACCAAAATATGTTATTTTTGTCGGACAGGGGGCAGAGGAGACCACGACATCCATGGACCGTCACCATGTCCATTCAACTGCTTCAGATGTTGGTGCACATTTCACTGTATGTGTTTTTATCATGTCTATTCGACCCCTAGAAATATTTATTGTTGAAACTTTACTTTAATAATGTTTGTTTTCAAAATATATATTGTAGGGTCACACTTCATACCACCTTGGCAGCAGTTCGATGGGTACTCTTCCATCGGTCACAGAGGACTCTCCCCATATACCGCTTGTATGTATATTGCATTTTAATTTGAATTTAACTATTTATACATGCTCACATATTTATGTGTATATTCTAATTCACTTCTACTTTTTACAATTGTGTAGGCCTTCACCACATCATTCCCTGCTGATGTACCCTCAGAACCATTAGCGAGTATAGTTTCATGTGGTCATGGTGTAGGACTCAGCCAGATGCAGGCCTCATCATCCTTTGAGGTCATAGTTATTAATATATTAAATTCCAATAATTTTGAATCATGACGCACATGTCATTTTTAGGGAATATTATTATAATAAATTTGCAATTTATTTTGTACAGGACATTACCACAGTGACGTTTTTTACTCCAGGTCCTCCTCCCACAGAGGAAACTACTCAGCAGGGTTCCACGGTAATTTATTTGATATATGTATATTCAATATTTATTTTGTTTGTAAGTGAATTATTTGTTTAAACCCACTTCTTATGTTATCTCTTCATAATTTATGTTTACAGTCACTTGATGGTGTACAGCATGATGATACATCTCCGTCCTCTTCACATGGAGTGAAGAGGACGGCAGATCAGATGGGCGATCCAGGCTCTTAGATGTTACTTGTGTTTTCATGTTATATAGACTATTCAGATGTTATATATGGACTATTTCTAGATGTTATATGGACTATGACCTGTTATATTTGGACTATTGACATGTTTTATGGACTTGTTATATTTGGACTTGTTATATTTGGACTATTCACATGTTTTATGGACTTGTTATATATGAACTTGTTTTATTTGGACCAATGATGTATGTTTTATGGACATGTTTTATTTGGACTAGTTATTTGGACATGTTATATATGGACTAGAGTGACATGTTATGTGAATTAGTTTTTTTTTGGTTGATCGATATATGTACATGTCATAGATTAAATTAGAATATTTGTTTTAGATCTAAGATTTTTTTAATAAGATGGATTGCATGTAAATACTCTACGTGAATAAATATAATGTGAATCAGATAAGTAGAGATAAAATAAGATAACTACATAACTAGATAACTAGATAATGGATATCATTAATTAATATGTCACATCAAATTATTCAAGTTATATGTCACATCAAATTAATTGTAGAATTTGAATTAAAAAATGAACAAATTAATAAGTATATAGGAATCATAACACATGGTACATCAATAAATGATATTATTATTTATATATATGACTAGTTCAAGGGCTCCATAGGGAAAGAACTAGTAAGAAAACCCCACTTCTTAGCCCAATTACAATATGATTAAAAATAAAATAAACATTCAATGAAATAATTTAATGTATCATCTTCTAGGGCTCCTGCATATGACTGTCACACGTGTGTAAAGTTGTACACTTTATACCTATTCAAATAAGAAATTAATTAGAAAAACTGTCTTTAATGCACAACTAACTATAAATTTGACATAATAAGATCTATCACTTGTACATGTCTAATGTCTAATATCTAACTAACTATAAACTTGACATAATTAAAAAACACTTACACATGTACACATGTGATTTATTAGAGTGTACCATCTGCATATGAGTGTCACACATGTGTAAAGTTGTAGTTGATACCTATTCAAACAAGAAATTAATTAGAACTAACTCCAAATTTGACATAATAATATATTGAACTTGTACATGTCTAATGTCTAATAGAACTAACTATATAAACTTTCAACATAATTAAAAAGCACTCACATGTCTCTAAATCTGATTCAATCTAGTGTACCATCTGCATCCTCTCTTTTTTGTAATGCTTCTATGATTGCCTCATGCTCTTCCATTGAAAGGGTCCATAAGACTTTATTGGTGGGCCTCCCTTTGTATCTTTCTAATTTGATATTCGTTGCCACCACTAAATGAGAATACTGCATAATTTTCTTTTCTGATTGGTAGTCCTCAAACGCTGGTAACCCATTTCTTCTTGTTAGGTATTTTCGTAGCCATGTACCAACAACCACAACAGACCCAATTGGATACTGAAAACCATCATCATCTACTTGATGACATATCAACTTTTTCTTAGGTTCCACACATCTAGCAAGCCAGTACTCAGTTTGCTCATCATTATCCTCAGGTGCAACAACAGCATACACATGCCCTGTAAAAATAATTAGTTTCATATGCATGTATGTAAAAAAACCTACACTTATAAATGTAAATTTGAATAAATAAATACCAGGTTGTATCAGATCTGAAACACGATCATAATCTTCTGATGCAAATGCATGATCTGGGTCTTCACTAGTTGAATCGTCTGGAACTTGTGTCTCAGTAGGTGTTAAGGATCTTTGTTTCCATTCTTCAACCTATTCTGTACTCTCGCATTGTTCCCATTCACCTGCAACATAAAATTGACAAAAACATGCTAGCTCCCTAGTCCATATAGTCCAAGTGTTAGAATCAGAACTTCTAAATGAATGCCATTTTGCTGACCCATTTATCGTATCACACTCATATCTTGAAAGGATATAATTCTCTTCTACTAGCCAGAAGAAATGTTTGATTGTAGAATTCTGATTTGATCCTTTAGATAAACTTGTACTACACCATTCAACAATTTCACGTGCATTTTTAAATTTGGATTTTTCTTCAAACTTGAGTTGTTCTCTTGAAAGGGCTCTCTTAACACATGCACCAGCACCATCATGTTCTCCTTTCCCGTGTCCAGCTTCAAAAAAACTCCAGATATGTTCGACATTGGTTTTCTTATGTGTCCTACTCAACCAATAAAACATTCTAGCATTCTTGAATTGACCTGTGCAATTATCTGACCATATTAGATGTTGTGTCATTTGAATTTTTCTCTTCTTTAAATTGTCATAAAATGTCTCCATGCAATATTGCACAAACTCTGATGAGTGTAGTTTATTATCACTCATATAGAAGTGGTACTCCCTCAAAAAAAATTTATCCTCTTCTGTACTATCAGGTGCATGCCTATAGACAATATGAACAAAAATGGCTACTTGTACTGAATTATAATATTGAGATTGGATCTCATCTTGTGGTGCAAGAGTATAGTTCTCTGCAAAGTCTACTACTGAAAGTAAACTACCCACTGGGAATGTATTCTTGCACATGCGAAATTGTTCATCAAGCCATCTAGCATTATGAGAGTGTTTCACATATTTAGGTATGATCTTACACTTGAATTCGTTCATGAATGCGTGAACACTAATGCTTTCATTTATTAGGTCACATCGTCTTCCAACCTTTCCATCCTTCAATGGATATTCAACAGTTTTAAATCTTTGCACATCAATCATTTGTTGTCCGAATTCAGTTGTAGGAGTTTCATGAAAACACTCATCTAATAATGCAAGATTGCCACATATATTGCATACACCAGAAACACATGCATTGAAAAGAAAATATTGGTCATTATGTGGGTTACAAAACAAACTTGAGATGAACTCTTTTATAACTTGAGGTGGAATTTGGATACCACATTCCTGTAACATTTCTTTAGTATGCATAGTACCATGTATAGATTGAAATAAATCATAATGGTAACGAAATTGGACATGAGTTTTACAACAACATGTGACTCTTTCCTTGTTTACCCTTACATACCAAGGTTTACACTTTTCAAATGATCTTTGACTTGTGCTGATTGATAACACCTTTTCATCTACAAATTTTTTGAATAATTCAGTTTGAGTCATGTCCAAAAGGTGTTTTGGATGTGGTTCACAAATTTTTGAGCCAACTCTTAATTTTAGAACATCCCTGGCATTTGGCGATACTCTTGTATTATCCTTCCAAAATCTTTCAATCAATGTTTTCACTTCACTAGTAAGTTTCATATCAGATCTCGGGAGTCTGCCACTATAGGTCCATAAGTTGTTAGCTGGATCACTTTCAAAGTCAACTCTTCTCTTCACAGCTTTTGCTAAAGTTTTACGATGAATATTAAGATATCCACTTATGTTACTCATCATTCTTTTATCATGGGTTGATTTGTTTACTAAAGCTGTTGTTATTGCTCGTCGTGCCGCATTTCTATCTTTAGAATGACTTTTCTTTCCAATTGTATCAAAGGCATTAGCAATAGTCAAAACAACTTGTTTCAAAGACTCATCCTTTTTTTTTTCTTTCACATTGACTCCTAACCTCTTCATCACTTTCCGCATCTTTGTCATTTTCATTAATTGTAACATCAATTGACATTGAAACCCAAATTTCTTGTTATAAAAAAATTGTTTGAACAATCTGTTACCATATGTCCTAATTTGCCTCCATGAAACCAAGCCACGAAGATTGTCTAACACACCACTATTCAATTGAAAAAGATTACCCATTTCATTATCATTTAAACATGTTTCATTTTCAACTGGTGTTTCCATGTCTACATCCACACTCTCAATTTTAGTTGTACTTTTATTTTCACCATCAGTTGGGGTTTGATTTTCAGTCATAGGTGGGGTTTCAATTTCTTTTTCAACTGGTGTTTGACTTTCATTTCTTACTGTACTTCCATGAATAAAATTCAAATCATTTATTTCGTAGCCTGCTTGAAATAAATCATGAATTTCATTTTCAGAATATATGCGGGGTTGTGAAGACATACCAGTACCCAATACTGGGTTAGTAGATGCACCTGGATTTTCTTGATTTGTATTTCCTCTTTCTGGCTCTTCATCCATTACAGTGTTCTCAATGCTCTCTTCCTTTAAAGCTACTATTGAACTCGAAGCTCCGGCATTACTACCCTCTCTAATTCTTGCTCTTCTTTCTCTTTGACGTTTTGCTTCCTTTTCTTTATTTTCTATCTTTTGTCTCTTTCTACGTTGCTTTGATCCCATATTTGGATGAATTTTTAATCCAATAAGTGTCAAATCCAGAACAAGACAAAACCAAGTCTAAATTTATTAAAACATTCTGTCTGCGCACGGGCACAGTCGTACAATGATTGAATAATGATTCAATCATTGTACCTCTGTACTTCTGCACCTGTCATTTTCCAATGGCCTAATTAGAAACGGGCACCCGTTTATTTAAAAAATGGGCACCCGTTTTCAAAACGGGCACCCATTTTTTAAATAAACGGGTGCCCGTTTCCTTAACGGTTACTTTTGAAACGGGCACCCATTTTTTTAAATTTCAAAGCTTGGGGCGGGAAACTGAACTTGCCTCGATTTTTGGTATGGGATAGGCATGATTTAGGCTTGGTCCCATCGACCGTATGTCTTCACCTTCATAAATTTGACTAAGTTATTTTAACATTAATTTTCTGTCTTTAACGAATTTTTTGAGCGTCTTTCAATTCGAGTTTTTTGATGAAACGAAAACCCATTATAGATTTCGTTGTCCTGATTCCATAAATGTGAATTTCTTGACGATATAATAAATTTTACTATTTTTCCTATATTTATCAATAGTAAAAGGTATGAAAATGTGAAACACAGAGGTTTACTAAACTTTTAATAACTTTTTTATTTTAAGGTTTCTGCAAAAAAAAATTATATGGCATCAATCTACATTCTATTCTTTTCAAGATAATTTTTTTTTTTTGAAAAATATGAACATTTCATCAAATTATGGTGGCCGTACACCAGAAGTTTTGAAAATATACTTTATTGTCAATTAAAAATCAATAAAAAAAAATATATACAAAAAAAAAAAAAGGGAAAAATATACTCATCAATCTATAGTGTCTTAGGTATCTTTCCTAAAAAGGATTAACATATATTGATTTATTTGTGTCAAAAAAGGGTGGTCGTACACGGGTGAGGTATGGTCCTGAAACAGGCATTCTGAAAAAGTAGTTTTTAAATATGTCTACGAAATTTAATTTATGCAATGTGGGTATTGAAATAAATTACATATTTGAAAAGCTAACTCCGAGTACTATAATTTCTATTACTGAAGTTTTTTGAGATTCAATCTCTAAGTGCCTCAATTTTTGACATCAATTGACAAGAATTTTGAAAAATAGGAAAAACACTTCCACTTTTTGCCAAAAATTGGCACCCAACTTCTTGCAGCCACCCATTATTAGATAAGGATTTCACACCCAAAATAGCTAATTTTAGTCTGGCAAAATTGTGTAGCAGGGGAGATGATTGTAACGGTCCTATTTGTAATGGTTCTGGTGAATTGTGAAGCCAAATCATTTCTCTGGCTATAACCATCAGTTTCCTATGACTGCTCATCTTCCAGATGCTGCGATGCCAAACATAGCCTTTTTTCAATGTATTAAAACAGTGATAAAAGTATGTGAGAGTTTTTTGTATACGCTATGCCTGTATTACTAATAAAAGTGAGATGCCCCTGCTTGTAGAGTGGATGTAGTCCACATTGGATAAAATACTGTACAAAATATTTTTGTATGTGTGTTGTTTCTGAGTTTTTTATTTTATTTTTCTACTATTCAAATCTCAACAATTGGTATCAAAGCTAGGAAAGCTCGATTTGATTTTCTGGAAATCAGTGAATATTTCTTGGAGTCATAAATGAAGCAGACAAATGGAAAATCAAGAAGTTTGCTGGGAAAAATTTATGGTTATGGAAAGTGCAGATAGAGTCACTACTGATCAAGCAGGATCTATCACTCACATTGCTTAGAAAAACCAAGGGTAAAGGATCTTTATCAGATGAAGAGTGGGGGAAGATTGATCAGAAAGCGAGAGCAATGATTTTCTTATCGCTCTCAAGAAATGTGCTCTTCAATGTTTCAATAGAGAAGACAACGAAAGAGATGTGGGATAAGTTATCTTCATTATATGAGATAGCTTCAGCCTCTAACAAGGTATTCATAATAAAAAAAGGTATACAATCTGAAAATGAAAGGAGGAGTAATGTTGAATCATTTAAATGAGTTCAATACCTTACTTTCTCAATTTATTTCAATAGGTATAACACTAGATGATGAAATGAAAGCTATTTTGTTGCTATGTTCTTTGTCAAATAGCTAGGAAGGTTTGGTAATTGTAATAACCTCTTCGATAATTATACTTGGACTCTTTGATTTGGACATTACATTATGATGGTTAGAGCTATGTATTCACATTTATGTTTATGATGATGATATGCTTATCAGATATTTAGACATACTCAGTTATAATTATTGTTTATTGTTTATGAAATTGGAAATCATTTATCTTGTATATGCTTATGAAGATTTAAAGAGCTAACCCAAGGATTTGGAAGCTAACCATTATATATATGTGATTCCTCATGTTTTATGTATATGTAATTGATGTGTTTCATGACTCAGGACGAAGTCGTAGTTACTCACTTAGTTGAGGTCCACACGATGTATCGATCCTGGTCATTTGTTTGCAAATGTCTTATTGTATATATCTATGCGCATGTATCTCTTCTCGGTGATGCAGGCTTGCAGGTACCGGGCATCGTCTCCACTTGGTCCCATAGGTCTGAGCGAGCCCTCAAAATCTTTGATCGTTGTTGTTGTTACGGAGATATCACCAAGGTTCCATGAGAAGGAACTCAACCTCTAACCCTTTTGACCTTTAGGCGGGGAGTTCTTGAGTCAATCCCTGGTGTTGTTGATATATCATTGTGTATAACAATTTGTTAGATTATGGTGATCTTGTTTCTTGTTCTTGTCCCTTTCATTTTAGGAGACTAAGGTTTGGATATGGTAGCTTTAACTTTTCTTAATAATATGCTCGATTGTTGCTCGTAGATAATTTATTTCATGCGAGTATTGAATGTTGTGCTTAATTTCACTAATCTTGTTAGACCATCTTGTGTTAGTGATCACCACATATATATAAATATATATATCCTAATTTTACTTTGTATGGAATATGATTTATTATTTGATTGGATAATAATATTTTATAATACCATAATAATAAGATTTTTCTGATATTAATAATAACATTGTTTTTAATAATATGATATTAATAATATTATTATTTTTAATAATATATATACACATAAGCATATGGGTGCACACATATGCCTATGGTTGCATATATATATTTAATAAATATTAGTGTGTGAAAGTAACTATATTTTAAATTATAATAATAAATAAATTATTTACTTAAAGGAATAATTATTATATGGTAAAACTTTTACCATAGCTTTAGTAAATATGGTGATAAGTAATAATAGTAATAAATTATTTCCTTTTCCTTAAATAAAGAAAAATAACATTAGTTTGTTAATATTTATGAGGCTCTCATATTATATTTTATTATTAATAATATTGAATTAGTTATTCCCTTCCCGTGAATGGCTTTAATGAATAAATTAAATCCTAAACTATAAACTATCTTTTGGTTGGGATGGTTACTGTTTTCCCTCTCGGGTCAACAAGAATAGTTGCATAAACACACATTAACTGATAAACATGAACACAAGAAAGTATTGTAATTCGGTAAACATAAAGTACTCAGAAAACCAAATCATGTCATTCACACTCAGAGCAATGTGTACATATAACCTCCGAAGAGACACCACCGAAACGTCGCGTCGTAACGGTTCACACTCTCGGTACTAACTGCCGAGATTAACATAAGTTTATTACACAACACCCGTACATACAAAATATACAGACAACATCATCCCCCCCAAAAAATAAGTCAGTTCTGACAACTTTTACAAAATATAATATAGACAAAAATGAGCCTACTACAAACTACTCAGGAGGGGGCGTAGGAAGCGTCCCTGATGATGATGGCGCGGCTGTGGCTGTGCCGGAAGTGACTTTAGCCCGCAACTCGTACACTTGAGTTGTCTGAAGTTGTAAAGCCTGTTATGCCCTCATCTTAAGCTCCATAGCCTTCCGAACCATGCTAGCTGCCTCGAGCACTGCCTTCTCCTTCGCATCCACAGTCTCCAAAGCAGAACCAAGGCGAGTCTCCAGAAGAGCCCGCTCGACATGCTCAGTCTCCAATGCAGCCCGTAAAGTGTCCAACTCTGACACCATAGTACTCCACTCAGCCGCCCAAGACTCCCTCTTCTGAACCACTGCAGTCTTCAAAGCTGTAAGATGGGAAGCTGCCTCCTCCCGAGCTGCCTCTGCTGCCAATCCCGTAGCCTGATGTACTGAGGAAGCATGCTCTAACCGCCTGAGAGTGAAATACTCCTCTCGAAAGGCCTGTTCTAACTCTCGGATAAGACCATGAATTCGGCTCTCGCCCACCGTCGCACTAAGAGCCCAATCCTCCAACATCGTAAGAGACTCCTGAGTAGGCCATCCCCTAGCCTCAAAGAACTCTACAAATGTCTGTGGACAGCCAACCCGCACAAAGGTCAAGAGGCGCTTCAACTCTTCAGCAACCCCTCCTGAGCCTGAAGCTCTGCTGAGGCTATGACCCGCTGGGCTCCAGCAGCTACTGCGGCTACATCCACCAAGTACTGCTCCAACACTTTCTGTGCAGACTCCCTCGCTGGCACCGCCCTCCATGACCCTATTAGGGCTGGTGGCTCCGCACTAGCCTCAGCTTGCGGTCTCTTTCCCTCCATAGAAACTGGTCTCTCGAATATCTCTCTCTCCTGGACTACTGGCTCTTCTCTTGGTGGCGACATCACTGCATCCAGGTCAATAACTTCTGAAGGCCTCTCTAACACTACTTTGGCAGGGGAAAGTGAAATGGGAGCTGCCACTGCTATCGGGGGTAATGTGAACTGCTCCAATCATGACAGCACTGAAGAGTCCTCATCCCCCATCGGCAACGCTTGAGCCGGCTCCTCCAATACCCCTGGCCCAACTCGCACAATGGCCTCAGTACCAACAACATTCAATGTAACCTGCTCTCGCGGCTATGTCTACTCCTGCTCTAAACCTCCAACACCATCTTTGCTAGTCTGTCCTGGGTCGGTTGGCTGAGTTGTAGGTGGCTCGGAAGCCTGAGCCGCCGGGTGTAGCACAACAGGGGGCCGGAGCTCTCTAAACCATGGCACGGGTACAGCCTCCAATGTGGTACCGAACGATACAAAGGGCCCCGCTGCAACAGTCACCGAGGGTACTGGTGGCATGAATAGTACAAGAGGTGGTGCACTCTCAGATGGTGGAGTTGGAGCTAATGCACTTTTAGATGGTACCTCTGTATCGAGAGTGTCAGAGTCTCCCACTGCAACACTCTCGTTGCCTTCCTCCTCCTCCTCCTCCAAGTCCTCACTCGACTCCTCTCGGCCACTGTCCACATTCTCCCCTTCCGACTCTGAGAGGACTTGGCGCTTCCTCTTTGACCCTGTCTGTACTCCGCCAGCATCCAAGTGATGCCAATGAAAGATAAGAGGCTCTCCCGTAGCAATATCAACTAGCTGTGGCCTCAGCTTCTCTACTGGAATCTGCTCTCGGGCAACATTCAAGAACAACCCGATGGCAATATGGGGCATGTAAAATATCCGATGTTGCAGAGTCATGAACTCATACAGCCTCTCTGCCATAACTGAAGCCCAATCGTACACCGTACCATTACGAATCTCATTCATGAAAATGAGATGTGTAAGGGCAATGTCGGAGGCCCTACTAGCCCCGGTCAACCTGCTCTTCACAATGTCCATCAAACACCGCCACTCTCCGGGAGCCACAAATGATTTCTTGATTCCCCGATTCTTTGAAGAAGCGCCAGCCAATGACTCTAACTCACTCTGAGATAGGTTTTTGGAAACTAGCTTAATGTACTTTTCCTTTTCTTCGCGGGACAGTTTCCTGGGCTTTAAATCTATTTTCTTCCTGTGCATGCCAAGTATGCCAAAAACCCTCGATATCTCTTGGGCAGAAAATAAAATCTGTATCTCAGTGCCACAATACTTCAGAGTGCTACGCCAGCTATCCTGATCGAATGTATCAATCATGCCTCAAAGAGGTCCCTCGTACTCTCTAATGGAGGGCAAAGGCATCTGAATTGCCCAATGTACTCCTGCTCTTCGAAGCTGTCCCTTCAAAAAATGTGCATCTGGAGTGTTATCCCACCATGTTTGGCACTCCACTCCGCTCAAACCCTTGAATGTCACAGTCTTCCAAGTAATCTCTTCCTTTTGTGCTTGTGGCTGTTGTACGCGTGGACGGTGCTTTCTGGCAGTATCCATGCTACCAGCAATGTGGACTCCAGACTGTGAAACCCTCGGTCCTCTACTTCTACTAGCTAGTTTTGAAACCTGTAATTTTTGTCTCCAAGTACTATGCTGTCGTGATCCCATACTACTGTGCAGTGTCCAACAATAACGGTCTTAACCATTTTTTTTTTTTTTTTATTTTTTTTTTTTTTGAAAGTCTTCCTCTTACCGTACAAATCAACTTCCTTCAGCCAATGTACTTTTTCCAATATGCAAATATGTAGCAGCTCCGGGTCTCATCAACTGGTCACACTCTCCAAGGGTTGATAACTAAATTGACTGGGGGTCTAGGGGGCAACGCCCCCAGCGGGGTCGAGGGGCAGCACCCCCGCGGGGTCCTGGGGCAGAGCCCCAGACGCGCTCCCTGTCGCGGTACAAGGCGGGGTCGAGGGGCAGCGCCCCCACCGCCAAGGCCAATTTAGAACTTTCAAAGTCTATGAAACACCCTATTTTTGTGAATTTTGTCTGCTCCCATGCTCTTTTTCACAAACCGCTTATGTTTCCCTTACTTCCTGCTCATGCCCTTCCTTTCGGTACCATTCATTCTTCACTGTGAACTACTTTGTTTTGTCATCATTTTTTATTTTTATTTTTTATTTTATTTTCAATCCCCAAATATGCAACCGCATACAAACACCCTTCACCTGTCGTACACGCTGTAAAACAAAATACTTTTAACACATACCTCCTTATCTGATTGCCGTACAGGATTCAGAAACACCCTAATATAATGTACGGCTACATTCACTTGCTTTTTTTGCGTCCCTGTACAGTTGTACGGTCTTCACTGTGTAGACATTTTTGTGCTTTGTACGGACGTTATGCAGCATATGGCATGTTCAAAGCTTAATTATATGGGTCGTACGGTGTCGTACGATCATAGTATTACCACCCCCTTAGCGTACTGTCAAACCTCCTTTGCAATTTGACTACCGTACAAACGTCCTTGTTTCTAACATTTTTCAGTTCTGTGTACAGACTTCCTATACCGTACAGTCTTTTAAAATGTTGAACATATGTGCCGCACGATACCGTACAGACATTTTGCTCTCACTTTTATTTTATTTTATTATTATTATTATTATATATATATATATATATATATATTATTATTTTTTGTTTTTTTTAATTTATTTTTTTTCTTTTTTTCTTTTTAACTCTAAGTATCTGGCCCTCGCGGTGACATCATCGGCCGTTCGTGATACACTTTCAGCTTAGAGCCGTTCACCGCGTCTGGTATTTCTCGTCCATCGAGGGTCCACAGCTTTACAAATCCGTTTGTAGCCACCTCCTGAACTTTGTAAGGGCCTATCCATTTTACTTTAAACTTTCCAGGCTTGATTTCATTTCGGCCGTTGTATTTTAGAACCAACTGGCCCGGTGTAAATTGCATTCGTCGGAGATACTTATCATGCCAGACCTTCCTCCATTGCTGCGTCGCTTCAGTGGCCCATTGTGCCAAAGCCTATTTTTCGTCCAACTTATTTAAGAGATAGAGTCGTTCCCTCAGACTTTCCATATCTCTCAATTTATTTTCAATTGCAATCCGCAGGCTAGGAACCATGAATTCTACCGATACCACAGCCTCCTATCTGTACATGAGTTGGAACGGTGTCTGCCCGGTGGTCACCTTGTAAGATGTTTGATAGGCCCATAGTACCGAGGGTAGCCTTTCTTCCCAATCCTCGCCTTAAACGCCGCAGGATTTGTAAATGACTCCAATCAGGATCTTATTAGTCGCCTCTGCCTGACTATTCACTCGAGGGTAGTACAGGCTCGAGAGTGTATGAAAAATTTTGAACTCTATCGTCAGTAGCTTGATCACATGGTTGATGAAATGTCCACCTCTATCACTCGTCAACTGCAGTGGAATGCCGTACCGCATTATTATCTGCTCATAAATAAACTTCATTGTACTTAGAGCAGAGTTATCTGTTAGTGCTCGTGCTTCCACCCACTTGGTCAGATACTCTGTTGTCACAATAATGTACCGACAGCGTCGAGCGTGGCTGGGCTTCAAAGGCCCCACAAAATCCAATCCCCACCGTTCAAACAATTCTTGTCCATGAGAGGGTTTAAGTGGCATGTAGTCTTGTTTGAGAGGTCTCCCTGCCCGCTGGCATGTGTCACAGCCGACGACCCACTCCCTGGCATCGTTGTACACTGTCGGCCACCATAAGCCTGCCAACAAGACTTTTCTGGCGGTGGTGTCGGGGCCCAGATGCCCTCCGGCAAGTCCCTCATGAGCTTCTTTCAACACTCTCGGAACCTCTTCCTCCATTACGCAACGCCTCAATATTTGATCTGGACCCATTTTGTACAGCAGTCCGTTGATAAGCTGGAAGGTTCTACTCCTTAGAACCAATTTTCTATGCTCTCTGGGGAGCATTCCTTCTGGAAATCAGGCCGTGGACAAGTACTCACCGATACTTGTGTACCACTTTGGTAGTACGACGATGTGAAATAGGTGAGTATCTGGAAAGTCATCGTTTATTCCTACTGGAGGCTCACCGGACTTAATTCGGGACAATTGGTCCGCAATCACATGACTGCGTCCTGGCCATACAACAATTATGAAGGTGAATTCTTGAAGGAGCAGCAACCACCTGCTCACCCTTCCCTGAATGATGGGCTTGTTAATCAGGTACATCAAAGCCTAGTGGTCCACGAAGAAAGTAAACGGCGTTGCCAATAGGTAGTGCCGAAACTTCTGAACCGAGTAGACCATTCCGAGAGCCTCTCGCTATGTAGTGCTGTAGTTCCTCTCCGCCCTCGAGAGTAATCGACTTGCAAAATAGATTGGGTGATCCAGCCCATGTTCGCCTTCTTGTGCCAAGGTGGCCCCGATGGCGTAGTTTGACGCATCCACATGAACATGGAACTCTCTGTCCCAGTCTAGAAATGCCAAGATGGGGGCTGCCAACAGTCTCATTTTTAAGTCATCGAATGCCTTCCCTTTCTCCTTCGCCCAGACGAACGGCTCCCCTTTCTTCATAAGTTTATCCATCGGGTATGAAATCTGGGAAAAAAATTTTATGAACCGTCGGTAGTACCCGATATGACCCAAGAATGACTTGACACCGGTTACGTCACTGTGAGCCTCCATTTCAATTATCACCTGGACCTTGTCAGGGTCCGTCTTCAACCCTTCCTTACAAATGATGTGTCCGAGCAGCTTCCCCTGTGGTACCATGAAATGACACTTCTTCGGGTTGAGTGCCAGACGTGCCTTTCGGCACCGCTCCATGCACTCTCCGAGTGCTACAACGTGTTTGTCTTGGCTACTGAAAATGGACTAGTCATCTAGAAATGCTTTAAAATTCCCTTTCAACATCTTGTCAAAGATGTGCAGGATGATTTTCTGAAAAGTTGCAGGTGCATTACATAGGCCGAAGGGCATCCGGTTGTAGGCGTACACACCCTCTTCCACTACAAAGGTGGTTTTTAGCTTGTCCTCCTCTGCAATGGATATCTGGTTATATCCTGAAAACCCATCCATGAAGGAATAGATCTCATGGCCTGCCACCTCCTTGAGTATGTTGTTTGTGAAGGGTATCGGGAAGGGATCCTTAATGGTCACCGCATTGAGACACCTAAAGTCTACACAGATGCGGATTTGGTTAGCCTCTTTCTTCTGAGATATCACGATTGGTGACACCCACTCACTTGTGTCTACTCGAAAAATTATCCCCACGTCCAGCATCTACGCAATCTCGGTCTCCACCCTTGCAGCATAGTTTTTGTTCATCCTGTACGACCTCTTCCGCACAAGTTGGGCTCCAGGAACCAAAGGGATGCGGTGCACGCAGAGCTCCGGAGGTACGCCCTTCAGGTCTTTATAATTCTAGGCAAACACGTCCTTATACTCTGTGAATATTTTGAAGGCTACCGTTTTTAACACGAGATCCCAGTCATCTCCCACCAGGATAGTCTTGGGATTCTGCTCGTCCCCGAGATTTATTGTTTCTAGTTTTGCCTCTTTGTATTGGATAGGTTCTCCCTCCGAGAACATGTGGGCCGGACTTACTCTCATCTGGGCTTCCCCCTCTGTATATTCTGTGTACTCTAGAGGGAACTCGTTCGTGTTATCTTCCGTAGGGAACTCATTCCCGATCTCCAATATATTGCACGATGGCTGAAATACCTCGTAGTCACGCATTTGCCAGTGAAAGAGACCATCTAGTGAATCTGTATCTCCTTCTATCTCGAGTACCCCTTCATCATTCGGTTCCATAGTTTCTTCCTCTCTGTCCATCCCGCCACCATCGGAGTCTGAGTCGGACGCCATTTCCTCTCCAACCATTTGTGTGGCGAGGTCTACCACAAATTTCCTCCCCCCTTTCTCGAATGCGAGGGTGTTCTTCTTCCAGTTGTGATTGGCTCGGGCTGTCACCAACCACCCTCTACCTAATATAGTGTCATACCCCTTCTTCTTGAGAGGGATTACGATGAAGTCTAAGGTGAAAGGCTGAGTTCTGATAGTCACCTGTTGTGCCATCAGTGTACCGAGTGGTTTAATACTGTGCTGGTCAGCCCCTAACAGATTGAAGGTTGGTAGCCACAGCGTCGGTTTCCTCAAACTCTTCCAAGTTTCCTCCGGAAGGACATTGACACCCGACCCTCCGTCAACGATGGTGTTCATGAGGATTTTACCCAAGATACCCATTTCTACTACTGTCAGGTTCCGTCCATGGTTTATTGACAACATCATCGGGTCGGCTGCACAGCCGCCTGGGATCTCCATTCGTTCCACCGTCGTAGGTGGTGTGTTAGGCCCTAGGAATAGAGCTATTTTTAAGTGTGGCATGGTCTCCAATAGGTCCTTGACCTTCACGAGTATTTCCATTTGCAGTATCTGTCGTAGTATACTTTGCTCCGCCAATTCTCGGTGAGAAGTGTCAGCGTCGGCAGGTTCCTTCCGGTCCTGTATCTCTTTTTCGATCTCGGCCCTCGCTTGCAGTACCCTCTATTTCTCTATCGGAGGGTGTGGGTACGTGGCTTTTTTGGCTTGGGCACGGGTGACTGTCAGGACCTTCTCAGTACCTCTACGTTCTAACTCCAAGATGTTACAGCCGGGCTTCGGACAATTAGCGTCCTCATGGTCGCCCGGTCCGCACCACCGACACAACTTCTGTGGAGTTGCGGCCTCCGTCTGACAATCACGGGCATAGTGACCCCACTGATTACAACTCCGACATTGTATCATGGGTCTTCCCTTGGCATCATATTGGATCCGGGGCTTATTCTCATTGTTGCCTCAGCCTCCCCGGCAGTTATTTTTATATCCGTCAGATGATGCAGCATTTTGTTGTCCACCCGTACTAGACGTGGAAGGTTGCTCCTGTGCATAGAGTACTTGTTGGCCTCTTTCCCTCAAGTTATAGGGACATTCTTTAAGGGGATGTCCTGCGATTTGGCAGATATCACAAAAAGTTTTTTTCAGACAAGACCCTTTTGTGTGGCCTGCCTCCTTGCAGTCCGTACACCACACTGTATCTTCTTCAGCTTTGCTAGTACTTCCTTTGGTGGCTTTAAGTTCTCGCATCATCCTCTCAAGGTCTTTTTGTAATGCGAGCACTTTCTTGCTTGACCCGTCCTCACTACTTTTCATCTCTGAATCATCATCAGAAGATGACCTTGTCTTCTTCGAGGTCTTACATTCACTCTCGAGATCCATTGCTCGGTTATATGCATTACTATACGAAGTAGGTAGTACTATCTTCATTTTCTTTCGGAGGGATGTTTTGATTCCCTCCATGAACCATCTCTTTTTCAATTCATTCGCTGGGGCCGACTCCATTTTTCTAATGAGTTCTTTGAGTCATCGATCGTACGCACGGACAGACTCATTCTTGGCTTGCTTCGTGTTGTAGATCTCCGCCAATATTTCATTATCATCCCGTAACAATTGGAACTCTGTCTGGAAGGCCTTTTTGACATCGTCCCATGTCGTGAGCCTTGTCTTGTCAACATCCAAGTACCAATCAATGGCACCCTCCCGCAGTGTTGCAGGGAACTGACGGATCCATTCATTCTCGTCAGTTACCCCATGTGTAGTCCATATCATTTCACACGTTCGACAGTGCCGAACTGGATCCTCCTTGGATTGCCCCATAAATTTCGGTAACTTCTGCTTATTCACTGTCATGGTTGGCCGCGGTGGAGGTAGTGCATCGATACCACTCGTGCCCACACCTTCCTGAGTGTTGTGGGTAGTCTGGACTTGTGGTACTTGTCATTGCAGTAGATGCTGGGCTGGTGGTACTTGCCCTTCTCTTGGCACCGTACCGTGCGGGGTTCTCAGTTCCAACGGAGGGTCTGCTGGTGTGCTCGTGCCACCCTCTGCAGTATCACCCTCTCCGCTGGTTTGGTTCTCCGCGCTTGGTGTACGGAGACCCACCTCAAACCGTACTCTCTCCTCTTGGAGAAAGACTCTTCTCGCCCGTGTCTCCTCTAGTAACTCTTCCCGACTCCGTACTCTCCATTCTAAAGAAGTGAACTCTTCTTCAGCTTCTGCACCCTCCGTACCACTTCCGAGGTCCCCTTCGGGCAACCCTCCGGCAAGCTGGTCTTTGGCAAGTTGCCTGAGCCTATAGCGACATTCACGCTGCTGTGCGGAGATTAGAGCTACGTGTGCGGCCTCTTCGTCATCTATCACTTTCTTATTTCGATCTTTATTTAAATTATTGGGCATCAAGACAGACTATACACATTGCTCAATCAAAAAGAACACTTATTTTTTATTAATTCATGTTGCTTTACAACATTCTCAATTGAACTACAATTGAATTTTTGTGTTCCGTTCCCTTTCGTCTCAAATTTCAAAAACTTTACTGTTTGTCATTTCCCTCTTCCCGATGGCGACGAAGATGCTCTCGGGCGTGGAATGCACGGAGGATCTCCTGGCAACGGTCCTCACGGTCAATTTCCTCTTGCTGAATACGTCGTGCAAGTGCTACTTGTGCCAGCAACCGTGGAAGTTGGCTCAACAACCGATTTGCTACAAGGTTCACACCAATCATGTCCCACACTACGCTTGCAGGGACGTCTTCGTTCGTTGCCTCCCTTCGGACGTGAGTTTCAAGGGCTACTTAAAACAAAATTTGAAAGTCGCGTGCTAGATTATTCTCTCCGTCGTACAACTCGGTACGGGCTTCCTCGGCTTCTGAGTTTATCGCACTAATGGGTAAGCCCATTATGCCTACTCGCCATCCGGGTATGTCTAGGTAGCGGTGCCAGATGTTTTCCCTCTCGGGTCAACAAGAATAGTTGCATAAACACACATTAACTGATAAACATGAACACAGGAAAGTATTGTAATTCGGTAAACATAAAGTACTCAGAAAACCAAATCATGTCATTCACACTCAGAGCAATGTGTACATATAACCTCCGAAGAGACACCACCGAAATGTCACGTCGTAACGGTTCACACTCTCAGTACTAACTGTCGAGATTAACATAAGTTTATTACACAACACCCGTACATACAAAATATACCGACAACAGTTACAACGGTTGATTTTCCCGTGCAACCAATCCTTCAACCTATTTACAGGAGAGATATTTGAAGGAGAGGGAGGTTGGCTGAAAAGGAGACTCAAGAAATTGGATTATTGCTTTGAGAGGATATTGTATTTAGGGAGGGTTTTTGGCTGGATTATTCATAGGAGAATTGATCTTAATTTTAGGATATCATTATTGATTATTTTATATTTGGAAAAGGTGGTGTCTGCAATCGGAAGGCTTTGGTGGAGTGCTGGAAGTAGGCCAAGTTCATTGATTCCTCCTTCTTCAATGGTTGTCCTCTCTAAAATCCAGGTAGGAGCTATCCTGCAAGATGCTCCTCCTTATTTGATTTGTGTGATTGTTTTATTTGTGGTTGCTTCACGTGTACAGGCAATATGAAGAATTTATTATTATATTGTATTATGTTTGTTTTTCCTGTGTGAAGGGACTTAGGAGAAAGGATAGATATATAGTAAATATTTTATTGTACAAATGATTATTTATTCTTTTGTATGTTATTATATTTTCTGTGAAGTTATATTGTTTGTTTACTTGCTGAAAAATATAGGCTATGATTTAGATTGCGAACTATGTAACTACTCTTGCCTACTCTCTGGGAAAAAGATAGTATCATTAATTGTATGTACACAAACCTAGAAAAATATAAACTATCCTATTATTTTTAGTAATAATAAAATTCATCAACATAAGATCAAATTTATATAAACAATAATTTTATCTATGACTATCCTAACATGACAGATATCTGCCCTCTAGATAGACCCATACTCAGATGTCTATAACGTTTTATTCATATTAAAAATCCTCAATCTCTCCGGTGAGGATGGGAATAATTAGGTTTTGTAAAACATATCCAAAGCTCATAAAGATCGAACGGTTGGTTTGAAAGTTATGGCCCCCACACTGAGGATCATTTTTTTTGATACTGTATTGTTCGTCAATCAGTGATCTCTATTTTTAATCTCTTTTATATACCTGCATCCAAAAAATTAATAACACATACTTATATATTAATATGCTTCTCTCATAATCCATAATAACCAAAGAAATTGAAGAGCCTATGTGCTCATTAAAGCTTCAAAACAATTGATCGATTGCACCAAATCAATAACAAGGATAGTCAATGTAAATGATAATTCCTTCGTTCAAAGCCTCATAAAAATAAATAAAACTTGTATGGAAATGGTTAATAATAGAAACTAATATTATATAAATCCATTTAAAATCTCATTTGCATTGGAATGGAGTTTTTCTTTAAATACAAATGGGTTGGCTATACCCTCATGGCAGAGAACACGAACGTTGTAAAGCTTTTCATTTGTATTCAAAGAAAACTTTATTTCCCTCTCTCTTCCACACACCAAACCCTCTAAAAATCTCTCCAAATTTGAGTGTTATGTGTCTATGATATTTTGTTAAGGGTAGGAAACCTAGCTTGTCACTTAGCGTTTCCACCTAGCCTTAGAACTTTTTGGGAAAGGGTTTGTACTTTAATTTTATTTTTAGTTGTTATTTAGGAAAGGTTACTCCAACCCTAGGTACGGCCTAGATATCACTTCCTTGTGGACCTTGGTGTTTATCTCCTAGCACGGGGGAGTGGACCTTTGTGGATCCACGTGGTTGGGTGGTGATTCTTTTCGAGGTATTGTTCGTGTTTGTGCTATTCATGGAGCATCAGAAGCTGTTGAAGATATTTCTCACTATTTTTCATGTTTTATCTTAGAAAGAAAATTACAAAAATATTGTAAAGTGTTATTCATATTCATGTAATCCTATAAGGCCTTGTATAGTAGAAGATATATTGTAAGCATTCATGTAATTAGGAAGGGTATATCTAGGAAAATTATGAGAATGAAAGTCAATATGTATTATTGTTGTTGGAAGCAAAGTGGCATGTTTCTTATTACTATTGTTCAAGAAAAGTTAGTAAAACAAATGTGTTAATTTCATATGAGAAATAGTTTAACTCCTAGATAAATTCTTTTGCAAAGATTATGCTTTATATGTTTATGAAATAAGGTTTAGGGAATATTGATGGAATCAATTTGGTTAGTAATCAAATGATAGCATTTATATTTCTCTCTAAAGAATTTTTAAGGTTATGCTTTAAGAGTTAGTACACTTAATGATCTTAAAATAATTATAAATGTACTATAAGGGAACCTTGGAAGGAATGTAAGTTAAATGATGTTTATGGATTGTTCATGCAAATCTTTTAAAGTTCAAAATTTTTCATAATTTGTTACTTAGGTTTTCTTTTCTAAAGAGAATCTTTGTTCTCTTTCCTGTTTCCCTTACGGGGCATGACATCTTTGGTATCAGAGCACTAGGTTTCCACACTGGGACTCTTAGCTCACTTACTGCTTAGTACTTTGCATAGTTTTATTTTGGTTTTTTATTATAATATATGATCCTAAATACAGGAACTATGTTCTTGGTATTCATGCTATAGTGTACCCATGCTTCTATGGTTAGGTTGTCTTACATAAATTACTTCTATTTTTTTCATTCTAAATATAATGAATGAGCCTCCTGAGTACTTTCATAGACAGTGGATATCTTTCTAATAAATAAATGTTAATGAATTCCACATGTGACATATCACCCTTTTGTTGTACTCCTAGAAAGACTCAAATTAGTATTACAAGTTATTTTGTACCATAAGTGTTGTCAGTAACCAAGCATATCTCCTCTGAAAATTTTCATCACGAGTGCTTGTTATAGCGATTATAGGTTGCTTGATTGAGTTGAAAAGGGTTAACACCGTATTCTATTTTAAATATCATAATAGTTGTGTGACCAATGAATTTAGTTAATGATGTTACTATGGTAGTTCTCCTTATTATAGATGCAAATGATGAAGTTACCACATACATATTATAGGCTATTGTAAGGACTGAAATATTGTGTCTCTCTCTTTCTTTTTCCCTATTTTAGAATAGAATTGAAAAACAAATCCTTGTACAAAACATGAATTTAGGACCTTATTAATTATGTTTCAACATTGGAATTATTGGGTAATCCTTTTGGGTCATGTTGTTGTTGAAGAATTACTAATAGTGGGGAACATCTGCTAAATTAGCATTGTGAGTATTTCTCTTTGGATTTATATGCAAATGATAATGAGACATGATGCATGATTGATTTTGTTTTTATAACACTTGAATGTTTACATGAAATTACATTAGGGTTATTTGATAATAATAACCACAAATTGAAAATAAAATATCTCTTCTCTATTCATGGTGAATGACCATCAAATGATGTTATCTATATAAAGTAAAAATATGATTTAATTTTTTTGATGCTGGAAATTCATGGCTAAAAGACCTAAGGTCCATCTGTGACTATAAGCCTATGTAGGGATTAACCATAGAGATGAAACTAGGAGTTTTTCATAATGAAAGGAATATGTGTTCTTTTGGTACAATTATTGAAAGAATAGGTAGGGATGATATAATATTTTCTTGACTATCTTTCTGAAATTATTTGTTCTTGACTTGGTGAATAGGTAATATTTAGATGAAATATGAATGCTATGGTAAGTCCAGTAATGATGTGATTATCCTCCCCAAATTTCAATATTAGGGAATTGAGAATTCAATGTATTTCCTTATGAGTATTGAAGTCATTATGTTAGTGAAAACTAGTGTCTTGAAATGTCTATATGGTGTGTTGTGTCTTTATTGGAGGGATTTACCATGTGTAATGAAATTACCTAGCTAATTCATTTGTTTGAAAGGATGATACTTGGTCCACTCTTAGTGTCCCTGATTGGGTGAAAAGTAAATGTCCATAATGGTTTATAATGATTAGTTGTGAATTTATTATGTGACTAATAAATGTACATAGTACAAGTTTATTGTTTCCTTTCCTTAATTAAAACAAATATGTGTTGATTCAATGATTCTTGAAGAAATATAGTGTATCATTTTTTTTCTTGTGCCTTATTTTATATAAGTTAAAGTCATCTTGAAAATAGATGTTATTATGGGAATGGCAGAGATTGATATGTGTACATTGGATATTGGCATATGCCCATGAGGAGGTGAAATGTGATTAAGTATGTCATTGGTATTTTTATACCAGGTAGACAAAGTGAGTTGTGAAAATAAAATAAATTGGAATATATGGATACTATGTGATGTTATTGTGTACTTCCTTGTAAATGTGATAAAACCAGTGCCAGTGCTTATGTTGGGTGTTGTGTATAACCAGTAATTATTTGAGTTCCATGGAGTGGTGCAATATAAGTACCGTCCATGGAAGCTATGTTTGGATAAGGGTATGGGAGAACCATACCATTCATGTGTTGCCTTCTTTTTTGTCACCCTACTGAGTGCCAATCCATGAGTGTTGGTAATTTAGTATGTGGAGGGGTAGTAGTAGCACCATTTCCTTGAGTATTTATGTGGTGTACGTATAATGGCGGCGCGAAGTGACCTTAGCTTCCACTACTCAAGGGAAAAGAGTAAACTATGCTTCCCCTTATGATGAACCTAAACATTTGGTTCATAAGTGTTTATCCTAATTCCCACAGTTCTTGAGCACAATACCAGTACTTGATATGAGCCTCTAAGAGGAGATATATGATTTATGGATATGTACATTTCTATGTGGTCTAGCATGTGGAGGGAGATTTTGTTAGCCCATGCTATGATGGATACCATATTCGCACATGTTCCGACATGATCCAATGAATATGATGCCATGCCCCACTATTGTTCCGACATAGTGTGAGGTGATGATGTCATGTTGCTTATGGTAGCGAGCCGAGCTCGAGAACACGATGCCACGTACATGATTACGTGAAGGCGCAGTATATGTATGTATTTTGTTTCCTACTTGATGCAGAGTATATTGGTGATACTTGCATGCTTGTAGAGGGGCACCCATGGATGTTCAATTTGTAGACGCGGTAGGCATATGGGTAGGCCCAAGCCATGTATACCTCTGGCTACGATGATGATCTATGAGAGACATCGTTATGCAGGGTGTGTCCTGTGTGTGCCTATTCCACAACGAACACTGTCATGCGACATACGACCAAAGTGTGCTTACTCCACTTGGTGTATGGTCATTCTGGGTGGGTTGGCATGCTTATTCTGCACCATCCGATGCAGGGGTGTTGCCGAGGTGAACCCCCTATGCCATGTGGGTAGTGTTGCATGGGCCCAACCACATGAAGGGCTATTGCGATAGCTAGACTTTTTTCCCTCCTTCCTCGTGAGGTGACTAGATATAGTCACACAGTGATGTGATGTGCAATTTATGATGAATTTATTTTATCTTCAGCTGTGTAGACCAACAGTTTTATTATCTTTTTCTATAATAGTTTAGCCAAGACTTATGAAATGTATCTTGGATTCTTCTTATCTTATTGTTGAGATTGATAATTCTATTTAGTTTTATTATTATTATTGAGCTTTGATGGCTAAACTATCTTCTTTTGTAATGTTGGTCTTGTGTTGTGTTGTGATTCCTCACTAAGGACGCATGAGGCAGACTTGGTGAGTGTATACGAGGAAGTAGATGCAAGGAACCCTTGAGGATGGGGGTATGTGAGGCTATTATGCAGCTAGTATCCACCGCCTTCCTATGTGTGGTGTTTGTTCCTTGGAGGTTAACCACCTTACACAAACAAGGGATATGACATGTGGACTTGTATGGAGGGTCTTCATGACAAAGGCCCGAGATACCATCAAGCCACTATGTGAGGTATTGATTATGGATTTTGGATATAGATGAGACTGGTATTGTATCCCGGAGTGAGAGCTTGTCTAGAGAGGCATATCCACTCCTGATCCTTGTGATGTGTAATCCCAGTGATGTGGACTGATATGATTGTTTATGAGGCACATTTGGATATGCTTAATGTTTTATATTAGATTGAAATATATTGTTGTGTGGATGCAAGTAAAAATTTGATTTCCATGTATTAAAAGAGAAGGAATTTGTAACACCTTCATATGTTTTAAGGAAAATTGAGTGGTTAAAGCTAGGGAAAATTCTATTCATACTGATATTTGATCAAGTTGAAGTTATCCTTGTTGGTAATAGTTAAATTGATTGGGATATATATTTTATGCTTAACCATATTATGAGGATTATTTTCTATATAGTGTATAGATTCAAGGATTAGTTATGTATGTGATATCAGTTAAAATATATTTAAGAGATAATGTTTGATGTATTTTCATTTCTAACTTGCTCACTTCCTGGAGTAAGTCTCATCTTAGGGGGGGAGGATGTAATAACCTCTTCGATAATTATACTTGGACTCTTTGATTTGGACATTACATTATGATGGTTAGAGCTATGTATTCACATTTATGTTTATGATGATGATATGCTTATCAGATATTTAGACATACTCAGTTATAATTATTGTTTATTGTTTATGAAATTGGAAATCATTTATCTTGTATATGCTTATGAAGATTTAAAGAGCTAACCCAAGGATTTGGAAGCTAACCATTATATATATGTGATTCCTCATGTTTTATGTATATGTGATTGATTTGTTTCATGACTCAGGACGAAGTCGTAGTTACTCATTTATTTGAGGTCCACACGATGTATTGATCCTGGTCATCTGTTTGCAAATGCCTTATTGTATATATCTATGCGCATGTATCTCTTCTCGGTGATGCAGGCTTGCAAGTACCAGGCATCGTCTCCACTTGGTCCCACAGGTCTGAGCGAGCCCTCAAAATCCTCGATCTTTGTTGTTGTTACAGAGATATCACCAAGGTTCCATGAGAAGGAACTCAACCTCTAACCCTTTTGACCTTTAGGCGGGGAGTTCTTGAGTCAATCCCTTGTGTTGTTGATATATCATTGTGTATAACAATTTGTTAGATTATGGTGATCTTGTTTCTTGTTCTTGTCCCTTTCATTTTAGGAGACTAAGGTTTGGATATGGTAGCTTTAATTGTTCTTAATAATATGCTTGATTGTTGCTCGTAGATAATTTATTTCATGCGAGTATTGAATGTTGTGCTTAATTTCACTAATCTTGTTAGACCATCTTGTGTTAGTGATCACCACATATATATAAATATATATATCCTGATTTTACTTTGTATGGAATATGATTTATTATTTGATTGGATAATAATATTTTATAATACCATAATAATAATAAAAATTTGATATTAATAATAACATTTTTTTTAATAATATGATATTAATAATATTATTCTTTTTAATAATATTATAATAATATATATACACATAAGCATATGGGTGCACACATATGCCTATGGTTGCATATATATATTTAATAAATATTAGTGTGTGAAAGTAATTGTATTTTAAATTATAATAATAAATAAATTATTTACTTAAAGGATTGATTATTATATGGTAAAACTTTTACCATAGCTTTAGTAAATATGGTGATAAGTAATAATAGTAATAAATTATTTCATTTTTCTTAAATAAAGAAAAATAACATTAGTTTATTAATATTTATGAGGCTCTCATATTAGATTCTATTATTAATAATATTGAATTAGCTATTCCCTTCCCGTGAATGGCTTTAAAGAATAAATTAAATCTTAAACTATAAACTATCTTTTGGTTGGGATGGTTACAACGATTGATTTTCCCGTACAACCAATCCTTCAACCTATTTACAGGAGAGATATTTGAAGGAGAGGGAGGTTGGCTGAAAAGGAGACTCAAGAAATTGGATTATTGCTTTGAGAGGATATTGTATTTAGGGAGGGTTTTTGGCTGGATTATTCATAGGAGAATTGATCTTAATTTTAGGATATCATTATTGATTATTTTATATTTGGAAAAGGTGGTGTCTGCAATCGGAAGGCTTTGGTGGAGTGCTGGAAGTAGGCCAAGTTCATTGATTCCTCCTTCTTCAATGGTTGTCCTCTCTGGAATCTAAGTAGGAGCTATCCTGCAAGATGCTCCTCCTTATTTGATTTGTGTGATTGTTTTGTTCTGTATTTGTGGTTGCTTCACGTGTACAGGCAATATGAAGAATTTATTATTATATTGTATTATGTTTGTTTTTCCTATGTGAAGGGACTTAGGAGAAAGGATAGATATATAGTAAATATTTGATTGTACAAATGATTATTTATTCTTTTGTGTGTTATTATATTTTCTGTGAAGCTATATTATTTGTTTACTTGTTGGAAAATATAGGCTGTGATTTAGATTGCGAACTATGTAACTACTCTTGCCTACTCTCTGGGAAAAAGATAGTATCATTAATTGTATGTACACAAACCTAGAAAAATACAAACTATCCTATTATTTTTAATAATAATAAAAGTCATCAACACAAGATCAAATTTATATAAACAATAATTTTATCTATGACTATCCTAACATGACAGATATCTGCCCTCTAGATAGACCCATACTCAGATGTCTATAACTTTTTATTCATATTAAAAATCCTCAATCGCTCCGGTGAGGATGGGCATAATTAGGTTTTGTAAAACATATCCAAAGCTCATAAAGATCCAACGGTTGGTTTGAAAGTTATGTCCCCCGTACTAAGGGTCATTTTTTCTGATACTGTATTGTTCGTCAATCAATGATCTCTATTTTTAATCTCTTTTATATACCTGCATCCAAAAACTTAATAACACATACTTATATATTAATATGCTTCTCTCATAATCCATAATAACCAAAGAAATTGAAGAGCCTATGTGCTCATTAAAGCTTCAAAACAATTGATCGATTGCACCAAATCAATAACAAGGATAGTCAATGTAAATGATGACTTCCTCCGTTCAAAGCCTCATAAAAATAAATAAAAATTGTATGGAAATGGTTAATAATAGAAACTAATATCATATAAATCCATTTAAAATCTCATATGCATTGGAATGGAGTTTTTCTTTAAATACAAAGGGGTTGGCTATACCCTCATGGTAGAGAACACGAACGTTGTAAAGCTTTTCATTTGTATTCAAAGAAAACTTTATTTCTCTCTCTTCTCCACACACCAAACCCTCTAAAAATCTCTCCAAATTTGAGTGTTATGTGTCTATGATGTTTTGGTAAGGGTAGGAAACCTAGCTTGTCACTTAGAGTTTCCACCTAGCCTTAGAACTTTTTGGGAAAGGGTTTGTACTTTAATTTTATTTTTAGTTGTTATTTGGGAAAGGTTACTCCAACCCTAGGTACAGCCTAGATATCACTTCCTTGTGGACCTTGGTGTTTATCTCCTAGCATGGGGGAGTGGACCTTTGTGGATCCACGTGGTTGGGTGGTGATTCTTTTTGAGGTATTGTTCATGTTTGTGCTATTCATGGAGCATCAGAAGCTGTTGAAGATATTTCTCACTATTTTTCATGTTTTATCTTAGAAAGAAATTTACAAAAATATTGTAAAGTGTTATTCATATTCATGTAATCCTATAAGGCCTTGTATAGTAGAAGATATATTGTAAGCATTCATGTAAATGGGAAGGGTATATTTAGGAAAATTATGAGAATGAAAGTCAATATGTATTATTGTTGTTGGAAGCAAAGTGGCATGTTTCTTATTACTATTGTTCAAGAAAAGTTAGTAAAACAAATGTGTTAATTTCATATGAGAAATAGTTTAACTCCTAGATAAATTCTTTTGCAAAGATTATGCTTTATATGTTTATGAAATAAGGTTTAGGGAATATTGATGGAATCAATTTGGTTAGTAATCAAATGATAGCATTTATATTTCTCTCTAAAGAATTTCTAAGGTTATGCTTTAAGAGTTAGTACACTTAATGATCTTAAAATAATTATAAATGTACTATAAGAGAACCTTGGAAGGAATGTAAGTTAAATGATGTTTATGGATTGTTCATGCAAATCTTTTAAAGTTCAAAATTTTTCATAATTCGTTACTTAGGTTTTCTTTTCTAAAGAGAATCTTTGTTCTCTTTCATGGTTCCCTTGCGGGGCATGACAATAATGGCAGTTAGCAATTCGGTGGCTGCCAAAACCAAATTGCAATTTGATGAGGTTGCTGCTAAAATTCTTAGTGAAGACATGCATAGGAAGAATCACGAGTCTTCTTCAGGTGATGCATTAACAGTAGTTAACACTAGAAATTAGGGTAGGGGTCAAGAAAAAGGCCGACAAAACAACCATGGAAGATCTCAATCTACACATCGGTCCCAATGTAAAGGCAGAAATAGTACATGCTATTTTTGTGGTAAATCAAGACATACAAAGAAGAAATATGTGAAATACAAAAAGGACCAAGATAAAGTGATAAATGACGGAGTAAACACTACAGTTGTTAAGGATGATGTTGTATTGGTTCTTGCAACTAGTGACATGAATGCAAGTTTTTGGGTTCTCGATTCTGGTGCCTCTTTCCATGCTACTCCATGTCGAAGTGCTTTCACGATTATCAAGAAGGTATGTTTGGTAAGGTCTTCCTTGGAGATAACAAAGAATGTGAGATTTTCAAAAAGGGTGATATTTTATTATCATTGAAGAATGGTAGTAAATGGCTTTTGAAAGATGTACGTCATGTTCCTTCTCTTAAAATAATTTTGATTTCTGTGAGCCAGCTTTATGCGCAAGGCTGTAATGTTTATTTTTCTTTAGGTTCATGGAAAGTAACCAAAGGTCTGTTGGTTTTGGTAAAAGGACAGAAATTAGGAAGTTTATATCTTTTAGAGTGCAATGGTGAAGTGGGAGTTGTTATGGCTATTATGGACAACAATGTTGAACTTTGGTACAAGTGACTTGACCACATGAGTAAGAAGGGTCTTGAAGTTATGCTTCAACGAGATCAACTTTTGGGTCTTAAATCAGTTGATTTGGAGTTATGTGTGCATTGCCTTTATGGGAAACAAAATCGAACCAGTGTTAAGTGCATGGGTCATGAGAAAAAATATTCTCCATTAGAGCTTGTGCACTCTGATGTTTTTAGTCCTACAAAGGTAACTTCTATCGGTGGTGAAAAGAACTTTGTTACATTTCTTGATGATTGCACTCGTAAAGTTTGGATTTATATGTTGAATAAGAAATCAGAGGTGTTTTCTAAATTTAAAAGTTTCAAGGATATGGCTGAAAATCAGATTGGGAAGAAAACTAAATGTCTACTAACAGACAATGGTGGTGAGTTTTTCTCTTTGGAATTTGATAATTTTTGTGCAGATCATGACATTCGTCATATTAAAATAGTCTATTTTACACCTCAAGAAAATGGTGCAGTTAATAGGTTGAATCGAACTATTTTGAAAAGATCTTGGTGCATGCTCTCCAATGCTGGTTTGGGGAAAGAATTTTGGGCAGAAGCATGTAATACTGTTGTCTATTTAATCAATCATGCTCCTTCATATCATCTTGAATTTGACATTCTAGAAGAGAGGTGACTTGGGAAATGAATTTCATTTAATCATTTGTGTGTTTTCGATTGTGATGCTTATGTGCATGTTCCTAAAGAGGAGCGAACAAAATTGGATTTCAAATCCAAAAGATGTGTATTTCTAGGGTATGGTGAGGACCAATTTGGTTTTCATTTTTGGGATCATGTTGCAAAGAAAGTTATTCGCAGCTGGGATGTTTTTTTCAATGAGAATACTTTCTCAAGTTTGCAAAATTATAACACCACTTCTGATGATTGTATTGAATTTGATTTATTTAAAAATTGCACTAATGTGTAGAGAGTTCCAGGAGTTACATTTCACTCATCTATTGTTATACCTTCATGCACTTTTGGACAAAAAACTACTACCCAATCCATGCATTGCATAATTACCACGTAGCCCTTTATGACCAATGAACTCCCCATTGTAACTCCGCACACCACTTCACTATCCATGCAGCTTGGCCCTTTATATGAGGGTGGAGTGATAGAGCAGGCGACTCTGTTCCAAATGTAGCCACCACTCTCTCCTTTGTCGTGCATGGACTCTAATCTACCACGCATGGTCCATACTTTGTCACACATGGAAAATACTGCCTCCCTTATGCCTCCCTCCCAACCACTGCTCTACACTCCTAATGAGCCCATTATGGCCCACATTTTACAGCCCTGCGACCAAAGCTTCCGCAATACACCAAATTTTGGAGAAGAGAAAAGTGTGCATCATATACAAGGAATTGGTAATGAATTTACTATTGGTAATATAGAGGGATTTGGCAAAGTTCATAGTCAAGAAAATAATTAGAATATTCAGCTGCGAAGGTGATGCAGGAGCATCCTGGGTGTAAAAGCAATCTTGCATCACCCAAAAATATTTCTATTTTGAAGATATTGAAGATTTTCGGTATTGACAGCAGGGTACAGAAACTTTGAACTCAGTTTTGAAGGCTTTAGAGGCTCTGAATGAGGTCAAAAATTTGGGTGATACATGCTTTGCGAGTCAAGCCTATAGAGCGCTTCATGGCCTTTCTGAAATGGGTTTATAATAGTCAATTGGGTCAACTGGTGATGACTTATGGTCTCCGAAAGTCGGGCCCCTTGAAATGGCAGAAAATAATTTTCCTTCAAAAACTTTGTTCGGGTTTCAAAATTTATTTTGAGCCAACTTTGATGTAATAAATTGAAAAATAAAATAACTCTAAGTTTGGTCGGCCCTAAGGGCTAAATTTCTGGAACCTTCTCGGGCGGTGGAAAATGCCTATATAAAGAAAGCCCATAGTGTTGTCTAGGGAGTTTTGGGTAGTAGATCTGGGTATTGATTCGAGGCTTTGTCCTATAGAATATTGTAAGAGAATGCCCATGTGACTTTGCATATTGTAATTCTGAAAGTTTGTAATTCCACATTTGTGGAGATAATAAGATGCCAATTTTCTGTCCTTGCATATTATTGTTGTTTCTTTCTTTCTGTTATGTGTTTGTGATATTAAGGGGAGCACCCTTCATCAAGTGATATCAGAGCAGGATTTCCTGAGTGTGTAAACAGATCACCGATTGTAAGGTAGCTTGCACCAGGACGTGGGTTAGGGTTTCTGTGTAAATAGATTGCCGACTGTGAGGTAGTTTTCACCAGGACTGTGGTTAGGGTTTCAGCGATAGTCACAAAAATGCCTCCATGAAGGGAATGTGGTAGAAGAGCTGGTGTTGTAACACCTGAGGTTAGAGCGCTCCAGAGACAAGTGGGAGCATTACAAGAAGAGATTCGCAGAGGAATGAATCTTAATGTCAGAGATGAAAGTGAGGATGAAGCCGAACAAGAAGATTAAGAAGGAGAAGTCAAAGTTGTGAACCAGGAGGAAGAAAGACTTTTTCAGGCCATTTCCAAGATCGAGAAAAGACCTAAGATTGAGGTTCTGACATTTTCTAAAAATTTTAACCCAAAAGAATTGATCGACTGGATCAATGAATGTGAAGAATATTTTGAGTATAAAGATATTGATGATCCTGATAGGGTCAAATTCGCGAAGGCCGAACTGAAAGGTCATGAGAAGATCTGGTGGCAAGAGAATCAATTAGAGTGAAATAGAAGAGGGAAAGATAAAATCACAAGATGGGATTGGATGGTGGATAAATTGAAGCGACAGTTCATCCCTATTGATTATGAGCTTGACCTACTCAAGAAATTGCAAAGTTTGAAGCAAGCGAGACGATCTGTTCAGGAGCATACAGAGGAGTTCTATCGAATCCTCATTAGAACAGGCCATGTGAAAGCTGATAAGGAGAAAGTTTCTCGTTACCTTAATGGGTTGAGGCCAAGCATTCAGGAGGAGCTAAATCTGGTTCGAATGAACAGTATTGAAGAGCCATACCAGTTTTCCCTAAAAGTAGAGGAAAAGCTAAACAAGAAGTTCGAGAGCAGATAAAATGGAAGAGGTCACGGTGGACAATCTGGTGGACAGTCATATGGAGGCCGAAATGAAGATCCGAAAAAGAAGGATAAGGCCAGTAGCAGTCAAAATCAGAGAGGAAACAATTCCAATCATTTCCAAAATCAGAACAATAGAGATTAGAGAGGAAGAGGAAGAGGACAAGGTTCAGGAAGAGGAGGCTTTCGTGGAACATGTTTTCACTGTGGAGAAGAAGGTCATAGGGCATTTGAATGTCCTCAATGCCAAGGAAGGACGGATAGGAGGAATGAAGGCCAGGCCAGAGTTGCACATGTAGATGAAGATGTCAGATCATCAAATTCTGAAGATGCTAAAAGAGGAGAAACGTTGATTAACAGAAGAGTCCTACCAAGTGGTGAGAATGAACCTGAACAAAGGAGGAGCCTGTTTCGCACTAGATGCAAGTGTGAGGGTAAATTCTGTGATGTGATTATTGATAGTGGAAGCACTGACAATTTGGCTTCAGAAGAGATGGTGATAAATTTGAACCTCAAGAGATAAAAACACCCACATCTATATTGGATTTTCTGGGTGCAGGATGACCACAAGGTCATGGTCAGTGAACAGTGCCTAGTAAAGTTCAAGATTGGTGGGTACCATGATGAGGTACTATGTGATATCATACCTATGGATGCATGTCACATGTTGTTGGGTAGGCTGTGGCAGTTTGACAGATGTGTTGTACACGATGGTCGTGCGACTATCTATTCCCTGACAAAGGATGGAGTGCGACATAAGCTAAAGCCATTAAAGGAGACTGAAGAAAAGGTATGTGGTAATGTGAGAATAACTTTTGTTGATGGAAGAAAATTCCTAGATGGTATGAGGCATGAGCATGTGTGTTTTGCTTTAATTCTAAAAGTTCGTAAAGAGGAAGTAGAGGATGTACCTGTAGAGGTTGCAGATTTGTTGAATGAGTTTCAGGATATTGTATCTGATAATGTACCTGATGGATTACCATTGGTATGAAAGATCATTCATCAGATGGATTTGATTCAGGAGCCAATTTGCCAAACAAGGCAGTACACAAAATGACACCAGTAGAAAGAGAAGAGTGGAATAGACAAGTACATGGGTTGTTACAGAAGGGATTGATTTGGAAGAGCCTGATTCCATATGTTGTACCAGCAGTATTAGCACCAAATAAGAATGGAGAATGGAGGATGTGTATAGATTCTAGAGCAATAAACAAGATCACAATCAAGTATAGGTTTCCATTGCCACGAATTTATGATAGTATGGATTGTTTGAGTGGAGCTGTGTATTTCTTAAAGATAGATCTGAAGAGTGGATATCACCAGATTCAGATCAGAGAAGGAGATGAATGGAAGACTACCTTTAAGATAAAGGAAGGACTATATGAGTGGTTAGTCATGCCTTTTTGGCTAACCAATGCACTGAGAACTTTCATGCGGCTCATGAACGAGGTTTTGAAAGAATTTCTGGGTAAGTTTGTCATTGTGTACCTAGATATTTTGATCTTTAGTAAGACATTGGAAGAGCATATGATGCATATTTGTATGGTGTTTGAGAAGTTAAGAGATGAGAAATTATTGATTAATTTGAAGAAGTGCAGTTTTGTGAAGAAGGAGTTAGTGTATTTGGGATTTGTAGTTTCAACAGAAGGTCTAAAAATGGACCCAGAAAAGGTACAAGCTATCCTTGAATGGCCTACTCCAAGGAGTGCTACTGAGGTAAGATCTTTTCATGGTCTAGCTAATTTTATCAGAAATTTTAGCAGTATTTGTGGTCCCTTGACTGAAACAATGAGAGGGGATAGAAAAGAGTTTAAGTGGACTAATGGGGTAGAAAAGAGTTTTCAAATGCTGAAATAAAAAGTTACAAAACAACCTGTTTTAGCACTTCTATATTTTAATAAGGTGTTTCAAGTAGACTTTGATGCTAGCAGTACTGCAATAGGAGCTATTATGAGCCAAGAAGGTAAACATGTTGCTTATTTCAGTGAGAACTTAAATGATGCCAAGATAAAGTATTTTGTTTATGATCAAAAACTTTATGCTATAGTTCAAGCATTGAAGAAGTGGAGACACTATTTGCTTCCTAAGGAGTTTGTTTTGTATACTGATCATCAAGCTTTGCAATATTTGAATAGTCAAGGAAAGTTGAATCAAAGGCATTTGAAATGGGTTGAGTTTTTGCAGAGTTATACATTTGTTTTGAAACACAAGAGTGGAAAGTCTAACAGGGTTGTAGAGGCTCTTAGCAGAAGGAAACTATTGCTGACAAAAATGCAGATTGAATTGATTGGGTTCACGGAACTCAAGAATCTATATCCAGAGGATCCTGATTTTGGTGAAGCTTGGAAAACTTGTAAAGAACCTGTTACTCTAGACAGAATGAAGGGGTTAGATTTTATCATCTAGGATGATATGCTATTCAGAGGGAATCAGTTGTGCATTCCACAAAGTTCTATGAGGGAGAATCTCATCAAGGAGAAGCATAGCGGAGGATTTGCTGGACATTTTGGTCATGATAAAACCCTTGCTTTGGTTAGTGAAAATTATTATTGGCCACAGTTGCAGCAAGATATCAAGAAGTTTGTACAGAGTTGAAGAGTATGTCAAATGGTGAAAGGATTGAAGTAGAATACAAAGTTATATCAGCCATTACCTATTCCAAAGAAGCTTTGGGAGGATATCAGTATGGACTTTGTTCTTGGATTACCGAGGACTCAACGGGGACATGATTCAATTTTTGTGGTGGTTGACAGATTTTTGAAGATGGCACATTTCATTCCCTACAAGAAGACTAATGATGTTATTCATATAGCAGAATTGTTTTTCAGAGAAGTAGTGAGACTACATGGTTTGCCAAAGACCATAGTTTCAGACCGAGACACCAAATTTGTAGGATATTTCTGGCAAACATTATGGAAGAAGATGAAGACATATTTGAAATTCAGTTCATCACATCATCCATAGATTGATGGACAAATGGAAGTGGTGAATAGGAGTTTGGGGAATTTGCTGAGATGTTTGGTAGGAGATAAGCCGATGGGATGGGATTTGATTTTACCACAGGTAGAATTTGCATAAAATAATTCTGTAAACAAGAGTACTAGTAAATCACCATTTCAGATTGTATATGGAAATAGTCCTAGAAATGCATCTGAGTTGAGGAAGATAGATAGAAGAGAAATAAGTAGTGCTGAAGCTACGGATTTTGCAGAACACTTGAGGAACATCCATGAGGAGGTGAGGAAGCACATTACCAATATGAATACACATTATAAGGCTAAGGCAGATGAGAAAAAGGAGGCATAAAGAATTTGAGGTTGGAGATGAAGTCATGGTTCATTTGCGGAAGGAGAAATTTTTAGTTAGTACATATAACAAATTGAAGATGAAGAAGTTTGGGCCATGTAAAATACTGAAGAAGCATGATTCAGGAAATGCATATGAAGTAGAATTGCCTACTGAGCTGAATATTTCACCAGTGTTTAACATTTTAGATCTGGCAGAGTATCATGAGGGAGGTATTGAAGATGAGATCACAACAGGACAGTGGAGTATTCCAGCAACTAGTTCAAATTACCAAAGAGATTGAGGATATACTAGATAGTTGTGTTGACAGGAGCACAAGGAACAGGACATATGAAGAATATCTGGTCAAGTGGAAAGGATGACCTGTTGAAGATTCATCATCGCTGACAAAGGAGGAGGTTAACCGTCTTGGTTTTCTTCTACACACATGAGACGTGACGGGGTCACTTCTCAAATTACCCCTGATGTCTGATGCAGGAGTATCCTGGGTGTAAGAACAATCTTGCATCACCTACAAATATTTATGTTTTGAAGATATTGAAGATTTTCGGTATTGGCAGTAGGGTACAGAAACTTTGAACTCATTTTTGAAAGCTTTAGAGGCCCTGGATGAGGTCAAAAATTTGGGTGATAGGCGCTTGCGCGAGTCAGGCCTGTAGAGCGCTTCGTGGCCTTTCTAAAATGGGGTTATAATAGTCAAACAGGTCAACTAGTTATGACTTATGGTCTCCAAAAGTTGGGCCACCTGAAATGGCAGAAAATAATTTTCCTTCAAAAATTTTGTTCGGGTTTCAAAAGTTATTTTGAGCCAACTTTGATGTAATAAATTGAAAAATAAAATAACTCTAAGTTTGGTCGGCCCTAAGGGCTAAATTTTTGGAACCTTCTCAGGCGGTGGAAAATGTCTATATAAAGAAGGCCCGTAGTGTTGTCTAGGGAGTTCTGGGTAGTAGATCTGGGTATTGATTCGAGGCTTTGTCCTATAAAATATTGTAAGGGAATGCCCATGTGGCTTTGCATATTGTAATTCTGAAAGTTTGTAATTCCACATTTGTGGAGATAATAAGAAGCCAATTTTATGTTCTTGCATATTGTTGTTGTTTCTTTTTTTCTGTTATGTGTTTATGATATTAAGGGGAGCACCCTTCATTAAGAGGTATCAGAGCAAGAGTTCCTAAGTGTGTAAATAGATCACTGATTGTGAGACAGTTTGCACCAGGACCGTGGATTAGGGTTTCTGTGTAAATAGATCACTGACTGTGAGGCAGTTTGCACTAGGACCATGGTCAGGGTTTCAGCGAGAGTCACAAAAATGCCTCCATGAAGGGAATGTGGCGGAAGAGCTGGTGTTGTAACACCTAAGGTTAGAACACTCTAGAGACAAGTGCGAGCATTACAAGAAGAGATTCGCAGAGGAATGAATCTTAATGTCAGAGACGAAAGCAAGGATGAAGCCGAAGAAGAAGATCAAGGAGAAGTCAAAGTTGTGAACTAGGAGGAAGAAAGACTTTTTCAGGCCATTTCCAAGATCAGGAAAAGACCTAAGATTGAGGTTTCGACATTTTCTGGAAATCTTAACCTAGAAGAATTGATCGACTAGATCAATGAATGTGAAGAATATTTTGAGTATGAAGATATGGAGGATCCTGATAGGGTCAAATTCGCGAAGGCCAAACTGAAAGGTCATGCGAAGATCTGGTGGCAAGAGATTCAATTTGAGCGAAATAGAAGAGGGAAAGATAAAATCACAAGATGGGATCAGATGGTGGATAAATTGGAGCGATAGTTCATCCTTGTTGATTATGAACTTGACCTACTGAAGAAATTGCAAAGTTTGAAGAAAGCAGGATGATCTGTTTAGGAGTATACAAAGGAGTTCTATTGAATCCTCATCAGAATAGGCCATGCGGAAGCTGATAAGGAGAAAGTTGCTCATTACCTTAATGGGTTGAGGCCAAGCATTTAGGAGGAGCTAAATCTGGTTTGAACGAACAGTATTGAAGAGCCATACCAGTTTGCCCTAAAAGTAGAGGAAAAGCTGAACAAGAAGTTCGAGAGTAGATAAAATGGAAGAGGTCACGGTGGACAATCTGGTGGATGGTCATATGGAGGCTAAAATGAAGATCTGAAAAAGAAGGATGATGCCAGTAGTAGTCAAAATTAGAGAGGAAACAATTCCAATCATTTCTAAGATCAGAATAATAGAGATCAGAGAGGAAGAGGAAGAGGACAAGGTTCAGAAAGAGGAGGCTTTCGTGGAACATGTTTTCACTATGGAGAAGAAGGTCATAGGGCATTTGAATGTCCTTAATGCTAAGGAAGGATGGATAGGAGGAATGAAGGCTAGGCCAAAGTTGCACATGTAGATGAAGATGTCAGATCATCAAATTCTGAAGATGCTGAAAGAGGAGAAATGTTGATTAACAGAAGAGTCCTGCTTAGTGGTGAGAATGAACCTGAACAAAGGAGGAGCTTGTTTCACACTAGATGCAAGTGTGAGGGTAAATGTTGTGATGTGATTATTGATAGTGGAAGTACTAAAAATTTGGCTTCAGAAGAGATGGTGACAAAGTTAAAGCTCAAGAGACAAAAACACCCACATTCATATCAAATTCTCTGGGTGCAGGATGACCACAAGGTTATGGTCAGTGAACAGTGCCTAGTAAAGTTCAAGATTGATAGGTGCCATGATGAGGTACTATGTGATATCATACTTATGGATGCATGTCACATTTTGTTGGGTAGGCCGTGGTAGTTTGACAGATGTGTTGTACACGATGGTCATGCAAATGCCTATTCCCTAACAAAGGATGGAGTGTGAAATAAGCTAAAGCCATTGAAGGAGACTGAAGAAAAGGTATGTGGTAATGAGAGAATAGCTTTTTTTGATGGAAGAAAATTCCTAGATGGTATGAGGCATGAGCATGTGTGTTTTTCTTTAATTTCAAAAGTTGGTAGAGAGGAAGTAGAGGATGTACCTGTAGAGGTTGCAGATTTATTGAATGAGTTTTAAGATATTGTATCTAATAATGTACTTGATGGATTACTATCGGTAAGGAAGATTAGTCATCAGACTGATTTGATTCCAAGAGCCAGTTTTCTAAACAAAGCAACACACAGAATGACACTAGCAGAAAGTGAAGAGTTGAATAGACAAATACATGAGTTGTTACAGAAGGGATTGATTTGGGAGAGCCTGAGTCCATGTGTTGTACCAGTAGTATTAGCACCAAAGAAGAATGAAGAATGGAGGATGTGTATAGATTCCAGAGAAATAAACAAGATCACAATCAAGTATAGGTTTCCATTGCCATGAATGGATGATAGTATGGATTGTTTGAGTGGAGCTGTGTATTTCTCAAAGATAGATCTGAAGAGTGGATATCACTAGATTCAGATTAGAGAAGGAAATGAATGCAAGACTACCTTCAAGACAAAGGAAGGACTGTATGAGTGGTTAGTCATGCCTTTTGGGCTAACTAATGCACCGAGCACTTTCATGCGGCTCATTAATGAGGTTTTGAAAAAATTTCTTGGTAAGCTTGTCATTGTGTACCTAGATGATATTTTAATCTTTAGTAAGACATTGGAAGAGCATATGATGCATATTCGTAAGGTATTTGAGAAGTTAAGAGATGAGAAATTGTTGGTTAATTTGAAGAAGTGCAGTTTTGTGAAGAAAGAGTTAGTGTATTTGGGATTTGTAGTTTCAACAGAAAGTCTAAAAATGGACCCAAAGAAGGTACAGGCTATCCTTGAATGGCCTAATCTAAGGAGTGCTACTGAGGTAAGATCTTTTCATGGTCTAGCTAGTTTTTACATAAAATTTATCAGAAATTTTAGTAGTATTTTTGGTCCCTTGACTGAAACAATGAGAGGGGATAGAAAACAGTTTAAGTGGACTAATGGGTGAGAAAAGAGTTTTAAAATGCTGAAACAAAAAGTTACAGAACAACCTATTTTACCACTTCTAGATTTTAATAAGGCGTTTCAAGTAGACTATGATGCTAGCAGTACTACAATAGGAGCTGTTATGAGCCAAGAAGGTAAACCTGTTGCTTATTTCAATGAGAACTTAAATGATGCTAAGAGAAAGTATTCTATTTATGATCAAGAATTTTATGCTATAGTTCAGGCATTGAAGAAGTGGAAACACTATCTACTTCCTAAGGAGTTTGTTTTGTATACTGATCATCAAGCTTTGCAATATTTGAATAGTCAAAGAAAGTTGAATCAAAGGTATTTGAAATGGGTTGAATTTTTGTAGAGTTATACATTTGTTTTGAAACATAGGAGTGGAAAGTCTAATAGGGTTGTAGATGCTCTTAGCAGAAGGCAACTATTGCTGACAAAAATGCTGATTGAAGTGGTTGGGTTCATGGAACTCAAGAATCTGTATCCAGAGGATCTTGATTTTGGTGAAGCTTGGAAAGCTTGTAAAGAACCTATTACTCTAGACAAAATGAAGTGGCTGGATTTTATCATCTAGGATGATATGCTATTCAGAGGGAGTCAGTTGTGCATTCCACAAAGTTCTATGATGGAGAATCTCATCAAGGAGAAGCATAGCGGAGGATTTGTTGGACATTTTGGTCATGATAATACCCTTGCTTTGGTTAGTGAGAATTATTATTGGCCACAGTTGCAGCAAGATATCAAGAAGTTTGTATAGAGTTTTAGAGTATGTCAGATGGCAAAAAGAGTGAAGCAGAATACAGGGTTATATCAGCTATTACCTATACCAGAGAAGCCTTGGGAGTATATTAGTATGGACTTTGTTCTTGGATTATCGAGGACTTAGTGGGGACATGATTTAATTTTTGTGGTGGTTGACAGATTTTTGAAGATGGCACATTTCATTCCCTGCAAGAAGACTAATGATGTTGTTCATATAGCAGAATTATTTTTCAGAGAAGTAGTGAGACTACATGGTTTGCCAAAGACCATAGTTTCAGACCGAGACACCAAGTTTGTAGGATATTTATGGCAAACATTGTGGAAGAAGCTGAAGACAGATTTGAAATTCAGTTCATCACATCATCCACAGACTGATGGAAAAATGGAGGTGGTGAATAGGAGTTTGGGAAATTTGTTGAGATGTTTGGTAGGAGATAAGCCGAAAAGATGGGATTTGATTTTACCATAGGTAGAATTTGTATACAATAATTTTGTCAACAGGAGTACTGGTAAATCACCATTCTAGATTGTATATAAAAATAGTCCCAAAAATGCATCTCAGTTGAGGAAGATAGATAAAGGAGAAATAAGTAGTGTTGAAGCTGCAGATTTTGCAGAACACTTGAGGAACATCCAGGAGGAGGTGAGGAAGCACATTACCAGGATGAATATATAGTATAAGGCTAAGGCAGATGAGAAAAGGAGGCATAAGAAATTTCAAGTTGGAGATGAAGTCATGGTTCATTTGCGAAAGGAGCGATTTCCAGTTAGTACATATAACAAATTGAAGATGAAGAAGTTTGGGCCATGTAAAATAATGAAGAAGCATGATTCAGGAAATGAATATGAAGTAGAATTGCCTACTGAGCTGAATATTTCACCAGTGTTTAACATTTCAGATCTGACAGAGTATCATGAGGGAGGTGTTGAAGATGAGATCAAAATAGTACAGTGGAGTATTCCAGCAACTAGTTCAGATACCAAAGAGATTGAGGATATACTGGATAGTTGTGTTGACAGGAGCACAAGGAATAAGACATATGAAGAATATTTGGTCAAGTGGAAAGGATGACCTATTGAAGATTCATCATGGCTGACAAAGGAGGAGGTTAACTGTCTTGGTTTTCCTCTACACACCTAAGACGTGACGGGGTCACTTCTCAAATTACCTTGAGTGTCTGATGCAGGAGCATCCTGGGTGTAAGAGAAATCTTGCATCACCCAAAAATATTTTTGTTTTGAAGATATTGAAGATTTTCGGTATTGGCAGCAAGGTACAGAAACTTTGAACTTAGTTTTGAAGGCTTTAGATGCCCTGAATGAGGTCAAAAATTTGGGTGACAGGTGATTGCGCGAGTCAAGCTCGTAGAGCTCTTTGTGGCCTTTCTGAAATGGGGTTATAATAGTCAATCGGGTCAACTGGTGATGACTTATGGTCTCTAAAAGTTGGGCCACCTGAAATGGTAGAAAATAATTTCCTTTCAAAAGTTTTGTTCGGGTTTCAAAAGTTATTTTGAGCCAACTTTGATGTAATAAATTGAAAAATAAAATAACTCTAAGTTTGGTCGGCCCTAAGGGCTAAATTTCTAGAACCTTCTCAGGAGGTGGAAAATGCCTATATAAAGAAGGCCCATAGTGTTGTCTAGGGAGTTCTGGGTAGTAGATCTGGATATTGATTCGAGGCTTTGTCCTATAGAATATTGTAAGGGAATGCCTATGTGGCTTTGCATATTGTAATTCTGAAAGTTTGTAATTCCACATTTGTGGAGATAATAAGAAGCCAATTTTCTATTCTTGCATATTGTTGTTGTTTCTCTATTTCTATTATGTGTTTGTGATATTAAGGGGAGCACCCTTCATCAAAAGGTCTACCAGAGAAGGAAAACATCCATGAAAATTTGATGATTATAAGATTTTATTTTCCTTATCTTCTAATCAGGAAGAGCCTCAAACATCTATACAATCCTATAATGATGTGAATTCAGTGCATTGGATGGATTCTATGATGGATGAGTTGGAGTCCTTGCACGTCAATGATACTTTGGATTTAGTCCCCGCTCCACCAAACTGAAAAATTTTAAAAAATAAATAGGTTTACAGATTGAAAGAAGAAGATGGAGGACGAAAAAGATAGAGGGCTAGATTGGTTGTAAAAGGTTTTGCTCAACAAAAGGGTGTGGATTTTAATGAAATTTTTTCTCCAATTGTGAAGATGGAAACAATTCGTTTGGTTTTGGGTATGGCAGTTGTTTGGGATCTTGAGCTTGAGCAACTTGATGTTAAAACAACATTTCTTCATGGAGATGTTGTTCCAAAGAGGAACTGTACATGCAGCAGCCTGAGGGATTTATTAAAAAGGGAGAAGAACACTTTTATTGCAGATTGAAGTGAAGTTTGTATGGGCTGAAACAAGCCTCAAGGCAGTCGTATTTAAAATTTGATAGCTTTATGACTCACCAAAATTTTATTCACTGCAAATCAGACCCATGTGTTTACTACAAGTGGATTCCAAATGGTGAATTTATTATTCTTTTACTTTATGTTGATGATATGATGGTTGTCGGTAATAGTGTTTAGGTTGTCAAAGAATTGAAGATGCATTTGGCTCTTCGCTTTGCCATGAAAGATTTAGGGGCAGAGAAGAGGATTCTTGGGATGGATATATTTCAAAATAGATAAAAAGGGGAAATCAGATTCTCTCAAGAACAATATATTTTAAAAGTTCTGAACAAGTTTAATATGTCAAATGCCAAGCTTATTTCTACTCCGTTGGCTGATCATTTATGTTTTTCTTCTATTGTGTGTCCTTCAAATTTGGAAGAAGAATCTGAAATGGATAATATTTAATACTCCTCTGCAGTTGGAAGCCTCATGTATGCCATGGTTTGTACTCGTCCAGACATTGCTCATGCAGTGGAAGTTGTGAGTAGTTTTATGAGTAATCCAGGAAAAACTTATTGGCAAGCAGTCCAGTGGATTCTTCGATACTTGAAAGGTACCTCTGATTATGTCTTATGTTTTATTAGTAAGGATATTCACTTCTATGGTTATGTTGATTCTGATATGGTTGGGGGCTTAGATAAGCAGAGGTCTACTACTGGTTATGTGTTTACTTTTGTCAAGGAAATGATCTGTTGGGCCTCTCATAAGCAACAGGTGGTTGCTCTATCCTCTACTGAGGCTGAATACATTGTTCTCACTAAGGGATCTAGGGAGATGATATGGCTACAATGACTATTAGGAGATTTGGGGTTTACACAATCTGATTTTCCTCTGTTTTGTGATAGTAACAGTGTCATTCACTTGGCTAAAAATTCAGCTTTCCATAGTTGCATAAAGCACATAGAGATTAGATATCATTTCATTCATCATGCTCTTGAGGAATGCAAGTTTTGGTTAGAGAAAATTGACACCAAAGTCAATCCGACAAATGAAAATTAACAAAGGTTGTATCTCAAGTGAAGTTCAAATTTTGTAGAACTTCTCTCGACATTATCATGACATAGCCATAAGATCCAAGTGGGGGACATCTCTATGCATCTCTTATCGCATAAATGATTTGACTTCAAGTGGGAGATTGTAACAGTTTTGTTTGTAACAGTTCTGGTGAACTGTGAAGCCAAATCATTTCTCTAGTTGTAACCGTTAGTTTCCTATGACTGCTCATCTTCCAGATGCTGCGATGCCAAACATAGCTTTTTTTCAATGTATTAAAATAGTGATAAAAGTTTGTAAGAGTTTTTTGTATACGCTATGACTATATTACTAATAAAAGTGAGCTTCCCCTGCTTGTAAAGTGGATGCAGTCCACATTGGACGAACCACTGTAAAATCTTTTTGTGTTTGTGTCTTTTCTGTGTGTGTGTTATTTCTGGTTTTTTCATTTTATTTTTCTGCTATTCAAATCTCAACAATGATCACATATCAATGACAACGGCAAAGGAACACTAGGAATAGAAACTTGGGGTCTATAACAGACAAATAAGATGTTTACAGTTTTAGAATGGTATTATTGGAGTTTCTCTTGTACTTCTTTTCCAACATTGATGCACATCATGCACAAGTTAAATGGGAATATAAACTTCAATTACCAATAGCCAATACAACAGATTGTTCATGTTACAGTATACGAATTTGCACCCGTGTTTGTTGAATTATTGTGGAATCAGACAATGTTGTTGCTGAGGCTTTTAAATGCCAATCCCTTAAAGTATGGTGTGACTAAAGGAAATGTGAGTGGTTATCTTGCACAAAATTACAAAATTTTTGTTGAGAATTAGTACTAGGATCCATTCTCAATATTGATTCATTTATGTTTATTTTGGGAAGCAATTTTATTTTGGGATGGAATTAACTTTAAAAAAACTACAAGGATTGAACAAAGTCAACTATGTGAATCGTCCTAACAATGCAAACTGTGACAAATCAACTAGCCACCAAACAATAAAATAGTTCACTATTATCAACCAACTAGTGAAGTATTTGTATTGTGAAGCAATTTTATGTAGAATCATTCTACACTAATAATAAATAATCCTTGATTGTGAAGAGTACTTCCATAATCCTAGGAACTAAAATAAATTTTCAGCTCTATATTCATTTCAAATTTGGAACTCTTCATATATCTTCAAGGAAAGTCAAGTTAAATAAGTGTCTTAGAAATTTTGAATTTAACCCTCAATCTATATAAATTGAATTTTTTTCTATAAATAAGAAATCATTAACATAATAGTTTTATGTGTTCTATAAGAAATTATCAAGTAGGTTTGAAATGTTATCAATTGATACAAATATATTATTGTATTTTTATTAACAAACCAACACATGGTAATGACATCTAATTATACCATTTTTTATCATTATTATAAATCAAGCACCAATCATCAAGTTATCATTGTAACTTTATGGTATTGAACCGTGTACCAAGGATAACTTTAAGAAACCCCCTCAGACAAAGCTGTAAAATCATGGTGAAACTTTCATTATTTGGGGGGAAGGATATTAATTTTGCTGGCAAAAAAAATTAATTTTAAAAGAAAGAATTTTAATTTCTATTCACGAATTTTTTCAATCATATGAAAATTCTATAAATTCGTGGCGAATATGTCATTATTGTGGTGGAAAATAATAACGTATTTGACAAATGTTTTAGTTTTAAAGGAAAAAATATATGTGTATTACCAAATTTTTATATTGTAAAGAAAAAATATTTAATTGTATTGGTGAAGTGTTTTCAATTGTACAAAAATTGTAGGAAAATTTAAACTAATCTTTTGTTATTTATGGGGAAAATATTTTTGTTTGGCGATTTTATTTAATCCAAGTTCTATTAATAGTTACTTGCCATGAATCATGACTCGTCATCGTGGGGCAATGCCAAATGACAATTAAGACAACATCACATCAAATTTCAAGAGAATAAAATCATGATGCGTTGCCAACTTTCCTACACGATGGTATCAATAATCGTGGCCACTGACACACATACCTAATAACCATTATTTCACCATGATAAATTTATTATTTAGAATTGTTGGATGATCCAAGATCTATATGGCTAAAATTCTATTTTGGGTAGAAATTATAAAGGAGAGGAAGTTTTGTAGAAAGTTTGTGCAATGGAGACACATGTCAAATCTATATACTTAACTTTGTGTTGTAATCTTAAACATCAACCACAAGTGGTTACAAGTATGGTTGACAATGTTGTGTTGTTGTCATGGACATTAAATGTCTTATCACTGACATTCTCAAGTGTGATCATATATATGCATGACGTCCAATTTGGTACAGATGGAATAACATTATTTCCAATTTCACACACTCTTCTATTTATGGTAAAGATAAGTTTTAAAACTTTATATATTATAAATAATAATTTAGCCATTATTATTTTCTTTAAAAACTATATAAATTGAATATATTGGTTTTGTTATTATCAAAAATATGTTTTAGATAATATTGGATTTATTATTATATATACATATAAATATATTTAAAATATAATAAATAATCTAATTTATTTAATAATAAATAATTTTTATAATAATTATATTAGAATAAATAGAAAACCTTCAATGACATAAATTTTATATATAATATTAGAATAAAAATATCAAATAATACAATAATGTACAACTCTAAAACTAAAACATTATCATCTACGCTTACCTCTATAGATTCACATATTTTGAATGGATGGCCTCTTATTCATATACCTTTTAAGGGGTTCTAATTCACAAACTTTCAAAGATGTCAATTAGTTCTAATGCAAAATGGGAAGCTCCTCTGGAAAACTTTGCAAAATTTAATTTTGATGGAGCATCTAAAGGTAATCCATACATGTCAAAGGCAAGGGTGTGATTAGAGATAGTCAAGGCAAGATCTTGGGAGCTATGGCAATTAAACTTCCATTTTGGACTAATGACCTAGTAGAGGAAAATGCATTATTGCATGGAATCAAGTTAGCAATTAGGCTAAATGTGAAAAAGATACACTTAGAGGGAGACTTGCATATAGGGACATCAACTCTAATTTCTAAGAAAGTAATCAAATAGTAGATGGAATATGTTCTCTTGGAGGTATGGAAACTTCTTCCTCATTTTGATGAATACGAAGTTATCCATTGTTACAAAGAAACCAACTAAATAGTTGATTGACTAGCAAATTTTGCAGTCAATATGAAATAAGAATCTCAATCTTTTAGCCCAAAAGAACTCAAATAGGTGATTAGGAATGAAGGAAACTTGGAAAATCCCCCTACTAGATACTAACATAGTGTCAAGACTAAATAAACAAAATGAGAGTTTTATATTATGCTTGTGGACATCCATTGATAATGGGTTGTCTGATAAGGATTTTTAGTAGTTTTCAATTGGAAGGTCTTCTCCTAGCTTGATAGCTGCATTTTTAGTTGTTTACTGTAAAAAAAATTACAGTGCCCTCATTAACGTTCACTCATTATGAAATTAGACATCTACAACCATTTCATTGTCTGGTTAGGACGAAAGAAAAAACATATAAAGCGGGCTTTCCCTTGTTGGTGAAAAATGAATGAGAAAAAGAGCTTCACCAACAATGAATAGAAGCTTAGCTCATAAATTTGAGATGTGGGTTATAAGAGATAGTTTCATTGTGCTTTCTTGCAAAAAGCTTAAATAATATACATTTTTAGGTTTCTTTCATTAAATTCTTTTGACATCAAACCAAATTTACTAATTTGACAGAAAAACAAATAGTGGCCCAATAATAGTGCAAAAATTCAAAATTACTATTAGTGAAGTGCACAAAGCATTTTCTGGAGTTGGTCCTTGACTTTCAAACAAACCTATAATTTCATCCTTCTTTCGATGTTTTATTAATAGTTTAAACCAAAAATAATACTACATAGAATTATCATGTTGCATTCACCAATGCAAAAGATGAAAAAAGAAGTCCCCTGTCAATTTTAAGAGTTTCAGATCTTGCTTAATCAATGATTTGACTAAAAACATAAATTTAGGCAAGTCTGCAAAAGTCTCCATTTAGATGCTAGGAGGTGGATAAACAAAGAAGCCAATCACAATGACATGTAAAGTACCCATTCCAAAAGCTACTTCAATCTAGGGATTTTGAATGACATATGTTTGTTATATCATGAATGTAGGTAGCCTATGCAACGTAAAAAAAATCCTTAGTGATTGCAGCATTCATAACTTCATGTGTTATCCTTGTGTATTCACCCACACAGAAAGAGGTCAGGTTGGTGGTTGGTGCCATATATTGTTACTAATGCTAGGATCAGTGAAAAGAGCACACATGTCATCTTTAAGTATGCCCTTTCTTTTCACCTCATCATATGACAACCCATCCACATTAAAAGAACAACATTTATCCCTCTATAAACCTCATCTTGTGACCTCTCTAGATACCTCATTCATGCTATTGGTCATTGTTTATGTTGGTAGTGGGCCAGTGTCCCTCGCAGGGTTTGTGACATGGCTTAACCGTCTCCTGTGTCTTCTATAAGTCTAGTGGTTGTATCGGGCATTAACAGGTTGATATTTTGGTGCAACGACAACCGCTACTTGTAACAAGTGGTATCAGAGCTTGGTCATAGGTTCAAATCCATGCAGGCCATAGTGAGTGATGTTGGGAGGGGGATTGTTGGCAATGGTCCAGCATCCCTCGCAAGGTTTGTGACATGTCTTAACCTCCTCCTGTGTCTTCTATAAGTCTAGTGGTCAAGTATCAGGCATTAATAGGTCAATCTTTTGGTGCAACGACAACCGCAACTACTTGTAACAATTTCTAGGGTTTTGTGAGGGATGAGTGGTGCTCCTGATTAGAGGACCTCAACCTATTCACTGATAAAAAAATTTGGGTAGTGTTTTGTGTTAGGCGATTAATAAGATCATCTTGTGTGGCTTGTACATTATCTACTAGAGGACGTAGAGGTTTTAGGGGTGGTGGTGGTTGTTCAGGAGAAGCATTTTGAGGATTTTACATAGGTGGAGCAATGTCTTGAGGGTTTTCTTGTTGTTCATGTTCATTATTTTCAAGGTTTGCTTTTGTTGGTTGTGCATGAAGAGGTCTTTGTTGTCTCTTTTTTTAATTTTTGGGGATTATTTGTAGAATCTAGCATCAAATTAATAAAAAAATAAAAAAATCAATTTTGAGAGAGAGAGAGAGTTGGTGTTTTAACATAAATCAAAATCAAGTAAGTTTAATTATTCAATTATGGGTAGGGTTAAATTTAGGATTATACTTCAACTACCATCATTGTTCACTTAAGGTTAAGGTTATGACTTAATCAATATGAAGATTAAGATTGCACTTATAAGATAAAGGGTAAGATTAGGATTAAGGAAGGGGTTGAAGTATAATTTAGAGAAACTTTATGGTTACGTTTCAAATAGGGAGCTAGAATTAGAGGTCAATTAAGATTGGTTTTCACTTAGGGTTAATATTATGTGTTAGGGAATAATTATGAATTAATTAAGGTTTAGAATTAGTGCTAATTTTACTGTCCATTTAAGTTGAGAGTCTAATAACGGTCACAAATAGGAAAATTATTATAGTACAAGAAAATTGAACTCCAATCCATAACCAATTTGAACCTTAACTTATAGAAGATTGAAACCTTTAACCCTAATGATAAACAAAAATTGACAATAGTCCACTACATCATGTTCAAAGGTAACCTGAAATGAAATTGAAAAAATTCTTGAACCAAATTGAACCATAACTCTAAAACTTGATGAAATTGAACACTATCCATTAACCCCCCACATCAAACAATAACCATAATTTAACCCTAATCCTTAACTAATCGAACACAAATATCAAACAAAAACTAAAACCATAAATTAAATTGCAAAGCATAACGTAATTGAATATTAAACTAAATTAAACCCTCACACTAACCTTAAACCAAATTGAACCCAAATTTTGAATCAAATTAAACTCTAATCTTAAATCATGAAATTGGACCCTAACTCTAAGCTAACGTGAACCCAAATGTTGAGTTGAATGGATACCGAATGCTAACAGTTTACCAGATTATAGCTTAACACCAAACCAAGTAGAATTATAATGATACAACTAAATGTATATTGCATAATTATAAACCTATCTATGTATAATGAATTCATACATATGTATATGCATGTATATTATATAGAGATATACATAATCCTCGATTGTGTTGAAAGCTTTAGTTTTTAGGGTTCCATAATCTTTCGACATGTGTCATAGAGAATGCATGTGCATGGATGATGGTGGAAATAAAATGACATGGAGGATTCAATGGCCACATTTTCGTAATGCAACAGTGAAACATGTGAACGAGCGCTTACACTTAACACTTGCAATTAGGTACTTTTAAATTTCTAAATTGGGGTTTTTCTAATTCATTATATGTCTATTTTTTCTCACCAATATTCAAATTTGATAATCAACTATCACAAATGAATGCATTCAGTTTCCATATTTTGATGAATTATTATAATATAGAATTTCCAGGGTTTGTTTCATTAGAGTTTCTTGACTATTTTCAATGACATAGATACTGTTGTGCATACAATATTGTAAGGATGATTTGATGACTATTTAGATAACTATAACCATAGCCCTATTTTAACATAATAACAGATAAACCGTTAAAGAAAAATGAAATCTATATCTAAAAAAATATTTATCATGAACCTAAACAAGATTGATGAATTAAGAGTAATTTTAGTATTAAGGTTGAGTTTTAATAAGGGTTGTGAACTTGAATATTAGATCTTTATTAATAATAATATTTATTGTATCAGTAAATGAAAGTTTGACCATAACCATGAAGATAAACAAATTAGACAGTAACCTTAAGCATGTTTTAACACTTTATCCAATCAAACCTTAAACTAAATAAAATAGTAACTTTATCAATAAATAGAACCTGAACCATTATATAGTATTCTATATTAAATAAGTTGTAGATATTTACATTTCTTTTTATAGTTAATCAAAACTATGATAAGTAGATAGACGTAGCTCCCTATATTGATATCACCAAAAATACATACATAATCAACCTACGTAAAGACCTCCCAACCTACAACAAAATACTTAAAAACCCTAGTCCCTTACTTGGAGAAAGAACATATCTAAGAGTAATATACTTTGACAGACATTATACATGTCACATCCACTCATGTACATTAAACCTCCTACTAAAATAACTCATCCCCTTACACAATAACAACAACTTCAACACTTGAGTGGATGGGATAGGAGAACCTCCTGCATATAGCATATTATGGAGCTTGGTAAACTCATTTTTCCTAGCACTGCTTCTAAATTCAGTCCATATCTCTTTCATCGGACTAGTTTCAAATTTTTCTTGCTCTCTTCTATCCCCTGCCCCTTCCTCTTCCTCTACAACCTCCATCTCTTGTGGAAAAAATAGTATGTAAGCGGTTTATGTAGTATCCCTAATTTTTTCTTATATAGTTGGTCTGCAACTTTGGGCCAAAACGGTTCAGCAATAAACTCATTCCCCACTAAAAATCCTATGTCATGAGCACCCCAAGTCTGAATGATTGGATAGAAGAATACAACGAAGATGGAGTTGTTATGCACATGATCATTATCTAGGAGATAGGCACCACCCAGAATCATCTTGAGAGAATCCCAAGTATGATCCTCGTTTTAAATATTGAACAATCTCCTGCACTGGGTTTCCCTTGTTTAAGTCCTGCAAAAGCATCCAAGTGCATCAAACGCCATCTTCTCGATCTGGTCATATTATTATAGGATAGCATATTATATAGAAGATCAAGGGAAGTATAATTGACCCAACTCCCAACCTCAATCCAAAACCCAACTAAACTAATAGAATACGGTTGTTGGTGTTGGCAATGTTTATCAATTGTCCACTTCATATGACATCTCTGAATATTTCGACTCCTTGTTTTGAATTGAAGGGAAAAAATTGCACCGCATCACCCAGACAAGTCAGTGCTATGTTAACTACATCGCGTATCCATTCCACACTCACTCTAAAGTACCATGTGACTCTCCCATTTGAAAAAAAAAAAATTGACCCCGATACTGACTCTCCAATTGACATCACACCTCTAAACACTTTATTATGTGCTGGAAATCATAGCACTTAGAGAAAAAAGAATACAACCTTAACCCTACTATGATATTCTATAGTTAATGAGTTATACTTCATTAAATTTAGGCATCTAATAAATTAAAACTATGAGAATATAGATACATTTATAGTTATGTAGAAATAGAAAAAACACACAATAGATAGCACCGTGCACCTATGTGCTTATCATTTAGGGAATCTTACATTTAATCCCACAACCTCTATCAATTTGGAGTCATTGATCGTGGATAATTTGATCATCGTTTAAATCTGGCAGAGGTGGAAATGGACAACATGCACAACACTTTGCCAAAAATGTGAAAACATGCAACAATTTCTACCGCACACCTGTATGCTTATCATTTATGACATCTTACATTTAGTTGTGCAACCTCTATGGATTTCCATCTGCCAGCGAGCTCTTTCTTTTACACCTTCAATTTATGAATTTATGGCAACCAAGCATAGTCATCCGACCTTGATACAGGCCTTTGTGACTACATTTAATGGTGATCCCTCATTAATGTTGTACGTGCAAGGGATTTGACATATATGACTCACAAATTTTACATTGCATAGATTTTTTTGATCTACATCATCACTGCCTTTCTTATGTCCGTCTACAAATAGAAACAAACATATCATAAGAAATTACAAGAAATGATATAGGAAATTGATAGAGCACAGTAGTGATAGGAGTTCATAGAGCACAAATGCGCTAGGAGATCTGAAATCTACGGTACCCTTCTTTGCTAATCCTTGTGTTATTTCTTCATTTGATATTAGAGTTGTGTTTTTCCTTATTTTATTCACAAACTTCTATGTTTTGGTGTAGAATTAAAGAGTTCAAAATAAAAGACCAAAAAAATATAGAATAAAAGAGCAGATTGCAAATATACAGAGAACGCACTATTTATCGTGGTTCATCACAATAGTGGCTACGTCCACACTGAGAGCAGAAGAATTATATAAACCTCAAATCAGAATGTTTACAAATGAAAGGAGAGTCTTATTTATAAGCTCATACTAAGTAGCTGAAAGGGCAAGGCTACAACAGACAAAAGTCTGTTGGCCTTCCAATCCCAACAAACTCCCACCGGAAGTCAACGGATATTTCAGCTGATCAGGCATTCCCCTGCTCTACATGCTGACCTACTTCAGCTTAACAAGTCCAAAAGAAGTTCTTGCACATTCGAACTTCTCTTTGGTTACAGCTTTTGTGAATATATATGTCGGATTGATCTTAGTATCAATCTTTTCAACCTTCAATCTGCCCTCTTCAACCATGTGTCAAACAAAGTGAGCATGGATATCAATGTGTTTTGAACATCGCTGAGAGGTATGATTATGAGCCATAAAGATGGTGTTGCAACTGTCACTGAATAGAACATAAGCATTTTGTTGATACTTCATTTCACCAAGTAATCGCTGCAACGAAATCATCTCCCAAGCACCTTCAGAAAGTGCCAAATACTCAGCTTCAGCGGAAGAAAGAGCAATAGAATGTTGTAGCCTTGAGGCCCAACTAATAGCAGCTCCAGCGAACATGAATGTGTAACCGGTAGTAGATCTACACTTATCCAAATCTCCAACAAGATCTGAATCTGTGAATCCCCATAATTGTTCATTATTGTTACAAAAACATAAGACCAAATTTGAAGTACCTTTAAGGTATCTTAATATCCATTTGACAGCCTCCCAATGAGTCTTCCCGGGATTGCTCATGAATCTACTCACAACTCCCACCGCATGAGCAATGTCAGGACGTGTCGAAACCATAGCATACATAATGCTACCATCTGCACATTTGTAAGGCTCGTCCTCCATATATTCATTGTCCTCTTGTGTTTGTGGACACAAATTTTCTGATAACTGAAAATGTGAAGCAAGTGGAGTAGAAACGCTATGCGCATCAACCATACCAAATCTCTGAATTACTTTGTCAATGTATTCTTTTTGTGACAATGTAATTACTTTCTTCTTCCTATCCCGGGTGATAGTCATACCAAGAATCTTCTTGGCTGCCCCTAAATGTTTCATAGCAAATGTGCTTGCCAATTTAGTTTTCAGCTCACTAAGAATTTTAGAGCTTGTGCCCGCTACTAACATGTTGTCAACATAGAGAAGAAGAATAACAAATTCACCATTCGGGAGTGTCTTCTGGTAAATGCACGGATCAGATTCACATCTGATAAAAATATGTTCAAGCATGAAGGAGTCAAACTTAATATACCACTACCTCGGGGCTTGCTTGAGCCCATACAAACTACACTTCAACCAGCAATAAAGATGTTCCTATCCCTTTTTCACAAAACCTTCAGGACGATGCATATACAACTCCTCATTTATGTCTCCATGTAAAAATGTTGTCTTAACATCTAACTGCTCCAATTCAAGATCCCAAATGGCTACTAATCCCAATACTATTCGGATGGATGTCATTTTCACAACTGGAGAAAATATTTTAGTGAAATTAATCCCCTATTTTTTAGTATATCCTTTTACCACCAAACAAGCTTTGAATCATTTTTGACCTCCTCCTTCATCTTTCAATTTATAGACCCACTTGTTCTTGAGTGGTTTTCGATTTGGTGGAAGAGAGACCAAATCATAGGTGCCGTTTGCTTCAAGTGAACTCATTTCATCTGTCATAGCAACAAACCAATTGTTCTTATCACTGCTTGTACATGCCTCTTTATAATTTGCAGATTCGATTTGCTCAGAAATTAACAGCTCTGGCTCTGCCTCTTCAGCAAATAGTAACTGATAATCAGAAAATTTCACTGGAACTTTCCTTTGTCTTGAGGATCTTCTCAATTCAGTATGATCTGTTTCAAAAGAATGAATTCTCTTCAATTGATTATCATCATTTCCCATATTAACTTTACCAAATTGATTTGAATTTGGTACATCTATTGATTTCACACCAAATGATTTGTGTGAAGTGTCCCTATTTTCACCAAGTGAAGAATCCTCCAACTGGCTTCTACCATTCAAACCTTCATTATGCATAGAATCTGACCATACATCTTCTTGTGTATTGTTCCCAGCATCCCGTGTACAGAAAGGTATGCGTGGGTTCTCCTGCATTTTTCCAAACAGCCCACACATAGGAAAATTATGTTCATAGTTCCTAGGCATGCATGGTTTCTCCTGCATCTTTGCATACTCACATGAGTTCTCCTGCTCCGTGTGAGTTTGAAGAGTAATGCGAGGAATATTAGATGCCAGCGAAAAGGGGGAGGAGGAGTGTATTCTCATGTTGCTGACTGGGAGTTGTCCCCTGCTTGTTGTGAGGTCTTCATTCCTACCGTCTTTATTCACACTACTGACTGGGACTGTCGTGAATTCCTCATTCCTACCATGAATGGCTTCATGCATGCTGTAATTCTAAGATATTTGCTTGTTGTCGTGAGTTGTTTCATAAGAGCTGTGAGTGTCCTCTTTGGAGCTATGTGTGAGCTCCCTGCTAGCAAAGTCGAGTGCATGAGGAGTCAAAGGAATAGGGCTCCCAAACTATTTGTCGTGAATTGTTTGATCCTAGCAATGAATGCCTTTCCTGATATCATGGCTATCGTGTGGTATTTCATGATTGTCATGAGGAGTTTGAAGACTGTCGTGAGGGCTGTGTGCATCATTGTGAGAGGGAGAAGTTCCATGGGAAGGGAAGAGCATATCTCCTTCTAAACATGGTCCCCTATTTTTTGAAAAACTTTGACTAACCTCAAGCATATTTCTCTGTTCTCTATCGAACAGATGTGGGTAATCATCCTCACTTGATGAGGACTGAGAGGGAGGAATTAGAACAGAGGTTGGAGTTGTCTGAAGGGAACTTCTTCCCTGATGTGTAGAGGCAATACCATTGGAAGGTGTTTTGAAAGAAATGTATTCCTCTTCAGACTTATCAATGTCTGTGAGAGCTGGAAATTTTCACTCATTAAAAATGGCATCATGACTACGGATAATTCACTTTTCAACCAGATCCCAAACTTTGTAACCGAATTGGTCTTCTCCATATCCCACAAATATGCCCTTTTTTTATTTGAAATCCAGCTTTATCCTTCTTTCTTTTGGGATATGTACATGAGCTTCACACCCAAAAACTTTGATGTGTGAGTACGAAATCCTTTTTCCCAACCATTCCTCTTTCGGAATGTCAAACTCTAGATGAGATGAAGGAGTTCTATTAATTAAATAGACTGTTGTATTGCAGGCTTCCACCCAAAATTATTTGCCCAAATCGGCATTGGAAAGCATACACCATGCTTTCTCAAGAATGGTTCTATTTAACCGTTCTGCTGCCCCATTTTAAGGAACAACCTTAATTCTTCTTATACCATGATCTGCACAAAAGTTATCAAACTCTAACGAACAAAATTCACCTCCATTATCCATTTTCAAACACTTAATTTTATGACCACTTTGATTTTCCACAAGAGCTTTAAAAACTTTAAATTTAGAGAATAACTCAAATTTTCTAGAAAGCATATAAACCCATACCTTTCGGGTGCTATCATCAAGAAAGGTGACAAAATATTGTGCACCTCCATAAGAGGTTACCTTCGTAGGTCCGAAGACATCCGAATGCACTAACTCCAAGGGTGTTGTTCTTTTGTCATGTCCATCCTTCAAGAAATTGGCCTGTTTTTATTTCCCATGAAGGTAATGCTCACAAAACTCCAAATTTGCAGATTTTAGACCTGGTAGTTGATCATGATTCAGCATTACCTCAAGGCCTTTCTTGCTCATATGGCCTATCCTTTGATGCCAAAGCACAACATCGTTGTCCACAAGTTTCAAAGCAACTCCCACCTTATCAATAGGTTTCAAAATATAGAGACTACCGATTTTATCTCCTTTAGCAATAGCCAATGAACCTTTGACTATTTTCCATGTATCCGTGAGTTCAGTTTTAAATCCTTGGATATATAATTGGCTTACTGAAATCATATTCCTCTTTAATTGAGGAACATGTCTAACATCTTTGAGAAGTAATTTTGCTCCACCTTCAAGATGCAAGACAACATCTCCTTTCCCAATAATTTTACATGCTTTATTATCACCCAAATATACCTCTCTGAATTCTCCTTCTTGATAATTTGTAAATGCATCTATGAGAGAGGAAGCATGAAAGGAAGCTCCTGAATCAATTACCCACAAATCAATTTTTGTATCACTCGTAGATAAAATTAGGATACCCGGATCTTTTTCATGAGTTATGTTTGCTTGACTATCCAATATTTGTCCTTGTGCCTTCTTGAATTTTCTACAATCTTTCTTAACATGCCCAGCCTTCCCACAAAACCAACAACTGTTTTGTCTCCCTCTTGACTGCAATCTTCTTGCAGATTGGGACCTCCAATTGTTATTAAATCTGCCTCTATATTGGCTTCTTCCTCTATTTTTGGTGCTCACCATTATGAGAGCATTACCGGATGAGGACTCATCATTCTTTCTCCTCAAATCTTCGGAGAGCGAGGTGGCTGAAACTTCATCAAAGACCAGCTTCTTGGTGGTTGATGTTGAAGTGCTTATAGCTGTCACAAGTCCATCCTAGCTATTAGGAAGAGAACATAGCAATAGAATAGCCTTATTCTCATCGTCTTGTGTCATGCCAACTGAATTTGCTTGGCTGATCAAGGTGTTAAATTCGTTGAGATGATTTGTCATGGCTTCGCCTTCCCTCATCTTAAGCTTGTACAATTTCTTCATGATGAAGACTTTGTTCACAACGGATGCTTGTGCATATGTTGAAGCCAATTTACCCCATACGTTTTTGGCTGTAGTTTTGTTTGAAACATTATATAATACATTATCCCCTATTGCAAGAAAGATTGTCGCCATGGCTTTTTCATCAAGCTTTTCCCAATTTTCATTCCACATGGTTGAAGGTTTCTTTGCTTTTCCTTCAAGTGCAAGCGAAAGCTCTTTGTTGACTAACAGAGACTTCATTTGAATCTTCCATATCCCATAGTTCTTTCCAGAGAATTTCTGAACTCTTACATCTTCCATGATTCTGAAATTTCAATTACCGAAATCTCAACCAACAATTAACCTGGCTCTGATACCAATTGTAGAATTAAAGAGTTCGAAATAAAAGACCAGAAAAATACAGAATAAAAAAGCAGATTGCAAATAAACAGAGAACATGTTATTTATCGTGGTTCACCACAATAGCAGCTACGTCCACACTGAGAGCGGAAGAATTATATAAACCTCAAATCGGAATGTTTACAAATGAAAGGAGAGTCTTATTTATAAGCTCATACTGAAAGGCTACAACAGACAAAAGTTTCAGAATGTTTACAAATGAAAGGAGAGTCTTATTTATAAGCTCATACTGAAAGGCTACAATAGACAAAAGTTTGTTGGCCTTCCAATCCCAACATTTGGATTCTTCACAACATCGGTTGCATTTAGACTTCATATTTAATTGCAAACAATGGCTAGATCGTTCTCCCAATGACCATGATTTAGACCTCCTACTTTACAAGATTTACTGTGGTTTTCTGAAGGGAAGTGCACATAGAATACAACTAGTGCTTGTTTTTGCAGGTTTAAACATGTATATGTTGCTTTCTTAGCCCAAGACCTAAAATTTATTCACTGCAATTTCATTAGGCGGGGAGTTGTTGCGAGCAACTAACACACATACTGCAAAATACTAGTGTTCTGAAAATAAACATAGGGCAGGTTGAGTCCTACAAATTAATCACCCTTGTTTTCATTGCAACTTACACCATGCCATTAGCATGGGCCAGAATTAGGATACAATTGTACACGTCTGGGGATATTGAATGGCAGATATTCTCCACGACTTCAATTTGTGTGGTGTTGAGAGACAGTGAGTAAAAGACTAAACAGAGGAGCGAGCTCTGTGCAAAAAAACATCATAGATAATAGCAGAATGGCGTTGTTCCCCGTTCGAAGATGTTGCTAGGATTTTCATCATTCAAAGATGTGTGGCTACATGTAAACCTCTGTTTGGTAAGTACAAAAAAATTAGGAAAACGGGATAGAATTCTGGCCAACGTTAATGGGAAATTAGGTGTCTAGCTCTTTAAAAGTAGTAATTCAAACTGTTCATAGTGAATATGGTGATATGGTGATATCTTTCCTTTGTAGTTGTTAAATCAAACTATTTGCATTGAATAAAACGTGGAAGCCATGCAGTTCCAAAAGCAAACGTGGGAGACATGCACTGCATTTCAATATTCTACATAAATTGTTCTTTGTATTGTAATAAGGTTTTACCCTAATATGGTGTGCTTGGGCATTGTGAAGTTAACAGATGTTGTTACTTTTTTTATCAGGCGAATATTGCAAATACCTTCTCTTATGCGGTATTTTCTACCATATTATATGTGTACTTCTATGGACAAATTGGTATTTGCACACAAGTGCTAGTAGCCTATTTGAATTGGCTTAAACTTAATTTTCTAGATAGGGATAAGCTTTCCTTGTGCTTGGACTTGATAAATTTTCATTGAAAATGTGGTTGGACCTAATAAATTTTCATTGAAAATGTTTGATTCCATTGAAAATAGCAACTAAGGTAATCTTGTTACTTCTTATTCTGCTCTAACAGCTTATTAATTATTTTAACAATTTATTTAGATAAGAATATGAGAATAGGTTTTGTATTTTACTCCAACTTATTTTAGTTGTTTATTTATTTAGATTAGAATTTGAGATTAGATTTATAATGCTTTTTCTATGTTTGTACTATATAAATTTTCATAGAAAATAATTTATGATCTTATTTTATATGAACCGTCTATATATTTGAACTATTTATTTAGAATAGAAAATAAGATTTTTTTTAAAAAAAAATTAACAAAGTGAAAGTTAGTTTAGAGGACAGATACTCTTAATTTTATTTTAAGTGTTGATTTTTTATAATTCAATTTGATAATAATTTTTTCTATTATTGTAGATTGTAGCTTATTTAGCTCTCAATAAATTTAATGAAGTTTTTGTTGTTAAATTATTGTGTGCATCTAAACTATACATTTATAAATGAAGTGTTTCTCTATTATTTTTTTGGAATTATTATCTTTGTGATACTTTTTATGATTTTATTTCACATTTAAGATGATTTGAATTAATCTTCAACTAAGGAATTTTGCTTTTCAAGGGCCATTTAGATCTCCCCAAAGATATTGACACTTTTTTAATTAAATTACCAACTTCTCATACATAATTAAATTAGGAAATATAAATATCCATCGATTTAAAATGCAATTGTTCATTAATGACAATAAAGAAAAAACACAATTCCCCTAAAAAAAAATGGCAGTGCGAACGCTAGTTATGTCTTTATTCTATCCGCGCTCCTATTGCAGCTTCTTCAATGCAAATGCTAGTTATATAAAGAGTGAACAGGGTGACCCTGCTCTCATGACTTATGTGCTTATGAGGTTCTCTGTCTGTCCGTCTCTCAAAGGAAAGAAGAGGGTGGACCCAACGTAAAGTTTTAACCCCTGTAATACTCCCGTTGGAAAGACGTAACACTAGCACTTGCACCTTTGAAGGGTGCAAGGGTTACGCCGATAGTGTTAGTGCTCTATATATTAAATGATGTCACTATATTACTCCCCTTTAACTTTCCCTATACTACCTATCTCTCTTTTCTCTTTATCTTATTCATCTTACTCACTCTCTCCACCTATTTAATACTTAACATTAATTAAAAGCTTTTAAAATAAAAATTTAATACTTAAATTAATTAAAAGCTTTTTAAAAACAAATTTAATATCATTAATGTAACTATTTTTTATTTTCATTTTTATTGACTTTTGTATTTTTTATTAACAAAATAAGAAATGAAACTTACAGGGATTTGATTGTTAAGGAAAAGGGTTTGGCAACTATTGATTAAAAACATTTAAGTTTCTTATGCATGACCCATATATCCACCAGCCGCATCTAGATGTTAATGTTGTTCATCTTAACAACCACAAGAGGAGATATTAGTAATCCTATAAAAGATGCCAGGAACTTTCCAGCAATAGCTTTGATAACAAAGGTTTTGTACTTCCAAGGAAGGGAAACATATATTGAAAATCAATTTATCTATAATACATAATCCTAAGTTTGAAGGGAATGTATGCTAAAGCTGCAAGAATATTGCAAACAAATAGCAACAGTAACAACAATCTGCCAAATTTGATCCAGCATTTTTGGCATGGACTTCATTGGAATTTTTTGCTTCCACAAAAGGGAAAGAAAACAGTCAACATAACACTGTCCAAGCTGAACAAGATAAAAGGCCAGAGATGTAGACTTACAGTCATGCTCATTTACAGAAACTTGTTTGTCTTATACATGGGATCCTTGCAGGAAAAAAAAAGTGAAATACTTCCAAATTAAGAGAAATTTTTGCAATCCAGCAAAAGGGTAACAAAATCATTCCTATCATATGAGCCAAACATCAATTGCATGTTTATTGGCCCATCTACTCTTTTTCTGTGATTGAATTGGTGTTCTCAATGCCTAAGGTTCAATTGCTATCCCACACTTATTAGAATACCCAGAGACCAAGCTCTGCCGGGGAGAATGTTTCCAGCAGGGTGGGCAACACCATTAATCAAAGGTGAGGCCTAAAAACCCAGAAGGGGTTCTCAATAATACTTTGATTTCTCACACGTTATCTAACAGCGCACCTAAAGCCAACTTCAAACTAAATATTTCTTATTAAGAACGTAAACGGTGTTCTTATCTTAAATGTTACTTTAAGCTACAAATAATCATTAACAAAGATCTAATGCCATTTTTCTAGGATTATGCAATAACCATCGATTCAGAACTTCACATGGATTCCTCCTTTAGCTAAAACAGCCGAATTTGATATTTCATCTCAATTTCAAACTGTGCTTATACGACCCCCTCCTTTTTTTTAATTAACAATTATCTTTCTAGTTTAATATAAAAATAAACTTATATAGGGGTAATTTGCTGGGCTTGATCATGTCTCCTCTTGAATGCAGGGATATGAATTTGTGGCCTACTAAACCTACTGGTTTCAGGTAATCCAGAATGAAGGACAGTTGGACCTTTTTTCTTTAGATAAATGGTGATGTAACCTGAGTAATGTTTGTAAGAAAACACAGATTTATCCCGTGTAAATATAAACAATTCTCATCGACTCTGAAAATTGGTCTTATGGGTGGAAGCATATCAGAGTTAGTGCACTGGATCTGATCATAATTCTGCAGTTAAGCACAATTAAACCGGAGTAGTAGTGCAATTGGGCCAGAGTAGTATCGGGCTGACTGATTTTCTGGAAAGTCCTAGTGTTGCACTGTACTTCTGGATTCAGCTGGGTAGAATATATTTGCATCCTTTTTCATATCACACTCTATGATCCTATCAGATTAGAAAACTAATGTAAATAAATTCTATGCAGTTAAATCAAGAAACACAATGCAATAATCATTATGAACTGTAGAAATCTAACCTCTCAAAGAAGTCCCAGTGTTTTAAAATTGTAAAACCGTTCTTGTCAACTGTCACAAATATTGTCATTTTTTAGTATAGATGGTGAAATTCATTGTAATGAACCCATATAACTCTCATTAGTGCTATGTGCACCTTTTTGGGTCTCTGGTTTCTTTGTTTAGCCTGCAACAAACTATATGTGTTGGATATCTTGATAGATAATATTGTTTTAGAGACAGTCATAATAATGGTTTTGCCTGAACCAGATGAAGTGATGGGTTTTAGCATTGGACAATCCAGGCTTAGAATGATAAAGATTGATATTTTAGATTTTATATGCAATTGCAAGATATCTTTGAGCATATAATCAATGATAAATAATGTGGGATGCTGATATTTAACCCAAAATATTATGGGATTTCCAGGGAAAATGTTGATGCATACAACATTGAAATTAAAAGACTTACTGGGCAAGTATTGGCTTTGATTGCTGAGACATTGCAGTTACAACCTAACTTTTTGAGAAGAAACTTGGCAATGCATACAAAAAAATGAGGATGAATTACTATACTCCCTGCCTTAGACCAGATCTCGTTCTAGGACTGAGTGCAAATGCAGACATGGTGGCCCTGACACTACTACTGCAGAATGATGAAGTGCCAGGATTGCAGATCCACAAGGATGACCAATGGAAAACTGTGCAACCAATTCCTTATACCCTGGTTGTTAATATTGGAAACATAATAGAAGTAATCTTCTTTTCTTTATCAAAGATTTGTAATAGGCTACCTAGTTTTACAAGATCTCTGCATATATTACTCATCCTTGTTTGTGCACAAAGAGTCAATTTTCCTGCTCTTAAAGTTGTATCAAAGAATAAGAGCTCCAAACTGGGCACCCAAATTATATGTCTATATATAATAGAATGTTGTTAAAATGATGTATAGATGGAGTCAAGACAATGCATAGTAAATCCTTCACTCTAAATGTAGGCGGAGAAATTTATTTTCAACATGCCCTGGAATATAGATTTATCTATTGATTGGCCTGCATCGAATCCATTGTCATTAATCTGTGTGAATAGGCTTGTATAATATATATATATATATATATATATATATATATATATATATAAAGTAAGCACAGGAAGAACATGTACGCTTCTGAAAGCCCCTTCAGTAGGGAACATTATCAGAAATAATATAAATACCACGGACCATCTTCCCTTGGCTACATTTCTAGCTAGAAGAGGTGCCTCCTTCATATCCATATATCCACAGGAGGAAAGGTGCTTTAGTACCTTCTTTTCTACCTCCCTCCATTCTCTATTTATAAAATGCATTCCATTGACCAGACATGATCTCAAGGATTTGGGCCACTAAGCTAGGCATACAGTAATTATGACCGTGCAAATGCAATAAAGACATGCCCAACAATACCCTTAACAACCGAGATTGTTGTGAACATCAAAGACTTGGGAGATTTTTACTTTTGCAATGGAAACTCAGACCAAAATACTGCCAGCATATGGCCTAGAAAATTCCAGATGGTGATGAGAGAAATAAAAGTGTTGATACTTACTGAGTGTAACCCAGAGCTTTGCCCGCCACAATCATAATCATCAAAACCCTGCCAGGGGCAGGGCCATGTATATAAAGCTATAGAAGCGATTCAACTCCTTATCTGCAATAACTTTAGTGGGTTTCACTATTAACATGACAGACAGGGATATAACAGCTGGCAGGATACCCAGCAACAGAATTACCGCTGCTTTGTCCCTCCCATAAATTGCGTGGTATATTTAAGTGAAGATGGCTCCACTCAGCCCCACAAACCCTTTTAGGATTCCCAGCACAATTCCTCTGCTATGAGGGAGATTCTTGACACAGGTAAGCAGAGCCACTGTGTTGGCAAAAGCCAGAGAATCAGTTCCCATGTAGATGTATACAAACATCTACCATGTTTTAGGCCTGGGAAACCTTTGGGTCACAGACAACTAGATCATCACATAGCCAGTGATGTTCATAATTGCTCCTATCCCCAAAACTACCAATGATAGATTGACCTCATTGAGCAGACCAGACACAATTCTAACATTCCCTCCCAGATTTTTAAAGAACCTCAATGTGATCAGAGTTTCCTGATCATGGCTCAGAACTATTTTTATTGCTTCTGAATATATAACAAATATGTAAGCCCCTCCTACAAGGGCCATGATCAGAAAATAAATAAATTGAACAAGGCATTTTCCCTTGTCTACGTTTATGGCCAGAAAAGACGCCTCCTCCATATCCATAATGCCCATAGGAGAGGAGGTGTTAAACTACCTTGTTCTGTCCCTCGCCCTCTTTTCTATATGACTTTCAACTGTAAATGCTTCCAGCGGCCTTGGGAGATAAATTTTTGTTTATATGGATTCAGACCAATGCTAAGAGCCACTAAGAAGAGCCGCATGCCCTACATGCACGACGCCACACAAATCCTCCCATAAATGACACGCCTGCTGCCCTGCAAAGCCCCACGCTGACTACCGGAATTGCCTGCAACTGAATTTTCCGGCACCGCTCCCGTTTTCCAGCGTAAGCCTGCCGGATTGTCTGATAATGCCGACGGCATCTCCCCAGGAATAAGCCTATCGGCTTAATAAAGATTAAGCAGAACATTGAAACTTCAAAAGAAAGACTTGACTTTAAATTTGCCCGTTCGCAACTGTAACGCGTAAAAGAAAGCGCGTGGAATTTAATGGGCAATAGCGATGTTGAGGGCGGTAAGAAACTACGGCAAGTCGTAAATTTGTTTTACCGACTTGAGTAGAGTCAAATTAGCGTATTGACTCCTCTACTTTTGCCGTGTCTTTCTCTCGGCTTTCCCGCACCTCCTCTGTATGCTACTTAGCTGCCGTTCCCCTGGCCCTCGTAACTCATCTACGATATGTGGAAATGGAAATGGAAATGGAAGGCCTACCACCTAATGTTCTCCATTCTCCAAGTTCCAGCATTCTCGTATTCGCAGTAATTGTATTGTGCTTTGCTTCTTCATCACGAGCTTGTCTAGAACCCTTCCAATGTGCGAACTCACTGGTCGCATATCCTTTCCGAACGAAGGACAGAGGCTGCGGGGACCCTGCTCTTGAGCTTCGTTGTGATGATGATGCACCTATACCTCTCCTTAATATTCGTGGGTACGATTACTACATAATGGAATTCCAACTCTCCGAGGACGGGCATCCCAGCCGTCACATGACAATAATTGAAAAGAATGTGTGGGAAGGTAAATGCAACCCACGGGCCAGCAACCATACATGGGAATCCTGGTCTGGCGATCAATTTCACATTGAAAATCACAATAAGAATTTGACTATATGGGAGCAGTGCAGTGAAAAGGCTTTTCTTTCTCCTTTATTATGCAACGATAGTTGGCATTACAGTATGGATGGTCTCCAGTCCAATTTGAGTAGCCTTTGCAAGTCAGGAGTTACACTCCTGGTTGAAAGCGTAATTGCACAAGATCGAATTCCAGGGTTCCGAATATAATGGAGTCTAAGCGAGAATCGCCGGGAGTGCAATTCAAGCGGCGGAATTTGTATCAATGCCAACAGTTCAACGCCGTTTCAATGCGACTGCGAAGGCAGATTGTATCCAGAGAAATGCCCCGCTGGTAAGAACACAAACTCGATTTTTTTTCTCTAGTCGAATTGGAAACATTTAATGATTTGTAAGACGAATGAGCTGAGGAGTTAGGAATCTATATCAGAAATTTAAATAGTGCTTTAGGAATTTATTGTTTTGTAAATGTTACTCACAAGACTTGTGTATGTGGTGTTGCAGGCAAGTCGCAAACCAAGCATATTATTCTAGGTGAGCATCCTTTTAGCATCTTTCAAATTTTGAGTTCAATAGGTTCAAATTTTTCTTCCAACTTCAAATTTAGTTGGTTTTTTTTTAAGTCATTTATACCTTTCTTTTTATTCTCCATCTTGATGCACTTACTTTCTTTTATGTTTATAATTGAAATAATTAAAATAAAAAATTTAGATCATTTATTCCCTTCCTTGATCTAATGAAGTCTAGCTCTTATTTTATTTTACCACTTTGTCTTTGTAATGGTCTAATATTTGAAGTTGGAATTCAATGATAATAATAGATGTTTGAATCTTCTCAGTATTAGGATCCACATTTAGTTGTTTCCTAGCATGCTCAAGCTTCCCTTTAGAATTTTTTCTATACATTTTCATCTTCAAGCCATTTTATAACCAAATGCTTAAATAGAATTTATACTCTTCTTTTTGTTCCCCATCTTGGTGCACTTACCTTCTTTTATGTGAAATAATTAAAATAAAAATTTAGATCATTTATTCCCTTCCTTGATCTAATGAAGTCTAGCTCTTATTTTATTTTACCACTTTGTCTTTGTAATGGTCTAATATTTGAAGTTGGAATTCAATGACAATAATAGATGTTTGAATCTTCTCAGTATTAGGATCCACATCTAGCTGTTTCCTAGCATGCTCAAGCTTCCCTTAAGGATTTTTTCTATACATTTTCATCTTCAAACCATTCTATAACCAAATGCTTAAATAGAATTTATGTATTTACTAATAGCAAGACACCACCACTCAATTGAAGAAACCCCTCGTTGAGTTTAGTAATAGAGATCAAAATTTCTATTAAAGTAGCTACGCATGTTCAGATTTTTTCGAATGGGAAGCATTTTGTTTATAGAATTGATAAATGGTTGATTTTGAGAAAAAGAGATGGCACAAATTAGGAAACAATCTTATGGGATAGCTAGCACATATGAACTTGGTGGATAAGAGTTTTGTTGAAGATTATGAAAAACATAAAATTTGTCCAATCTACTCATTGTCCTGTCATTTTCAACTTCGAAATAGAACTAGGTAAACCAATCATCAAAATGACTAGAAAATTGGTTATGAATGAGATTATCCACTCTAACTAAATTGCAACGTTAAACCCATCTTTCAAATTCTTAATTGCTAAGTTTGAAATAGATGTACCAACTTCAGTTTTCACGAATTTCCACCATGTTGAAATGCCCTTCCAATGACTAATCAACATCAGGGAGATTGATGTAGGAGCATCTTGCTTGCCAGTGCTAGAATGGGAGCATCAAAATAGGATAGGGCATCCATGTGACAAGGAAGTTAGATTTTGAACGTTAATGCTTATAGTGGAAAATGGAAGGCCTGCCTCTTCATCTATGTTGCTCTCAGTAATACCCGCCTACCCACTGTATACACCCTGCGCTTCCTCTTTTTTGTCTTCAAAATATCCATTTCTTGCCTGCCTTCTTCATCTCAAGCTTGCCAAGCACCCTTCGAATGTGGGAGTCGAATCTTCGGATATCCCTTCGGAGCAAAGAACAGAGGCTGCGGTGACCCTGCTCTTCAGCTTGACTGTGATAAACAAAGTGAATATGGGTCTAATTAATATTAGTGGCTATCAATACTACATACTGAATATGTCAGACAACCAGTATGATCCGGGCAAGAGGCGTGAGGATCACACCATAACAATAATTGACAAGAATCAGTGGATCTAAATTATCCAGGGTTCCGAATAAGTTGGAAGCCCACCAAAGACTGCGAGCGTTACCTGTCTCTTGAGGGGTTTTGCCCATATAAAAACAATTCAATGCAAATTTATTGCGATTACACTGAAAGCTCCAATCCAGACTGTCACTCTGGTAAGAGCGCTAACTGGATGCTTTTTTCTAATCAATCTTACAAAAATTTAATGCACTATCAGACGGCGTATGCATTCGATTGTAAACAATTAATCATTGATCTTTATGGAATCACGCGTTGCGGACAATTCAACGACTAAACCTGCCAGGTCTCTTATTCTAGGTGAACATCCCTGGGCACAACTTCTTTACCAATTTGGAAATATATCGATTGAGGCTTTATGAGATAATGTATGCATTCCGTCGGGAATAGTTATTCATTAAATGGGCGTGGTGAGCAATCCTTAATATTTATTCGATCTCCCTATTTTATTTATATTTGTCTTTCATTGATGTGAATAGAAGTCTTTTAACTAGAGCTAATTTTTCAGGTGTGGCCATTGGAACCGCTGCATTGTTACTGATGGGAACATTACTTCTCTTCCTTAATCGTAAGAGGCGTTTACCCACTTCCTCTGAGATCCCCGATCTTTCAAACGTAGAGAAATTCCTGCAAGATTATGTTCATCAAATGCCATGTAGATATTCATACTCTCACCTAATGAAGATCACCAATAAGTTTGCTCATAGAGTGGGAGAAGGAGGTTTTGGTGTGGTATATAAAGGAAAGCTACCAACTGTCGATCTGGTGGCCGTCAAAATGCTTGATCAGTCAAGACGATATGAGAATCAATTCATGAATGAAGTAGCAACCCTCGGAAGGATCCATCATGTTCATTTGGTTGCCTCATGGGATATTGCTTCGAAGAACACAGAAACGCATTGGTGTATGAGTACATGGCCAATGGATCTCTAGACAATTTTATATTTGCAGGGAGAGAGAAAGAACAAATCCTAAGTTGGGCACAGCTGTATTCAATTGCTTTGGGTGCAGCTAGTGGAATAGCCTATTTACACCAAGATTGTGACAACCGTATCATTCATTTTGACATAAAACCCCACAATATATTACTGGATGAAGAGTTCACACCAAAGGTAGCTGATTTTGGTCTGGCTAAACTGTGTGGGAAGAAAGAGGATCATTTATCAATGACAGCCGCAAGAGGAACGCCAGGATATGCTGCTCCAGAGGTGTGGAATAGAAATCTGGGTCCTGTAATGGACAAGTCAGATGTTTACAGTTTTGGAATGGTGTTGTTGGAGATAGTTGGAGGAAGAAAAAGTATTGATGTGCAGGTAAGCCGCTCTAGTCAATTGTATTTTCCAGAGTGGGCATTCAAGCTGATGGAGAATGGGCAGTTGGAGAGGGGGTTGAGAGGAATTGGTAAAGCAGAAATAGAATGTGAAGAGATGGAGAAAGCAATAAGACTGGCCAAAGTGGGACTGTGGTGCATTCAGTACAACTCCAGAGATCGGCCGAGCATGAGCAGAGTGGTTCAAATGTTGGAAGGAAATGGTGATGATGTCAGCAATCCTCCCCTGCCTTTCAATTCGTCAATTAGGGCTCCACCTTCAATGCATTTAACTGAAGAGTCTTCTCTGTAAGCAGGGGAATCTCATTCAGACCTATCATTCTGTTCCTTGTCATAATCTCAAGGAGATGGGACAAAAGAGGGAAATCACACAGATCGAAAGTGTTACTTAATTCCGACTTCATTAGCTGACTAAAATTTAATGAATACAGTTATATAAGGACTTTAAAGTTAGCCCTTTATTTATTTATTTTATCCGGCCTATCGTATTTACACATCTATAGAAGTGTGAGTTGGACTAGTGCAATTCGACTAGTTGTGTGAGTTATTCGAGATTAGTGTAATCAAATTTATTAATTTTGTTAATAAATAATATTTTTATAGAAAATAAAGGTAGAATTGGATATTTTTTAATTTGTTTTATTAGAGAAATGGTTAATTTCAAATTTTATAGGATTTTACAATTCTCATGTTTTACTTATTTTTTATTTTTTAGAGGGGAATATATGAGAGCTTAAGTTTTGGATAATTGGCTTTTATTGGTGAGTTATTGAATTTTGGTTCACAATTGTTTTACAAATTTAATTTACTACGTAGACTTTTGACCATTTTCATTTCTTTGAGACACAAGTTTTCTCAAGTCCATATTCTACATCAAAACAATATCACTTACATGTTGTTGTTCTCTTCCTAACCATTTTTGTCATCAAGGATGCCAATGTGTCACACTATTATTCACAAACAAGACTGAGCACACTTATGTCCCTTAAATTCAAATCCACAATCCTACTAGTCATTTGGTTTCCCACAAACAATAATTAACCTCTAACACACTCAAAAGGGATCAAGATGTACTTATAAAAAGGGGATTAGCTAATAAGGATAGGATTCAAGCTCTTAAATTTATTCCAATGCCCACATGGTAGAAATTGGTTTTTAGAAGGGTGTGTAAAAATCACTTTTTCAAAATGTTTGTTTCATGAACATACCATACATTTGTACAACCATCATATTTTTTCCTAAATAAAAAGGTTTTTTTAAATCCTTTTGGGGAAAAATACGTAAGACACTAAATATGGATTAGCATAATTTTTTTATTTTCATTAAATATTTTTTTATTAATGTTTTATTGACCCTAAAGTTTATTTCAGAAACTTTTTGTGTACGACCACCATAAATTGACCAAAACTTATCATTTTTTATTTTTTTGTATCTTCAAGAGAATAGTGTGAAGATTGATATTATATAATTTTTTTTTGTAAAAAATATAAAAATAAAAGATTTATTAAAAATTTGGACAAGCTCGCTATTTGAAGTTAATGTGCCAGTTTGATTAATAAATAATACATACATAGTAAAATTAATCAAGTTTTCAAAAAAATACATTTTTGAATTCTAAATAGTAAGAAGTCTAATGGGTTTTTGTTTCGTCAAACAATTTGATCAAGAATGCCTTCAAAAAATTATGGCAAAGCATAATTATGGATTCCAATGCCTTAGCCAATAATTTGCAGATCCAAGGCATATGCTTGGTCCTACCAAGGCATACGCTTGGTCCCACCAAGCTTGTCCTAACCAAAAACCCAATACAAAGGGCGAGTGGTGAATTCAACTTTTAAATAACATGTACATGTTAAAAAATGTGTACCCATTACATAAATATAATAAGTTTATTTGTAAAAATGAGTTTATAGGCATAAATCTAAAAAATTCAATACTTTTACCCATTTTAAAATGCGTATGCAATTTTTGAATTTTTAGATCATGTACCTGAACCTAAAATATGTACACATTTTTTTCAAAATGGGTACATATTTTTAATAAGATTTCCAAGGTCAGAAAAACTTCCCCCAAATTGGGACCCAACTTCTTGCACGTACTTAACTTATTTCTACTACCAGTATGGTTGTTATTGTGAATGGTTCTCCTTTTCACTTCATTAAGGTTTCAAGGGGGCTGAGACAAGGTGACCTCATTTTATATATTCTCTTCACAATCATGGTAGAAAGTCTAGGCAGATTTATATGTAAGATAATTTTGGAAGGGAATTATCTTCACATTATATTGTTAGCACAAAATAAAAGAAATATGTGATGTAGATCAATCTTGTTTTGAATCATTATGTAAGAACATGAAGCAATTATTGAACGTAAAAGTAATTCTAAAAAATCTTAAAGAATCAATATAAATCTTGACAAAATTCATTTCAAATGTGGAACCTTTTACATATGCCAAAGAAAGTTACATGAAATGTATAATGAATCTCCTAAATTATAGCTCAAAATGAATAAATTGGAAAGTCACAATTTCAAAAAAAGCAAAGCAATAGTATTATATCCATTTCTTGACAATTTGCCATCTAAGAGACTTTAAGTTATCAACATATTGATAGAAATATCATAACATCTTTTCATTAACAATACAATACATGGTAATGCAATCTAGTTATAAGACTAAAAAAGAGGAGTTTATGTAAGCTATTATTCAATTTGATAATGTTTTATTATTCAATTGTATGAAATTATTTTAACAAAAATATTTTGATTAAGAATTAAAAAATCAAAGGAAAAGAATTTTCGATTATAACTATGAATCAACAAGATCATAGGGGAGAACACCATCTCTTACATAAAAACTTAGTAATAACATTCTAATAGACAAGAACCACAATACAAAAAAATAATCATAATATTATGCTATTATTGATTATATCATTAAAATTTAAATTATTTTTAAAAATAATATTTTAAAAAGTTAAAAAAGAATTATAATTGTATAATGAAATTATTAATTTAATATATACTCATAATCTTTATGAATTCTAACTAACATTAAATTAGCTAAATTAAATCATATTTTCATAGTTGTAAACATTTTAAAAGAAATAGAATTTAGATCTTTGTACTGGTATATAAATTTCTATTAATTCAAACTTTTAGACATTCATATTTAACCAAAAAAACAAATAAAATAGCTTTGAATTTGACTACGAAATTTTTGAAAAGTAGACAATCATATAACCAGAAAAACAAATAAAATAACTTTAAATTTGATTGCAAATAGATTTCTAAGAATTTTTTTGAAAATCAACCACTCTGAATTTGAATAAAATAAATCTCTATTAATTCAAACCTTTGTATAGAAGTTATTTCCAATTTGAATAAAATAAATTTGTAGTAATTACAATCTTTGTATACGAGTTACTTGAATTTTGAATAAAATAAATCTCAATTAATTCAGAGTTATGCATAGAAGTTACTTCGAAGGTCACAATGAATTTAGATCTTTCCAAAGACAGACAAAGGGAGAGTGGAATTTAAGTAAGTCGTAAGAAAGAAACAACCAGTCACTGATAATTTGAGTATGACTAGGTATCTATGAAAAAATAAAAGAAACAACTAGTCTCTGAGAATTTGAGTATGAATAGGTCTCTATGAAAAAATAAAAGAAACAACCAGTCTCTGAGAATTTGAGTATGAATAGGTCTCTATGAAAAAATAAGTCAAATTGAAGTATTTCGCCAAATTGACTATGGTTCTCCTAACTCGTGAGCTTTCTTTCGGGCTTCTCCCACCGTCTCTCTACTAATTCATGTTAGCCTCTCTATTTCATCTCTACGACTTGTCTGTGTTGTAAACCAGAATTACATGAATTTAAGTCTATGGGGGGAGTGCGGAGAAGAGATCAGAGATTACCTGAGCACTGAAGCATACGCTTTAGCATGTAATAAGAGTTGGTACTATTCTTCCATTTCAGGCTCGAGTTTGGGCACGTATTGTAAGTCCTTATTACAGCTACCCATTACAAAATCCGAGAGAAGTAATCCACGGCTGGATCGAGTAATACAGAAAGGGCTCACAATAACGTGGAACTTCAGCGAAGGTACTATCATCGAATGTTCTTCAAGTAAGTAGTTAAGAGTACTAAAAGACTCAATTAGCTTAAATTAATAAGATTTCCGCAATCCATACATGAATAATGAATGTTTAAGTGTACTAAAAAAACCCAATTCTAATGTGAAAAACAGCTTAACGCCAAGCACGCCGATTTGTAATTATACCTGAACCTCTTCTTCTCGAAATCATAGCCGAACCCTTCTCTTTAGAATTCTTTAAAATCCCACCCGCACATCCCTGAATGCTTCTCTCCTCTCTCACACAGTCAGAAGCTTGGGAGCCATGAAATGCCACACTCCGCAACCGCACACTATTCCTCTGATACCCTAAAAACTTCGCATTCATATTCTTATTACAAGATTCAAAAAAAGGGTGGCTGAGTGCTTCTTTTACAGTGGGTCTTCTTTTGGGATCCCACGAGCACAAACGTTTAACAAGATCAATCACATCATCACTCGCAGTCGGCATAACTCTACGCACATTGTTCGTACAATTCCCCCCATCACACTCTTTTGGAAACTCGTAGCCCAAGGACTCTGCTAGTTTCATTCCCTCAGGCCATGTATTCTCATTGGGGCATCCTATCACGGAACAGATATTATAAATCTGATTTCTCCACTCACTTCTACACCCGAAAATGGGTTCAAGACCATAAAGCTGAGCAATTATGACTCCAAACGACCACATATCAACTGCGAAATCATAGGAGTTTGATTTGAGTAGCAGTTCAGGCGCTTTATAAGCTATGGTTGCAACATTTGGATTCAAGGGCTCTTTCTTTTCCATCTTCTCCTTCAAGTTAATAGCAAACCCAAAATCTGAGATTTTGATGTTGTTTCCCTTGAGCAAGAGATTTTCAGGCTTTAGGTCACGGTGACAATACCCTAATCCATGTATGTATTCCAGGGCTTTCAAAATCTTGAAACACAGCCTCTGAACTGTTCTACTCAAGGAGGGTTCTTTCCTTTTCTTAATGATCCTCCATAGATCACAGTCCATGTATTCTAGTACTATATGGAGGTGCCCTCCTTCCTCGTAGGTGTCCTTCAGTGAGACAATATTGGGGTGTCGAAGTGTACGTAAAGACTTCTCTTCCTCCTTGAACATGGATTCATAAAACCTGTCGTTCTTTTTCTTGTGCAGTCTTTTGATCGCCACCACTTCCTCAGTCCATTTGTTAATGGCCTTCCAAACAGTGCCATAACCACCCTCTCCCAACTTCTCGATTAGTCTGTATTTCCCCATCGTTTTGGTTGCTTTGGGTGGCAAGCCAAGCTGTAAATTATAACTTGTGGGATTCGACTAGGAGTTGCATCCTTAGTCGCAAAGGTTGCAACTCTTTTTTTTAACGCATTAGTATAAATTAGTTAACATTTTTCTATTCTTGAAATAACAAATAGTTCATTGGATGAACTAGAATTAGAAGTACTAGGGTATTCAGGTTTGAACTACTCTTTAAGAATTATTTTAAGCTTTGGACTTTTTATAATATGCTAGAATAAAATATCGTGAACTTCAAATTAAATTCATAATAAATCAATTTGGTTTATTTAGTATTTAAATATCTAGGTACAATTATATAAACATAATAATTAATTTAATAATAAGTAATTTTTTTATTCTTTTTTTAACAATTTGAAAAATATAATGAATCAATAAAATTTGTTTTAGTATGTAAATATGTGTTTTTTTATTAAAAGTAGATTTTTGACAAGATACAAACTTTGTTACAAAGAAAATAACAATGTTATCTAAAATTAAATTGGAAAAAGGAATGGAAACTATATTAAGCTTTATATCTTTTTTCTTCCTTTGAAAATTTGTCCAATCAAAACTATCATCCAAACTCAAACAATAATTACAATTATAAATATATGTTATAACTTGAAATAATAATAATTAAATTTTAATATTTATAGTTCTTTAAATTAATATAGAAATTATATACCAAGTATAATTATATTTATACATGATATTTTTAATTTTTTATAATAATTGATATTGTTTATTATTATTGAATAAGTACAACTATATAGTAGTTATATTAGAGGTCTAATTATACATTTTAGTGTGGATGGTTTGAAAGGATATAAAGTATTGGTAATGTAAACAAGAAAAGTTATGGTAAATACATATTTCAATTATTTTTCTATGAACTCTAATGAGCCTAATTAATGACTCAATTTTGTCTATGTCTTTTATGTTTTTTAACCAATTTTGTCAAGGGTTTAGACACTATTAGAAGGATGAAAGACCTTGTTTATAATGTTTCTATGTTGACTTTTTGTCGTCTTCCTAAACTAGTTAAAGTGGCTATGAACTTATCTTATACTTCCTTTTTGGGTTAAATGATGAAAATGATATGTGACCTTTGCTATGTGAACTATTCATATTAATGTTGCATGTAGTTAGATAAATGGTTATTCTAATACGAAATGGATATGTTTTGTTTTGTACACACTAATGTCATAATGTGGGAGTAAATAGCAGCACTCAAAAGCCTTGCAATAAAGAAGTTCATAATGGCTAACCAATTGGAGCTAATGTTCCTCAAGATGAACTTTGAAGGAGTCACCAACCGACTACTTACAGCTCATAAAGTGCAATAATGAGACTTTAATGTCCATGCTTGAAGTAGAGTAGATCTAGGGGATCAATTATGCCAGATTTCCTCTGTAGTAGAAATAGTTTTATTATTTCTTATTCAAATTATAACTCCCTTCCCTTTTCTCATATTGTAATAAATTGTGTCATCCTATTGTTTTGGGAGTGTACCTATTGTTAGTTAAGATTAGCTAGGAGTCTCCTTCCTATAAATAAAGTTTAGATACCTCTTCTCGAGAGGTTAGAAATTTTGATATTGTAATCTCAATCTTTAGTCTTTCAACAACAATTTTCAGCTCTATTAGTATGTAACAACATTTTGGACCAATAAGATGATATTCTAGTTTGTAGAATTTAGTTGAGTTTTGGGAAGACTCACTAATGGGGCCCACTTAGTGAGAAATATGGTCTTTGTGTTTAGTAGCTACTTTTCATGCAATAGTTAGTTATTGTCTTAATAGTTAACTATTCCTATAGCCATTGGAAATTCCTTCATGTGACTGTTCGTGTAGCCAAAGCAGATAGAGTAGCTTCATGTTTATTTGTACTAGATTATGTTGTTGTTGTTTGTTTAAGTTTAGTTTAGATGATATCCTATGTTAAGCATTTAAGTTATTTCATTTTCATGCACTTTATTTCCAGCATCATTTCCTTTTAATTCTTAGATAGTATGGCTACTTGATTGGATTCCCAGTGCATATACTTTGCTGACCCATTTCAAGTATATGTTCCTTGGATTAATAGAAAATGAGCCTTCATAGTGAAAAGATAACTACTCCGCATGGATATCCAATTCCTAAGTTATGGTTGTGTCCTAGTTATCAACACCATTAGAGGAGACCGATATTTTTGGTGTCGTTGTCGAGGATGGTGTCAAACTAGGGAGTCTTTTGCAGTCATCTTTAGTAAAGTTCCTTATTTTTAGTAGTGTAAAATTTTTATTTAAGTTTAGCCTTCATTATGATAGAGTAATGACCCTTTGTTGTTACTGAGTTAACACCACATACATAGAGGTAGGATAAAGGATTCTCTAGGAACATTTATTCCTAATAACCCTTATCTTGACAACCTACTAGAAGAGTTTTACAATAAGACAGAAGAAGAAGAGCTAAACCCCTTGTTGATGCATTTGCCAATTTAGATAGTTCAACTTCCTCAGAAGAATCATTATCCCAAGATCTGATTGAGAATCCATACGCCCTAGTAGTCCATCAAGTGAGAATGGTTGCTACAAATGGACCTAACCACCTAACTTTTCCATTTCCTTTTATTGACCAAAATGAAGTTGGAAACCTCAAGAAAATCCTTGCTTCAATATTTCTTAAGCTCTATGGCCTAGTAACAAAGGACCCAGATATTTTTATGTTTATATTTGATATCCTCTATAGAAGTCGTGACTATGTACTATTGATGCTCACTACCTTAAATTGTTCCCTATCACCTTGAAGGAATCTATACAATAAGATGGTTCATGAGCTTAGGATAAAATGTTATAGATACTTAGGATGAAATGAAGAGAAAGTTTCTTGAGAAGTACAAGGAATAGTATAGAGGTGGTGGTTTAAGAGGGAATAACATCTTTAGGATGCAGTAGAAGGAAGATGAGAGTTTGGAAGACTATATTTCAAAGTTTTTATTTAGCCTATAGAAATCCCCACATCATGCACTTAATAAAGAGTCTCAAAAAAAAAATTCCTTAGAGTCTAATCAATGAGAGTTGTAAATAGGCATTGGACTTGATGGGAGGAGGAGATCTCACTTAAGTTCCTTATGAAGATATCATAAATATATTCCAAAATTATTTTACAGCAGCTGTTAAGAAAGGAAGAGGATACCAATCTAGTATAGGCAAATCCTTCAAAAATAGAGTCTTAAGGATGCAAATTACTCATTTATTGTCAAACTTCAAGAAAGATGTCATCAACAATATGGATTATTAGTTGGACATCTTTCAAGCCAAGAAGAAGCATGAGGAGGAAGAGGCCATGTTGGCAGAATATTATCCTCATTGTAGACAAAAGAAGAAGGATTGCAGATGCAAAATGGTGACCAACATTGATATCAAGAAAATTCCAATTAAGTTCAAGCCAATTGAAGGAAATGATGAAAAAAAAAATTCATTGCAAAAAGAAGGTCATGGACTCCAAGAAAAGGTATGTCACTAGACCCATTATCTTTTACTAGAGTCCTTATTCAAATTATTATGCTCCTAATAGTCAATGGAGCCTTCTTACCCAAAAATTTATGAAATTATCCTTCACCGCCTTAGAATAACCCTCAAAATAATTGTACCAATTACCAAAACCCTCCATCTTAGTGGAAACAACCTCAAGGGAACTGGCAGCAAATATCCCAATGGAGAGGAGGACAGTAATGGCCAAACCAAACCAAACCAATGGTTATCTATAGCCACCTCCATAGCCTCAACAATAAGCCATAATTCATCCTCCTAACCAAAATTCTAGCACACCTAGACATACATGATTGTGAACACAACTTGTCCCTAATCATAACAACAAGATACAGTAGAAACCTATTTATTTAGTTGGCCAAAACTAATACCCTACATGTGCTTTGAGAATAACTAATATACATCTCAGATCAGGTACAACTTTTTCAAGACCCTCTCCCCTAGTCATAACTGAATTACCTATAGAAGAAGTAGAGCAAGAGAGCATGCCTAGCCCACCTGAATAACCATGTTAAACAAAAGAGTCAGAATTGCCCCAAAAATATGATGCAGTGCCTCCATTACCTCAAAGATTAGAGGTAATAGTGGAAAAGCAAAAAGAGGAACTAGAATTTTATCTTATAGACTAGTAGAAGCATATTTGCATTCAAATACCTTTATTCCAAGCTATTAAGTATGGACCCCAATTTATAGTTAAGCTATCAAGAGGCTTGTTTAAAGAAACCTCAAAGGAAGAAAAAGGATCCATAAAAGGGAGGAAAGTGGAGAGTTTGTGTAGATTATAGAGAGATTAATGTTGCAACCAAGAAAGATCACTTTCCACTCCCTTTCATAGACCAAGGGTTGGATACTGTTAGGAATGCAAATAGTTTCCTGGTTTAAATCTTGCTTTTTTGAGTTCTGACTAATTCTTGTTCATATGAAGCCCTTGGTTTTATTTTCTCCAAGCCCTAAGTGTTCGTCTTGTTTTAAAACTTAAGTATCCCTTGGATTTAATATTTCTTTATTACTTTTTGGGAGTCACTTAAGTCATTTTTAAAACATGTGTCTTATGTTGTTGATGAAAGGGGCCAAATCCTTTTAAGTAATGAATCCTAGCAGGACCTATGAATTATTTTTCCTAAGTCTAAAGTCTTCGTGATATTTTATAGAAAATTCAAATCTATTTAGATCCAATGGTGGTTGTGATCCCCTTATCAAAAGATGTGCAAAGTTTACCCTTCAAGGCATCGCACTTGAGTGATAAATAGTTGATGGTGGGACCTGGTCGAGACTAAAGAAGAAGATAGATATCGAGAAGATCTGTCTTGATCCAACAGTGGGTGTGATCTCGTGATCAAAAGATGTGCAAAATTTACCCTTCAAGACATCGCACCTGAGTGATACGTAGTTGATGGTGGCACCTAGTTGGGACTAAAGAAGAAGATAGATATCGAGAAGATTTTTCTAGATCCAATGGTGGGTGCGATCCCATGATCAAAAGATGTACAAAATTTACCCTTCAAGGCATCACACTCGAGTGACATGTAGCTAAAGGTGGGACCTGGCCGAGACTGAAGAAGAATATAAAGGGAAGTCATATCAAGCTTGATCAAACGGTGGGCGCAATCTTGTGATTAGGAGTTTCTCACTAATTACTGATCAAGGGATCACGCCTGAGTGACATGTGTCTAGGATGACATCACATAGCACAAGCTGAAAGGTGGTAAAGTATGGAGAGATCAATTTTGATCAGCCGGTAGGTGTAATCGTATGATCAAAACTTGCAATAAAGATATTAATCAAGGGATCGCGCTTGAGTGACGCGTGTCTAATTTGATAAAGTGAAAAAAGGTGGGGCCTGAGCGCCATGTGGAGTTGAGATATTGCTTTTTGATTCGTCAATTTTTCAACCATGAGGAGTGATGTGGAGGTCGTCGATCTTTTGATTTTTTGTGAACCGCACGATGTTCGAAGATGGTTTAGATTGACAGCTCTATTTTGAAGTTCATTTTATGATACAAAATGCTATATTTTTACCCGTTGAAGTTGTAGTTTTGAAATATGATGAAGTAATTGCAGAGCATGTGTCCATGCTATCAAGAATTAATATAGATTTTTGGCATAGTTTATATCATAAAGTGCTCCTTTTGAAATTTCAAAAGCAACGAGACTTTAGAAAGATTTAGCGAAGCCAAAATTCAAAGTGTCTGGTGCATTTTCTAGTGTAAATTAAGTGGGAAAGGAGGTTGAGAAGCTAAGGACAAAATGGGATGTTTTGAACAAATAGGAGGCTAAAATTGTTAGCTTTCCTTGGCCCAATAATGAAGTGTTCAAAGCATGGAAAAGAAGGTACATCTCGGATGTATCAAGTGAACAAGAACACCCCACTACTATTACAATAGGCTATAGGACTTACATACATTCCATTAGAATGCAACCTTGCTCAAAGGATTTATACATATGACTATTAGGTCAACCTTGATTAAAGGATTTGAAACTAATACAATGGTTAAAAAGTAATAGTAGCGTTTGATCTGAAAACATACAACTCACTTTGCAAATATCAAATCCAATTCCATACACATATGTTGGCTTACTGACTGTGATCCATTTCTATCTCCATCACTGATCTACTCGGAAATCCCTTCAAGCAATCACAACTCCTTTCCTTCAGCCTCTTCTGCTTATACAATCAATAAAAACAACTCCATCATCCTCTCTATTCAACCTCACACTTAGGTTTCCTTAATACCTCTTCATTTAGGTCAATCCAACTTTTGTCGCTTAATCTCCTCCGTAGATCTTAGAGTTAGGTCAGATTCATCGAATCCTTCCAACTTTATGTTCTTCATCCATCCTTCTAGAAACATCTAAAATCTCTTTGTGGAATCATAATAAAATGGTTCATAGTGCATTAAATGCTTCCATACAATCAATAAATAAATTCAACATGTTTTACATAATCCAAGAATTCAACAATGTCGGCTAGGAATCTGAATTCTTCCTCAAATGTAAATTACTGATGCTCGATCAATACTGTGTTCAACTCCTTGATCTTCACTGGGTAGCCTATCACCACTAAAATTGTTTCCTTGGCTAATATTGTCTTCCTCAATAATTAATTGATGTTTGATCAACATTGAATTTACTCGGCATATACTGGCTCTGTCAACACTAACATCACTCGGCTTAAACTAGATTTCTTCACTTTTTCTCAGTTAAGCCTACTTGTTTAGCCTTCCTTCTTACTTAGATAAGCAATACATTATCTTATCATTGTGCCACATAATCAAATACTCATTGAAGTATCAAGATAACTCAACCTTTCCTTAGGTGCTATTGTTATTAACATTGCCCTAATCTTTCTCAACAATCAAATAGATATAGTACTTTCTTAGATAGCAACAGTCTTACCTGTTAAGGTTTGACATCAATGACAATACAACAATTGCTTCAATTGCAGTTTCCAACATACAATATCCCTCTTTGGCATTGATGGCAACACCATATGAATAACACATGAATTACCAACCAATCCAAAAACTTATATGTCCATTAGAAATATTTATAATATCCTTAGCTTCATTCTGATTCACAACCAATTAGCCTTTCTTACATGGTCGTCCACACAGTAACATCTACTTGATCTCTACTTGTTCCTTTCCTCTGAATTTCTCCCTCTTTCTTGATCTTCCATGAAATCTCACCATGTGTTTTCATCTTATTCATCTCCCTCTTTGATAATAATGCCAAAGCAGAAACTAAAACATACATCCTTTAGATGCAGATGTCATTTGGTCAGTTCAGTAGCAATATTTCTCCCTCTGTCATCTTTTCTTATGACTGATTATCAGCTTTGTTGTACTTGTCACAACTCTAGGCTGCTCCTAAAGTATGACCTTTCTCTGCATCAATTTGTCAGATACTCTTTGCAACACATTTGATGCAATGCTCCTAGCTTGACTAGGCAGCCTTAGTTAGGGGAAGAACCCCTAATTGTCCTCTCAGATATTCATGAGCTTCTTTAGGTAAAGCTTTAGTGAATATGTCTACTAGTTGTTCTTTTGTATTCACATATTCCATTCTGGCCTCCTTATCCTGTACCAATTCCCTCAAGTAATGATACTTGATGGTGATGTGTTTGGTCTTTATGTGCATCACTGGGTTCTTAGATATGTTGATAGCACTTGTGTTGTCACAGTAAATGACAATTGGTTCATTGATCTCTTCTTTCATTCTTACCAACAATTGCTTTATCCATACCAAGTTTGAACAATTGACTGCTGCAGCCACATACTCAGCTTCAGCTGTAGATTGGGAAATGCAATTTTGTTTCTTTCTTGTCCAGGAAACTAATCTCTATCCAAGAAAGAAAGCTCCACCACTAGTACTCTTTCTGTCATCCACATTTCCTCCCTAATCAGCATCAGTATACACTCTCAATTCAAATCTTTCATGCTTCTTGTAGGACAATCCATAAGCTACAGTCCCTTTCAAATATCTCATTATCCTTTTGACAGCCATCATGTGAGTTTCCTTAGGATTGGCAAAGAATCTTGCCACAATCCCAACTGCTAGAGTAATATCTGGTTGACTGTGAATAGCATACTACAATTTTTCAATCATGGATCTATACAAAGTCTGGTTTACTTCAACAGCATCATCATATTTAGACAATTTTTGTCCAGTAGCCATGGGAGTACTTACTGGCCTTGAATCTTCCATACCAAAGGTTTTCAGTATCTCATGAACATATTTAGACTGCGTGATGAAAATACCTCTCTCCATCTGATATACTTGTAAACCAACAAAGAATTTGATCTCTCCAAACATACTCATTTCAAATTCAGTTTGAATTTCATTTGAAAATTTCTTACACAGGGCATCTTGTCCACCAAATATAATATCATCTACAAAAATCTTAGCCAACAAGATTCCTTTACCTTCTTCATCTTTCATGTATAGATTGTTGGTGTCATTTGTCCTTGAGAATCCAATCTGTATTAAGTAGTTGTGCAACCTCTCATACCATGCTCTGGGGGCTTTCTTTAATCCATACAGTGCCTTATTCAGTTTGAAAACCATGTGTCTCTTGTTTGGATCAACAAATCCTTCAGGTTGTGCAATGTACACTTCTTCTTCTAATATACCATTTAAAAATGCAGACTTGACATCCATTTGGTATACCTTGATATCTTTGTAGGTAGCATATGCAAGTAGAGTTCTTACTCCTTCCAATCTTGCTACGGGGGCAAATGTCTCCGCATAATCCATTCCTTCTTCTTGTGCATAGCCTTTGCATACCAGCCTTGCTTTGTTCCTTGTGATTTGTCCATGTTCATTCAGCTTATTTTTGAACACCCATTTAGTTCTAATGACATTTTTGTTTTCTGGTCTCGACACCAGAGTCCAGGTATCATTCTTCTCTATTTGGTCTATCTCCTCATTCATGGCTAGGATCCAATCTTCATTTTCTAATGCCTCCCTTGTTGTCTTAGGCTCAAATTCACACAGTAAACATGTAGGGTCTCTTAACTTGCTTCTGCTCAGAACTCCAGTTTCTTTGTCTCCAATGATTTGATCGGGCTTGTGATGTCTTCTTACATATTGTGCCAAAACAAGTTTTTCTCTCCTTTCTTCTTGCTCTTTAGGTTCACCAACAAGATTGTCAGATTCGGCTTCTGAATGCTTGGAAACCTCTTCCTAATACTCGGTAGCTTCCTCCTGTCGCTTGACATTATTTCCCTGATGCTCGGCATTGCTTACCCAAGACCCTGCATCATGTGCAAGTTTTTCACTTGCCTCTCCTTCTATATATACAAAATATATGTAATCTTCTAGTTCTCTCTTGCTTTCCTATTCATTTTTCTCTGCATACTCATCAACTTTGACATTTACACTTTCCACAATTTTGTTAGTGTTAGAGTTCAAACACTTGTAAGCTTTGCTTTTTGTGGAATAACCTAGGAATATGCCCTCATCATTTTTAGCATCAAACTTTCCATTCCTATTGTCTTTTAGTATATAACATTTGCTCCCAAAAATTCTAAAGTACTTTGCATTAGGTGCATACCCGTGCCATAACTCATAAGGTGTAATATTTGTACCTTTTTTTATTTGTACTCAGTTAAGGGTATAAACAACTATACTTACAGCTTCTCTCCAGTACTTTTGTGCAACATTCTTTTCGATCATCAATGTCCTTGCACAATCCATGATAGATCTATTCCTTCTCTTTGTTATACCATTTTGTGGAGGTGTTCTAGGTGCAGACATATGTCTCTTGATTCCTCTATCATTGCAAAATAGATTGAACTCATTGGATATGAATTCTCCACCTCGGTCAAATCTCAGACACTTCAGGTTCCTACCTATCTCCTTTTCAACCTTAGCTAAATACCACTTAAAAAATTCAAAAGCATCATATTTTTCTTTTAAGAACATTACAGTCATTATTTTGGTGTAATCATCAACAAATAGAGTAAAATATCTAGCACTGCAATAGCTTGGTACACCCATAGGTCCACAAAGGTTAGTATGAACCAAATTTAAAGCATTCTCAGAAGTAAAAGTCTTGCTCTTGAAACTAGACTTTGTCATATTACCCAACTGACATTGTTTGCACATTACATTCTCAGGTTTCTTTAATCTTGGCAGTCCTCTCACTTTCTTATTTTTACTGATTTCTACCAGATTATCAAAGTTAACATGACATAGCCTCTACCATAACCATATATTATCAAGTTATGCAATCATACATGTCTCTTCAGATAGGTCTAGATAGAACAAATTGCCTCTTTTTTGTTCTCCAGTTCCAATCAATTCACCAGTGGCATCAAATATTTTAGCCTTCCTATGATGAAATTCCACTTGGTAGCCAATGCTATTAAGTTGTGCAACACTTAGCAGATTATAGTTAAGACCTTCAACCCAATAAGCATTTTCACAAGTGATCTTATCAGTCAGCTTAATCAATCCTTTACCCCTAACTGGACATGGTGCATCATTACCAAATTTAACACTTCTACCTTTGTAATGATCTAAGGTATCAAACTTACTTTTGTCACTAGTCATGTGGTGTGAGCAACCACTATCAATAATCCACTTATCATTTTTGTTCACATAAGATACCAGTGTAGTTTTCTCATCCTCATTAGACTCATATTTCATAGCAACATAGACTACTTTAATTTCAAAATCATCACTATCAGTGTCAATTTCTTCTTCAGCAATATCGCAGGATTTCTTACCTTTTCCTTTGTAGTCCTTGTACCTTCAGTAGCCTTTGTCTTCTCTTTTGTCTTTATTCTTGCTATCTCTTTCCTCATCCTTGTCATCCCTATCAGGACATCTTGCAACTATATGACCAACAATATTACATGAGAAACATATGATAGGGAGTTTACCTTTGTACTTTCATTTTCCCCTTTTTAATCTTCTGGTCGTAAGAGCTTCAAGATCCTCTAGTTCTTCATCAGATGTGTCACTTTCACTTTCACTCTCATTGATGAATCTTTCCTTTTCTTTCTTTGACTTACTTAGAACCATTTGTGACTTAAATGCAGATTCAACATTAGCAATAGTGAAGTTATCAAAATTAGAAAGCTCAAAAGCAGTAAGTGTTAGGAATAGTCCCAAGAGATAACTGAGAGGGGGGGGTGAATTAGTTATCTACAAGTTTCAATTCTTTATCCAATTAAGTATACTTAAATATAAAGCATAAAGACAATGAAAGAATACTTAAACACAACACCAATATTTTGGTTACGAGGAAATCCAAATAGGTAAAAATCTCGGTGGGAATTGACACCCGCTAATATTCTATACTAGTGTATTATGATCCTTGTTAGAAGATCCTTAACCTTGTTAGGAGTTGCTTTACAATATATTTAGTATAGTAGACCTGGTCAAGGGTTAGACCCTGTTAGGAGTTTTTTACAATAGTCCCTATTAGGGGAGAGGATGCACTATCTGAGAGCACACTGCTCAAAGGGGTGAAGGCTACAACCTTCTGAATAATAGATACACACTATATCTGAATCTTGGTTAACTATGCTTAGACTTTCTATGTGGATTAGTTCCAATGTATAGCACAAACACTTTACTTGGTCACATAGACCTTCTTCTGATGGCTCAACACTTTGTACACTCTACTCTACTCTTTTCAATCAACTATGAACAACACTCAAGCAATCACAAATGACTACCTATAAATATCTTTCCTGTAAATGATATAATCAATTTGGCCTATTAGAACCACCTTGAAATCATATTAGAGAAGCCATAAAAAACTCCAATAATAATTCAGTTAGCTCTACTAAGCACGCAACACATTATGTGACCTGTCCAATAAGATAATTGTAGACGAATGCTACATAATGTCAGCTCTTACCAAAATAACTGTATCTTTCTCCTTAAGCTGAATTACTTCATGCACTCTTAACTAAACATCACTAACTCTTCTCCAAGCTTAAATCCAAGGGCGCATACCAAAAGGATAGGCGCAACTCTAGAACCAATATAATCTATGTCGACTCTTCTAAACAAACACAGGAAACTGCTACTGGTGAATAGCGACTACATAACTTCACTTCTACTGATCATCAAACTTTGCATCCATGAATGTAACATCACTAATATGTCTTCATCATATATCCAAGTGTGCAAGGCTACATGATAATTGTACAGACAACCATACACAAAACATTGCCTATTACTCTATCAGGAACATTGTTGACACAAGCTGCTATATATCTGATTGTACTAACAATTAACCTCTATGCCCATGATATCTTGATGATAACATGTCCATGCAACATATACTGAAAGCTAACTTCATAGGTCTTCCACACATGCTACTTACCATATGTTGTCATCAATGACAAACATATAGTCAGTACTGGCCTGTTGGCAAATCTCCAAAAATCTCCCCCTTTGGCATTCATGGCAACATATGGAATGAAAAACTCCACCAATCCAAATGAATAATTTTTTTATAACATTCTCCATTTTCTCAACTGAACTGATGTGATAACTGAATGCTACTCCCCCTTAGTATATTGCTCCTCCTTTTACTTCTTTTTTTCATGACTATATATTACTCCCCCTTTGACATCAATGGCAAAGGGCGCCAGACAGTTTAAGCATCGGTACTACTCCAGAAGTAGAGTAGTCAACCATCCATCATTCCCTGAGGACTAATGCTTTTCCTTCTTTCTTCTAAGCAAAATAGGGAAGGGAATTACTCCCAGCTTCTCCCTGAGATACTCAAAAGTATCCTTACGCAAGGTTTTTGTGAATATGTCTGCTAACTAATCTTTATTATTTACATAGTCCACATTTACTTCTTTCTCTACCACTTTCTCTCTTAGGAAGTGATACTTGATCTCAACGTGCTTTTTCTTTGCATGCATCATAGGGTTCTTCAACATGTTGATAGTGCTAGTGTTATCACAGTGAATAACTATAGGATAATCAATCTGAATTCCAAAGTCCTTTATCATCTGCTTGATCCAAACAATTGTAGAACAATTCAAGGCTGTTGCAACATACTCTGCTTCTATTGTTGACTGAGAAATACAATTTTATTTCTTGCTTGTCCAAGTGACAAGTCTATCACCAAGAAACATTGCTCCACCTGATGTACTCTTTCTGTCATCAACGCATCCTTCCCAATCAGAATCAGTGTACACATGAAGCTCAACATTTTCTGAATTAGGATACCATAGACCATAGTCTATAGTGCCTTGAAAATATCTAAATATCCTTTTTATTTCCATGAGGTGACTTTGTTTAGGTTCTGCTACAAATCTTCCAACTATGCCAACTGCATTGGAAATATCTTATCTGGTTTGAGTAAGATAAATAAGTTTGCCAATCATAGACTTGTACAATGTTATATCTACTGCTGGTGAGTCATCTTCTTTTTTAAGCATGCATCTAGTTATCATAGGTGTCCCTACTGGCTTACAATCGTCCATATTGAATTTCTTCAATATCTCTTTCACATACTTTGATTGATTAATGAAAATTCCTTTCTCTATCTGTTGTACATTTAATCCCAAAAAGTATTTGATAGGTCCAATCATGCTCATCTCAAATTCACTCTGCATCTCTTTAGCGAATTTACCACTGAGTTTTTCATTACCTCCAAAGATAATGTCATCAACAAATATAGCTACAAGTAGTAGTCCTTCAAATGTCTCTCTTATGAATAGGTTATAATCTGTTGCTCCTTTCTTGAATCCAATCTTTGTTAGATATCCATCAAGTTTCTCATACCAAGCTCTAGGGGCTTGCTTAAGTTCATAGAGGGCTTTCTTCAATCTGCATACCATATCAGGTCTGTCTAGTACAGTAAATCCTTTTGGCTACTCAATATATACTTCTTCTTTTAATTCACCATTCAGGAATCCTAACTTGACATCCATCTGATAAACTTTGAAGTTTTTGAATGTTGCATAAGCTAGAAACAACTTAATAGCTTCTAATCTTCTCACTGGTGCAAATGTGTCTGAATAATCAATGCCTTCTCTTTGCACATATCTCTTACATACTAACGTTGCTTTATTTCTTACTATCATACCATCTTCATTCATCTTGTTTATGAATATCCACTTTTTTCCAATCACATTCTTATCACTAGGTCTTGGGACCAGTTCCCAAGTGTCATTCTTAATAATCTGATCAAGCTCTTCTTTCATAGCATCATGCCAATCCAAATCATTACATGCATCTTCAACACTTAAGGGTTCAATCTGAGATAGTAAGCATACTGCCTCATTGCTAGCTAAGTTCTTTTCTTGTGATCTTGTTAAGACTTTTTTGCTCTGATCTCCAATGATTTATTTCTTGGAATGGTTTCTAGATGTAAACTTTGGAACTTTAGGTGATGCAGACTCATCAGCCTTAGGATTTTCTTCTTCACTTGTCTCAGGGTCATTGAATAACACATCAATACTATCAAACATTTCTTCAATAATTGTCTCACTAGTGGAGGGTCTGAGTTCTTCTTCAATCATGGGTGAGTAATCATGATATCTTTCTTGAACCATAAACTTTTCATCAATCTTAACATGAGCACTTTCAATGTTCTTTTTCAATCTTAAATTGAAACATCTATAAGCTTTACTTTTAGTAGAGTAACCAAGGAAAACACCTTCATCACTTCTTGCATCAAACTTTCTTACTGCTTCATCCCTCTTGATGTAGCACTTGCTTCCAAAGATTCTAAAGTATTTTACTGTGGTAACATTACCAAACCATAACTCATATGGTGTTTTGTCAGTGCCAAGCCTTAATTGAATTCTATTGATGGTGTAGACTATTGTATTGACTGCATCTCTCCAATAGGTGTGAGAAACTTTTCCTTCAATCATGATGGTGTGTGTTGTATCAAGGATGATCTTAGTCCTCTCTGTAATTCCATTCTATTGAGGGTTTCTAGGTGCACTTAACTGCCTCTTTATGCCATGTTCTTTGCAGTACTCATAGAATCTGTCAGAGGTGAATTCTCCTCCTCTATCTGATCTCAGACATTTTATCTTTAGTCCAAATTCATTCTCAACCTTAGCTTTGAATATTTTGAACTTTTCAAATGCTTCTGACTTATCTTTCAAGAATGCAACCCACATCATTCTAGTGTAATCATCAACAAACAAAATGAAATACATTTCACCATAGTATGATCTTGTTTGAGTTGGTCCACATAGGTCTGTATGAATCAGATCCAGGTTGTTCTCTGCTGAATTGAGCTTGCTCCTGAATGAGTTTCTCACATGCTTTCCTGTCACACATTCCCTACATATAGTATCAACTGGCTTTGCTATGCTAGGTAGATCTCTTACTGCCTTTACATTTCTTATCTTAACTATGTTATCAAAATTGATATGACATGGTCTTTTATGCCATAACCAACTGTCATCTACTTTAGCAACAAAACAACTTGCTTCTGGATTAAGCTGAAAAACATTACCTTTAGTCTTTGATCCTAATGCAATTATTTCTCCTTCTTTGTTATTAATGATGCACTCATTTTCATCAAATTCCAATCTGTAACCTTTGTCAAGTAACTGCCCAACACTTAGTAGGTTATGTTTCAAACCATCAACATAAAGAACATCATCAATACTATTCTTTCCATCCAAGGTGATGGCTCCTCTACCAATGATTGGTTTAGGAGTGTTATCTCCAAATCTAACCATGCCACCATTGTATTTGTCCAGATGAAAAAATCTATCTTTATCACTTGTCATGTGATGTGAACAACCACTATCTATAATCCAGTCTATCCTTATATCAGTTTGTGAAATTAGTGCTAGCTCTTGTTTCTCTTTCTCATCTTCATGATCTGTCTTATTGTTCATTTTCTCTATGATAGCAATAAATCCAATTTCTTCTTTAGTTGAATCATCATCTGAAACTCCATCTCTAGCATAGTAACATTCCTTAGAGTATTTAGGCTTGTAGTCATTTTTTAACTTTCTAGCTCTTAAGGGATATTTAGATGCAAAGTGACCAATCTTATTACATGAAAAGCATTTAAATGGCAATTGATCTTCATATTTTCCTTTTCCTTTCTTTTCTCTTTTGGAAATCATAGCAATGAAATCATATAGTGTTTTCTCTTCATCATCATCATCAAAATTACTAGAAGTGTTTGCATATTTCTTACCATGAACTGTTGCTTTGAAGGTTGTCTCACTTTTAGGTTCTGTCTTCAATCTTGAAATCTCAAAAGCTGAGATTTTGTTGATCAAGGTCTCTCTCTTGAAATTTGATGTAAGATGCATGGTCTCATCAAGGGTGTTGATCTTTTTTTCATATTTTGGAGTGAGAGTAGTCATCAATTTGTCCATAATGTTTTCCTCTGAGATTTCTCCACCATTGTTCCTGATTCTAGCAACTGCTTCATTGATCCTTTGATTGTAAGTTCTGATGTTTTCTTCAAGCAGCATCTCTAATGTATTGTATCTTTTCTTCCATGTCTTTATGCATGCATCCTTTGCTTGTTTGTCTCCTTCAAATATGTCTTCTAGGTACTTCCATATTTTGTGGGCTGTATCTACCTTCTTTATTTCTGAAAACTCACTATCAGATTAGGGCACTGATAAGGGCTTCTTTGGCTATTGCATTATAATGGAATAATTCCTTTTTCTTATTAGTAGCATCAACCTTTGCAAGGTCTTCTAAGGTAGGGATCTTGACTGCTTTGATAGTTACATCAAAAACTTCAAAAGTAATGCACTGCAAATGAGTCACCATCTTGTTCTTCCAATCAAGATAATTCTCTCCATCAAACTTAGGACTTTATTTTCTAAAGAATGTCATCTAATCAACCTCAAGCTATTAAAATTTCTCTCTAAGGCACTTGGCTCTGATACCAATTGTTAGGAATAGTCCTAAGAGATAACTTAGAGAGGGAGGGGGGTGAATCAGTTATCTACAAGTTTCAATTCTTTATCCAATTAATTATACTTAAACATAAAGCATAAACACAATGAAAGAACACTTGAACACAACACCAATATTTTGGTTATGGGGAAACCCAAATAGGTAAAAACCCCGGTGGGAATTGACACCCACTAATATTTTGTACTAGTGTATTATGAGCCTTGTTAGAAGATCCTTAACCCTGTTAGGAGTTGCTTTACAATATATTTAGTACAGTAGATTTGGTCAAGGGTCAGACCCTGTTAGGAGTCTTTTAAAATTGTCCCTATTAGGGGAGAGGATGCACTATCTGAGAGCACACTGCTCAAAGGGGTGAAGGCTACAACCTTCTGAATAATAGATACACACTATATTTGGATCTTGGTGAACTACGCTTAGACCTACTATCTAGATCAATTCCAATGTATAGCACAAACACTTTACTTGGTCACATAGACCTTCTTCTGATGGCTCAACACTTCACACACTCTGCTTTGCTCTTTTCAATCAACTATGAACCACACTCAAGAAATCACAAATGACTGCCTATAAATATCTTTCCTCTAAATGATATAATCAAGTTGGCCTGTTAGAACCACCTTGAAATCATATTAGAGAAGCCATAACAAACTTCAATAATAATTCAGTTAGCTCTACTAAGCACGTAACACATTTTGGGACCTATCCAATAAGATAATTGTAGACGCACGCTACACACTATTGGCTCTTACCAAAATAACTGTATCTTTCTCCTCAAGCTGAATTACTTCATGCACTCTTAACTAAACATCACTAACTCTTCTCCAAGCTTAAATCCAAGGGTGCATACTGAAAGGATAGGCACAACTCTAGAACCAATATAATCTCTGTCGGATCTTCTGAACAAACACAAGAAATTACTACTGGTGAATAGCGACTGCATAACTTCACTTCTACTAATCATCAGACTCTATGTCCATGAATGTAACATCACTAATATGTCTTCATCATATATCCAAGCGTGCAAGGCTCCATTATAACTGTACAGACAACCATACATAGAACACTGCCTATTACTCTATCAGGAACACTGCTAACACAAGCTGCTATATATATGTTTGTACTAACAGTTAACCTCTACGCCCATGATATCATGCTAATAACATGTCCATGTAACATATACTAAAAGCTAACTTCATAATTCTTCCACGCATGCTACTTACCATATGTTGTCATCAATGACAAACATATAGTTAGTATTGGCCTGCTGGCAAATCTCCAACATTAAGCTTACCAACAAGACTTTCCAAAGTAAGAGTATATTAGGGTTACATCTAGATTCTTGAATTATTGAAATTTTGATGGCATAAATAGGATGCAAAGTTCTCAAAAATTTTCCAATAACAGTCTCATCATCAATAGTTCCATTGGCTCCTCTAACAGCATTTACAACTTCTTTTATTCTACCACAATACTATGCAATATTCTCACCTTCTTGCATTTTCATTTCATCTAATTTACCTCTTAGGCTTTCAGCTTTTTCCCTTAGTACATTTATGTCACCACCATAGATGTTTGCAAGAGTGTCCCACATTTTCTTTGCATTTGTCCAGTCTTTGATGTCTTCAAATTCTGGATAGCTTAAGGCAAATGCAATCTCCAACATTGCTTGATTATGCTCTTTTTTAGCTCTCATCTCCTCGACAGTCAGAGGTGCAATAGGTGTAACATAGTCATGCTCAATGTAATACTTTGTTGAATCACCAATACCGACTAGATGCAGTTTCATCAGACTCTGCCATGTAGGGAAGTTCTCCTTATTTAGCTTTAGTACCTCCTTCTTATACATCCTAATCATTTACTTCAAGTACCTTTAAAATTGTTCTATGTAAGCACCAATAGCTCTGATACCAATTGTTAACATGATTTAGAACAACAAAGAGGGGGGTGAATCAGTTGTTCTTAGGTCTAGATGTATAAAATAACCTTTCAAACTCTTCAACAAATCAGATATAACAACCAACAGCTACTCGGTCATTACTGAATACATAACAAAAACATATAACAATGCAGTCCACTATCCAATAGTATTTAACTTGCAAAACACAGAAATGTTCAAACCAAAACATTCACACAAGAATTAACACCGAGATTTATAGTGGAAACCCAATTTGGGAAAAACCACTTTGTAAAATGTTACTAATATTTTCACTCTTCTAAAGTGAGCTCTATGAAAATCCAACCCTGTCAAAGGTTACAGACACACTATCAGGTGTGACCCGGTTAAAAGATTTCAACCACTTTGTTAAAAGTGTGCCTTTTTATAGGACTTACATACATTCCATTAGAATGCAACCTTGTTCAAAGGATTTATACATATGACTGTTAGGTCAACCTTGATTAAAGGATTTCAAACTGATACAGTGCTTAGAAAGTAACAACAGTGTTTGATCTAAAAACATACAACTCACTTTTCAAATATCAGATCCAATTCCGTACACATATGATCGCTTACTGACTATGATCCATTTCCATCTCCATCACTGATCTGCTCAAAAATCCCATCAAGAAATCACAACTCCTTCTCCTTCAGCCTTTTCTACTTATACAGTCAATAACAACAACTCCAGCATCCTCTCTATTCAACCTCACACTTAGGTTTCCTTAATACCTCTTCGTTTAGGTCGATCCAACTTTTGTCGCTTAATCTCCTCCATAGATCTTAGAGTTAGATTAGATTCATCAAATCCTTCCAAGTGTATGTTCTTCATCCATCCTTCTAGAAATATCTCAAATCTCTTTATGAAATCACAATAAAATGGTTTATAGTGCATTAAATGCTTCCATACAATCAATAAATAAAGTCAACACATTTTACATAATTCAAGAATTCAACTATGTCGGCTAGGAATCTGAATTCTTCCTCAAATGCAAATTACTGACACTCGGTCAATACTATGTTCAACTCCTCGGTCTTCACTAGGTAGCCTGGTCACCACTAAAACTATTTCCTCGGCTAATATTATCTTCCTTGGCAATTAACTGATGTTTGGTCAACACTAAATTTACTCAGCATATACTGGCTTGGTCAACACTAACATCACTCGGCTTAAACTAGATTTCTTCACTTTTTCTCGGTTAAGCCTACTTGTTTAGTCTTCCTTCTTACTTAGATAAGCAATACATTATCTTATCATTGTGCCACATAATCAAATACTCATTAAACTATCAAGATAACTCAACCTTTCCTTAGGTGCTATTGTTATCAACCTTGCCCTAATCCTTCTCAACAATCAAATATATATAGTACTTTCTTACATAGAAATAGTCTTACCAGTTAAGGTTTGACATCAATAAAAATACAACAATTGCTTCAATTGCAGTTTCCAACAGGTAGTTCTCTAGTTCCTTGAAGTAGTTGACAATTTTCAAACATAATTTTGTGTACAAAAGCAGTGAAGACAAAGGCACCATATGTCAAGAGCAAAGTAGTTTTGAAGTTGTTGCAGAGGCCCTACGGTCTAGTTAGAAATTGTCTTTTGAAATTTTGTAACAACTCAGTTGTTGTTTCTGTTATTTTTTTATTTTTTGATATGTCATCTATTTTATCTTTGACTAAATGATCTGAAGCTTTTTGCAATCCTTTCTCTATAAAAGGATTCCCAAGATCATTTAGAAGGGTTGGAAAACTGAGATAGCATAGCTGCATATGAGTTTTTAATCAGTAATATAGAAGACTCTATTAGACTATATCAATATAGAAATAAAAAGTTTCAGATCTTTGGCTATTATTGTAGTGGTTTATATTTTGAAGCAAGGTGTATATAAAAAATATGATTCAGCATATATAATACAAAGATTTCAGATTCAAGTCTCTCCTACATGTTTATTTCTTGAGTTATGAGTTTTCTGATTCATTGCATAGATTTTATCTATGTTTATGTTTCTTTTCCTTAGTTTTGATCTGGGATCAAATTAAATTTCTCTAGATAGAACATAAATTCATCTGGTTTGCATAAGGATTTTCATAAGAAGCATGAGTCTGGATTGAATGGATCAATAGTGTCAAAATATGGTAGTATTTTAGGTCATGAATCATTCACATAAGTTATTTTTTGTACTCTACTTTTGTTGGCAAGTGGTTTTTTAAGGCACTAGGGATCACTTGAGGGTTGTCATTCATGGAAACACTTATGCTAGAGTGATCACATGCAGACAGTTTTTCTATTGGAGTCACAGTCATAAAAATGACTAAGTCCAGAATCAGGGTAACAGGGTACAGTATTACAGTTTTGGTTAGCGATGGAAATGTATGAGGTATTATGGCCTGTGAAGTTAGTAGAAGGTATTTTTGGATATGTATATGCTTCAGTTAAGAGTGCATGAGCTTTGGTGATTAGATTAGTGAGATTCAATGCTCTGAAGGTATGCGAAGATAGAGAATCGGTATAACAGGGCATATGAGCAGTTACGAAGATTAAGGCAAGGTTAGTGGATATGGTGACATGCTAAGTCAAGTGAATAAAGTATATTGCCAACACTTGGGCAATATAAGATCATTGACTCCATACTTATCATTTTTATTATTAATTATTATGTTCTATATGGTATTTGCGAAGCCGACTGGATGGCAGATTTTGTATAATATAAGTATAGAATGATTTTGTGGAAGCATAGGTATGTATGAAATGTGATGATGAAGAAAGGTTGTGAATCTCATATCAGAGAATAGATGTGAGATCAGTAATAGATAGAGCTATAACCGGAACCATCTAAGAAAGATAAGTGCTTGTATTGTTCACATTTTGGAGGACTCCTCATGACATTTTTTTATTGTAAGAGCAGTTTGTTTACCACCTTTAATCAGGTGTTTTGTATACTCCTACCAGGGTTTTGTATTCCTCTAACAAGGAAATGTACTATGTAAGAATTAGCTCCTAACAGGGCTAGATCTCCTAATAGAGATATAATATTTTAGTGCATAGTTGTGGGTACCATCCCTACCGAGGTTTTCCCTTGGCCAGAGTTTCCTTGAGAACAAATCATGATGTCATGAGTTATGTGTTGTGTTTTAATGTTCTTTTTATTTTAGCATTATTATGGTTGATTTATAATTGGTTGAAGTTTAAATCAAAGTGAATTAATACTGATTCACCCCCCCTCTCAGTATTACATAATCCTAACAATTGGTATCAGAGCTATTAGCCCTTGGAGAGAAATCCTAATAGCTTAAGGGAGATCATAATGGATTTAGAAAGTTTGCAAGAGAACTCTGATGCAGCACTTGAAGATCTAGACCAAGAGAAGGCTGAGAATGGTATATTAAAATTCAAATTAAGAAGAGCTGAAGGTTTCATCAAGAAACTGAAGGAGTAGCTTGAAACCTCAAGATGTCAAATACAAGACCTTATGGTCAAAATCAGTGAAGAATCAGTCAATGATACATCAAATCAAGTGAAGAGGCTGGAGAAAGAAAAAGAGGAAATCAATCTTTTAATGATTAAAGAGATTCGACATGAAAAGGATGCAAGGAACAAAGTTGAAGAGTCACTAAAAGAAGAAAATGAGAAAATAGGAAAAATGAAGACTGAACTTGACCATTACAAAGATAAATATCAAGAATTGGAGAAATATAATCAGATCATTAAAGGTGAACTCACTCAAGAAAAATTACACATTGAGAAGTTGCACATGAGCACTGACAAAATTGATGAATAAAGAGCAAGACAGAAACCTAAAGGAGACATGACTTGAGTTGGATTCAATGAAGTAGAATGTTCTAAAACTCAAGAAGAAACACATGAAGAAAAGAATGAAGAAAGATCCACTGATGAAGAACCTAAAGAGTAGATCTGACCTTTTAGAGGTAGATGTTTTGGATGCAACAAAGTTGGACATATGAAAAGAGATTACAGAAGTAAAGGTACCTCTAAACCCTTTACCATCTAATGTTTTAACTATTATTATTATGGACACAAGAAAGAAGATTACAGAAAGCCATATCAATCTAGGTATAAGAAAGATTATGTTAGAGAAGAATCAGTAACCAAGATCACATGTAAAAAATGTAACAACTTTGGACACACTGCAAGGTATTGTAAACTACAAGTAAATCAGGATAGGAGACCTCCTACATGTTACAAATGAAACAACCTTGGACACATTGCAAAGTTTTGTAGATACAATGGAGAGGACAACAGAAGAGGACCAAGAAGATCAAGTGAACCGAGAGGACCACCTCCTGTGGTTATAAGAAAGAATGTTGGTGACAGTGGCAAGAGTCTTAATGAGTACATGAATGAGTTTAAGAATCATTTCAAGAAATTGGAGAATAAGGAGGATGACAAGATATGGAAGGTGAAAGTCTTAAACAAGGCATCGATTCAGGGAGAGATAGTAGATGATACTGTGTCTTCACATGATGAGTTCTTTGAGACATCAACCTAGAAGGTCACATGGCCTTAAGGGGAGCATTAGATGCAGAGAACAAAATATATCCAGCCCCTCTATATGTGGAGTAAGCTCATGTGAGCTTAGGTATGGTGTGTGCAGACACTATGGAATCTATGGATGAGAGTGCAACACTTGGAGATTCATTTTCTATGTTCACGAGTTTTATGTTAACTGGGTGGGATGCAAAGTTGAGCTACTTGTATTTAATGCACTCACTCAACTTGTGAAGGATAAACATGTTTGGAAGATATTATTTCTGCACCATTTGTTGATCAGTGACTAAGGAGAGCATAATTGTGAAGCATTTCAAGTCATCTAGTAGAGAGATTGTGTGATCGCGTGAAGAAGAGATCTGGATTTGAGCGCATTAAAGGTATTTAGACCTATATTCATTGAGAAAGTATGGATGCACCAGTAGTTTATGATGTGGTGGATAGACCTAGGTATAAGTTTAAGAGACATCCATTTAAGTCTTGTGAGGATGATCCAGAAGGAACGTTTTCACAAACCCCTATCGGTGTATTGCACGTTAAAGACATTAGGGCATACATACATTGCAAATATGAAATCATTGGAGATGTAAACATTTATAGTGAATTAGATTCTATGATAGAAGTATATGGATCTATGGTAGAAGAGTTCAAACACCTACAAGACCAATCTATCTTTAAACTAACCCTACTCACGGAATTCACAGAAACAAAATAGTTCAAGATTATCCTCAATAGGATGTACATGATCAGTTTGTTTGGATTGGAGAACAACCAATGAAAATATGTGCACAAATGATGCATGATATAATAGGTTTTGATAATGAAGGAGTTCTTCCTATTGTAGAAAAGAACCTAAGGAAATGGGCATAAACCCTAACCCATTCCAAGTGGGATAAGAGGGTGATGACAGTCAATGACATCTTTCAGCAAGATGTTAGGTTGGTGGAAATGTTATTGGGGTACAAATTGTTTTATAGTAGCAGACCAAACTCTGTATCAGCTGGAGTCATCATGATGGCATACAGAATGATGAAAGAAAATAAGAAGTATAACCTCTGCAAAGTACTTGCACAGCAGTTCCTTGAAAATGTAAAGGTGATAAAGAAAGATAGGACAAAAGTATTTAGGTTTGGGTCCTTGTGTGTGTGAAAATTGTACGTGATCTGTAGACACAACAGTTCAGTAAAATATTAGAGGTTAGCAAAAATCAAAATCGTGCAAAATTGAAATCTAATTTAACCAAGCGATTTACTGCCTTCTAGTAGGTGCGAGATTAATGTTCTCAAATTGTTATCGAGATCAGTGACCTAGATGACACCTAAACGAAGGATTTGAATGCAATTGATCTAGATATGAATTGAATGCAATTAATCTATTTTTTTGATATTTTATATGCAATAAGAATGATAAAAACTGATATGAATCTATGCTAATATGGAAATTGATATGCTAAAATGATCTAACAATGTTATGAAAAAGAATCTAAATGAATGTAAAAAAAAAAAAATTGATCTCACAATAGCCTTGATTCGCAATAAACTTTGATTCTCCAAATTCCAATTGTTCAAAATAGTTGTGCAATTCGTAGATGACTTTGGCAAAGTAAGCTTGCAAAATTATGAGATGAATTGAGATGAGCTGAAGCCTTGATTTTATAGAAATCCAGGGCTTTGGAGGTGCATGGGAAAAAAAGCCATAAATCACTCAAATAACTCAGGTTGATTTTTTGAGTTATTTTTAAATAAAGGATAATTAACTCACAAAAACATGCAAAAGCTAAGTTTTAACTCAAAATAGAGTTTAGCTTTAATTGATAATTGATAGTTGTCTGCTTTTATGATTGTGCATGTTTTATTTATGAATTAATTTAATAATAAAGTGATTTATTTCCAACTTAACTGCTTTTAAAAATAAAATAATTGATTTATGGGTTAATCAATTTTTTTTCAAACTTTTATCCCAAAAATAATATTATTAAATATAACAACTTGCTTTAATTAATTAAATAAGAATTTAATCAATTAATGATAGGAATTTTGATTTATTGTCAAATTTAAATAATAATAATTAGGAATAAATATAATTAAATTAAATTAAATAATTAAGTGGCAGAATTAAACTTAATTAATTAAATATTGAGAATATTCAATTAATTAAACTTTAGGATAAATAGGATTTATCGCCAAATAATCATTAAATCAAAGATAATTAAGATAGTTAGAAATATTGCTAGGAATATTCCTCGATGCAGAATTTAAGATAATCAATTAGGATTCAATGATGTTCAGATGTGCCTTAGGTTAGGACTTTGATGTTGATTTCGTTCGATATGTAGATGTAGGAGATTATGAACTTATAGCCCATTTTTGGGGTATTACATTTTGCCCCTCTTTGAATTACTGTGCGAAGCGTAGTGGTTCAAAGAAAGTTTGTGTTTGATAGAGATATGAAACTGATGTTTGAAATTGATAATTGATATGAGACAGAAGCTGATTGATATTGAATTGATATGGAGATAATAGGTCCCGAATGACCAAAGATAATGTTTACTGTAGCAGCAAATGAACCTATGATTGCGAAAAAGTGTCAAAATGCCTGATTCCAAACCTTAGGATTGCTAAGAAGTGAGTGACAAGTTCTAGACTCAATTGTCTTAGCAGAACTAGCAGGTATCACATCTGAATCCTTCAGTTGCCGAAGAACCAAGGAAAGAACACTATGATCCGATGGTTGCAAAAACTGATACAGTTTACAAGATTAGGAGAATACCAGATTGATATGGATCTTGATGAATCTGATATGCCCCAAGTGATGATAGATTTGCCCCGAGTGATGAGGTCTTTTGATGAATCAGTAACTAGATGTGATTGTTTGTCTTGATCACTGATGAAAGATATTGATAGGAAAAAAGATATGATTTCAAATTTGATTACAAACTTTGAATGATATGCAATACCATGCCCCCTTCGGGATTAAAATTGAAATCTGACAAGAAAAGTCAGCGTTGAGAGTTTAGAAGCATGTTAATTGATTTGAGAAGTGGTTAAACACGTCTGGTGAATGCATTCTGCATATTTTAGAGGTCCTGGAGACTAAGTTTGACTAGGTTTGACCATGAGTTGACCATGGTTGACCAAGTTGAAATTTTGATAGTTTGATGTAAGATAATCAGTTAAGTTGAAAAATGGATTTCTACTATGATTGAAGGTTGATTATGCAAGTAGTTGACAATATGAATGATCTCAGATTTTGATTTTGATCCCGAAAAAGGATTCTACTTGCTATTTCGTTGGAGGAACCTTCGTGTGGGATTCAGCTCTTGTTAGATTGGAAGATGCGAGTGGAGAATTGTTTAAGCATTGAAGTTCGTTTAGTCATTGTGAGATCATGCAAAGATGAAAAATGAAATGCAGAATAAAATGCAACCTAATACCTAGGACCTACTCACTGATCATATGTCGATTTGTTATCATCATTGAACTTTTAGGTAACCGGATAAATCAATACAATGCCCACTAACTATGACACCATAGACATATGAATATTGATTTGTATGCACAAGAATCAATACAACACCCACTGGTCAACAACCATGGATATATGAATATTGATTTTATTTTTGGAATGTCGGAGTAGATATAAGCACCAAGGCACAAACGTCAGGATGACCTGAATATCATGTCCATTTTGATAGAGCAATTTGTATAAGCATCAAAACATAAATGTCATGATGACCTGAATACGCCTTGCATGACAAACACATCAAACAGTCAAGAGATCATTCTAAATCCAATGTGAATTACCTGTAGTGACCCTTTATCATTCACATCCTTAGGTAAGATTGTGTTTCACAGTAGGAGAAAGAACTCACTCAAAAATACAATAGTTAGATCGATACTTCTTTGAATCATCCGGGTATCAATGGTCGAGGTACGCATGACCATCCAATTCGAGATAGAGGCTCTTACAGTCGGACACCATTTCAATCCAAAATTTCCAAAGTTGTTAGATTTTCACATACAAGCAGAAGACAAAGAAAAGAGTATGCCCCAGTCATCACTCTCTAAATCCTGTAAAGGACATCATCAAAGGGCTCGAAGGGACATAATATGAAAAAATCTCAATGCGAATCAGTAAGCATACAAGGAGATAAAAGCATGTAAAAGCATAGATTGTTTTCAGTTTGATGTTTGATTGTGTTGTTGTTGATGCAAAATCCTTTTTGGAGACAAGACTGACTCACTCACTCACATGAAGCTTCAAAGGACTCTAACTAGGGATGACTCAACTGAGGTATAATGGAGGCCATAGGATATGACATTGATTGCCCCCAAGTGTGAACATTGATAAGATATAGACACTTGAGCAGATTGGTGGACAAACCGACTTATTGAAAACTAGAAATGCAAAAACAAACTGGGAGATATGTACAAACTAAAGCAAGACTGAAAGTTGGAAAAGACCAAGATTGCTCTGATAGATGGAGCATTTTGAAACAAGTGGCACCTGTTTGCCAGGTTTTCACCATCTTGGTAGAGATTCTATTTTTGCTACCAAGGCGCCTATTTCCAGGTTTTCACCAAGGCACTTTTTTCTTTTCTTTTCCTTTTTTTTTTTTTTGTATTTTTCATTTTTTTTTCAATTTTTTTGAATTTTTGATATTTTTTTATTTTTTTGAATTTTTGATATTTTTTAATTTTTTTTGTGAATCATCAAGGCGCCTATTGCTAGGTTTTCACCAAGATGTTCATTTTTTTAAGACTTTTTCCGATTTTTATAATTTTTTCAGAATATTTTACCATAGAATGAATGCCTTAGGCGTAGAATTTCTTCAGATGGAGAACGTTGATTGGTTCTCAGAGCTGTTCTCCTTTAGTCATTGAGAGTTGATAGGCACTAGAGCCAAAAGTAGCAGTGATGACAAAGGGACCCAGCCAGTTGGGTTCGAACTTCCCCTTGCATTCTCGATGGGATTGATTTTTAGGATTTTCAGTCAAGACTAGATCACCAACTTGAAATTCTCTGTGTCTAACTTTCTTGTTGTAGCCTCTAGACATTCTCCTCTGATATACTCTAAGATGATCATATGCTGTTTGTCTGTGCTCATCTAGCAGTTCAAGTTCTTGCAACCTAGACACTCTGTAGTCATCATCAATCACTAGACCATGCATTCTGATTCTTAGTGATGGGATTTTGACCTCAATAGGTAGTACCGCTTCAGACTCATAAACTAAAGCAAAAGGTGTAGCCCTAGTAGGCCTTCTGATACTTGTTCTGACACTAGTTCTGATAATGGTTCTGATACTTGTTTTGATATTGGTTCTGACACTTGTTTTGATACTGGTTCTGATACTTGTTCTGATACTGGTTCTCATACTGGTTCTCATACTGGTTCTGATACTTGTTTTGATACTTGTTCTGATATTGATTCTGATACTGATTCTGATACTGGTTTTGATACTGATTCTGATAATTGTTCTAATACTTGGTATACTTGATAGCATCTTTTTCTATTACAAACTCCCAAGAAAGATCATATCGTGTAGTCCCAATGTCTAGCAAGGTGGAGAACAAGAGGGATTGGCAAGCTAGTGGAAGAGATGGAAGATAAGAGAATGAAGGATAATGAACGGAAGAAATCTTCAAGGAAAAACTCTTAAAGAATACCCAAGCTAGGGAAAAATAAATGTCATGTAAAGCACATTTGGACAAGCAATGAAAGGCTAGCATAGGATAAGTCACAAAAGCGTAATGCCAAAGAAGGAAAGGATGCAGTCCAAAGGAGTAGACATGTCGAGAGGTTTCAAAGCATCGTGTTCTACTCTTTTTTTTCTTTTTTTATTAGATCAAGACCAAAGGGGAAAAGGATAGCAATAGGTGAAAATGAATGGAGGAAGATGGATATGAAGGCTAAACATGGAAGGAATGAAAGCAAGATCATCATAAGATAGCTCACAAAATAGTCAAATGTTCATGTATAGATCAACATTGTCAAGATCAAAGAGAGAAGATTGAATGGATGAAATATGTAGAAGAACTACACATGATGTCTGATTGCCAGGTTTTCATCATGGTACTTATCCAAGGTGCCACAAGGGAGTGGTTTTCACCATAGGATGAATTTATTTCTCTTTACTTTTGCTACCAAGGTGCCTGTTTCCAGGTTTTCACCAAGGCACATTTTCAATTTTTTTTTCTTTTTTTTTTCTTTTTTTTGAAGAAGGCAAGCTTTTTAGATAATGCTCCTTGAAAGGATAAACCATAATATGTCAAGGATTGAAAATGATATGCTCAAAGATGCTGATAGGAAAAGGGAGATGGAAGAGAAAAATGGAGGATAAAGTTTTATGTAAAGCAAGTGAGGTTGGAAGATAGGAGGAATAGGCAAATGAGGAAAAAAGATATAAGGTAGAAAGATAATGCATGGAAGGATTGTGAAAGGGTAGGTGGAAAGGAAGGCAAGATCAACGTCAACACATACCTTGAAGGGTGGCAAGAGGATGGAGGAAATGTGAATGAAGGAATATGGTGAATGGATAGCAGAGGTTGTGTTTTAGGCATGTGGAATGGAAGAATATTTTTGGAGGGAGATGAAATGGAAGCCTTTGGAAGCTTGAATGTCAACTTCACTTTTTGTTCAACACCGGACTCTTTCAAGAGAGACTTTGGAATCCATATAGTCATAGGCTTTTTATTTCCTTTTGATGATCTAGAGAGAATATCTTCAATGATGGATTTTGGAACCCATACTTGTCTTGTAGTTTTTTTCTTAGATATCTCTTTTGACTTTATGTTTCCATGTCTATTAGAGGAGACATGGTGATCTTTTTTTGATGGATTCTTGTATTGCTTCTTTTTCTTGTATTGAACATTCAAGTTACTTCCAAAAGACTTGAGACTTGTGGAAGAAGAAGGAGGATATGACTGGTTTAGATGGGTGGGTGGATGAAAAGGATTCAAGGGTATGCATCTATGTTGATCTTGAGGAAAGATGGGAGATGGAGGGATGTAAAGACCCAAGATGGATGGAAAATTAGGAGAGTTAGGAGGGAAAAGTGAAGGGACATAAGGACCCAAGATGGAAGGCAGACGTGAAGCCCTTAGTAGTGGTGGAAGAGGTCCAAGGATGGAAGTGGAAGACGCAAAAAGATAATCAATAAGTTCATCAGCATCTATATGACAATCAAGGATATCAACATCTTTAGAGTGAGCATTAGAATTTTCAATAGAATCGTGGACATCTTGAATATGAGCACCTTCTTTGATAGGATTGTTCAAAGCTTGCAAAGACTTAGGAAGAGTAGAAAGTGGAAGTGAACATGGAGTGGTAGAACAAGAAGATGGAAGACTTTGATCTTGACAAGGATCTTTGGATAGCACAAGCGCATAATTTGTCTTTTGATTTTCAATAGGCTTAACATTGGAAGTAACAACACCATTTTTAACAACCTTAATGGAAGTATCATCTTTGGAAAGTGCAAGTGTAGTAAGGTCATTTTGATTGTCAATAAGCTCAACAGTGTAAGTAGTAGCCTGATCTTGCTTAGGAGAAGACTTAAGACATGGTGGAATGCATGAAAAAGGGTCTATAGGATCAAAAGAACCATGAAGTGGATAAGAGACATTGTGAAAAGGAGTGGATGACATGGAGGGTTCTTGATCTTGATCTTTCTTTATGTTCTTTTCTTTATCATTTTTAGAGTCCTCTTGACATGGAGCGACTTCTAAGGACAAGGAAGCATGTTGGGATTGTATGGAAGACTTTGGAAGAGATGGTGGAGGACTAGCCAAAGTAGGAATTATAGCATATGAAGGCTTAGGCTCTTTAGGTTTATCATCATTGAAAGTATTTGCAGCCAGGTGAAGGTTAGCTTGAGTTTCTTTAAGAGGTAGCTCTGGAGGATAACTATAGGGAACCGCATAAAAGTATCAGGGCTTGTGTCGGATGAAGGTTCTGTGAAAGATTTGGAAGACTCAGAAGCTTTAGAAAATGTATGGGTATTGGAGGAAGTAGGGGATGGAAGGGAAACATCACAAGATAAAGGCCCAACATTAACATGATCTTGCTTGAGAGTGTAATCTTTATTTTTAGCCTGAGAGTTCTTAGAGGAGAGATCCTTATAGTATTGACATTTCAAATTAGCACGGTACATTTTATAGTCCTTAGTAGTAGTAGATGGATCATAATCAAGGTATTGTTCACAAAAAACATCAAAGTCTTTTTCAAAATCAGAATCATATGGATCACCATCATGATCTATCCAATGTGATGGCCCATTTGTAGTAAGCAAGAACGAACGACGAGGAGGATTCTTAGGAACAGAGGTGTCATAGGTATCATTACATTGTCTATCATCATAGTCATCATAGTCTCCAAAGCTGGATGTGTCACTCTCCATGGAAGAGATATCATAAGGGTTATCACATTGCTCAAATTTTGTCTGAGGGCATGGTGACATGTACAAGTCTTTATCAAATGGAAAAGAGGATAGAGATTCCATGGAGAACTCTTTAGGTTCCTTTTCTTTCTTAAGATTGTTAAGTTCAACTTGCATAGCTTGCAGCTGCTTCCTCATAGTTGTGATTAGAATTTTTTCCTCATGTGTACTAATTCTTTGAGACATGTGTACTGATTCTCAATAGCTACTGCTCTATTCCTGACATAGTGATTCGTTCGATAGATTCTGAAAATAGGCTGAATCAGCTAAGTATTTGGCAATTCTGAACAATTTTCTGACAACTTTTCAAAATTTTCCCAAATGACTTTTTGCAGACTCATATGACAGTTGGTAGGCAATGAAACGACAGTTGAAAAACTCGTACGACAGTTGCAAGTAGGATTTTGACTTTTAGAATTTGTTGGCATGAAAACTCATACGAAACCAGGTACTCAATCATATGACAGATGGGTTGTAATGAAATGACACTTGATAGAAACTCGTATGACTCTTTCTGACTTCCTGAGATGACTTTTGACTCTAGAAAAGAATTTGACTTCAGATTTTGCTAATTTTGAGTTTTCAGATTTGAATTGTTTGCAAATTTCAATGTCCAGATTTGAGGATTGTAACAGATTTGTCCATTTTCAGTAACCAGATAGATAAACAAGCATGCAAAATAGCAAGTAAGTGATTTCAAGCATGTCTGAAAATAATGAACAAGGGCAAAAGCAACCTTGTGCATGAACAATCAAGTGACTTATTCGTTCTAATCCTTAGAAGTGCTAATTGTGTATGTTCCAAAAATATTTTGCAATAACACACATATACCCTATAAAATAAAAAGTTGGCCTCGCTAGGGTTTTTAGTAATGGTTTGACTCTGCAACTTTTATGATCCAAAGGGGTGAACTCCAATCCCGGCACACTAGGGTTTTGACACGGTCTGAGAACTTAATCTTTAGGAGCTGCTAGGGGGATCTGACAACCCAACAATGAACCATACTCATGGAGATTTCTTCCACAAGGACATTTATATAGCGGTTGTCACTACCACGGCGAAAATGGCTATGACCGCTTAAGGTTCCATCAACGCAGTTTGCCCTATGAAGGGATTGTCTGCTATGGTTAACCCTCTCTAAAGATGACTCACAATAGTATACCACAAGGGGACTTGGCTCCAGATCCAAGGTTTTTTGACACCTTTTCACTTTTAACCCAAACAAAGCAAGCAGATTAATCCGACACGCTAAGACAAAGTTTTGCTTCACCAAGGTCTATGATGCCAACTCCACGTGATCTATCAACCTCTTCGAGGAGAGAATGTATCAATCAATAAGAGAAGGTGCACTAACCAATTTTGATTCACCAAAGCTCGTGATGTCAACCCCACGTGATCTATCAACCTCTTCTGGGAGAGAATGTATCGATCAATAAGAGAAGACACACTAACCAAGTTGAATGTGAAACGCACTAAGTATCCTCCCTACCTATAAGGATTATGTCGTCAAGAAATATTTTGCTAGGAATCCAATCTCTCAAGAATCACGAATAGTGTTCATAGGGCCTAATTACTATGTGAGCACAGATATATTCTCGAAAGCAAATATACCAAAAGTACCCAAAAAGCAGAAAAAGGAACACTTAACGCTTAAAGAAAATATGAAATGAGTCCACAAGCTGGAACACTTAACACCTCACACAAGCTGAAAATGAGTCCCCAACTTAGAAAACAAGTGAGTTCCTAAAAGCACAAAAGGGTTGCCAAGTGGAACACTTAACGCTTCTGTCTTGTTGACCCCTCCCCTTAATAGCGCTGTGATTGCAACCACGGGGTGGAAATGAGGGGCCGGTGGATTAGAGAGTCCAATAACCCAAGATAGCAATCAAGATCAATCACAAGTATCTAAGACTACTTAATGAATCCTAAAGGGGTCACAACCTAGTATCAATTATGCAAGTGTGTAAAACAAAAGCATGAAAAGAATCACCCAAGCTAGACACACAAGAGATTTATTTTAAGTCCCAAATCAAAATGTCATTAGATGAAGGAGAATACCTGGGATCCTTGCAACGTGCTTAGTAGATTTTACTTGATTTTTAGCAATTTTTGTTGAGCTTTACTATGCAAGCAAGCTATGAACTCTTCAACAAGCCAACAAGCAAACAAAATATACAAGGTATATTCAACTTATGAAAACCCTAGGGTTAGATCTAAAAATCAATTGTTAAGAGTAATAATAACCAAAAATTAATCCAAATGACAACTCATATCATGCATTGAATCATATGAAAAATAAGTGCATACCCATCACAAAATTTTATTTTTTTTGCACTGCATTTGACCTAGTCAACAAGATCTAATTTTTTTGATATGATTTTGGCCACAAAAATAGAAATTCAGAATAGAGACCTCTGCTAAAAAATAGAGAGTTTTCCAAAAATACAAAAATTTTTAAAAAATCTCTTCATTTGTGCCCTAGAGACCCATTTTATCAAAACATGCCAGTTTTTGTAAATTGACTATTTGAGCTATGATATCATGTCCAAATTTAAAACACAAAGAATGGACCCCCTATATAATTTAAAGATATTTTCAAAAATATAAAAATTTCCAAAAAATATGTTGATTTGTGTCAGATATTAATTTTTTCTAGAATTTCAAGAAAAAATTATTAAAAATTCAAAACATCTTAGAAAATTTTAAATTTTTTACTGTAGCTTCCCTAATATGTCACCAACTTGCAAAAAAAATTTCAAACCAAAAATCCAAGCCATTTGGGAGATAAAATTAAATCTTTGAAACTTTGGGGTTTTAGCTCCCAAAAAAAATCAAAACCAGCATGCTAAGGTGGGTTGCCCCACGATGGGCGCCAGAAATGTGTGTGAAAATTGTACCTGATCTATAGACACAACACTTCAGTAAAACATTAGAGGTTAGCAAAAATCAAAATCGTGCAAAATTAAAATCTAATTTAACCAAGCGATTTACTGCCTTCTAGTAGGTGCGAGATTAATGTTCTCAGATTGTTATCAAGATCAGTGACCTAGACGACACCTAAACGAAAGATTTGAATGCAATTGATCTAAATATGAATTGAATGCAATTAATCTATTTTTTTGATATTTTCTATGCAATAAGAATGATAAAAACTGATATGAATCTATGCGAATATGGAAATTGATATGCTAAAATGATCTAACAATGATATGAAAAAGAATCTAAATGAATGTAAAAAAAAAACAAATTGATCTCATAGTAGCCTTGATTCACAATAAGCTTTGATTCTCCAAATTCCAATTCTTCAAAATAGTTATGCAATTCGTAGGTGACTTTGGCAAAGTAAGCTTGCAAAATTATGAGATGAATTGAGATGAGTTGAAGCCTTGATTTTATAGAAATCCAGGGCTTTGGAGGTGCATGGGAAAAAAGCCATAAATCACTCAAATAACTCAGGTTGATTTTTTGAGTTATTTTTAAATAAAGGATAATTAACTCACAAAAATATGCAAAAGCTAAATTTTAACTCAAAATAGAGTTTAGCTTTAATTGATAATTGATAGTTGTCTGCTTTTATGATTGTGCATGTTTCCAACTTAACTACTTTTAAAAATAAAACAATTGATTTATGGGTTATTCAATTATTTTTTCAAACTTTTATCCCAAAAATAATATTATTAAATATGACAACTTGTTTTAATTAATTAAATAAGAATTTAATCAATTAATGATAGGAATTTTAATTTATTGTCAAATTTAAATAATAATAATTAGGAATAAATATAATTAAATTCAATTAAATAATTAAGTGGTAGAATTAAACTTAATTAATTAAATATTGAGAATATTCAATTAATTAAACTTTAGGATAAATAGGATTTATCGCCAAATAATTATTAAATCAAAGATAATTAAGATAGTTAGAAATATTGCTAGGAATATTCCTCGATGCAAAATTTAAGATAATCAATTAGGATTTGATGATGTTCAGATGTGCCTTAGGTTAGGACTTTGATGTTGATTTTGTTCGATATGTAGATGTAGGAGATTAATGAGCTTATAGCCCATTTTTGGGGTATTACACTTGTTGGTCCATATATACATTCATATCATTCAGAAGTTTCCTAGCATGCACCCTAGGGCATGGAAAGATAATGTACCCACTGGAATTTAGATTTTAGAGAGTTATAGAAGATGGGATAAAAATTGGGTAGATGGAGAGTTGTTCAGTATGATCAAGATACTAAAAAGGTAGATGAAGGAGAGGTATAGGATACCTAAAGATCTAGTTGAGAAGTATCAGGAAACTATCTATTTCATGGTTGAAACTGATTATGTCTATTTTGAGGCAGTAGAACCAAGAATGAAATGGTGTTAACCTATGTGGTATGAAGTCGGTGTTGAAATCTTGACTATGCAGGTTGAGCATGTACTAGCAACATAAATAGACCCTACTCAAGAGAGATGGGGAACTTATAGGGAGAAGTCAGGGAAGATCAAAGAAGAATAGGAGAAGGTAACAAGGAAGAGATAGATTAGAAAAATTATGGAGGATATTATTGCGAAGGTAGGAATCACTAAGGAGTAGTTGATAAACATAAGATCAAAGATGGAGGCATTCTCTAGCATGGCTATTGATGCACCTACCCCTTCTAAGGCAGAGAATACAGTTAATCCTACACTGGACATAATTGACCTATCACCTACACAAGAGGAAATAGTATGTAAGAAATTATACCTACGAGCATTCCTAGAAGATCTACAAGATCAACCAAGTAGGGCAGTCCAAAAGAAAAAGTGGTAGTAGTGGAAAAGAAGAAAAAGGAATAAAAGGTAACCGAGAAAGAAGAAGAAATAGGAGCATCGAACGATCCACAAACCTTGTGGAAACTAGACCTCAAATCATTACAGAAAAGAGTGATTAAAGATGGAAACTTGAAGACACTAGACCTCAATATGTATATGAGAGGTATGATTCTGAGAATCAGTCACTCATAGAAGATACTATCATTGAATGTATGTTAATCTTTAAGAAAAATCTATTAGAGATTGAAGGAAGCATTTCAAAGGAGCTATATAGTAAGTTAGAGATCATAAATTAATTATCGCAGTCAGAAGATGAAAATATAAGGAATAAGGCTATAGAAGACATGCTACCTATTGTCTATATACAAGAAAGGGAGAGGATAATAAATGCATTGAAACCCTTGTTGAGGACAAAAGCCAGACTAGTGAAAATAATGGTAAGAAAATATGATGAGGTAATTGAGGAAACTAAAAAGGCATTAGATCAGATCCTAATGAGTGATATGCCAAAGAAGACATCACCTCCTAAGGTCACTAAGCCTACATATCTGGGATTAGGAGAAAGTTCTAAGGCAGTAGAAGGAAGTGAGAAAACTAGCATGCAACTAGACTTCTTTGTCTCCGGTGTGCCTATGACCCTTGACACTTTGCATGATGTAAATGATCCATTTTTGGACAATTTTGACAATGTGATGGAAGTTGAAGTCTAAGAATAGGTAGAGGAAGAGAAAACAGAGGAGAAATAAGAAGAGAAATCATAGGAAAGGATAGAAGAAGAGACTAAAACAGAGAGGGTAGCTAAAGTTAGAATAGAGCAAAAACTAGAGCCTGACACCTCTTCTACTTTATTGTTGGTAAGCATGGTCAAACTAGTGAGTGTCAATGTAGATAGCATGGATGAGGATGAGCTTATGAGGCTATCCTTCATGGTATTTGCTAAGGCTAAAGAAAGGTTAGTATAAAAAGGGTATAAAAGAGTAAAGGTAATGGCTAGGGCTGTAGAGACAATAAATAAACTATTTCCCATGCCTATTATATTTCAAGAAAAGGATGAAGCTAAGAATCTAGGCATGGTACTAGATAGTTTTGACAACCACTTTGGCTCACTACTAAAGATTGTAGAAGATAAGGAAAAGAAGAACTTTTTGGAGAAGAAGTTGCAAGAATTCTTTCAGTCCATCTTATGGGACTTAAACATTCTCAAGGCTACTACTCTTAAGGCCAAGAATTTCATAGCACAAGGCAGGAGGATTTACAGCTACTGCATAAGTCCTTACAAGCATGTAAATAATATTGAAGACATCATAGCCAAGGATAGGGCTACTCTGGATTGTCTGATAGACAGTTGTGAAACATCTTCACTAACTGTGGGTGAAATGGATAAAGAGGCATCCAGGCTGCTGGACAAAATTAGTGTTTTGGAAATAGAGAAAGGGATAATAGTAGATAGATTTGGCTTGTTAAAGAGCCTTATATCCCCTAAGCTTTCGATGCTTGAGACTCATATATCATAGATGGAAAAGGTTGAAGGTTCAATGACTATGTCTACACCTACTGAGCTCAAGGAAGTGGAGATAGCATCATATGCATTGAATGGATTGATCCATGTCAGTGATTTATTGATCAAATCATGGGATGAGGAAGTAAAGACCTTGGAAAACTCTTTCCAAGATATCTTAAAAATGGTGAGTAAGAACTAATTCCTTTTGCACTTAGTAGTTTTTGAAATTTTGAATACACCTTTTCCATTGATGTCAAAGGGAGAGGAAGAGAAAGAGAAAAATGTAAAGAGTAAAAGGAAGAGAATAAAAATAATAAGTAGAAATAAAAAGATGTAAATTAAAAAAAAAAAGTGGAAAAGAGGAAAAGAGAAAAAGAGATATGTATAGTTAGTGCTTTAACACTTAGTCATTTTTCTAAGTGTTGCCATCAATGCCAAAGGGAGAGATTGTTGGCAAGTGGTGTTTTGGGGCACTAGGGATCACTTGAGGGTTCTCATTCATGGAAACACTTATGCTGGAGTGATCGCATGCAGACAGTTTTTCTACTGGAGTCACAGTCATAAAAATGACTAAGTCTAGAATCAGGGTAACAGGGTACAGTGTTAGAGTTTTGGTTAGCGATGGAAATGTATGAGGTATTATGGCCTACAAAGTTAGTAGAAGGTATTTTGGGATATGTATATGCTTCAGTTAAGAGTGCATGAGCTTTGGTGATCAGATCAGTGAGATTCGGTGATTTGAAGGTATGTGAAGATAGAGAATTAGTATAACAGGGCATATGAGCAGTTGCGGAGATTAAGGCAAGGTTAGTGGATGTGATGACATGCTAAGTCAGGTGAATGAAGTATATTTCTAACACTTGGGTAATATAAGATCGCTAACTCCATACTTATCATTTATATTATTAATTATTATGTTCTGTATGGTATTTTTGAAGCCGACTGGATAGCAAATTTTGTATAAGTATAGAATAATTTTGTGGAAGCGTAGGTATGTATGAAATGTGATTATGAAGAAAGGTTGTGAATTTGAGATCAAAGAATAGATGTGAGATTAGTAATAGATATAGCTATAACCGAAACCATCTAAGAAAGCTAAGTGTTTGTATTGTTCACATTTTGGAGAACTCTTTGTGACAATTTTTTATTGTAAGAGCAGTTTCTCACCACCTTTAACCAGGTGTTTTGTATACCCCTAATAGGGTTTTGTATTCCTCTAATAAGGAAATGTACTATGTAACAATTAGCTCCTAACAGGGCTAGATCTCCTAATAGGGATATAATATTTTAGTCCATAGTTGTGGGTACCATCCCCACCAAGGTTTTCCCTTGGCCAGGGTTTCCTCAAGAACAAATCATGGTGTCATGAGTTATGTGTTGTGTTTTAAAGTTCTTTTCATTTTAGCATTATTATGGTTTATTTATAATTGGTTGAATTTTAAATCAAACTGCATTAATACTAATTCACCTCCTCCCCCTAAGTATTACCTAATCCTAACAGCTTTTGCATTAGAGATATTACCCAATAGATAAGGCACTAGTTAGGAACAAGTATTTTCTACAGTGATATATGTTTGGTAGGGTTTCGCTATATTCTACAATCTTAAAATAAACCATTCAAAATTCTTTAAGTATTATGGTTATCAGGTTGTATGTTCTTTATGATAATGGAGAATCAATGAATGATTGGTTATCATTTAGTATTTTCTTATCATTTTTCTGGTGTTAAAATCCAAAGAAATTTTTAAAATATTTTATGTTGAGCTGGATTAGGTGTATCCACCTTGGTCTTGCAGAACCAAAAGTGCAGAGGGCAGTATTGTCCCTATAGTTGGTCTAATTGCCTCTGATTTCCCTATATTTCCAGAATTAACTACTCCTAAAAAATCTATCTATAGGTATATGTTATCTCTATTGATCATTAATGATTGTCATTAGTATCAAAGGCTATCAAAGACATCAATCAGTTACATATATGAACCCAGTCGGTAACTATAAGAAAAATAGACCAATCAGTTAAGTATATACACCAAACATCAAATAGTTTACCGAGCATCAGCAGACACCGATACTGAGCAATCGTAAACACCAAGCATCAAAATAAACAGTGAGCAGTTTATACAGTGTTTACCAAGGATCATAGAAAATGACATAGTAATTAGGAATGGGACATTCTTCTATGCAAATGGTTACAATAGATCAGAAAATGTTTTACCAAGATCGAGAACAATTTATTGTTGAGATACAATTTAGATCTTATGTAATAGTTTGATCTAGGTTATTTTTGTACACCGTAGATCTTAGGGTTTTGTCTAAGATTTGTAAACCTAATCTTGTATAAGTTGTGCACTATCAGAACCTTCACTGCAAAGATCAGTGAAAAGATTAAATAGTTTGAGAATGAAATCTCAATCAGTGCAAATGCAGCTACAACCGAGCCACAAGATTTTTCAAAGCATATACTCAGAGTTCAAGAACTCAGGTGGTTGGTAGCAGATCTCTAGAAACAAGAAGAGCGCATAATTGATCAGGTTACTGAGTTGCAGACATAACTCCTTCCATACTTGAAAATTTTTGAGAAACATATTGTCAGGGCACAATCACTTGTTGCAACACCAAATATTTCTATGTTGGACAACATATTTGATATGCATGCACAAGTCAATCTTGATCACATTGCTCTCACCAACTTGAAAGAGGAATGGGAAAACTTCTTGGAGTCACTAAAGAAAACCCATCAACACATTTTTGACAAGCTGTAAGTATACAATTTTTGTATTTGGCATTAATATCAAAAAGGGGGAAATCAATGTATATGCCAAATATGTAACTTTTTGCTAAGTATACTACACATTACCGAAGCATGCACCAAAGGGGAGTATTTAGAAATTTTTGATATGTATATGTATATGGCGGAGATATAAGTTTTGAGACATAAGGTCTATATACATTCAAAGTTTTGATACTAATGCCAAAGGGGGAGATTTTTATCTCTATTGAGCATTAATTATTGTCATTAGTATCAAAGGTTATCAAAGACATTGGTTGGTTACATATATGAACCCAGTCGGTAACTATAAGCAAAACAGGCTAGTCGGTTATGTATATACACCGAGCATCAGACAATTTACCGAGCATCACCAAACACCGATACCGAGCGATAGTAAACAACAAGCATCAGAATAAACACCAAGTAGTTTATACAGTGTTAACCGAGGATCACAAGAAATGGCATAGTAATCAGGAATGGCACATTCTTCTATGCAAACGGTTACAATAGATCATAAAATGTTTTACCAAGATCGAGAATAATTTATTTTTGAGATACGATGAAGATCTTATGTAATAGTTTGATCTAGGTTATTTTTGTACACCGTAGATCTTAGGGTTTTGTCTAAGATTTGTAAACCTAATTTTGTATAAGCGGCATAAAGTTGTATGCTATATATTTGTATGTTTGCATCATTTTTGGTGTGAACTGATGTATGAGAAAAAGAAGCACTTGAAGCACTAGCCAACCTTCAATATTATTAGTTGACAAAGCAGATCAGTATTCAGAGGAAAATAGATTAAGCAGAATCAAAGTAGGCTAACCGAGCAGTTCAGAGTAGAGATTCATCATAGTAAAGGTGATACTTTATCAGTACTTTATTGATCTATATCAGACAATTAAGTTGTCATTAGTAGATAGATACCTATTGCTTTCTAATCATTGTAATAGATTTTTGTAAAATCTCTTAACAAAGTAGACTTGACAGTGTTTTTGTAAATCTCTTAACCGAGTGCACACTCAAGTAGTGTTGCTAAAATCCTATAACTAGGTAGATCTAGTTGATCTAATATGTTACTCCTAATAGGGTAAGATCACTAGAAGTGATCAAAACTTGTAGCCCTAATAGGAAAACCTTTTCTATTTGCAGTAGTGAAGAATTTGTGGGTGTCATCCCCACCGTAGTTTTTACCTTCTAACAAGGGTTTCTATGTTACCAAAATACTTGTGTTATGGGACTGTTATATTGTTGATTTCACATTGTTTACTTTTACAAGTTGAATGGATGAATGATACACACATTAGATACAAGTTATTTTGCAAGGTTACTACTATTTGTTGTTGTAGATCTGAAAGGTTGATGTGTTAAAAATTTTGTGGGCACTGATTCACCCCTCCCCTCTCAGTACCCTATCTCTCCTAATTCCAACAATATACTAGTATCTTTCAAAGCATAAAGTCCATTTTTAAGAACCAACAAAATGGCGAGTCTGCTAGGGAATAGCGGTGAATCAAGTTAAATAACGTAAGTTCCAAGTTGAGCTGGACTCTTGGCCTGCTTATTTGTATAAACCAATAAGTTGACTATTGAAGCATAGATTATACTTTGTCATCTCATAGATTTGTTTCATCAGTAAAGATTACCAAGATTTTCTTAGTTTCCTAGTGGTTATCCTTTTGTCCTAAAAGTTCCTTGTCACAGTATTCATATTATTGAGAACCCGTATTATAATTCCCAACCTGTGTTAGGTGGCGACTCAAAGAAATCTCTGCAGCAGTGCTGAGAAATAAACATTATTTTATATATACACTTTCTCACGTATGAGTCATAGAAATGCCAGATCCTAGAGGAGGGATCATCCTGAAGATAAATTGGAAAGTGAGCTTCCAAGTACCTCTAGAGATGGTCAGCCAAGAAAGGAAAATAATGATAAGAATATATCTCAAACTTGGAGATAGAAGAAGAACAATAGGGAAGAAGACCCAATCCAACCCAGCAAGGAAGGAAATGTATTAGAATATGAAGAGGTTGTGGACCTTGGATTGGGTGTGTATGATGATTAATATTCTCCTCATTCCAAAGGAGAGGAGGGATCACATCATACTAAGAAAGTAATCCATGATGAATCTAAGGGACATAATAGGAGGTCAAGAAGAAAATGTAGAGGTGGAGAGGATAAGAATGCACCTCATGTCCCAAGATCTTCACCCCCAGTGAGCCCTCATGTCCCAAGAGACAAGAAAGATAGATTTCATGTTGAAACTTCAGAATTAGAAACCACTCCCCTAGATTCTGAAGATATCTTTGAAGAAATTTGTGAATTAGAGAGAAGATTCCAAGAGAAAATTTCCATCAAAAAACAAAAGGAAAAATAAAAAGAGGATGAGATAAGACAAGCTCAAATTAGATCTGATCAGTTGAGAAGGCAATTATTGAGTCTAGAAGCAATAAATTATGTTGCAACACATAAGAAAATTGAAGAAGAACCTGTCATCTGTCAGATTTTTTACACTGAAAAACCTAAGGATAAAGGAAAGTAGAAGGTAACAGGAATTTCAATAAATGAACCTACAAATGACACAGTTCCAATAAATCAGATGTCTAAACTAGATACTGATCTTAAGAGGGCTAAGAGGGAAAAGGAAGTCTCAGCCAAGGAACTTGAGAAGGTAGAATTGGAGGCTACTACTCTAGAGATGAAGAAGAAGACTAATTTTCTCAGGTAGTCCTCAGGGCTTTCTAATGCAGTTGCTTTCTTCCTCAACACCTAGTGGGAATTCTGGAAACTTTGCTAAAAAAACAACCATTATTCCACCACCAGCTGGAGATAACATTTCTACTACATCAAATGCCAAAGTACCTACTTCTCAAAATGATGGATCATTCCAAAGGAGACCAATTCATGTAGAAAGGTATAGACAAATCCTTTTTCTTGGTATTCCTAGTTATCCTAATGCAATTCCACATGAAATTAGAGAGAAACTTCCTAAATTTGCTGGAAATAATGTCATCACATGTGAAATGACATAGTAATCAAGAATGGCACATTATTATATGGAAATGGTTACAACAGATCAGAAAATGTTTTACCAAGATCGAGAACAATTTATTGTTGAGATACGATGAAGATCTTATGTAATAGTTTGATCTAGGTTATTTTTGTACACCATAGATCTTAGGGTTTTGTCTAAGATTTGTAAACCTAATTATGTATAAGTTGTGCACTATCGAAACCTTCACTACAGAGATTAGTGAAAAGATTAAATAGTTTGAGAATGAAATCTCAATTAGTACAAATGTAGCTATAATCGAGCCACAAGCTTTTTCAAAGCATATACTTAGAGTTCAAGAACTCAGGCGGTTGGTAGCAGATCTCAAGAAGCAAGAAGAGCGCATAACTGATCAGGTTACTGAGTTGCAAATAGAACTCCTTCCATACATGAAATTTTTTGACAAACATATTGTCAGGGCACAATCACTTGTTGCAACACCAGAGATTTATGTGTTGGACAATATATTTGATATGCATGCACAAGTCGGTCTTGATCACATTGCTCTCACCAACTTGAAAGAGGAATGGGAAAACCTCTTGGAGTCACTAAAGAAAACCCATCAGCACATTTTTGACAAGCTGTAAGTATACAATTTTTGTATTTGGCATTAATAGCAAAAGGGGGAAATCAATGTATATGCCAAATATGTAACTTTTTGCTAAGTATACTACACATTACTAGAGCATGCACCGAGGGGGAGCATTTAGAAATTTTTGATATGTATATGTATATGGCGGAGATATAAGTTTTGAGACATAAGGTCTATATACATTCAAAGTTTTGATACTAATGCCATAGGGGGAGATTGTTATCTCTATTGAACATTAATTATTGTCATTAGTATCAAAGGTTATCAAAGAAATCAGTCGGTTACATATATGAACCTAGTTGGTAACTATAAGAAAAACAGGCCAATCGATTAAGTATATACACCGAGCATCAAACAATTTATCGAGAATCACTAGACACCAATACCGAGTGACAATAAACACTGAGCATCAGAATAAACACCAAGCAGTTTATATAGTGTTTACCGAGGATCACAAGAAATGGCATAGTAATCAAGAATGGCACATTCTTCTATGCAAATGGTTACAACATATTAGAAAATGTTTTACCAAGATTGAGAATAGTTTATTATTTAGATACGATGAAGATCTTATGTAATAGTTTGATCTAGGTTATTTTTGTACACCATAGATCTTAGGGTTTTGTCTAAGATTTGTAAACCTAATTTTGTATAAGCGGCATAAAGTTGTATGCTATATATTTGTATGTTTGCATCATTTTTGGTGTTAACTAATGTATGAGCAAAAGAAGCACTTGAAGCACTAGCCAACCTTCAATATTATCAATTGATAGAGCAAATCAGTATTCAGAGGAAATCAGATTAAGTAGAATCAGAGCTGGCTAACCGAGCAGTTCAGAGAAAAGATTCATCACAGTAAAGGTGATACTTTATAAGTACTTTATTGATCTGTATTAGACAATTAAGTTGTCATTAGCAGATAGATACATATTGCTTTCTAATCATTGTAATAGAGTTTTTTAAAATCTCTTAACAGAGTAGACTTGATAGTCTTTTTGTAAATCTCTTAACCAAGTGCACACTCAAGTAGTGTTGCAAAAATCCTATAACTAGGTAGATCTAGCTAATCTAATATGTTACTCCTAACAGGGTAAGATCACCACAAGTGATCAAAACTTGTAGCCCTAACAGGAAAACCTTTTCTATCTGCAGTAGCAAAGAATTTATGGGTGTCATCCCCACCGCAATTTTTACCTTCTAACAAGGGTTTCTGCGTTACCAAAATACTTGTGTTATGGGACTGTTATATTGTGTATTTCATGTTGTTTACTTTCACAAGTTGAATGGATGAATGATACATGCATTATATACAAGTTATTTTGCAAGGTTACTATTGTTTGTTGTTGTAGATCTGAAAGGTTGATGTGTTAAAGTTTTTGTGGGCACTGATTCACCCCTCCCCTCTAAGTACCCTATCTCTCCTAATTCCAATAGTATATTGGTATCTTTTTGTTATCTCTATTGAGCATTAATGATTGTCATTAGTATTAAAGGTTATCAAAGATATCGGTCGGTTACTTATATGAAGCTAGTCATTATCTATAAGAAAAATAGGCAAGTTAGTTTAAGTGTATACACCGAGCATCAAACAGTTTACTGAGCATCAAAAAACACCAATACTGAGCGGTAGTAAACACCGAGCATCAGAACAAACACTGAGCACTTTATACAGTGTTTACCGAGGATCACAGGAAATGGCATAGTATTTAGGAATGACACATTCTTCTATGCAAACGGTTACAACAGATCAGAAAATGTTTTACCAATATCAAGAACAATTTATTTTTGAGATACGATGAAGATCCTATGTAATAGTTTAATATAGGTTATTTTTGTACACCATAGATCTTAGGGTTTTGCCTAAGGTTTGTAAACCTAATTTTGGTATAAGTGGCATAATGTTGTATGCTATATATTATGTATGTTACATCATTTTTTATGTGAACTAATGTATGAGTGAAGAAGCACTTGAAGTACTTACCAACCTTCAAGATTATCAATTGATAGCGCAGATCAATATTCAAAAGAAATCAGATTAAGCAGAATCAGAGCAGGCTAATCGAGTAGTTCAAAGCATAGATTCATCACAGTAAAGGTGATATTTTATCAGTACTTTATTGATCTGTATCAGACAATCAAGTTTTCATTAGTAGATAGTTACTTATTGCTTTCTAACAATTTTAATAGAGTTTTGGTTAAATCTCTTAACAAAGTAGACTTGACAGTCTTTTGTAAATCTCTTAACCGAGTGCACACTCAAGTAGTGTTGCTAAAATCCTATAACTAGGTAGATCTAGATGATCTAATATGTTACTCCTAATAGGGTAAGATCACCAGAAGTGATCAAAACTTGTAGCCCTAACAGGAAAACCTTTTCTATCTGTAGTAGTGAAGAATTTGTGGGTGTCATCCCCACCGCAGTTTTTACCTTCTAACAAGGGTTTCTGCATTACCAAAATGCTTGTGTTATGGGACTATTATGTTGTTGATTTCATGTTGTTTACTTTCACAAGTTGAATGGATGATTGATACATGTATTAGATACAAGTTATTTTGGAAGGTTACTACTATTTGTTGTTGTAGATCTGAAAGGTTAATGTGTTAAATTTTTTGTGGGCACTGATTCACCCCTTCCCTCTCAGTACCCTATCTCTCCTAATTCCAACAATTGGTATCAAAGCTCAGTTCTCTTATTGGACAGTTTAACCACTAAAGGGTAAAGATCTAAGTCATGGAGAGGTATAAGTTAGAAAAGACTATTGAGATTCAGAAGATTTAGATGCAAATGTTTATTGAAGAGTACAAGCAAGCCAAGGAAGGACTGAAGAAATTACTGGTTGAAAGGAAGAACCTAACTATTTTTCAAAATGAGATTGGTTATCATGAAGAAGCAATTGATGATATATTTGATCATATTGGATCTAGTTCTAGAAGTATTTTTGATGGATCTGAAAGTATAATCTCTGATTTATCTGAAAAGAATCAACATCTAACCGAACAAGTGAAAGAACTGCAAATCAGTCAGGAATCTTAAATGGTGAGAATGGTAGAGACAATGAACAATGCTAGACAAGCTGAGAAAGAAAGGAATCTGGCTATTGATGATCGAAGACAAATGACTGAACAACTTCAAGCAAAAGAAAGTGAAATACAAAGACTCATTGATCACCATTTTCAAGTATCTAATCAGATGATGTTTGTGAATCAAGAAGTCAACCGAGTGAATGAAAAATTGTCAAGAAATCTTGAAGAAGTTGCAAGACTCGGAGAGGAGAATGAAAAACTGAGAAATGAAGTGAAAAATCAATAGAAAAACAATGAAATGAAGAAATTGGCTGAGGATAGTTCTAAGAAGATTTATGACTTTCTGATTAATCAAAGAAGATTTGGGAGTAGAGATTGGATAGGCTATACCAGTGAAGGAGAATCATCATAACAAGCTGAACAAGTCAACAACAATCAAAATATCAAAGACCTAAAGTATTGACATGCTATCACTGTGGAAAACTGGGACATACATCTAATGTGTGTAGAAGCAAAGCACAAGGTAAACCTCATGTCACTCCTAAGTTCAATGGTTATTGCTATTATTGTGGTAAGTATGGTCACCAAGTTTATGAGTGTCGAGATAAACAAAATGATATTGCTAACAATACTACTATAGAGAAAATATGCTATACTTGTAATAAACATGGACACACTGCACAAGAGTGTAAGGCTAAGATGAAACAAGTATGGACTCCTAAGCAGAAGACACAATGCAAGCTATATCAATCGAAGAAACAAGGTAACTCCTATGTTTGGGATTATAACACATGGGCTAACTGTGTTGCATGTGGTAGGTATGGGCACATTGCAGTGAACTATAATAGGAAAAGATGGGCTAGCCAATCAAGAAGTTGGACAAGTACTAGAATGGCATGTATGCATTGTCATAAAGTCGGTCATTTAAGCAAGGACTGCAGAGACCAAGCACAAGAGGAAAATCATGTATTTGAGAGTGGAAACACTATTGCAGATATCATGAGGATAAGGAATAGCATGTGGAAGAAGGCATCTAATGAGAATGTAGAGTTAAGTAATGTTTTCGGTGAAACCTCATCCACTAGATTGGGTGACATCGGTACCTCCACTTAAGGTGATATAGGTATGTATAGGACTGACATTTCAAAATGATCACATTTTACATACAATTCCTTATATATGTTGTGCACATACCAAATCTACATGAATGAAGATGCATTATGGTTTATATGTTTTGAACTAACAAAGTTATACAGTCAGTAAAAGTGAGACCGAGCATTGGTTACCCGTCGGTAATCACTATTCAAAGTTAACCGAATGATAGTATCAACCGAGAAAAGAAGTCTTGTGTTAACCAAGCTAAGGAAAGATTGTAGCTATCACTGAGCTAACAGTTGTCATGAACCAAAAAGTAGGTCAAGCATTTATTGCATAAAGTTTTGAGCGAGAATATCAAAAATTCTATAAATACACAGAATACAGAGTTCATTTTTCACATTGCAATTTCAGAGAGCTAAGATTTCACAGAGCGAGTTCAAGCAAGAATCTTTCATGCAAATTCAAGCAGTTGCAGATCAAATCGAGCACACTCTTTGATACATTCCGAGTAAGTAGAAACCCTACCAAGCACATTTCTCGTACTTATTAGAAAACCTAGTTTGTAGAAATGGAATCTACTGCGAGTTCATATAAGGTTGTGGATGAAGAAGTCAATTTAATACTATCAGCAAGTTATAAGGAACCTCCTTATAAGTTACACCCTGAAGTTGCCTTGAAAATAGATTTAGCAGGTTCTTTTTCAAGCATCCCACCTAGGGTTTTGTTGACGAAAGATATACGATCATACATACACTGTAAAATTGGGGAAATTGGTGATTTCGATATGTATGTTGTGTATCAGGCTCTTTGTGATGAAAATATAAAGCTGAAACCAGAGCACAAATTGGTTGAGACACTTGGTCTTACTCATGCCCTAGATTTTCTAAAGGATTTTAAGAATGAATATATTAGGGTTGTATTGAGTTGCTATCATGAGGGCACATTCTAGCTAGATAAACCAATCAAGGTCACAAAAAGAATGATCAGTAGGGTTACTAGTTACCCTACTACCGATAAAGCCAAAGCATTTCGAAGCTCATCCTGAGCTAATGTTGAAAAGAATACTGGTGCAGCATGGGATGAAAGAGAAATGAAAGTGTCAACAATTGTGGATCCTGAAGTTAACTTTGTAGCACATGTAATTGGGTACAAGATATATTAGGTGAGCAGGTTGCATAGTGTACTAAGTAGTGTAGTCAATATGGCACACAAAATGATAAAGAAGGGTCATCAGATTGACCTAGCTAAGCTACTACTAAGACAGGTTGAGGATAACATGAAGATAATAAAGGCACAAAAGTCCAATACCTATAAGTTTGGATCACTCCTAGTATGCTTATTTTTCTATCTCCAGAAATTCTTTCCCTCTGTCAGTCACACTAACTGGATAGATGATAAACCAATCACTTCACAAATATTTGATATTATGAAAGGTCTGGGAGATAATGTTGAAAATTCAATAAATAGTTATTTTGAAGATTTTAAAGTGAAGATGAATTTAAGAAGTAGAATTCCTAATGAATTGGTCGATAAATATGCAATGGATATTTGTTTCGTAGTGAACACCGACCACACTATGATAAAAGTTGTAGAACCAAGGACAAAATGACTAGCACCTATGGGCTATGAAATGGATTATGATTTTGGTTTGAAATCTATCAAGGCACTACTAGCATTACCAAAGGATCCTAAGGCTGCAAGGTTTGGAACCTTTGAGGAAGCTAAGTCAAGAATAAAAACTAATCTGGTCATCGGTAAAATGACAAGGAAGTCTAAGAAGATGAAAAAGTTTCTATCTGAGAGATTTGAGAAGGATGCAAACTCATTTGAGGAGTCACCGATTGAACAGGAAACCGAAGGTCAGTTGATGTTGGATGACAAACCTTATGACAGTGAGGAGACCGAATCTGAAAGAGAACAAGAAGCTACACCGGTTCCTCCAATTAAAACTCAAAGGAAGAGGCAGTTGTCAGTGAAAACAAGTGCACGCACAAGGTCAGCAACTATAGCTTCACCACCGAAGAAGAAAGTAGCTGAGAAGGTAATAAAATGAAAGGTTGCTACACCGACAAAGACATATGCAAAGAAAGGACCCAAGGTTATAGTAGAGGCACCAAAGAAAAGGAGAAAATTGATAAGAAATAGAGAAGACCTTGAGGATGAAGAAGATGACAATGATCAATTGAAGGTTGTCAGTAATAAGAAGAGGTCAATTGATGAGATTATTGAAGAAATAATTGAGAATGGAAATCTTGCAGATCTGGAACTCAGTAAGTTTGATAATATGTCAAATGAAGACCAAACCAAAATTGAGGAAGCTGTCATCCAGATGATGATCCACTTCTAATGAGTTCCACTAGAATTTGAATTATTGCTACCCAAGACATTAGAGGACCGAGTAAATCAAAAGTGGTCATATGCCTTGGACACCGAGAAGAGGATGAGGGAACAAGCCCTTGTAGTGATTGCACCAGATCTATCTCTTGTTGAGATTAAAGAACTTATGGATACATATGTGTAGAGATTCAACGTCAAGCACCCTGCAATGCAAATAATAGATGAGAACTTGGCAGATCTCGATGAGTCTTGTCAACTTATCTGGAGTTCACTTTTAGCTTTTAGAGAGCATAATGAGAAAATTGCATTCCAAAATTTGTCTAAAAAGAGAAAGAATTCAAAAGGTAAAGGTATATTCATTGAAGAGAATGTAGCAAATGAGAATAAAGAGTCAAAGGTATCACTTACCAAGGTAATTAATACAACAATTGGTCAAGAAATTAAGAACAGTTCACAGGATGCACCAAATCCAGAAGTGATTCAAATTGAGGATACAAATGACCAGGATGTACTCATTAAGGACATTACAAATGGTGATCCTAATGACAAAGATGATGATGATGATGTGAATATTGCACCAGACAACACTCTAGATGAAGCACATGTTATCGAGTATGCATTTCCATCACTACCAGGTGAGCTTCCTATACTTGTTGAAGATGTAGAGATTCTATCTCAGGAACAACCCGAAGGCTCTATCTCTAAGCAACCTATAGATATAACAGGGGAACCAAGCAATGAACCTCCTACAGAGACAAACAAGCTTGAAGGAAAAGAGGCTGATAAATTAGAAACCAAAGGTAAAGAGGCTGGTGAAATAGAACCGAAGGCACAAGATGAGCTTGAGACAACTAAGAACACCCCAGCAGATGCCACATCCAATGCTCCACCTCATTCAATCAACACACAGGTTACCGAGGAGCAAAAGAAGGAAGATAGTGTGTCTATTGGGTAGAACACTCCGAGGACAAAAGATAAAGCTATTGTCACTATTGTCAAGAATTCACCACTTGCACCGGAGAAGAAGAAGAAGAAGAAAGGAAAAGGATCGGTCACTCTAGACAAAGTCATTGTGATACCCGACTGTGACCCGAGGACCCTTAGCCCTGACAAATTGAGAAAATATGGGGAATTATGTACAAGGAAAGCAACATGAGGAATTGAGACAAGAGAGTAAGAGCAAGGAAATACTAGAAAATGTAAGAGACATCTTACAATAGGTCATCCCTAAGATACATATAGATGAGGACACGCCGATTATGGACCAACTTGCTACTCTTGCTGAAGGAATCATGTAAGAAGAATGAAAACTTAAACAAGTATTAATCCAAGAAAATGAAATGTTGGAAGATTTTACCAAAACCAAAGGAGAGAAGATTTCAAGATCAACCACAAAGCACTTCAAGAATCCAACAATGAGCCAAGAGATTTTGGTAAGGGGAAAAGCAAAGAAAAACCCCTTTGTGAATAAGAATATGGCAAAAAGCCTAAAATATGAGAGCAATGAGCTCAATACAATAATGAGAGCAATGAGAGATTGAGAGAGAGAGGAGAAGATTATACAAGCAAGTGTGTGAGAGACATCTCTTAAGTAGAGATGAGTGGAGGAGTTTGCATGTAACTCCCTTCTCCTATGGATGCCACATGCATAAGTGTGTGAGGCCAAGTGTGAGATTCCTCATAAGGAGGAATAAACTAAATTACAAATTAAATATTTGTCCTCACATATTCTACTAGAGGACAAAATAGAATGTAGGAGAAAGAAGACAAAAAGAAATATATTAGGATACCTTGGCTTATATCCTAATATATTAGAACAAGAAAAGAAAAATGTCTAACCTTGGTTTATAAATACACCAAGGAAAGATTACAAATTCTAACAAATCAACACCCTAGATGTCGATGCAGAAAAAAGAATTTAAGAGCGGGCAGAATAAAAAATACAAGATAAATTAGCTAAAAGAATAAGCCAAGAAGTGGCAGTCAACAAGGTTAAAATATCAAAGGTAATAACTGAGATTCAGTTTGTTACTAATTCTATTTGCCAACTCTTGTATAAGCTATGCACTGTCAGAACATTCACTGCAGAGATCAATGAAAAGATTAAACAATTTAAGAATGAAATCTCAGTCAGTGCACTAGCAGCTACAACTGAGCCTCAAGCTATTGCTAAGCACATACTTAGAGTTCAAGAACTCAGGTGGTTGATAGCAGATCTTGAGAAACAAGAAGAGCGCATAACTGATCAGGTTACTGAGTTGTAGATAGAACTCCTTCCATACCTGAAAATTTTTGAGAAGCATGTTGTCAGGGCACAATCTCTTGTTGCAACACTAGAGATTTCCATGTTGGACCACATATTTGATATGCATGCACAAGTTGGTCTTGAGCACATTGATCTCACCAACTTGAAAGAGGAATGGGAAAACCTCTTGGAGTCATTAAAGAAAACAAATCAACACATTTTTGACAAGCTGTAAGTATACCATTTTTGTATTTGGCATTAATATCAAAAAGGGGGAAATCAATGTATATGCCAAATATGTACATTTTTGCTAAGTATACTACACATTACCGGAGCATGCACTGAGGGGGAGCATTTAGAAATTTTTGATATGTTATGTATATGGTAGAGATATAAGTTTTTTTTTTGAGACATAAGGTCTATATACATTCAAGTTTTGATACTAATGCCAAAGGGGGAGATTGTTATCTCTATTGAGCATTAATGATTGTCATTAGTATCAAAGGTTATCAAAGATATCGGTCGGTTACTTATATGAAGCTAGTCGGTATCTATAAGAAAAATGGGCCAGTTGGTTAAGTGTATACACTAAGCATCAAACAGTTTACTAGGTATCAGCAGACACCGATACCAAGCGGTAGTAAACACCGAGCATCAGAACAAACACTGAATAGTTTATACAGTGTTTACCGAGGATCACAGGAAATGGCATAATATTTAGGAATGGCACATTCTTATATGAAAATAGTTACAACAAATCAAAAAATGTTTTACCAAGATCGAGAATAATTTATTGTTGAGATACGATGAAGATCCTATGTAATAGTTTGATCTAGGTTACTTTTGTACACCGTAGATCTTAGGGTTTTGCCTAAGGTTTGTAAACCTAATTTTGGTATAAGCGGCATAACGTTGTATGTTATATATTTTGTATGTTACATCATTTTTTATGTGAGCTGATGTATGTGCGAAGAAGCACTTGAAGTACTTGCCAACCTTCAAGATTATCAGTTGACAGAGCATATCAGTATTCAGAGGAAATCAGATTAAACAGAATTAGAGCAGGCTAACCGAGCAGTTCAGAGCAGAGATTCATCATAGTAAAGGTGATATTTTATCAGTACTTTATTGATCTATATCAGAAAATCAAGTTGTCATTAGCAAATAGTTACCTATTTCTTTCTAAAAATTTTAATAGAGTTTTGGTTAAATCTCTTAACAGAGTAGACTTGATAGTCTTTTGTAAATCTCTTAACTGAGTGCACACTCAAGTAGTGTTGCTAAAATCCTATAACTAGGTAGATCTAGATGATCTAATATGTTACTCCTAACAAGGTAAGATCACCAAAAGTGATCAAAACTTGTAGCCCTAACAGGCAAACCTTTTCTATCTGTAGTAGTGAAGAATTTGTGGGTGTCATCCCCACCGTAGTTTTTACCTTCTAACAAGGGTTTTTGCGTTACCAAAATGCTTGTGTTATGGGACTATTATATTGTTGATTTCATGTTGTTTACTTTCACAAGTTGAATGGATGAATGATACATGTATTAGATACAAGTTATTTTGGAAGGTTACTACTATTTGTTGTTGTAGATCTAAAAGGTTAATGTGTTAAAGTTTTTGTGGGCACTAATTCACCCCTCCCCTCTCAATACCCTATCTCTCCTAATTCTAACACTTTCAAAACATAAAGTCCATTTTTAAGAACCAACAAAATGGCAACTCTACTAGGGAATAGTAGTGAATCAAGTTAAATAATGTAAGTTCCAAGTTAAGCTGGACTCTTGGCCTGCTTATTTTTATAAACCAATAAGTTGACTATTGAAAGCACAGAGTTATACTTTGTCATCTCATAGATTTGTTTCATTAGTAAATATTACCAGGATTTTCTTAGTTTCCTAGTGGTTATCCTTTTGTCCTAAAAGTTCCTTATCACAGTATTCATGTTACTGAGAACCAATGTTATAATTCCCAACCTGTGTTAGGTGGTGACTCAAAGAAATCTCTACAGCAGTGCTAAGCAATAAACATTATTTTATATATACACTTTCTCAAGTATGAGTTGTAGAAATGCCAGATCCTAAAGGAGGGATAATCCTGAAGATAAATTGGAAGGTGAGCTTCCAAGTACCTCTAGAGATGGTCAGCCAAGAAAGGAAAATAATGATAAGAATATATCTCAAACTTGGAGATAGAAGAAGAACAATAGGGAAGAAGACCCAATCCAACCCAGCCAGGAAGGAAATGTATTAGAATATGAAGAGGTTGTGGACCTTGGATTGGGTGTGTATGATGATTACTATTCTCCTCATTCCAAAGGAGAGGAGGGATCACATCATACTAAGAAAGTAATTCATAATGAATCTTAAGGGATATAATAGGAGGTCAAGAAGTAAATGTAGAGGTGGAATGGATAAGAATGCACCTCCTATCCCAAGATCTTCACCCCTGTTGAGCCCTCATGTCCCAAGAGACAAGAAAGATAGATTTCACATTGAAACTTTAGAATCTGAAACCACTCCCCTAGATTCTGAAGATATATTTGAAGAAATTTGTGAATTGGAGAGAAGAGTCCAAGAGAAAATTTCCATCAGACAACAAAAGGAAAAAGAAAAAGAGGATGAGATAAGACAAGCTCAAATTAGATATGATCAGTTGAGAAGGCAATTATTGAGTCTAGAAGCAATAAATTATGTTGTAACACATAAGAAAATTGAAGAAGAACCTATCATTTGTTAGATTTTTGACACTAAAAACCTAAGGATAAAGGAAAGTAGAAGGCAAAAGGAATTTCAATAAATAAACCTGCAAATGACACGATTCCAATAAAGCAGATGTCTAAACTAGATACTGATCTTAAGAGAGCTAAGAGGAAAAGGAAATCTCAGCCAAGGAACTTGAGAAGGTAGAATTGGAGGCTACTACTCTAGAGATGAAGAAGAAGACTAATTTTCTCAAGCAATCCTCAGGGCTTTCTAATGTTGTTTCTTTCTTCCTCAGCACCTGGTGGGAATTTTGGAAACTTTGCTAAAAAAAAACAACCATTATTCCACCACCACCTGGAGATAACATTTCTATTACATCAAATGCCAAAGTATCTACTTCTCAAAATGATGGATCATTCCAAAGGAGACTAGTTCATGTAGAAAGGTATAGACAACTCCTTTTTCTTGGTATTCCTGGTTATCCTAATGCAATTCCACATGAAATTAAAGAGAAACTTCCTAAATTTGCTGGAAATAATGTCATTACATGTGAAGAACATTTAAATAAATTTATTGACATGATGGATGACTATGAAATTAAACATGAAGATGTGATTATGAAACTATTTGTCCAATCACTAACTGAAGATGTCAAGAATTGGTTTAGAGGACTACCACATGATTGTGTGGGATCCTGTGATGAATTCATAAATTGTTTCAAGGATTAGTATGGTGACAAGACCAATGAAGGATTCATGCTAGATGAATTCAACAACATCAAGAAAAATCAGAACGAGGAAGTTTTTGAATTCAATGTAAGGTTCCAAAAGGCCTTGCACAATCTTTTCCAAGTAATGAGGTTGGATGAGAAGGTATGTCTTGCAACTTATTTGAATGCTTTTGATGCAAATATGGGATATTTTCTCAGGGATAAAAATCCTAGAGCCATCAAGGAAGCTTATAGGTTAGTTGTTAACATTAAGAGTAATAGAAGAGTATCGGGGAAATTAGGTAGAAGGGAAGATTGGAAGCCTTCTAAGTTTAATAAGAAAGAATAAGATAAGCCCTCCAATGTGAAACACAAAGAGGAGGACAATTTGAAGCATATCTGAAATACTTTAAAAGATTTGAATCCTGGAAAAAATAGGAACAATAGGACTGTCAATAATGATAAACCTTCTTGTAACAATTTTAACAGGAAGCCAATGCTGCAAAATTACCCTTACAATACCCAATGGAAGGATGGGAAGCCTGCTCTCCCAGTTAAAAAAGATAAATCTAATGATAAAACTCCTAATCCTTTACAAAATAACTCTATTAATATGTGTGATGATGTTCCATGGTGTATAGCTTGCCAATCCCCACATAATCTTGATTATTATTTTGTTGCTTTGAGTGTATCTACAAATGAGGAACAAGGGGATGAAGAAGATGATACATATGATTATAGTGATTGTGCTATGACTTCTTCACATTTGTGTGATGAAGTAGATTCTGTAGATGAGGATGAGAACCAAGATGTGTCTGGTTCACAAAGCAGAAAATAATTATATCATCAGTAGATTTTTTTTAATGATAAAGAAGAAGAAATTGACGATGTAAGATGTAATGCAGAAATGGGTGAAGAAACCATTATGCTAAGAAGACCCTCTAATGATAAATAGCACAAATTACTGCTAATATGGTTACTCAAGCAAGAAGTAACTATGTTTTAAGAAACATGACATTTGGTAATGCAGATGGTAAACCAACTAGTATTTTCATTAAGGAAACCAAAACAGACACTAAGAAGACACAAGAGAAAGGTTAACCTGTTGAAGGTGTCAAGAAGATTAAGGTAAAGAATCTACCAATAAGACAAATGGTCCAAACACTGTATATAAGGTAAAAGTAAAGACACTAGAAAAAAAAATTCCCCCCTCCCCAAGGAAACAGTAAGCAACAAAAGAAAAGTGAGTTGAATCTGGCCACACAGGTTGAAGATGGAAATGTTGTTACTGTGAACCAGGATTTATCTTATGTAAAGTACACCCCTATTGATATGGAGCAGTTGTTATCATAAATTACTATCAAGGTCCCATTATTGGAGATGATGAGGATTGGGGAACATAAGAAAAAGGCCTTGGCATGGGTGAATGGTGTATTTTTCACAAAAATTCAGAAATCAGAAGATAGCAAGAAATTGAAAAGTGTAGAGGACAAATCTGAAAATAAGCGAAAGGAATCAGAAGAAATTGTTTCAAAAATCCCTCATATTTATTTAGATATTAATGTTGTAAATACTTCCTTGGGAGTTGTAGATCCTTTTTTCTTGACTTTAGTTATAAACGACAAGATGCTAAGAAATTGCATGATTGATTCTAGAGTATCTAATACTATTATGCCTGTATAGGTGATGAAGTCAATGGGATTGCAGGTTGATACTCCTCATGGAAGATGTTAGGAAATGGATTCTAGAGAAGTTCATGTCATTGGTACTATCAAAGCTCTACCTTATAGGTTAGTTTCTTACCCTAACAAAATGCTAACAATGAGTGTCTTAATGGTTGTTGATATTCCTCCCCAATATGGAATGTTGTTATCAAGAAAATGGAGTGTTGTAATGGGAGGTAGTATTCAATGTGATTTATCCTTTGCAACTTTCAAGATTTCTAGTGAGAATGTCAAAGTGTCCTAGGAAACTAGAACATCCCACATGATTGAGGAAACTGAAAATGATAATATGAATTGTTTCCTTGATACTGATATTGATTCTTTTCAAGTGCAAGATAGAAAGGTTGAACGAAAAGCTAAACCTATGCTTTTATCTAAGGATAAGGATAATCTGACATGCCAAAATGGATTATGGACCATGTATTTTGATGATGCAAGCTCTAAGGAAGGAATAGGTGCAAGAGATTTGGTGATAGCTCCTAGAGTGGTAAGACATTCAAGTTTTCTTTCACTTTGATGTTTACATGTATAAATAACACTGCAGAGTCTGAGGATTTGTTGATTGGATTGAGGTTGGCCTCAAGACATGGAATAAAAGATCTCAGAGTGATTGGAGACTCTGAACTAGTGATATCTCAAGTTAGATCCAAATATGTTTCAAAGAACAAAAGACTAAAGCAATATAGAAATGTTGTTTATGATGAATTAGAAAATTTTGATGCATTTGATATTGACTAGATGGATAGAGGCCAAAATAGAATAGCAGATTTACTAGCTAAAATTTCTTTGAGACCAAAAGATATCACATTTGTAGGAATCTCTAAGATAGAGGTTCAATCTAGGCCTTCTATACTAGATAATGTTGAGAGCTAGCAGATTTTTGAAGATGATTTGGATATTCTAAGGTTTTTGCATTATGAAGAAAACTTTGGAAATAAAGAGATGGATTTTAGTGGTTATGTGGAAATCTTGGATGATAAGGACACAATTTTTGGTAAGGAAGTGTTACAACTAAAATCAAATAGAGTTCCAAATAGATTGGTTGTTCTGGAGAGAGCATTTGACAATAAGGATAAGTCTTTTTTCTACAAAGACTTAAATATATCAAAGGATTTGGAAGATGTGAACTTAGGAATAGCTAAAGCTCCTAAAAATGTATATATTGAAAGGCAGTTGTCTCCTAAAATTAGAAAGTCATTGATTGATCTTCTCAAAAAGTATAGGCATTTTTTTGCATGGTCTTATGATGATTTGAATGCCTATAGAGAAGATATCTTTCAGCATGAGATTTCTTTACAAGAAGACACAAAACCTTTTAGACATAAATTAAGGCCTGTAAATCCCACATTGGCACCATAGATGCAAGAAGAATTTTTTAAAAATGAAGGATGTTGGAATCATAAAACCCATCTCACATTCAACATGGGTGTCTAACTTGGTCCTAGTGAGAACAAAGAATGGATATATTATACTCTATGTAGACTTTAGAAATTTGAATATTAATTCATTAAAAGACAACTATGTTTTCCAAACATGGAAGCCATGCTACAGAGATTCACTAGATATGAATTGATGTCAATGATGGATGGGTTTTTAGGATATAATCAGGTTATGGTCAAGGAATCTAAGCAGTTCAAAACTAAATTCACCACACCATGGGGTACTTATGTATATGTTAGAATTCCTTTTAGTTTGACAAATGCTAGGGCAACTTTTCAAAGAGCCATGGATGTGACATTTATAGATTTTATTAATAATTTTTTAGTGATTTACTAGAATGACCTTACAACTTATTCATCAAAGGAAGATCAACATTGTGGTCATCTTGAAAAGATTTTTGTAAGAGCTTTGGATTATGGGGTTTCCATTAACCCAAAGAAATGTGCTTTTGGTGTCATAGAAGGTAAGCTTTTAGGGCATATTGTCTCCAAGGATGGAGTTAGAATTGATCTTAGAATAGTTATTGCTATTAATAAAGTGCCTCGGCCTAGGAATTCAATCTTTCTTTGGGTAGGTGAATTTTTTAAGAAGGTTCATTACAAATTTTGTTGAAACTAGTATTCCTATCTCTAAATGTTAAAGAAGGGAGTCAAAGTAGAATGGAGTGAAGAAGCATCCAATGATTTCTTAGATATTAAGAAATATATCAAAGATGCACCTATATTGAGGACACCTGACTATGGTAAGCCCGTGCAATTTTTTTCCTTTGATTCATACCACACTATTGTTGCAGTCTTGTTATAAAAGAATTCAAAGGGTTTTGAGCAGCCTATCTCCTTCTTTAGTAAGTCCTTACAGGCATTAGAATTAAAATATGATATTAATGAGAAGAAGGCATATGCTTTGGTCAAGGCTATCAGGGCTTTCATATGTTACTTGGAGGGAGCTCCCAGAGTGGCTTATGTGCCCAGTGTTGTTGTGAAGGATATTTTAGTACAACAAGAAGTTTCAAGAAGAAGATGTAGGTGGATAAACAGAATTCAAGAATTCAACATAGATATTCAGATCACAAATTTGGTTAGAGGCCTAGGATTGGTGAAACTTATGGCTCAGAGAAACTTAGATGAAAATCATGTAAACATGCTTGAAGAGGAGAAAAGGCCTTACATTTATGATCTGGATTGTTGTGAATGGTATAAAGTTGTTGTTGGATACATGCAAAAAATGACTTTTACTCCTGAAATAGATGATAGTAAAAAGAGAACAATCAAGCTTCATGCTATTAAGTATGCTATTTTGAAAGGTGAGCAATGGTGGAGAAGCAATGAAGGAGTTTTGCTCAAATGTGTAGACTGTGACAAATCCAAGGTTTTATTAGAAGAAATGCACAATGGTGTATGTGGTGGCCATTACATGGCTAAAACCACTACACATAAGATTTTGAGGTTTGGTTTTTGGTGGCCTACTATTTTTAAGGATGCTCATGATTTTGTCAAGAAATGTGATTCCTACCAGAGATTTGTAGGTAAGCTGAGGTTTGATGGAAATTTATCTTTAAAGCATGTGACTATTGAAGCACCTTTTCAGAATTGGGCTATGGATTTCATTGGAGAAATTCATAACAAATCTAGTGGAGGTCATTCATGGATTCTAGTGGCAACTGATTATTTTACCAAGTGGGTCGAAGCTATCCCCACTAAGAGAACCACTAGCAAGGCTGTAATTGAATTTGTATTTAAAACCATCCTCACAAGGTTTGGTTGTCCAGAAACTATAGTGGTAGACAATGCAATGTATTTTAGATCTAAAGAATTTAATGATTTATGCCAACTATATGGGATCCAAATTTCTTATTCATCCCCATACCACCCATAGGGGAATGGTCAAGCTAAATCCAATAATAAAATCTTGATAAAAATTTTGCAAAGAGTGTTAGACAAGAATAAAAGGGCTTGGGATTCAAAATTGCAGCAAGAACTATGGGTTGATAGAGTAATAGTGAAAAAGGCTATTGGTTGTGCACCCTTTGATTTGGTAAATGGTATACATGCTAGGTTTCCATAAAATAATTTGTTGCAGAAGTACAAGTTTGTCTAGATTTATGATGATGACTTGGATGATGAAATGAGAATCAGAATGGATGACTTGATACAGTTGGATGAGTCAAGGAGAGAGGCACATGATAGAAATGTCAAATTATAGCTCCAATGAAAGAGTTCATATGACAAAAGAACCACTGTAAGGAGTTTTGATATTGATGATTTGGTATTGATGTGGAATGCCAAACTAGAGGATAAAGGAAAACATGTAAAATTTGATCATGTTTGGCTGGGACCATATATCATGGACAGTAAGTGGGGTTCTGATTCTTACATTCTTAAATATTTCACCAAAAACATTTTGGAATTGTCATTTCATGGATAATTCCTAAAATTTTACTTCTCATGAAGTCTTCATTATCTATGAACAATAGGCTTTTAGGTGTGTTTCCTTCTGTTGTGTGTGTGTTTCAGTTGTGTGTATTGTAGGGTAGTTTTCTTTCTGTAGGTGGTCTTCTTAACCCTGAGATCTTGGAATTTTGTTATGCCTGCAAGAGATATACATCCCCAATTAAAGCCACTGTTAGGACTGCAAATATTTTACTAGTTTAAATCTTGCCTTTTTGAGTTGTGACTACGTCTGGTTCATATGAAGCCCTAGGTTTTATTTTCTCCAAGCCCTAAGTGTTCGTCATGTTTTAAAACTTAAGTATCCCTTAGATTTAATATTTCTTCATTACTTTTTGGGATTCACTTAAGCTATTTTTGAAACACGTGTCTTAAGTTTATGATGAAAGGGGCCAAATCCTTTTAAGTTATGACTCCTAGTGGGACCCGTGAATTATTTTTCCTAAGTATAAAGTCTCTGTGATGTTTTAAAGGAAAGTCACATCTATTTAGATCCAACAGTGGGTGTGATCCCATGATCAAAATATGTGTAGAGTTTACCCTTCAAGGTATCACACCTGAGTGACACGTAGCTGATGGTGGGACTTGTCCAGGACTAATGGAGAAGATAGATATCGAGTAGATCCATCTAGATCCAATGGTGGGCGTTGATCCTATGATCAAAAGATGTGTATAATTTATCCTTTAATGCATTGCGCCTGAGTGACACATAGCTGATGGTGGGACTTGGTTGGGACTAAAGAAGAAGATAGATATCAAGAAGATTTGTCTAGATCTAATAGTGGGTGTGATCCCATGATCAATAGATGTGCAAAATTTACCCTTCAAGGCATTGCACCTGAGTGACACATAGCTAATGGTAGGACCTGGCCGAGACTAAAGAAGAAGATAAAGGGAAGTCACATCAAGCTTGATTAGATGGTAGGTACAATCCCATGATTAGGAGTTTCTCACTGATTACTGATCAAGGGATCGTGCCTAAGTGACGCGTGTCTAGGATGACATCACATAGTTTAACTTAACCGCAGTCAAAGAGGGCATTAAGTGACTTAAATTTTTTCCCTTTAGTCGCATATTCACGGAGTAACAAAGGTTAAGTACTTGCCAAGAACAGTGGGACCGATTGCCATGTGTTGCTGAGGTGTCAAGTTTTGAATGGTCATGGTTTTCAGGTATGCAAACACGTCATTGGGCCCAAGAGATTCTAAAGGATGCCAAGATGGAAGATCTGACGATGGGCATATCATCGCATAGAATCTTTTGAGGCTATGCGACCTTACACCAGTGATCCATTTAGAGCCTTATAAAGAGTGGGCCCAAAGGCTTCAGTGGGGTCATGGCGTGGATGATCTAATGGATGGCATAAGAACTCAAAGGATGTGTCAGAGTTATAAGATTATGCGACAGCCGTTCATTCTAAGGTTTATTCAAAGTTGGTCCGAATGTGCTGATTCATCACTAACGTGCTTCATTTTCATTGGTTGAGAGTTTTTGATGATGTGGAAAGTGATTTTTAAAGATTTTTGTTGACTGTTGTAGGATTCTACAAGCCGCCCCATCTGCTGGGAATAAGATAGATCGATGGTCCTATTTTAAACTCCAGCCGGTTACCATTTTTATTTAAATTCAAAATTCTTGCAGGGTTTTGCTAGGGTTTTGACGTAGAAAGTTGTAAAACAAAGCGATGGCCAAGAATTTATTGTTTCAGTACAGATTGCAATTGGGAAAGGATATAGAAGGCATAAATTACAGCTAAAATCCAATTTTGTTTCCTATGATGCCAAGCCAAATGAATATCAGGGTTGAATTTTTGTAGAGGGGCATTCATTGTAGGTTGGACAGCGTGATGATAAAATCAAATTTGTGGAAATTAAGCTAGGAGTAGCATTGAAGACATAAAGCATGTCGGCTCAATTGCAAATATCTTATCTGTTTCAGTGGTGTAGTTATTGTAAACCCTTTGGGGTTGTTGTAAAGGTTTTTTAGGTTAATTTTTGTAACCCTAGAATGATCGGTTGCTTGTGGCATCTATTGGTATAAAGGGATTTTTCATGATCATTTAAAAGGATTGGGAGTTTAGGTGTTAAAAAGATAGAAATTTCTGAAACCCTAGCTTTTAGTCAAGGATTGTAATTTTTGATATCATTTTATCAAACAATAGAGAAGAAGTACAGGTTGATGTTCATATCTTGCAAGCTTAATATTCTAGGTACTATATGCACATGGTGAAAGGTTATACTTAATACAAATCTCAAATCTTTGTCTCTCCTTTGCTCTATTCTTTGAATCTTTAAATCTTTGCATAAGGTTTATGTGAATGTATTGGTGCTTTGAGTTCCAACCTAGGGTTAGATTAAATATTGCTCAAAGTGGAATATGTGTTCTTGGAGTTTATTTGAAGGATTTTCATAAGTAGGAAAGAGTTGAGGTATTTGTGTTTATGTCTAAAGACCAATTTCAGACACCATTGTATTCATCCTTTTCCTTGATGTCTTGCCCAATAGATAAGGCACTAGCCTGTATTCTCCTATCTTTGTGTTGAGAAGAGTGATTCAAACCTTATAATCCCAATCATTTAAATCGCTACCAATCTTTTACTTTTATTTACATTTATGTATTGTCCTACCCAGTGATGGAGGATCAATGAACAATAGGTTCTTGTTTAGTATTATCTCATTGAATTCATTTGTTGAAAGATCCAATAAAGAAATAAGGGGCAGAGTTAGAACTATCAGTCAGAGTTAATACTATTGGATCAGGTGCACCCGCTTTGGTTTTGCAGAGCCAGAAGCAAAAGAGGGTAGTCTTATCCCTATAGTTGGACCAATTGCTTATAGATTGCTCACATTTGGAACTAACCAATCCTCAATATCCATCATAAGCATATTGGTATCTCATGGAGTGTAATATCCTATCTAGGAACCAACATGGAGGTTGTCAATCTTTTGATTTTTTGTGAACCGCATAATGTGCTGAGATGGTTTAGATTGACAACTTTGTTTTGAAGTTCATTTTATGATATGAAATGCTATGTTTTTAGTCACTAAAGTTGCAGTTTTGAAATATGATGAAGTAATTGTAGAGCATGCAGCCATGCTATCAAGAATTAATGTAGATTTCTAGCATAGTTGACATCATAAAGCTCTCCTTTTGAAATTTCAAAAGCAACGAGACTCAGAAAGATTTAGTGGAGCCAAAATTCAAAGTGTTTGGTGCATTTTATGGTGTAAATTGAGTGGGAAAGGAGGTTGAGAAGCTAAAGAAAAAATAGAATGTTTTGAACAAACAAAAGGCTGAAATTGTTAGCTTTCCTTGGCCCAATGATGAAGTGTTCAAAGCACAAAAAAGTAGGTATATCTCAGATGTACCAAGTGAATAAGAACACCCCACTATTGTTACAATAGGTGGTAGTTCTCTAGCACCTTGAAGCAGTCGATGATTTGCAAACAAAATTTTGTGCATGAAAGAAGTGAAGATAAAGGCACCACCTATCAAGAGCAGAGCAGTTTTGAAGTTGTTGCAGAGGCCCTGCGGTCTGGTTAGAAATTGTCATTTGATATCTTGTAACAACTCAGTTGTTTTTTCTATTATTTTGTCTTATGTGATATGTCATTTGTTTTTCCTTTTCCTAAATGATCTGAAGCTTGTTGCAATCCTTTCTCTATAAAAGGATTCCCAAGATCATTTAGAAGAGCTAGAAAACTGAGAGAGAGTTGTTGCATATGAGTTTTGAGTTAGGAGTAGAGTAGACTGTATTAGACTAGACTAGTATAAAAATAGAAAGTTTTAGATCTTTGGCTATTATTGTAGTGGTTTATATTTTGAAGCAAGGTGTATACAAGAAACATGATTCAACATATTTAAATACAAAGATTGTAGATTCAAGTCTATCCTATGTGTTTATCTCTTGAGTCGTGAATTTTTTGATTCATTGCATAGAGTTTATCTGTGTGTATGTTTCTTTTTCTTAGTTTTGATCTGGGATCAAATTAAATTGCTCTAGATAGAACATAAATTCATTTGCTTTGCACAAGGATTTTCATAAGAAGTTTGAGTCTAGATTGAATGGATCAATATTGTCAAAATATAGTAGTATTTTAGATCATGAATCATTGGCATAAGTTGGTTTTTGTATTTTTCTTTTGCATTAGAGATATTTCCCAATGGATAAGGCATTGGTTAGGAACAAGTATTTTCTACAGTGATATATGTTTGGTAGGGTTTGGCTATATTCTACAATCTTAAAATAAACCATTCATAATTTTTTAAGTATTGTGGTTGTCAGGTTGTATGTTCTTTATGATAATGGAGAATCAATGAATGATTGGTTATCATTTAGTATTTTCTTATCATTTTTCTACTGTTAAAATCTAGAGAAAATTGTTAAATGTTGTATGTTGAACTAGATTAGGTGTACTTGTCTTGGTCTTGCAGAACCAAAAGTGAAAAGGGCAGTCTTGTCCCTATAATTGGTCCAATTGCCACAGATTTCCCTATATTTGGAATTAACTACTCTTGAAAATCTATCTATAGGTATATTGGTAGCTTTCAAAGCATAAAGTCCATTTTTAAGAACCAATAGATACTTTAGTAGGAAAGCAATATTTCTCATTCCTAGATGGCTTTAGTGGATACAATCAAATAAGGATTGCACTTGAGGATCAAGAGAAGATAACATTTATCTATCCTTGGGGAAACTATGCCTACTTTTTCCTTCTATTTAGATTGTGCAATGCTCCAACTACTTTTCAAAGGGTAGTCATAAGTATCTTCTTAGATATCTCACATGACTCTATGGAGATCTATATGGATGATTTTACTACTTATGGTGGCACTTTTGAGGAAGCATTAAGTAAATTAGAAAAATTCTTACAATAGTGTGAAGATCATAATCTGTCCTTAAATAATGAAAATTGTTTCATGATGATACAAGGGGGTGTAGTTATTGGTCACTACATTTCACATGTAGGTATCCAAGTTGACCCTACTAAGATTAAAGTTATTCTCAAACTTACTACTCCTACTAAGAAAAAGGAATTTTAATACTTATGGTGGCACTTTTGAGGAAGCACTAAGAAAATTAGAAAAAGTCTTACAATAGTGTGAAGATCATAATTTGTCCTTAAGTAATGAAAAGTGTTTCATGATGATGCAAGAGGATATAGTTATTGGTCACTACATTTCACATGTAGGTATCCAAGTTGACCCTACTAAGATTGAAGTTATTCTCAATCTTACTACTCTTGCTAAGCAAAAGGATGTTAGAAGTTGCTTAGGATACACAGGATACTATAGAAGGTTTATAAAGGATTTCAACAAAATGGTAGGACCATTATATATTTTTTTGACAAAGGATGTTGATTTTCAATGGACACCGTAGTGTGAGAAAGCCTTTTTTAACTTGAAAACAACCTCAAGAATCTTGAGCACCTATTTTTAAAGGACCTAACTAGGAGCTTCCCTTCCATATTCATACTGATGCATCAAATTATTCTATTGGAGTTGTAAACTGTGGAGAATTTCATTTACTTCATCAAAAAGAACTTTCAAGGACCTAAATTAAACTATATTGTCACCAAAAAAAAATTGTTAGCAGTCATCTATGTACTCAACAAATTCAAGCATTACATCAGTAGTTATCAAATATTTGTTCATACAAATCATGCAACCATTAAACATCTCATGAACAAACCTTCAATCATTGGTAGATTAGCAAGATGGTTATTGTTGATGTAGGAATTTTTGACATTATCATTGTTGATAAACTAGGAAGAGAAAATGCAGTAGAAAATTTATTATCAAGATTGCAAATAAAAGAGAATTTGCAACTCATAGATGACTCATTTATAGATGAGAACTTATTCACCATCAGTATTCACACACCTTGGTATTCTTATATAGCTAATTATCTAGTTGTTAATAGGGTTCTTCTCATTTTTCACCAAGTGAGAAGAGGTTACTCATTGTTCAAAAGAGCTTTAAATTTTTGTGGATAGAAGGATTCTTGTTTTATATATACTAGACCAGATCAAGTGATGAGAAGATGTGTAAGAGAGGATGAGACCTATAACATTCTACATACATGCCATGATGAGCCTTTTGGAGGGTATTTTTCAGCCAAAAGGACAACCATTAAAATACTAAATACAAGTTAATTTATATTTGGCCTATCCCACATAAGGATGCAACCAAATATACAATGAGGTGTGATAGATGCCAAAGAATGGGCATACCAACTAGATCAGATAAAATGTCATTACATCTACAAGTGGTAGTAACACCATTTGATAAGTGGGGGCTTGAATTTGTTGGACCCATTGATCCTCCATCTAATGGAAAGTATTACATCTTCATTCTTACTAACTATATGACCAAGTGGGTTTAAGTCAATTCCATGAAGGATACAAGGGATAACAAAGTGGTAGAATTTCTCTATGAAGATATTTTCACACGTTGTGGAGTTCCAAGAGAGATTGTAATAGATTGAGATGCATGGTTTACTTCAACCCTTTTCACATCTTTGGTAAATGAGTACAACATCAGGCATAGCAATTCTACACCTTACCATCTTGAGGCTAATGGGTTGACATAAATCACAAATAGAGAAATAGAGGCTATCCTCATAAAAAATAGTAGCTATACATAGATAGGATTCGACAAATAGACTTCCTAAAGTAGTATGGGCATACAAGACATCACAAAAATCTACAACTAGTTTCACCCCTTTTGAAATGTTATATGGAAAAATAGCCATGATGCCAATTGAGTTTGAGCATAAAACATTGAGAACAACACTTTAAATAGACAATGGATATATCTTTAGCATAGAAAGAAAGGCTCATGCACCTAAATGCTTTAGATGAATTGAGGAAATTAGCTCTATGCTAGACAAAAGCAGTCCAAAATAAAAAGATAAAATGGCATGATAAATACATCAAAGGGAAGCAATTTCAACTAGGAGATTGGGCACTCCTCCATGATTCAAGATGTAAGGATAACATGGGAAAATTACATACTAGATGATTGGGCATGTATAAAATTATAGAAGTTTTTCCCAATGGAGTTGTACAACTTACAACTATTGACCCTATTCAGTTTAAGCTATTATTCAATGGTCATCGCCTGAAACTTTACCATAGACCAACTTCTAAATAGGATTCCCTATAGAAATTTAATGCTGCTCATGTTTCCAAAACTCTTGCAGCCATGGAAGGCAGACTTACTGTCCCACCTTATGCCTAGTCAACTCTTTGCATGCAATCATAATAAATGCTTCAACTCCTTTTGGAAGTGCACTTATCCATTAATAAATTCCCCACCTTTTGATCTCACTCCACCTATCTTTGACTTTACTTCACATTCATTCACTTCACCTTTTCAACGGGTTTAATAGTTCAACATGCAGAAAAATTTCATGATGTGTGGATATCATGCATTAATGATACACTCAAGGTTCGTACTTAGCAATTTGTATATTCATTTATTTTAGATATATTTACATTTAATTACAACTTTATTTATATGCATAATTCACATGGTGAATTTCTTCCAAATATCTTGCAAAATTTCAAAAGTCATGTGTGAACACCTATCAATGTTTTGGTTGGGGGAAGGGTACACACATGTGTCATGTCATCCATGTCATTAATTTTTGAACTATACACCAATATGTCACTTTTTAATTTTAAACTTTTTGAACCCAAGCTGAAATGATAGTTTGAGTGTGTGATGTGACCCTTCTTTAAATTTTTGAACCCGCTCATTGTACTGATACCACCGCCATTATGATTAATGATGCCTTTCTTTGGTACACCTAGCCTTTAATGAGTTTAATTGAAATAATTATACTGAGATATGGTAACTAGAAAGATTTTTTTTCTTGGTGGTAGGGCATAGTTCTTTTGAGAAGTTACAGGATGTTAAGAAGCTGTAGGAAGTGAGTCTGTAGTATTTCTTAGAATTTTCTATTTTCACAACTATTTGGGATATTTTCAAAGGAATTGAGGGTTATAATCTAAAGGAAGCAATGGGAAGACCTCCTATTCGAAATAAGCCCATAGTGCATACATTAATCCTTCAAGATCCAATCCATGAGCCAAAATTTAGGCAATGCAGGGGGTAGATTATTTCCTAAAGCTAAATGGGTTTAACAATGACATTTCATTAGAGTTTTCTTAAACCTTCTAAAATGGAGAAGCAATGGTTAAGGGTTAAAAGTAATTTCCATAGAAGAAAGGATAGCTGAGGTCTTAGGGTTGCTATAAGATGGTAAGAATTACCCTAAATCTAAGGATTGTAGGACTTCTCAAGATGAATTCACCAAACCTCATGACCCTTTATTTAGTATAGACAAGCAAGGGATAAAAGGCTCTCTCTATCAAATAAATAGAGGCAAATTGTTGTTTATGTGATTAGATATCTTACCTACAAGGGAAGGTAGTCTTACCTTCATTCATTGCATTTCAAATTTTTGAGCCACATGAGATGTGATTGGTGGATGAATGTGCCAAAAGTCATGTACAACTTGCTATTAGTTATGGTGGCCAAGATTTAAAAAGGTAGGCTTAAATCTACTGCACACCATTTCTTAATTAAGTTTATTGTGGAAAGATCATCAAGAGATGTGTCTCAGATGTCATGGGATGAATTTGTTCAAATTAGAAGGTTCAATGTAGTAAATGTTGGACTTAGGGGTCAAACTTTGATAAAAGAGGGTTATCACTAAGAAAGGAACTCTTAAATTAACCCTAGGTGCCCCAACCTCTAGGGAAAACCCTGTTACAGGTTCTCCTGTAGCTGGAACAACTCTATCTAAGTCTTCAACTAATGATGCTAGTAGTTCATTAGCAAACCCTAATATTAATGTCTCACCTGAAACCCCAATTAGAACTAGGTCTTATTTACAAAAACAAAAAGGAAAAATAAAGGAAATAGAGGGTTCATTGGACAAAGGGAAGTGGAAGAAACATAAATTGGCATAGAAAACCAATAGTCCTAGGAAAAGGAAAGAAGAAGAAACAAGAACACCTGCAACCACTATTCAGGTTGAAAAATCTACCAAGAAACCAAAATTAACCAAGACCCTTAGAGAAACTAAGGAGACACCCCAAAGAAGAAGTCATAGGCTCTAGGGGAAACCCAGGAAAATAGTTGCACCTAAAGAACCTAGGGTTAATATTCAAATAGAATCATCATAATTTTTGCATACTGCCCCTAGCAAAGAAGAGAGAATAATATTTAGTCATCCTCCTAGACCCCCTAGAGAGATTCCTCAATTCTCCTCTTCAGATGAGCAAAAGGATAATCCACTAATGGAAGTACATGAGTCAAAAGGAGAAAGGAATGAGGAGGTTTCACAAGAAGGTGGTTTGGGGGAATGGCCTCAAGAAGAATAGGGGTTATTAAAAAATGAGGTGCAACCTAAGGAGGATATAGGTTTGTAGTGTCTTTTTGGACTTTCTTCTACACTTGAGAAGATGGTAGAGCAAGTACCAACTAGGAGGGAAGGAGAGGAAAGGACAAAAAAAAAGTTCCATGTAGTAAGGCATAGACCCACCTCTTTTTCATGGATGTCTATAGCCTTGGATTTTTATAAATACATGATGCATAAAGAAGAAGAATGGAATAAGGAGAAGCTTAAGTTGTAAGAAATAATCAATAAGAAGGATGAGGAGATTGATAAGAAATATTAAGAAATTATTGCATTGAAAAGTAAAGTGGATAAGGTGGTAACATTAGTACCAAAAATCTTAGAGTGCAGAACACCACCAAGAGTATATGTAATGTACTTAAAATAACTCAATCTCTCTTTTAAATTGTCAAGAATTGTTTCAGTTTTGAATCCTTCTATTGAGACTCACATGAATTTTATAATGTTTACCAGTCTTCTCCTACAAAAATCAAGAATCTACTTTGTGCAAATTTTACTTGCATAACTATGTTATTTCATATGATAGTGATTAGAACTGTAATGCCCCATTAGGGAACCCAGGATAATTTAATCTAATACATGTCACTATGTTTACAAAATATGTTTTTCTTAAGAGTTTACAAACAATGATGATAACAATGTGAAATCAATACAACCATGAGGTTAAAACAAGTACATATACACAACTTAATTACAATTAACAATCCTTGAGGGTCCCATGATGTAGAATTACGTATAAAAAAAAAAATATTTGGTCTTCCTTGGCTTTGTGTTTTCAGACATTGTTTGAGGTAGGGTTTGAAACCTTCTTTTTGTTAAATTCTCCTAGGTTCCCTAGTGGGGCATTACAGGAACCCTTTTCTTTATATAGGAGACATTCATCTTAGAGCCCTTATGTCATGGATACATAATTAAAATAATAGAGAGTAGTAATTTAGAGTACAGAGAGATGAAGAATTCAGGATTCCTCTACCTCTTAGGGATGAAGCTAAGGATCCTATGACTATTTATTTCAATTGGCAAAAAACTTTATAAAGAGAAGAATGTAGACCACATATATTAGCCTTGAGGGAAGAGGCATTCTAGGAATCTAAGAGAATCGACCCCAATGTAGGACAAACAGTAATGGGTTATCTAGCACAAAGGTGGAACAATTTAATAGATGAATTCAAGAAGATGGAGCCACATTCCCCACAAAATTACTATGCATCCATCCAAAGAGATACATGGTATATGCACTTGGGCAGAGTAAAACAAAATAACAAGCTTACTCTTATCTTCCAACCCCCTATGTTGTTATAGCCAATACCAGATTGAAGACGATATGTCAATGATTTAAATGAGGTAGCATAAAAGGCTAGGTGGGATAGGTTTGAGAAACACAAGGAATTATAATGGAGTTTAACTACAAGAGGTTCAGGACAAACTACCACTAGTGACTACATAGTGCAAGCAAGGATGAGGAATCTTGTATTTTCTAGAGGACCAATTGGAGGTTCGGTTGGGGGGAATGATGAGCCTAATCAATAGCACAATTATATCCATGTATTTTATGTTTTCTAACCAATTTCATTAGGAGTTTAGATGTTATTATAAGGATGAAAGACCTTGTTTATAATGTTTCTATGTTGACTTTTTATTGTCTTTCTAAACTGGTTAAACTGGTTATGAACTTATCCTTATAGTTCCTTTTTGGGTTAAATTTTTAATATGATATAGGGTTCAAGGTGCAAATGTTAGAGCCATGACCAATTGGCTTAACCATGGTGATAAAGGGACTAAGTAATTCTTTCAGTTGTTGAAACAAAAGGAGGCCAAGGAGAGTATTGACAATATATGGGAAGAGGGTGTTAATTTTACTGATCAATAAGATATTTATGTTGCCTTCTTCCAATTTTATAACAAGTTATTCACCTTTGAAGATATAGGTGTTGATATGGCTAATGCCAGAGACATCATCAAGGGCATTATACCTAAAAAAAATAGTATTGAGGATGTTGAACTCCTAGATAAGGAAATCTCAATTGAGGAGATTAATAATCCTATCAGATCCCTAGCTAATGATTAGGTACTTGGGCTTAATGGCCTTTCTAGAAAATTTTATAAACACAATATAAACTAGATTGGCGAGGAAATTATTGAGGTGTATAAAGAGTCTATCTCTTGAGCGTCTCTTAGAAAGGAGATTAATGTAGGGTTAATTAAATTAATCCCCTACTTAAAGGAGATAAAGAATTGGATTCCTATCACTCTTCTAAATGTCTCATATAAAATCCTTACCAAGATCCTGGCCAAGAGACTTGAAAACATCCTTCCATCAATGATTAACCCCACTCAAATGGGATTTTTTGAAAGAAAATACATCCTAGAAAATCTAATCAGATGCTAGGAGACTATGGGTTGGGCTAAAGATTCAAACCAACAAGCTTTTATGTTTCTAATTGACTATGAAAAGGCTTATGACGGAATTAAGTGGGAGTTTATACTCATGATGATGGATGACCTTGGTTTCTCACCCCACTTTCAATGCATGATTAGAACTCTTCTTAAGGATGATAATGCTAGGGTGGACATTAATGGGGATCAAATTGACCCTATCATGCTTTCTAGACCCATAAGGCAGGGCTATCCATTGGCCCTTGCCCTTTTTATAGATGTTGATGCTCTTTTCTACCTCCATAAGGATTATTCCATTTCCCCTCAAATTCAAGGGATAAGGCTACCAAATGATGAGGATTTGGTGAATGTGCAATTCACTGATGATGCAACAATTATATTCACTCTAGAGGAGGAAAACATGAAGAAGCTCATAGACAAGTTGAATATCTTCTGCCAAGATTATGGTAGCAAAATATCCATTCCCAAATCCATCCTTTTAGGTTGGGATGACTCCCCCCTCTCCACTTGGGTTTCTAAATATGGACTGACTTGGGGAGGTCCTAAGAACCAAATAAGATATTTGGGGATCTCATTCTGTGTATGTCCTAATTTGAAAGATATGTGGGGATGAATAAGAAATAAACTTGATAAAAAATTGGGCAGATGGAACAAGGACTCCTAACTCTAACTGGAAGATATCAAGTATGTCAAAATATCCTTTCCTCATAGGGGATCTATTATACTTCATCTTGTTTTTTCAATTAGTATCAATTCAACTATATTCATAAACAAATTGGGAATTTTTTATGGTCAGATGGTAAAGGAGGGAAGAAAAGGCATGCAGTGAAGTGGAATTGGTGTACCATGGGCATGAAGGTTGGGGGTTTTGGTCTTAAAGACCTTAGAACTCGAGGTCCTTCCTTTTTTGCAAAATGGATTTGCAAAGACATGTAGGGGTCTGAGGCTCATAAAATTTTGATAAGGAACAATATCAGTAGAGGTGCTCCTCTCAAAGGTCCCTCATAGAAAGGACTTCCTTTGAGGATTTAGTCAAAAGTGACTTTCCAATTAAGGTGTCTAATTAATTTTTTTTAAAGCTATTTGGAAGGCATGGGATGTAGTGAAACATCTCATAACAGGGTGGGATAGGCTGACAAGTAACAATTCAATATGTCAGGAGAAGTCTATTTGGTGGAACTTGGTAGAAAAAGGCAAGCCTTTGGCTCTATTACAAGGTTTCTTAGCAATATTATGGGCTAATAAAGGCATAAGAGTAATGTTTTATATCATCAATAATGGTCAGCTTGCAGACTGGGAGACCCTCATATCCAAACTTGGCATTCCTAGAGGGAAGTTCAAGATATAATCCATCCTCAAAACCACCCATCTTTCATTATCCTCCCCCCAGGCCTGTGAATCCATTAACTTGAGATTCCTCTCCCTCCATTGGCCTAATGATACCTCTTTTATTTCCATCGAGGCTAGGAATCTTTACTCTCTGCTTACCAACAACTTTGACATCTTTGCCCATCTTAACCACTACTATTCCTTGGACCTTTCTCAGTCCTAGTGGAAAAAATGTGTGGATAACCTATGGGGTATCTTAATTGTTCCATAAAAGAGGTGTTTCTTCTAGAAATTATTGTTGCAAAAACTCCCAGTCAAAAAGCCTAATGAAGAATTTAATATATGCCCTATTTGTAGGATACCTGGTACATTCATGCACCTATTCTTTGATTGTATGGTTGCCAAGGAGATTTGGAATATGTTTGGTTTATCTGTACATCTTAACATTCTTGTTTATGAGATAGTGCTTAGTAATGTTATGGGTCTTAAAAAATAATTCAGTATTTTTCTATATGTTTTATTAGTAGACATATTGTGGGCTATTTAAAAAATTAGGAATAATAGTTTATTTAATGGTATACCAAGGTATCTTACCGAATCTTTGAGGAGACTCACATATCTTGATATTCTTTTCTAAATCACCATCACTATAAGGATGGACGAGAGGAAGTTTGAAAGATTGCTATAGAATGGGATAGTTAGCATATATTGAGAAGTGATATCAAATGGATACACATAGTACATAACCACTCTAGAAGGACAAAATTTGAGATCTCTCTTCAAAAATTTCTTACAGAATCAAGGAATCATGAGTAGTGAATTAAGAGGGCTAATGATCATCCTCCTCATGTAGCAATTGCCCCTCCTATTCTTGTGCCACCCATTACTATGGTACCTTTAGTGGTCATTTAAGATGTTGCAACACCTCCCATCTCTACTACAACATCAATGCCTCCTCCCATTCCAGTTGTATCCAAGGTTAACCATCCTTATGAACCAAGGATCAAAGATGACATTGCGTTGAGATGGACCAAAGGCCAAGCAAGATGGATTTCTTGGATTGAGAGGTGAGGAAATGATAGGCACAAGGTTGATTGGTTCTAGATCATTTTTGCCTTTCTACTTCAGGATGCTACTAGTGAGTAGATTGATACTCGATGGTTTTTTGTATTAGATCTAAAGTACATTAGATTTCATGATATATTTTTTATATTATATGGTATGTAAAAATTCAAGTGTACCTTTTGGTTACTAATTTATATCTAATACAAAAAAATGGTTTAGAATAAAGAAGCCTTGTGCATAGTCCTAAAGGTTATGTTTGGCCAAGTCGTCAACCATACTGCACATGATTAGAATAAAACTAGTATTTATAACATCTCAAGAAAGAAAACTCTTTCTATTAGGTACTAATTTATTTTTGAAATGATATTAAATTTGTGTATCTTTCCCACTTTGCCCAAATATTGGTTTCATAAGTTTCAGATTATTGAGTCTACAACAAAATCATAAGCATTTGACTATCAACTTATATTTTTAATGAATTTCAAAACTAGTAATTTAGCAAAAAAATTATCAAACTATTAGAACTTCAACAACATTTGAGCTTAGTTTACAAGTCAAATTTCAAGTTTCAGACCTAGGTTTTTTAGCAGTATGGCTAGGCACAACATGGTTAGCTACAAAAATGAATCTATGTCCATTAGTTACAATCTATTAAAAAAAATTGACCTTTTTGAAAAAAAAATTACAAGTGTATGTTGCCACAAAATATAAAGATATTAAATAGAACCTTCCTGAAAACTTATCAAACTTTTAGAAACCATGAAATCCACTAGAAGACAAAATCCCAAAATGTAAAATGAATGGAACATTAAAATTCAAATGTCACTAAAGAAAATGCATGATTAATGTTAAATCTTAGTGAAAATAGTCATAAATTTCAAGAGAGGGATTTGTTCCTTAACAATGATTATAAGAAACTTAGTTGTTATTTTGAACTGCTAAAAGACACCAATATAAGCACTAGTGTTAATTCATAGAATATAAATTAAGTCTTTGATTAGTTGATGTGTTTGATATAATATGAGAAACACACATTATAGGAAGCACAAGTTGCTAGCAATTGGCAAAGTTATCTTGTTTAATTCAATTGCCACCACTGCATTTAGAATAAATATATGAGAATAAATACATCCCAAGTATTAGTATCATGGGATTTATCACCTCCCATGAAAGGTTAAGGCAAGAATGGTGTGGAGATTATGTCATTGCAATGCATTAGACACACAAAAAAATTTCTTCACAAGATTGACTTGGCTTTAATTTACAACATATTAGAAAATAAAGCAATCTCCAAAAGTTCAAATATTGGAGAAGCTTGTTCAAATGCTTATCTAGTTCCATTCCTCTTAGCGAGAGTGGAGAAAACACATAACTCTTTGTAGGCTGCAAGAAAAACACAAATGAAGAAATTCAATAAATAATTTAAACTTCTTGATCACTCAAGTTTCACATCATAGATATAAAAACAATAAGCATTATTAAGATAAATCATTTGTCTAGTTGGATTTTGACAAAAAACATATTATGGTAAGATTGTTGTTTTTGGCTTGGTTTAAAGCTATCAGTTACTAATTCAACATTTTTAGACAATCACATAGTCAAGTGGATTTTATATAAAACAAAATGGGCCTAGCATACTGTATGCAAATTAGTTGTACTAACTAATCTAAATGGTAAATTAACTATTCTAAGATTAACAAATCAAACTAATTAGCAAACAACAATGAAGAATACATTAAAATTGAAGCTAAAACAAGGTTTTACCTTCACTTACCATGTAGCTTGTCTCCATTGTCCTCCTATGCTCTGATTTCTTGGATGTGTTGAGCTCTCATATTTCCACTTTGAAGCTCCTTGCCCAAGATGATACCAAAGTGTGGAGATTGAGTGAATTATATGCAAAACTAAATTCTAATTATGCAAATATGGTGAATGCAAATGATATGAAGATGGATTGATTATGATTTGAATGCTCTTGAAAATTCTTGATTGCTTGAATGCTTGATTGCTTTATTACCAAAAATACCTATTAGCTCACAAAGGGGAAATTAGGCTCCTTTTATAGAATTTTGGAGGATCTAAGCCTAGGTGGCACAATCCTATGGTTGAGAATGAAAGATGGAAGATCCTAGGGCTAGGATTGACTTGGTTGAAGGAGTTGAGAGAAAGGGGGATGTAGTTGGAATGTGAGAGGAAGAATAGGGATGAGGTTCCTCTCACATTGACATGGAGGAGAACAAGGTGGAAGGGAAAGACACATGTCAAGTGTCTCACAAAGACCAGAGAGAGAAAGAGGGAGAGACCTTTTCCTCATGAGGACTCTTTGTACAAGTGTCCCATGAGTCACTTTTGACCCTTAGAGGTGGCTTGAGAAGCCCCTTAGGAATAGGGCATGTCTCTTGACTTGGTTTAAGAAAGGACATGTGGTCATGAGACCAAGTCCTATGAGGCCACATAGCCCTTAAGAATAGGACATGTGTGGGTGAGGATAATTACCAATAAATAATTAATAATAATTATTTATTTTAGACAAAGTGATGTGTCAGGTGACTAGGCAGGTGAGGTGGACTAGGGGACTCAGTCATATTTAGGTGATTGTGTATTTAATTAAATCACTTTAATAAGACTAATTAGAAGACTTAGGATAGAGGAATAAACTATAATGAATTTACTAAATAAATTGAATAATCTATTTAATAAATAGAGGAAATAATTATTAATTACATAATAAATATTTAATTAATTTATCAAGTCAATATCAATTAAATAATAATATTTAATTAATTAATGAAGCCATTTTTAAGTGTATACATTTTGCCCCTCTTTGAAATAATGTGCATGTCACATTGCTTCAAAGAAAATTTCAAGCATTTTGCCCCTACCCCAGACAATGTCTCAAATGACCTATGCATGCCCCCTCGAGAGATTGATTGACCAAAAAGATTTATTTAAATTTGATTTATTGTGTGTGTGTTTTTGTTTTTTGTTTTTTTTTTTGAGTTGGATAATCAATCTCACGAAAGAAACAGGAGAAAAGATGGGTGAAAATGGGGTGAAAAGGAAGAAAAATGAGGGATAGGGTCCACACACCAAGCACATCAGGTCCATAGGCTATAAATAGGGAAAAGGGGTCCACAATAGGCTCATTATGCACACTTGTCGTTTGGAGATTAGAGCGCGAGAGAGAGAAGAGAAGAGCTACCAAGATGTCATTTCCATTGTCAGATCACCACTTTGAGAGGGTCAAACGCTTCCAGAAACCACCCAATTCGGGAGAGTCAGTAGGTGATTCGATCTTCTTTGTCAATTTGTGATTTCCAACATGATAGAGTAGGATTTAGCATGTATAGGTTAGGTTGAATCGTAGGTTTAGATTTTTGAAAATGTTTGTTCTTGGGCGGCAAACGAATGCGCAGTTGCAGTGCATGAATGTGCAGCAACTAGCCATGTTTGCGTAAAAAATCTAAACTTTTGCGCATTCGTTTAGGGTAGCTGCACATGCATGTTAGAGGAAAATTGGTGCTGCACAAATATGAATTAAAATTGCACATAGGTTCTTTCTACGCAGTTGTGTAGAATTGTTGCGCATATGTTAAATAAATCTATGCATGTATGGATAACTGCACAAATGTGTAAGAATACTGCGCATGCATTTTTTTGTGTTGCGCATTTGTTTAATTGATAGAATTTGGTCAAAATGGAAATTCAATTAGGTCAAACTAGATATCGATAAGCTGATTTGATCTGTCGGTGGTTAAAATTGATCGATTTGGTCAAGATAGGCAACATTGTAGCATGGTTGCTAGTTAACTAGTCTTGATGCTAGATAATTGATAAAATCATCTATTAAAACATGTAATGAACATGTTTGTAATTGATATAATAGAATAGATAGATGTGTTAGATCAATTTATCAAAATTTGATAGCTTGATGTTGTTGATTTTAATAGGAGGATATTACCGATATTCTGATGTCATGGGAGAGATATCCTGTCACACAGAATCTGAGACCGGTGTTGTCAAAGACTGATAGACTTTTGATTGGTGTGACTGGTTTATATCATGTGATTTACATGCCCAAGATTAGGGAAAACCTGAGTATGATGACTGCATTAGCAGAGCGATGGCACTTGGAGATGAGTACCTTCCATCTTCCGACAGGGGAGATGACAATCACACTAGAGGATGTATATCACATCCTCTAACTTCCTATCACAGGGGAGTTAGTACATTATGATCGACATGGCGGAGTGACAGAGTGTAGATCTGTCTTTGGTGATGATGAGATAGAGGATGGAGAGATCCGCTAGGAGGAAATGGTCGACTTATATGAGCCTCTACCAGTGGTTCTAGTAGGAGTGATTGGGGGTTTCGTATGCCTTGATCATAGATCACATGGATTTGCAGTTGGATGGGGCTGCACATTATAGTGGATGATGGATGACGGGACCCGATTTGCTTGGGGTGTCTGTCTATTAGCACATTTGTATCATGATCTTCATCAGGTGGTGTACCATAGGGGTGCATCATTATTAGCAGGCATCACACTACTCCATGTTTGGTCATGGGAGCATATCATAGTGACACAACCAGTAGCCATTAGATTCCACGGTGCAAGACAGCCGTATATACATTTATATTCATCAATTTTGTCTCAGGAAAAATTGGGACATTTAGAGTTCTGGCAGTATACCTTTGATACACTAGATACAGTGACATGGAGACCTTACCTTGGATGTGAGCCCTGGTATGATGAGCAGTAGCTGGTTTTTTGTTTTGAGTCACGATGGCTGATAGGGCGGATGCCCTTCATTCTAGAGAGATAGCTAGTCAGTCGAGTTCTGTGCCAGTTTGGTAGGATCTAGGGCATGCCTCAGGGAGTCACTGAGTTCACTAGGACTCATCAGGAGAGATGTGACTGGGGGCCCATGACTTCATTTGATGTGGTGAGACAGGAGTTTTTGGACATGCCATTCCGGGCATGGACTATGAGATAGGGGGTTGTGGAACCCAGGATGACTACTAATCTGGAGCAGTTCCTTAGAGACTTTCCAGTTCCCCAATTGACTGATCTAGTAGCTAGGCCACTAGAGAGGGATCCAGCAAATAGACATCATGGGAGACACCGAGGGTGAGATAGACAAGGTCGAGGGAGAGGAGGCGGCGGTGATGGTGGAGGAGATGATGGAGGAGATAGAGGGAGAGGGGATATAGCTGGGCCACGAATGAGAGGAGGTGGTGTGAGGCAGAGGGGATTGATGCCACCTCTGGCTAGACAGGGATAGAGATAGCCTTCGGCACAGCCAACAGTAGGAGTTCCACTATAGGTACCAGTAGTACCAATACAGATACTAGTTGCCTCAGTACAAGGAGCAGCTATACAGGATGATGCAAATGTTTTATTAGCCCAGGGTGGAGTAGTACAAGGTGGAAAGATCCCTAATGATGGGCATGATGGACAGGATGTACCTATGGTGGATGTGGATGCTCAAGAGGAGCTAGCAGGGATGGACATCGGGGGACAGGATCCCTATTTCCTATTTTTAGAGAGATGTTGTGGAGGAGGAGGATCTTGATATTGACTCATTGCTAGTCTGACTAGCAATGACACAGGTGCAGGTAGACCGTGTTCCTAGTCTAGAGAGGTGGATAGAGAGGCTAGAGAGCCAGATGGGACTACTAAGACATGAGCAGGATGCGGCTATTAAGAGACTTAGGGAGTCAGAGATGCTATTAGATGAGTTGTAGCATACAGAGGATTTGGGTCCCCATGGAGATAGTTTGAGAGACATGATACATGTCAGGAAGGAGATATCCTACTGGCGAGAGGCTTATAGATAGGCAGTCCCAAGGGATCAGTATATTGGGAGCTACAATGAGAGCTCAGTGGCTATTAGGAAAGCGGTTGATGACAGACAAGCATCGGCTGGTAGTGGAGGTGTTTCATCACACCCTCCGAGAGCACTGACAGGTTCAGGAGATCAAGGTGGATTGGGAGCTATAGAGAGAGCTCAGTGGCTATCAGGACTGCAGTATATGAGAGATAGGCACCAGCTGGTAGCGGAGGTGTATCATCACACCCTCTGAGAGAACCCATAGGTTTAGGAGATCACGGTGGAGCCTCAGGGTCAGGTGGTTCAGTAGCACGGGGCCTCATATCATCTCGCAGACAGTGACAGACAAAGTCTGGAGGCAGTGGCTCATAGATCATGGAGATCATTATATACACTTTTGTATCATGTTATCATTGTATCATTATATTTTTGACTTGATGGATACTAACTTTGGACACATTGTTATGTTTCTTTATATCATTGGACATTTGGATAGTTTTGTTGTATTTTATGGACTTTATATGATTGGACCCTGTATGATGGACTATATATATACAGTGATGCAGTTATATCATGATTGACTTTGATGATTTTATATATATGTGTGTACTGACATATGCAGGATGTGATGATTTACTTTAATATGCATAGGATGTATGTCTTAGAATGCAAAATGCTTTATATTCTATTTGATATATTTGATGCTTAATGATCTATCATATGATGTTGATATAAATGCATGTCTTAAATGAGTTGACACTATACAATGCTATGTAATCATTAATGTAATGATGGAAAGAACAATGTGGATAATGGATAATGAATGGGTAATAAATAAATGATATAAATGAATGATAATAAAAGATGATGATAAATGATGATGTACTTAAAATGACTAAAAGATAACAACTTACCTCATAATGAAAAGATAAGGAAATGTTATGGAATTTGCGCACATGAAATATGTATGTAATATAGATAGATAATATACAAATGAACACACCTAATGAAGATAATGGATGGCCTAAATGAACTGAGTAAATGTTGTATAATTCGAAATGAAACATAAATGTTTTTGTTATCCAAATGTCCTCAACTTTAAATAACAATGTATCTGACACATGAAGAATGAACTAAGAGAAAAGAAGACCTAATAAGAAGGGTAACCTACAGATCTCTATAAAAGGAGCACTGATATGCAAGTCGTGAATTGTTTAAATGAAATGCAAAATGAAATATGAAATGAGTATATCTCCACAACTTCATGTAACATCTTAGAACTTCATAATAACTGGAATTTGATTTTCATCATTGAGCTCGTTATGTTGCAAGAAAATACAAGCATCATGGTATAATTAAACCAGGATTACCTAAGCACTTCTTGCATGGAGTTTAATGTAGCAAACTTGACAAGCATCTAGGTATAATTGAATCGAGATGACCTGAGTTTCATTTGCATAACAGACAAAGAATATTCCCCCCCTCCATCGGGGAACAAATATTGGAGTCGAGGTATGTGCTGGTGTATCACCATAAATAGCATTAGTAAAGCAACATGATTTGTATGTTGTCAATACTATTAAATTAATGAAGGCACTGACGCACAGACACCCCAATTATTTGTTCCTTTGATTTCATCGAAAAATATCCCACAAACAGCAATCAACGAAAATACCATGCCCCATCTTGGCTATTCTAATCAATGACATATGGGAGTTTCAAACTCATGTCAAAGATATCCCGGAATAGCATAGGAAACATGAAAATAAATGAAATCTAGATATGAATGCATAATCTTCAACAAATCATTCTAACATGCCTGCCATGAATATACATTTCTTTTGCCAAAAGATAGTGTAAGATACAGTGATTAGTTCAATTGATGATGTATAGTCAAGAATGATAGATAAGCAACCATGTTTTGAAGGATAGATTACAGATTTTGATTCATTATGAAGATACCATTGTGAAAGAACGTTTGATTATGTTTTCTTTGTCTGGTGAAAATACTCCATTTTGTTCTCTAAGAGTCATGACTATCATAGATCCACTTCCCAAACTAGGTTGAGGACATGCCCCTAGCTAGGTGATGGACTGACTTATTATGGATGAAGAAGGATGCAACAATACTAGGACGAAGACCATGACATAAGACCAAGCTATGATGGGGTTTTATTATGGGTAGATACAATGGATGGCGTATGAATTGGCCATTTTATTATGATATATACATGGCGGGAATGGTGACTGACTAGCCATTTTATTGTGGATATATACAATGAATGGACACACTAGAAGAATCCTAATAGATAAAGGAGCTAACCTAATACACATGGCACCTGTTTCTAGGTTTTCACCACATGCTTTTATTGTAATTTTCTTTTGATATTTTTATTTTTTATTTTTTTTGTATTTTTTTGTATTTTAAAAAATATATGCATAGCCCTTGCATTGGGATCTCAAGGATAGAACTTCTTGAGGTGTATGTTGTTAAGAGGTTCATATAAAGGATCTCCCTTAGGTGTGGACAATTGATAAGCCCCGAAACCATAAACTATTGTTACTACAAAAGGACCTAACCAATTGGGTTCAAACTTGCCCTTCTTCTCACGATGTTGCTGATTCTTTGGATTTTCGTGAAGAACTAGGTCACCCAGCTGAAATTATCTGATCTTTACCTTGCTTTTATACTAACAAGACATACACTACTAATAGACTTTCAAATGATCATAATCTCTTTGATGGCGTTCATCCAGCAGTTCTAGTTCAGTTAACCGTGCAACTCTATACTCTTCATCAAGAATCAAATCTTTGACAGTGATACGAAATGAAGGCAACTTGACCTCGAGGGGCAGGACTGCTTCAGATCCATAGACAAGGGAATATGGGGTGGCTCCAGTAGGAGTACGGATGGAGGTGCGGTAAGCCCATAAGGTGGGATTCAATTGGATATGCCAGTCACGGCTAGCATCATTGACAGTATTTTGTAGGATCTTAACAATTGTTTTATTTGACACCTTAGCTTGGCCGTTTCCTTGGGGATAGTATATAGAGGAATAGTTATGGGTGATATGGAATTTTCTGCATAGTTCATCCATGTCCCAATTTTGAAATTGTTTCCCATGATCAGTAATGAGATACATAGGTATACCATATCTGCAAATGATATAATTTAGGATAAACATAGACACTTGTTTCCCTGTGGTGGTGATCAATGGAACAACCTCAATCCATTTAGTAAAATACTCGGTGGCAGTGATAATCCATTTGTGGCTGTTGGAAGATGGAGGGTTGATATCGCCCATGAGGTTGAGTCCCCACCGACTGAATGGAAAGGTAGTTGTAAAAGGATGTAACTCTTGTGCTGGAGCATGAATACGGTTTCCATGTATCTGACATTTCTTGCATGCCCTAAAAAAATGAAAGGAATCTATTTTCATGGTAGGCCAATAATAACCCATATGCATGAGTTTCTTAGCCAAAGAGGGACCACTCGAATGTGTCCCACAAATGCCCTCATGTACATCTCCCAAGGCAGTTTGAGCTTCATCATGCTTAAGACATCGTAGGAGAGTACCGTCAAGACCTTGCCGATAAAGGGTGTCGGATATTAGGACATAGTGGGAGGCTTGGTGGAGAAAATTTTGTTTTTGATTTTGGGATAGGTCAGGGGGTAGGATGTCATTTTTTAGATAAGAATAGATTTTTCCATATATTGGGGAGTCGTGTCCAATTTGATGACATATAATACTTGTATCAGGATCATCATATGCAAGACAAGTCAGGGATTCCACCAAGAACTCAAAACGGACCTTGGTATCTTCTGTATCAAACAAAGAAGCAATCATTTCCATTGCATCAGCAACCATGTTATCATGCCGAGGAATCTTCTCAAAAGTGATGACTAAGAAATATTGTTTGAAGTCATCAACCATACGTTTATATGGTAATAAATTATCATCTTTAGTCTGATAATCATCATTAACCTAGTTTATAATCAACTGAGAATCCTCATAGACATTTACTTCAGTTACTTTCCATTGTAAAGCCATCTTTAACCCAATCAGCAAAGCTTCATATTCTGCTACATTATTGGTGCAAGGAAAGAGCAACTTGTAAGATTTCAAAATTGTGTATCCTTGCGGCGTGACAAAGAGAATACCAACTCCTGAACCCTGTTGAGTACATGATCCATCAAAGTATAGTTTCCATGTTTGTGTAGATAAAGCTAAGATGTGTGCATCAGGAAACTCTATGTGTACAGGTTGGTCATTCGTTAATGGAGCATCTGCTAGCTGATTTGCTATCACTTGACCTTTGATAGCCTTCCTGTCTACATATTCAATATCAAATTCACTAAGTAGCATGACCCACATAGCCAATCTTCCTATCAATGTTGTCTTGCTTAGTAGATACTTTAAAGGATCAATCTTTGCGATGAGCTGGATAGAATGTGACAACATATAATGTCACCATTTTTGTGAAGCAAAAACAACGGCCAGACATGCTCTTTCTATAGGAGAATAATTTAGCTCATATCCCACTAGAGTACGACTGATATAGTAGATGGCCTTTTCTTTCCCTTCATGATCTTGCTGAGCCAGAAGAGCACCTAGTGAAACTATCATAGCTGAAATGTAGAGCAAGAGTGGCTTGCCCAGAATTGGTGACATCAGAGTTGGAGGATTCACCAAATATTGCTTGATTTTATTGAAAGCTTCTTCACATTTATCATCCCATTGGAATAAGATATTTTTATGCAACAAATGTTGAAAGGGATGACTTCGATCTGCTAGTTGAGAAACAAATCTTTGGATGGATTGGAGATGTCCCTGCAAAGATCTTAACTAACTGATGTTAGTGGGGGAAGCCATCTCCATTATTGCTTTAACTTTTTCTGGATCTACTTTGATTCCTTTGGCTGAGACAATGTACCCTAACAGTTTACCGAATGTGACTCCGAATGCACATTTCTTTGGATTGAGTCGAATTTGATACTTTTCCATGAATATTCTATCCAACACTCTCAAATGACCAGCTCTATCTTTGGATTTTGCTAAAATGTCATCAACATAATCTTCCATAACGGTATGCATCATGTCATGAAAGATTGTGGTCATAGCTCTTTGGTAAGTTGCTCCAGCATTTTTGAGGCCAAATGGCATCACATTCCAGCAGTATGTACCCCACGGACAAGTAAAAGCAGTCTTCTCCTGGTCTTCGAGCGCAATCTTGATCTAGTTATAGCCAGAAAAACCATCCATTAATGATAACATCTCATGCCCAACTGTCAGATCAACAATAATGTCAATATTTGGTAGAGGAAAGTCATCTTTTGGACAAGCTTTATTAAGATCTCAAAAATCAATACAAATCTGGATAGACTTGTCTGGTTTGGAGATGGGGACAATATTTGAAATCCACTCAGCATAATCAATAGCACGAATGAATCCAACATCTAGGAGCTTCTTCAATTCTGCTTTAACCATTAGTGCAATGTGTGGGTGCATCTTGCGGAGCTTCTTCTTAACTGGTTTTACACCTAGTCTGATAGATAAATGATACATAATGAGATTAGGGTCCAGCCTAGGCATATCAGCATAGGACCAAGCAAAGTTGATTTGTCTTTCTTTGAAAAATTTTGCAAAAGCTTCTTTCTTTGATTCTGTCAAGGATACTGCTACTTTGAGCATGCGTGGAGACTCTTCCGTTCCAATGTTAAGAGGTACTGTTGGTTCTATAAGAATAGTAGATTGCTCTCGATATAGATAATTGGGAAGAGTGTCAATCCTTCCATCGTCAAGCACCTCAGAGAGGTTTTCACCATCAAATGCGTCTTTTCTTTTTACTATTTTTGGATCTAATACTGCCACTGAGTGGTTTTCACCATTAGATTTGTTGATTATTTTTATATTTTTATGACTGAAAGGATTGGCACTCTCTCCAAAGTAGGCCATGTCATTGAGTTCTATCAGAAATCCTGACTTGTGATCCCTTGGTGGTAAATGATCCCTGATTCCAAGATAGTCAATGATTGCATCATCATTATGGAATACATTAAGTTTTGGATGATCGGGAGAATCCTAATCAATAAGCTCAGTATGTACAAGGGGCATTGGATCATTCAGGTCAATTTCAAAGGTAAAGATGGTATTGATGGAAAAGTTGTCAAGGTTTATAATGGTATCAGCGAGGTCTATTTCCATACTCTCATCTGATTCGTCTATCGCAAGATAAAGGTCACTTTCCTCACAATCGACAAAAGTAGTATCACATGGGACCAAACCTAGTGAGTCAGTCTTTGGACTCTCTCCCTCATGGTAATCGTTACTATAGTGATGGACAACATCAACTCCTATCTCTTCAATACAATCAGATAATGAATCCCATTCATAATCATTTGAGTCAGAATCATCATTATCCCCAAGTCTATCAATGATTCTCTGTGCTATCCTTTGTTTCTCTAGATCTACATACATACCATTCTTTTTGAATTGTAAGGTAGGAGCTTTAGATATCTCATGAAAAGGTGTGATCTTTGCTTTTCCTTTTGGTTCCTTTGGTCCTTCTCCTTTGTATCCTAATCCTGTTGTGTCTCTTTGATAGTTTGGATTTTGCAAAATTGGTTTGATAACACCTTCTCTTTGTAACCCTATAGGTCCAACACCTTGTTATCCCATCTTTTGTAGAAAAGTATACCCTTTACCATAGACATCAGGTGATATATATTCATGTTTGATATCCTCTTCATTCTTCTGTGACTTAAGCAAATGATTAGCATTACACTTAGTTGCCTCTTTGGATATTGTGCCCCCACTTATAAACATTTCATAAAAAAGTTTTGAAGGGGGTTCTAATTGTTTTTTAGTGATCAAAGATCTACCATATGATCTAGGAGATAAAGGTAACTCTGTGATACAAAGAGCTTGACCTAAAGTGTACTCTCCCATACTTCTTTCTTTTATGTCTTTTTTTTTTTGTCTCCATGTTGCTATGTATTTGGTTATGATTTGGTAAGGGTGGTGTGCCCCTTCATCAGTGGTATTAGAGCACCCTTCATCAGTGGTATCAGAGTGGGAGTTCCTAAGTGTGTATACAGATCACTGAGTGTGAGGCAGTTTGCACCAGGAGCTTGGGTTGGGTGAAGTTTTTCTTAAGAGGAGGTGAGTATGGAGAGGAGAAAGAAGAAGATGACTTTTGTGATTGGATGGATTCTTAGAATTCCTAGACTTGAGAAAATTAGAAAGAGATATCAAGAAGAGACAAGAGTTGCGATACTAGATTTGAAAAAGCAAGTCGCTGAATTAGAAGTGGAGCTAAAAAAGAAAAGAGCAATTTAAAAAGATGATGATAATTATTTGGATAAAGGAAAGAAAGAAGTTATAGTGGAGTATCATGCATGCGATACAAAAGAAGAGGTAGAGCATGAAGATGCAAAGATTCATGAACCTACAGTTGATGAAGATGATTTATTAATGAAGATTGCGGCAATCGAGGAAGAGTGGAATACCTTGGTTGGAGGTCAAAGGAAAGAAGTTGTTACATGCTTTGTTGAAGACACGAAAGAAGAAATCAAAGATGAAGATATGAATGAGGTAAATTCTTATGAATCATGGGATGCTAACTTTGAGATGGATTTGAAAGATTATGATGATGGTTTATATGAGGACCTTGCAAGTAATGTTTGGTATGCAATGGAGAATTTGTATGGTATTACAGAGTTTATTATATATGCATTAGATCCTAAGTTTGGAGGAGAATAGGAGTTACAGATGGATGAAGTTGATCACAAAGGAGTATTGTCGGCAGCATATACTTGTTCCAACTAGGTGTTGGAAAAGAAGTAAAAAAGAAATATATCGGCAGTGGATACCCAGCAAGATGTTGGAAGAGAAGAAAAAAAATTATCAGCAGCGGCTACTTCATTTTGTGAATCCATATTCACAAAATTTTTCCTACCTTGGGTGTCTGATGCAGGAGCATCTTGCATCACAAAATAAAAGGGGGCATGATAAAAAAAAATGGAGAGAGAATGTGATGAAAATGAAAAAAAAAAAAAAGGAAATGAAAAAAAAAGAGAAGAAAAAAAAAAGAAAAGAAAAAGAAAAAAAAAGTTATTTCGTTTACCAAGGTGCATAGGTGGGAAAGAAAAAAAATAAAAAATAAAATAAAATAAAATAAAATCATTTCATTTATCGAGGTGTGTAGATGGCATTTTAGAAATTTGTAGAAAGTTCTTGCATTTAAAATTTGTAGCTAGGTAGTTACACCTTTCTATTTTCTTATTGGCCCACAAAGGCAATGTAATTTTGTAATTGACTCACATGGTGGTGGTTAATATTAATTGGGTGGGTATTTAATATTTGTATCAAAATAGTTGTATCTATCTTTTATCCCACATTGGTGGTGTTGTAATATCTTCGGTGGTAAATGCCTATATAAAGAAGGCATAGGAGCATTCGTAAGAAAGCTCTCAAGTTGTAGGATCTTGTATTGGGGAAGAAGCTCTCAAGTTGAAGCTATAAGAAAACTTAGGTGTGAAAACAGCTTCCTACACTAATCTCTAAAGGAAAGTATTGTGCAAATTCTTTTTAAATCCTTACAATTTCAGATACGTTAACTACTTTAACAAAGATATTGCAGCATATACCATACATACATAAAATAGATAGAGAAGATTGAAACACATAAACACAAAGATATGTCAGTGGGGAAAAACCTTTCGGTAAAACAACTCCACCCCTCCAAAACCTGCACAATGTATTATCTTCAACACAAAGACTACAACACACTTGCAATGCAAGTTCTTTCAAGAGATGAGAGACTAGTAAAACTTATATCTCTCCCATGGGAGCAGCATCATATATATAGACTCCTCAGGACCCAACAAATACCCAAAAAAAGAGTTTGGCATCCAACCACCAAGACCCATGCACAAAGCCACATGTACATAGATGTTACATGCAATCCCAAGAATAGGCGTCCATCCCTAGAATAGACTATGACAGCTTGTCATAGAATCTGCCAAAAATAACGGTCACAAGAGAAGTGTAAGAGAATCTGTTGTACCAACCTATTTTTGGCATATTCTCTTACACACACCAACCACTTCTTCTTGGGCACCCAAATAGGCCCAAGTCATAAGATGCTCTTACTCCTTTCATAGCACATTCCTTAAATAGTTCTTACACATCATAGGAATCCGTCATGACCATTTCAGTCATGATCTCCTTACGCACAAGATGCTGACACATCAAGTGGAGTGACACATCAACATGCCAACTAGACATGTACACTCACACTTAATTACATTATTTGTAAAAAAATACATTTTACAAAACAAATAATAAGAATATGAATTATCCAAAGTTAAGACACCTTATTCCTAACATTCTCCCACTTGTCAAACACCTTGTAAGAGCAATAGGAACATAACAGGAACTTTAACCGCTATAGGCCAAAAGGCCCATATACTCTGAACACCATCTGAACTTATTAGTGCCCACTGGTTTCGTTAATGCATCTGCAACATTCTTCACAGTATCTACCTTCTCCAAATTTACCTTTCCATCTTCCACCATATCTCTCACAAAGTGAAACTGCACATCAATGTGCTTCGTTCTGGCATGGAAAGTTGGATTTTTTGCAAGGCAAATAGCGCTCTGACTGTCACACCAAATAGTAATCTATTTTGCATCAACACCAACATCAGAACACAATCTCCTAAGCCAAATGGCTTCCTTACAAGCATGAGTAGCAGCCATGTACTCAGCTTCTGTAGTGGACAAAGCAACCATAGGTTGTTGCTTATTCATCCAACTAATGGCACCACCAAACATAGTGAACACATAAGCACTAGTGGATCTCCTGCAGTCAATATCACCTGCCCAATCTGAAAACCCACGAATACAAACTGAATGTGGAGATCCAAAAGAGTTACCATGATAGCATATGGAGTAATCTGATGTACCCCTCAAATATCTAAATACTTGCTTAACTGCATCCCAATGTACCTATCTAGGGTTAGCCATAAACCGACTCAGGACTCCCACTACTTGGGCAATGTCTAGTCTAGTACAGACCATAGCATACATAAGACTGCCAACTGCACTAGCATAAGGTACTCTACTCATGTCCTCCACCTCACTAGGAGATTTTGGACAATCATCTACAGATAACTTTGTTCCCACATAAACAGGAACACAAAGTGGTCTACAATCTACCATGCTAAACTTGTCCAACACAGACTTCACATACTTACTCTAACTCAACCAAAGTTTTATGTTAGACCTATCTCTACTGATTTCCATACCCAAGATGTACCTAGCTGCGCCAAGATCTTTCATCTCAAACTTTGCTGACAACTGAGATTTAAAATCATAAATCATACCCTTAGCCTTCCCAAACAGCAACATATCATCAACATATAATGCAACAATAAGAAGGCGATCATTTTCAACTCTAAAATAAACACAATGATTTGATTTCAATCTTACAAATCCAATTGACAACACAAAGGCATCAAACTTAAGGTACCACATCCTCGGAGATTGCTTCAAACCATATAGAGATTTTTTTAATCTACAAATTAAGGATTCTTTACCTTTAACAATGTAGTGCTCAAGTTGTGACATATAAATCTCTTCCTCCAAATCACCATGAAGGAAAGTTGTCTTCACATCCATTTGTTCTATCTCTAAATCATATGATGAAGCAAGAGATAACAGAAATCTAATGGATGTCAACTTTGCAACAGGAGATAATATTTCACCATAATCTATTCCCTCTACCTATGAATACCCCTTTGCAACCAATCTAGCTTTGTACCTTTCAACACTGCCATCTACACAAAATTTCTTCTTGAACACCCATTTACAGCCAATAGATTTTCTCCCTTTAGGCAAAGGTACAAGGTCCCAAGTTTTGTTTTTCTCCAATGAAGCCATCTCATCATCCATAGCCTCAATCCAGGAACCTGCATCTTCCATGCCCAAAGCCTCTTTCACAGATCTAGGCTCATCAGTGTTAGTAATCAAAGCAAAAGCACAACTAGAATCTAACATAGAATAACCAAACCTTTCTGGTTGCTTTCTTTCTCTCATGGATCTCCTCAAGGGCTGACGTTGAGGTTTTTATTCCTCTTCTTTTGAACTATCAGAGCTACTAGAGCTCTCCTCATCATTAGACCCAACATGGTCCCTCTGTTCAGTCTTCTCAAGGGTAGGAGGCAACTGAACAACATCTTTTTCCTTTTCTTTTTCATTTGGTTGTAGCATAATAGGAGAAGATGTTAGCTCTCTAAAAATAACATTTCTACTATACAACACCTTACTAGTCACAGGATCCTAAAGCTTGTATCCTTTCACACCAACACTGTATCCGATGAAAATACATTTGACAACTTTGTTTTCCAACTTAGATCTTTTCTCCTTTGGAACATGTGCATAAGCTTCACAACCAAAAACACGAAGATGTCTAATTGAAGGATTCTTACCAGACCACACCTCCATGGGTGTCTTACCAACAAGAGCTGATGTAGGAGATCTATTAACCATATAGCAAGCAGTGGCCATAGCTTCAACCCAAAACCTTTGTTCTAAACCAGCTCCAATAAGCATACTCCTAGCCTTCTCCATCAATGTCTTGTTCATTCTCTCTGCAACTCCATTTTGCTGTGGGGTATAAGAAGTTGTCTTATGCCTCTTGATACCTCATTCTTTACAGAATTGTTCAAACTCTGTTGAGAAAAACTCACCACCATTGTCAGTTCTCACGCACTTAATCTTCTTACTAGTCTGATTCTCTACAAGGGCTTTAAATTCCTTGAACTGACTAAAGACTTGTGTCTTACTTTTAAGGAAATAAATCCATGTCCTTCTACTGTAATCATCTATGAAAGATACCAAAAATACAAACTTGGAGATTGAAGGAACTTTTACAGGACCAAATACATCAGAATGAATAAGATCCAAAACATCAGAAGATTTGTGAGAACTAGAGTAAAACTGAACATGATTTTTTTTACCATAGACACAGTGTTCGCAGAAGTCAAACTCAAGATTGCAATCATTTAACCCCTCAATGAGGTTTTTATTCTTTAGGGTCCTAAGACCCTTCTCACCAATGTGGCCAAATCTCATATGCCACAACATCATCTTTTCTGCAAGAAGCTTGCCTTCCAAAGTGTTTCCACCCTTAGGTACACTTACTACACTGCCATCAGAACCCATTGCCATAGTCTTCTTTACTGCTTGTTCAGATGGTGGGGATGAAGTGATAGCCGCTCTCTTCTTTGAAACAAAAGAACTATTGCATTGAGCAATGCATAAATAAAGTATCTCTCCTAGTACCTCTAGCGAGCACCATAGAACCTCTCATCATCTTGCATCCATCTTTTGAAAAAACAACTTGCACACCTACATCATTCAACATACTTATAGATAATAGGTTTCGTGCCAAACCTGGAATGTGCATAACTCCATTGATTCACTTTACTTATCCATTAGGAAATCTGATAGTGACCCTTCTGTGTCCAACTATCTTTAGGTGAGAATCATCACCCAAGTACACCTTTCCACCATCGAACTCTTCATATTTTGAGAACCAGTTTCGATGAGAGGTCATGTGAAAAGAAGCACTTGAGTCTACCAACCACATCATTAGATGCATGGGCTACCAAAGTTGCAATAAAAGCATCTCCATCTTCTTGAGATTTTTCAGAAGTTGAATCTGAGCCTTTCTTCTTTTTCTTTGGTTCTTTGCAGTCCCTTCGAAAGTGCCCAGTTTTATCATAGTTCCAACATTTCACCTTGGACTTTCCAGGAGTCTTAGAACTCCCATAGGATTTGGATCTACTCTTCTTTGACTTGTTGTCATTCTGCTTTCCTCTGTCGTTGGATCTCCCGCGAACAGCAAGGGCTTCCTTAGACGAATCCAAAGTCTTTCTTCGCATCTCCTCACATAGCAGCGAAGACACCACATCATCCATACAGAAAGTGACTATAGTACTTTTGAGAGCCATCACAAGATGGTCCCATGAATCTAGCAAGGAACAAAGCAGGGTCATACAATGATCCTCCTCGATCTTGGCACCAGATGATGCCAACTGTGCAATCAATAAATTGAAAGCATTGAGATGATCAGTTACAGATCCACCTTCCTCCATTCTTAAAGAATACAACTTCTTTCTCAGGAACAACTTATTCACTAGAGATTTGGCCTGATACACAGACCCAAGTCGTTACCACAAAGAATTTTTAGTAGTCTCATCAAGAACATTTAGAAGAACAACATCTGCTAGACAGAGTCTGATGAGACCCTTAGCCTTCTAATCCTTGATCTCCCAATCCGCTTGCGATATCATTGTAGGTTTCACATCAAGTGAAGTAGCCTCCCATAGATCGCGGTCTTCAAGCATGTCTTTCATCTTGAGTTTCCACAACTCAAAATTAGTGCCATTAAATTTCTCCACCTCCATTCTACTGTATGAGGAACTTGCCATCTTAATCTGCAAATAAGATTCAGAATGCTCTGTACAAAACTCCCACTAAACTTGAGATTAGCTCAAAAAACTCTACCTAACAACTAGGATCAAAAGTTGATCAGGCTCTGATACCACTTGTAAGGAAACTCAGGTGTGGAAATAGCTTCCTACACTAATCTCTAAAGGAAAGTATTGTGCAAATTCTTTTTAAATCCTTACAATTTCAGATACGTTAACTACTTTAACAAAGATATTGCAGCATATACCATACATACAAAAAATAGATAAAGAAGATTGAAACACATAAACACAAAGATATGTCGGTGGGGAAAAACCTTTCGGTAAAACAACCCCACCCCTCCAAAACCTGCACAATGTATTATCTTCAACACAAAGACTACAACACACTTGCAATGCAAGTTCTTTCAGGAGATGAGAAACTAGTAAAACTTATATCTCTCCCATAGAAGCAACATCATATATATAGACTCCTCAGGACCCAAAAAATACCCAAAAAAGGAGTTTGGCATCCAACCACCAAGACCCATGCACAAAGCCATATGTACACAGCTGTTACATGCAATCCCAAGAATATGCGTCCATCCCTAGAATAGACTATGACAGCTTGTCATAGAATCCACCAAAAATAACAGTCACAAGAGAAGTGTAAGAGAATCTGTCATACCAACCTATTTTTGGCATATTCTCTTACACACACCAACCACTTCTTCTTGGGCGCCCAAATAGGCCCAAGTCATAAGATGCTCTTACACCTTTCATAGCACATTCCTTAAATAGTTCTTACGCATCATAGGAATTCATCATGACCATTTCAGTCATGATCTCCTTACGCACAAGATGCCGACACATCAAGTGGAGTGACACATCAACATGCCAACTAGACATGTACACTCACACTTAATTTCATTATTTGCAAAAAATACATTTTACAAAACAAATAATAAGAATAGGAATTATCCAAGGTTGAGACACCTTATTCCTAACAAAAGCTCTTAGATTGTAAGCTCTTGGATTATAAGATTTGGGGATGTAAGATCTCTCATGTTGTAAGATCTCTCAAGTTGTAATGATTTTCAAGTATTAGTTTATGCTTTGTAAAGCATTTTGTCTTCTTTTTCTTTTTTTCTCCATGTTGCTATGTATTTGGTTATAATTTGGTAAGGGTGGTGTGCCCCTTCATCAATGTCTATCTTGATCCCATTTGATTTAGAAGTTGATGCTATATTACTAGGATCACTAGGTGTAGTTGTAGAAGATCCAGTATGGTTATAAGGTATCAAAGAATCAGATGTCTTTACAATGTTACAATATTGGAAAGGATTAGTATCTCCTTTGATAGTGATCTCCTGACCATTATGAGGAAATTTCAAGCATTGATGATAAGTTGATGGCGCAGCTTGCATGGAATGAATCCATGGTCTTCCCAATAGAATGTTATAAGCAAGATCCATGTCAAGAACTTGACAAGGTACATCTTTGATTATAGGACTGACTCTGATAGGAAGAACAACAGATCCCTTGGATGACCTCTCTTCTTCATCATAAGCTTTTATTGTGATTTTCTTCTTGGGATCTACAACATTTTCAGAAAATCCCAATGCAAGGACTAGTTTCAATGTACACATATTCAAGCCAGCTCCTCCATCTATTAGTACTCGTTTGATTTTGTGACTCTGGACAAGGACTTTGATATGTAGGGGAGCATTGTGAGGTTGGGTAATAGCTAAATCATCATTTTCAGTGAAGGATAAGTAATGTGGGGTTGTTAAATGGCCCACCATAGCTTGAAATTGATCATGATCTAGATTTGTGGGGACCTGGGTCTCTAAGAGAGCTTTTTCAAGGATATCTTTGTGAGATGGGGATAGACACAAAAGCTCTAAGATGGATATCTGGGCAGGTGTTTTCTTGAGTTGTTCCAAAAGATTATACTGGTTGGAAATATTTGGTGTAGACTTTGGGACATAAACAGACTTGTTTTGAGGTGCATTTGGTTTAAACGGGACTCCTTGGAGAGTAACCTTGGATTGAGCACGAGTAGTAACATGGACTGGTTGACTCGCTGATTTGTCTTTTATGGTAATGACATTGGCATAATACTTAGAAGGATGACATTCAAAAATGTTACCAACATATCGATAGGGAGTAGAATTATAATTGGCTTTATTGTCACTTTTAGTGTGGGAAGAACCTCCTTTTTCATGCTCAGGAAGTGGATCTTTGAAAGCTATATGTGATTCATTTGAGGTATGTCGGTCAACACCAATTTCACTGCTTTCAGTTAAGTCTTGAACTACATTTTTGAGTCTTAGGAAGTCATTGGTTTTATGTCCTTTTCCTCTATGAAACACCCAATAATCATTCGCATTCCACCAAGAAGGTTTTACTCTAGGTTCAAAGTCTTTCGTTTCAGGTAGCGTAATGAGTTTCTTTGTGATTAACTTCCATAATGCTGATTCGAGAGATTCCCCTAAAGGAGTAAAATTTCTTCGAGGTGACATAAAAGGCAATCTTGGTTTTGATGAGTCTTTGTTGGTGTTTGGATTTGTTGATTGATTGTTGTAGGTACCTTGAGTAGCATTGGCCTGACTTGTGAGATTGAGAAGGGGTTGTGTTGGTTTGACATGAAGATTATCAACAATCCCATCATTGACAATGTTTTTGTTTTTATTCCAGAATTTTGATTTGTCATTGTTGTAGTTGTTGGGATTGGAATTTGAGGACCCAGCATTGTCTTTGGAATAAAGTTTTATCTCACCTTTTCGGACCATGGCTTCCTCAATCTTGATACCATTTTCTATAAGCTTATTGAAATTTGGTGGACATTGCAATTGTAACCTATAACTCATTTTTGGTGTAAGGTTATGCACAAAGATATCCATCTTTTCTTGTTTAGGAATCATTCGTGGATATTTGGCAAACAATTGATGCCATCTTTGCAAAAAAGTAAGGAAGGGTTCTCCATTCTTTTGATGTGCATTGCAAAGATCAAGCATAGTGACTTCATGTTTGATGTTATATGAATAATGAGTCACAAATTTGTCAAGAATCCCATTGAAAGATTTGATTCCTGGGGGTAGTTTGGAGAACTATTCCATGGCTTGTCCTCCTAAACTTCATGGAAATAGTCGCATAAGATAAGTGTCATTGTGAGCAACTTCAATACAAGCAGCACAAAACTCACGAATGTGGTCTTGTGGATCCGAATTTCCTTTGTATTTGTCAAATTTTGGTACCTCAAAATGAGGAGGAAATGGAATCATTGCTAAATTCTTATCAAAAGGATAAGGACATATATCATCCAAGGAATATTTCTTAGTTAATGATCCAGTTTGGATGTCATGGTTTTGTTGTTGAAGCATCTGGATTTGTTGTAGAATGGGATCCAAAGATAACGTGTTTCCTTGGGTGTTTTGGGAAACATTGTTGTGGGAAGCATTGTTTTGGGAAGCATGGTTCTATTGATCATTTTGAGAAGCATCGGATGGCTACTTGGTTTCTTTTGCTCTATGAGTATCTTGAGAACTACTAGGAATTTCTTGATTGGTTACAATAGTTGGTTCTCTAAGATGAGAAATATCAAAATCACTTGGTAGTTTGGCTCCTTGTTGAGCAAGCATGAAGAAATACATTTATCTATCTAGGTCTCAGAGTCTTTCCATGACATGATAAAATCTAGGATCTTGTGTAGCATCCCTAAGTTCTTAATCTGTGGGTTCCTCCTCGGATGTAAAAAGTGAGGTTTTCTTAGGAGCTTCAGGCCAAGGATTTTCTTCATTACTTTTGTTTCCTTCCATTAGGGATGTAAAATCAATGGGTTGTTTTAGTTTCTAGGATCGAGTTTGAACCATAAAAATGTGAAAATTGGTTTGTGAGATGAAAGATGTTTGATGAAAAGACATGGAAAGAGTGATTGATAGAAAATATAGTGAAAAAGTGTTGAAAAGTGATGAGCCAACTTGATAAAATCTAAGTCAATAGGAAGTATAGATTTCACTATGATATGCCAAAGAAAATCAAGAGATAGTAACCTAGGTAAGTTTGATTGAGGATGATAGATCCTGATAGGATAAACTCACAAAGATCAAAATATGATAGATAGGATAATGTTTCAACACTAGATTTGGAATTTCAAAAGATTAGAAGAAATGATTTGATGATTTTTGGTGAAGAAAGGTTGATGAAAATTGATGAAGAGTGATGAAAATGGTCAAACTAAAGATCAGAGGTCTATGTAGCTCAAATGTTTTTCCAGAATCTGACTAAAGACAAAAATGGGTATCTAAAAAAGTGATTATGAAATTTTCAAAGTTTGTGGAAATGCTCACTGTTGTAAATGCACAGTGACAAATGCACATGACAAATTGATAAATGCATAGAAATTTGAAACAAATGCGTAGCAAGTTTGAACTGATGCATGGGAAAAGTAACCGATGTGCATAATAGTATAACATATGCGCAGGAAAATTTGATTAATGCGCAGGAATTTGTTTTTGATGGATTGGAATTGCAAGATGTTGAATTTTGTTTTTGATTTTTTGATGTTCTAGTTTTTGGCAAATGGAAAATGCATAAACACACACACGCAAGACAAAAATGATTTAATCTAATTGTTCTAGTATGAACGCACAAACACGCTTACAATCCTAAGGTTGGCAAGGACAATATTTGTTGAATCCCCACTAGGATAATAAAATCTAGCCACACAAATCCATAGTAGATAGCCTAGGAACTTGGAGGCACGAGCTCCTCCTTACAGTGCACTCACTTCTCAGGCACACCAAGTTTCAAATTCAATGGGCCATTACTTCCCAAAGAACTACTATCTCTACTATGAACCGTGAGTAATGTGGGGTGTCTTCACAGGCTTGGGTGACCCCTTGAGCTAGCAAATAGAAGGTTTTTGGCAACTAAACAAAAGTATTTAATAAGGACATCCATTTAGGTGGTTGTCATCAAGTCATTTTCCCAATTAAGGGGGCTCTCCCCATCTTTTCAAAGCAAGGCTTTCACCTCTACTAAGTAAGACTTTAACGCACCACTGGGGTACTGGAGGATATTTTGGTTGCCACAACGAATTCACACCTATCTAATGTAAGACTAATCACACTAGCATTTTTTATATACCGGTTTGGAAGGGCTTGGCTTTAGCCTATTACCGGTTGGGTCATTCCTTGGGGTGAGTACCTCTTTTCCCACCAAAGACCGCCCTCTAAAAATTATAATAGTTTCTCTTACACCCAAGGTCCACGAATGGCGAGGAGAGAGGATACATTGTTATAATTTTGGGATTACAAATAGCTTATTAAGAAAAACATAATAGACACAAAATCTATTCTAAAGAAGACACATGAAATTGAAAAACATGTCGTATTTTAAAAATCGAAACAAGATTATGGTTTATTTTGCAAACCCCTTAAAAATATGCAAACAAACTTGTTAGGAATTTTGGCAATGGGGTCTTCAAAAACAACATCCTACAAAACAGCCTAAAAGACTACCAGAACAAACAGAAAATTATTTAAAAAGATTAGCTAAAATCAAAATAAATAGAAAATTGAAATTAACTACTGTGAATAATAGATGCGCAGCAATAGTGAATAAATGTGCAGAATTATGACACCGATGCACAGGATTAACAAATGCACAACAGAAACATGTAAATGCGCAAAACAGAGTGATGGATGCATAGGTTTTAACCAAAAGCTGAAAAAAAAAAAAGTGACAAGTTTTATCAGAAATGGATGCGCAGAACAGATGAATGGATGCACAGGAATCGTGAATGAATGCGCAGGAAAATTTTGGAAATGACTACACACAGAAAACTAAAAATAAAATGTTAAAAACATGGGGAAGGCCCCACGATGGGTGCAAAAAATGTATGCAAATTAGTTGTACTAACTACTCTAAATGATAAATTAACTATTCTAAGATTAACAAATCAAACTAATTAGCAAACAACAATGAAGAATACATTAAAATTGAAGGTAAAACAAGGTTTTACCTTCACTTACCATGTAGCTTGTCTCCATTGTCCTCCTATGCTCTAATTTCTTGGATGTGTTGAGCTCTCAGATTTCCACGTTGAAGCTCCTTGCCCAAGATGATACCAAAGTGTGGAGATTGAGTGAATTATATGCAAAACTAAATCCTAATTATGCAAATATGGTGAATGCAAATGATATGAAGATGGATTGATTATGGTTTGAATGCTCTCGAAAATGCTTGATTGCTTGATTATCAAAAATACCTATTAGCTCACAAAGGGGAAATTAGGCTCCTTTTATAGAATTTTGGAGGATCTAAGCCTAGGTGGCACAATCCTACGGTTGAGAATGAAAGATGGAAGATCCTAGGGCTAGGATTGACTTGGTTGAAGGAGTTGAGAGAAAGGGGGATGTAGTTGGAATGTGAGAGGAAGAATAGGGATGAGGTTCCTCTCACATTGACATGGAGGAGAACAAGGTGGAAGGGAAAGACACATGTCAAGTGTCTCACAAAGACCAAAGAGAGAAAGAGGGAGAGACCTTTTCCTCATGAGGACTCTTTGTACAAGTGTCCCATGAGTCACTTTTGACCCTTAGAGGTGGCTTGAGAATCCCCTTAGGAATAGGGCATGTCTCTTGACTTGGTTTAAGAAAGGACATGTGGTCATGAGACCAAGTCCTATGAGGCCACATAGCCCTTAAGAATAGGACATGTGTGGGTGAGGATAATTACCAATAAATAATTAATAATAATTATTTAATTTAGCCAAAGTGATGTGTCAGGTGACTAGGTAAGTGAGGTGGACTAGGGGACTTAGTCATATTTAGGTGATTGTATATTTAATTAAATCACTTTAATAAGACTAATTAGAAGACTTAGGATAGAGGAATAAACTATAATGAATTTACTAAATAAATTGAATAATCTATTTAATAAATAGAGGAAATAATTATTAATTAAATAATAAATATTTAATTAATTTATCAAGTCAATATCAATTAAATAATAAATATTTAATTAATTAATGAAGCCATTTTTAAGTGTATACACATACCACTATTATACACAACATGGCCACAAGCTTCTCTAAACCCACTTCCAAATAGTTTGGTAAAATACTTTGACTCTTTAGTTAAGGTTACAACATATACAATATCAACTCGAATGCAAAATCAATGATTAAGAGTATTTTGAATGATTATGGCATAAGAAGCTTGTAATTATGCATCTTCCATTCAGTAACATTTTTTTTTTCTGCCAACAAGAATGCATTAACCCAATTTATATATGTCTCAATTTCTATGACAATGAAATAATATGGATATGCAAGTGTAATATTCTCAAGAGATTGGAAAATATGCCAAACTTTCTCAACTTTGGTAATTGTAGTTGTGATAGTTATTCTTGATACGCTTCCATAGAATTGTCTATGTTCTATTATTCACAAAGAATATGAAAAGAATTGCAGAGCTTGTTGGAGATGGAATTTTGGGTTACCTAATAATATTTTGGGTAATCTAAATAAAAGTTGAACTTTGTTAGCCTAATCTGATGTACTCTATACAGATCCTAAAAATTGAAAAGAATATTCCTAAATTTACCAATTAATTTACAATGCCCAATGCCCTATACCAATCCAATGATTTAATAAGAAAATGGCATTGTTGCTACAACAATGGGAAGGTACATAATTTGGTTTAAATATGGAATTTAAGATAAGGAAACCTCCAAAGCACTCACAATCCACTCAGTATTTCTTGTTGTTTCGGAACTTGTTTCTTTTGGGTAACCTTTAGTGTTGCACCTGGCCATATCTAATAATCTACATTATTCCAAGAGAGTTGGATAGCATATTTTACTTTATTTGAACACCTTATCCTATTCCTTTGGATTCTATCTCTAAACCTATTTTCTTTGGTGATGTTGCTATTAGGGTTCAATTGTTTAGTTTTTTTACTCAAACTTGTTGACCCATGTTTCATGAGTAGTGGTTCACAACAATTCATCTCTCATGAAAATGAATGGAACACTTATCATTCATTGTATTTAGGTGATTCTCTTAGAAGTGAAGCAACAAGACTTCCTGGGAGAACAACCTAGATGCAATGAGTGTTAAGTGTTCCATTCATTCTCATGAGGGATAGGTTCTTATGAACCACATCTCATGAAACATGGATCAATGAGTTTGACTCAAAGACTACATAGTTGAATCCTGATAGCAATATCACAATTTGACTTGTTGTTGAAAATATCTCCTACTCATCTATTTTCTTTTACCAATTTAAACTCATTTCATGTAGCAAATGTTAAAATAACTCATCATTTTCCCCTGCTTTTCCCTAGTTAATTGGTCTCAAAACATCTAAGCCTGAAGCCTAGAGAATATCCACTACTACGAAGTAGGATGATGGTAACAAGTTAACATAAGTTACCTTGGGAGTATAAGGTCCTAACCCAACTGTTACACCCTAAAACTTACTTCAAAGTGGACAAATATTTTTGTGTCTAATGCCTCTATTAAAAATAAATATATGTTGGACCAATGGAGAACACTAGAATCTATTCCTTGTATATTCTACCCTAGAGCCTGCTTTGGGATTGATGAATTAAAAAAACTAGCTAGCATGTTGGCATTTATATTGCACCATAATGAGGTGGCCTAAAGCTCATATGATGTCATTTTAATATCACATGAAGATTGTGGATGACACAATGAGGTGGCCCATAAGTCTCTAGAAAAGAAAATAGGCGCCTACATGGTTTTGTTAATATTATTCAATGTGTAGATATATATGAATTTTGGTAGTTTTGAGATTTTTAAAATTTTCAAACTTTGTAGCTGCTAGTGCCATTTCAACATTTTTTTTCAAATACATGTGGTTGCTTGGTTTCTTTGACCTAAATTATATTTCATTTTTTAAAACTTTTTTCTCTTACTCATATTTAATCAGATTTAGGGGTTGTAAGCTTTGTTTCTATTTAGAGCTTTAGTTATGATAGGGTTTTCTCAATACCATCACTTTTAAACTATTATAACTATTATTTCATTGAAGACTTCTAGAAAAAGCTTATTATTGTTAAAGTATAGTTTTTATTTTTAGATTCTAGAAGTTCTCTAAAATTTTAGGACATTTGTGCTTGTATTTATTTGTTGTTTTCTACATGCAGGAAGTGGAATATTTTGCGTGGGAGTCAAGAAGTGATGTAGCTCATGAATTTGCTAGATTTCAGGAAAGAGTGGATGACATAAGCACTAGTAAATCTAAGGTAGGAGAAGGTACACAAGTTTCAATTGACATTTAGACCAAAGAAGATGAGAATTATAATTTTGGGAGAATTCAAGAGGGTATTCATGGATTTAATATTGGTTAAGGATACAAATTAGGAAAATAGTGAATAGAAGCTATTGGTACCAAAAATGCTACCAAACCTTCGTGCATGACACAAATTTGGACAACCCCTCAATGTTGAACAATTAGTCAAGACTCTACTGAAAATCTACAGGATATGTACAATAAACTCATAGTAGGGCAACAATATAGAAGACGAAATCTAGATGATCTGTATAATAATCTTAGGCCATACACTTGAAAGTAACCCTTATAAGTTTAATTTCAAATTATATCCTTTTGTCCAACATGCCAAGGGATAAAACCAATGTGAATTGGCTCCATTTCACATAATAACTCTTATCACAAACCCTAGTAGTGTGGCAAAGTATAACAAGGTTGAGAAGAAATTAAAAATGCTTGGGGTCTTTTAAATTTTGCACGTTGAGAGGCCTTTGCTTGGCCAATGCATTGAGAGTCATTTTCTTCTTTTCCCTCATCCCCCTCCTCATCATCCTCTTTATGGAAGCCATAAGCCCTTAGCAATTGGAAGGTACGTTGGAACTCTACCGAAACATCCTCCACATTTTTTCTTCCACCACTAATATAGAAATGTGTCACTACAAATTCTCAATAGTGCTCTTTATTTCAATTGGAGTTGGTGTAGGTGTGAAATTGCAAATCAAAATTATTTTATGATTCTGGATGTTTCATGCTTATAGATGTTTCACCCCCTTGTTTCCTTGCCAGTCAAAAAGCAAAATATTAGAAAAGTGAAAAAATACTTCACTACTATTGGCCAACATATTTATTTTTAAACAAAAAACCAAAAAACCCTAGTAAAAATATAAGAACCAATAAAAAAAATTGAATATTTCAAAAAATTACTTTTAAAAAATAATAAAGCTATAAATTATAGTAAATTAACTATATTTTGTTGTTGCACAATTTTTAAAACTAAACTAATTGTAAATAGCTTACTTGAAAACATTAGTCTCCTGCTTAAAGTAGGGACTAATTATGCCGAAGGCAATTTCTATATGACAAGGAGAACCTCAAATCAGAGATGAACAAATGAGACTACTGTATAGACATGGACGACCATGTAATTCATCCTAGTTGTACATGTATTTGTTGTTCATCCACGATATTTCCTTTTCTCTTCTCAAGTAATAGTTATGTTATGCTTTACAACATTGACACGACATTACCCTGCTCTCTGGAAGACACCAAGTAGTGGTTGCTGAATAAATGCCATTATTGATAAAGTAGACAGACATGAGTGAATACAGATGTATGGTCTACCCACTTAATGTGGTTTGACCAAATTTCTACCCATTGTACTTGTCTTTTGTCTTTGATTTGCTTCTGATTTGAAACAAAGAATAATACATTGCAAGCAACAACCCAAACCACAACCTTGGAAGATGAGTTGAGAAAATTTGGCTAACTGTTTACATCGAATGTCACTTCAACAACTAGGGTGACGGGTTTCTCACATGTTGTTACGGCCACCAGGCTTGGAATTTCAAACTAACCACCCCTCTCAAATAAAATTTAGATATGCTAAAATATGGATGAGCTAAAATATCACATCAACAGGGTAATTAAAAAAAGGCCCCAAGGGAAATTCATAATGCTACTGATTGAGTTTTATAACAACACCAAACATTTCAGTTCAAACTAAGTATAAGCGGCTTCAACATTTTCTTTCAGATAATGGGCTTAATAAAAACAAAGGATCTTAATCCATAATGTCCACAAGAAGTGATGGGTTCAAAGTTGTTGATATTTTGTAGCTTCAGTCGAATAAACACTATGAGTCAATACTAGTGAAGATATGTATATATATATTTAGTATATATGAGATGTATATATATACTTAAATATATATATATATATATATATATATATATATATATATATATATATATATATATATATATATATATATATATATATATATATATATATATTATGTAAATATTAGAGAAATTAATATAATACTCAAGAGATACACACACACACACACACACACACACACATATATATATAACAATAATAATAATTGTCTTTATATTAATTACATATTAATGAATAGACATGTCTCATGAAGGGACATGTCTCTTCTTGGCTCATTCTCAATATAAATGCAAGAGATTGTTGCATTTGGAAAACACATACAATGAGATACTGCTATTACATTTGCAATTATCTTAAAAATTTAACATGGTATCAGAGCCAAGTTGCAAATGTAAGAGAGTAGTTTGTTGATGGTGAATGTGTGATTGTCTCAGAAAATATAGTCTCAGTACAAAGACCATATCTCCCAAATGCACCGTTGGATTTTACTAAATTTTGGATATGTTGATGATCAACAAATTTACGAGAATCTCACTAGAGCGATTGAAGATAAAATGCCAGGTTCAAAAGTTATGACTGACTATGTACGGATCTATGAAAACAAAATCTAAAAAAGAGCGAGGTTCCTTCTTTAAAAGCCTAACCACTTGAAGGGAGATCTAATAAGTTTGAAGGTTGTGATAGTGTATAGAACCTTTGGATATTAAATATAGTTCATGTGAATAATTATAGTAATGTTTGAGAACAATGACATCATTCTATGAATTTGCATGATATTTTCTATATGGGCTCATGTTATAGAATGAAATACTTGAAATTTATAAAAGATAAGTATTTCATGTTTTATTAATGCACATAATTTTTAAGTTTGTAATTCATGCTATACTATTGGTGTTAAAGTTTTAGGATCGTTACAAATGTAATAGCACCTGATTTATGTGTTTTCCAAATGCAACAATCTCTTTCATTTATATTGAGAATGAGCCAAGAAGAGACATGTCCCTTCATGGGGCATGTCTATTCATTATTATGTAATTAATATAATGACAATTATGATTATATGATTATAATATATATATATATATATATATATATATATATATATATATATATATATATATATATATATATATATATATATATATATATATATATATATATATATATATATATATATATATATATATATATATATATATATATATATATATATATATATATCTTGAGTATTATATTAGTTTCTCTAATATTTACATAACAATAATAATAATATATATTTAAGTATATATACATCTCATATATATTAAATATATATATACATCTCTTCACTAGTATTGACTCGTAAGTTTATCTGACTGAAGCTACAAAACATCAACAATTGGTTAGTAAAATCTTGTATGCTTCTATCATTGGTATTTCCGGTCGAGATAGTTTAGTGAGCTATTTGTAACCTCTCTCTGACATACCTTTAGGACAAAAGTACAAGATAATTGCATTCAAGAGAGAAAGAACTTGATGCTTGCAAACAAATTGATGATTGAGACTAGATGCAAAGGGAGTCTGACATTTCAAAAGAGGTCAAGAAGTTGATAAACTTGAGCTTCAGAGGGAGCAGATGGTTTAGTCAACTTGTGACAATCTTGATCATATTGATTGAGAGGGAGTTCACTATTGAAGGTGAAACACTTCTGAGGTAAACTTGATATAATTGATTATTATACTAATGAATCATGAATATTTTAATGGGCCTGCCCCCTGTGTAAATCATGAGGAAGTGACGACTTCCAAATGATTATCACTTGTGTTTGTAGAAGTTATTGGAAGGTGACGATCTTACAATAACTTAAATCATGATATACATTATTTATAATGTTGAAACATTTCATGATGAGTTAATGCAACAACTAAGTGTTAGATGTCATTAAGTTGATGGTCTATGAGTTGTTTGCATAAATATATCTTGTAAATCAACAACTAAGTGTTAGATGTCATTGATGGTCTATGAGTTGTTTGTATAGATATATGATAGGTATTTGGTGAATATCATGTGTTGATATTTTGCAGGCCAATACCTTATTGAGTACTTGGTGAATATCATATGTTGATGTTCTGATAGGCCAATACTCAGAGTATTTGGTGAATGTCATGTGTTGACATTCTGATAGGCCAATACTCAAGAGCTTGTGGATAGAATCACCGATGGAGGCAATCCACATATTGAGACTATGTTTCTATTGATTACATCTTGAGGATGATGCCTTTATTTCTTACATCATATGATTGATGTTGTAAACTGTCTTAAGTGTTGACATTGGATTGATTTATCCTCCCTAGCTAAGAGGGAGTGTTGATATTTTGTAGCTTCAGTTGAATAAAGACTATGAGTCGATACTAGTGAAGATATGTATATATATTTAGTATATATGAGATGTATATATATATATATATATACATATATATATATATATATATATATATATATATATATATATATATATATATATATATATATATATATATATATACATATACATATACATATATATATATATATATACATATATATATATATATATATATATATATACATATATATATATATATATATACATATATATACATATATATATATATACATATATATATATATACATATATATATATATATATATATATATATATATATATATATATATTTATATATATATATATATATATATATATATATATATATATATATATATATATATATATATATAAAATTGTCTTTATATTAATTACATATTAATGAATAGACATGTCTCATGAAGGGACATGTCTCTTCTTGGCTCATTCTCAATATAAATGCAAGAGATTGTTGCATTTGGAAAACACATACAATGAGATAGTGCTATTACATTTGCAATGATCTTAAAACTTTAACAAAAGTCAATTCAATACTATGAGGGCATCGATGTTGTAAGGAGGGACCTATTAAATATTCAAACTTACAAGCCATGTAAAGCTCAACTAACAGAAATGAACATAGAGGCAAAGACTACCATCATTAATGAGCTATTTCATAGGGAATGTTGGAGAATACTACTTGTAAAAGATGGTCCAGATATTCTTAAATATCTAGAATTAAAACCATTACACTTTCATATTGGAAATCATAAAAGAAAACACAAAAAACCCTACCTTAACTAGACCTAGCTACCTTAACTGACTAAACAATTAATTAGTTAGGTAATATAGAGTTGAAAGACAGAAAAAAAATTTAGATAGCTGTAAATTAAGTGCAATGGTTGTCCTCACTATTTCAAGTTCACATATAGTAAACAGTAGAGGTTAGATCCATCTTGATATGTTTAAACTCATTACCTCAATTAATACGTTGGTTTCCTTCATGCATTGTTGTAAATGTGTCCTATTATGGGTGCATTTTGATTCACAATACCAAGCATCAAGCATAACCCAATCATTTGCATAGATTCTGAGGATGCTTCTTTTATACCAGATGATTTTCGATGTCCAATCTCATTGGATTTAATGCAAGCCCGTTATTGTATGAACATGGCAAACACATGATCTGGCATCCATTACCAAATGGATCAAGGAAGGAAAATGTATGTGTCCAAAGAGAGGGAAGAAGTTTGTGAATAAAAACCTGGCCCCAAATCATGCTCTTCAAAGCCTCCTTGTTCAGTATTGTGAATAGCATAAAATCCCCTTTGAAAAGTCAGAAAGAATCAAGAAAATTTCTTTCTTGGAGGGTATCCCAGGTACTAAGGCAACGATACAGGCTCATATTTCTTCACAGTATTGCCATTATACTGGCTCTTCTACTTCAAAAAAGACATGGAGGCATAGACAAGGCATGTGAAATATCTATAGAACACCAAAAAATTGGACTCAAGAAATGATATGATTGCAAGATATGTAAAAATGGGTTAGGTGTAATGCCTGATTCCGCTTCCTTGGTTCTCTACATTAGGCACATATGCAAAAGGTGGAAGCATTGACATGACATGCAAACTATTTGACAAAATACACTCACTTTAGGAAATGGGCCTCCATTATGGAGTTAGCTATGCTACCAACAAATTCTCCCCACCCCTCCACCATGCATGACCCCTTTTGCATACCATCCATACTTAGCGGTACTCCATCATTGACGTACTATTTGTTTGACGACATTTATAGTTTGTCTGTTAGCTATTCTAAATGGCCTTTTATTTTTTAACTTTTTACTTAACTGCACGACTAGTGGCATGCAAAATGATAGGCAAAAATTGTACCAATATCATACATTCTTAATTAACGGAAGACTATTTTAAATATTTTTAGTTCTAAATTAACTTTATTATTTATGTGTCATTTTATATTTATTATTTTTACTTTCTTTAAAGGTAACATTATTAAAATAAATAACATAGTATATTAATATTTAATTATATATTTAAATTTTTAATACTATAATATTACATTAGATAATATATTTTCTTTAATAAAAAAATATTTTAATAACTATTTTATAATATATATAATTAACTAATTATATATATTATATGAACTTTTGAATACCATTACTTACTTTTTTAAAAGTCAAAATAATATTATATATAATTTTATAATATATTTTATATAATTTTTTTGATAATACTATTATTAAACTATTATTGTCTAACCCTAATCTTAAAGTTGATAACTTTTCTCTTGTGCCAACTACCAAATCATATAGCATTGTAAGAATTTGCAAATAGCAAAGATTGAACCAAGGATCTAGAGGTTAACGAAAAGCACAAATACAAGAGATATGATATGAATGCAATGATTGATGATTGAATTGACCAATGAATTGAATTATTTACATAATAGGCCTCCTTATATAGGATAGACGATAAGAGAGAATGATAAAGAGTTGATAAGCTATCACCTATGCTTGGTGTAATCACATGACCACCAAATGTGGATCATCCTCCATTATGCAATGAAGTATGTGCAATAAGATGAGGATGATAATGTGATGATATGAGCACTAAAGATGGACCTCACACCTAAAGTGAAATTTCTCCTACACCATGTACTTAATTGAGATGCAAACTTCTAGGTGTCTCAATGACAAACTACAATGTAATTCATTATCCTAAGTAAGATTATGTAAAGTGTAATTAGGAATATTTAATTACAACAACACCCCCCTTAAGTGCAATTTAGGGGAATGCACTTAAACTCACAATGTAAGATGGGTCCCTCCTACTAGTCCATGTTAGGTACCAATGTACAATATGCAATGCAAAACTCTCATAAAAGTGGAGAAAGAGGGAAAACCTCATGGGAAAAACCCTCCCCCAAAAAGAGAGAAGAAAACAAGATGCATGGATGGATGGGGAACTCAAGACCCCCCAATAACTACATACATCATGTATATACAAATAATTATCCCCCCACAAGAAGGATAGTTGGAGACATGATATCCCCTCCATAATGAAGAAGCTCCCTTGTTGATGAAGAGTACCTGCAAACAAAAGATAAGCCAATGCTTACAAGAAACATGTGTCCCCTTAGGAAGAAATAGATACATCAAATGATGAAGAAGCCAATCCATATGCAAATGGAAGGAGAAGAATCAAGAGTACCTATCTCAAAAGAAGGTGAAGAAGTATCTCCAACTATGATGCTATTATGACATCCCTAGTCTCCAAGTCCCTAATGTAGACATAATAATTAGGAGTGAACTCAACAATTTTACCTTGTGCCCCATGAGTAACTTGATAAATAGAAAGGAGATTAGTGGTCAAGGATGGTACACAAAGAACATCATTAATTGTCCCCTCTCCCATAGGAATAGAACCTTTCCCAAAAACTCTCATGTATGTATTATTACCCATAAAAATATTAGGACAATTACAAGGCTCAATAGAAGAAAACATATCCATAGAAGATACCATATGATGTGATGCACTTGAATCAAGAAGCCATTTACCTTGCTCAGGATGTGTGGAAGTCAAAAGTGCTTGTCCTTTACCTAAATCTTTGGATGATGATGGAGATGTAGAAGCTTCCAAACGTGTAGAAGAAGGAGTAGACATTGATGAGGGCAACTTAATATTGTGCTTTTGAATAATGTAAGTTAGCTCATCAATCTTCTTGTGAAAACACTTATTCTCATCATGTACTAGCTTTTTACAATATGCACATTTATCCCTCTTTCTTCTCGATGATTCCTCTCTTGAAGAGGACTTAGATTCAAAAGTATCGTGTGAAGGAGATTCATTACCTTTGTCATGAGGCTTAGGATCCTTATGTTTCTTCTTTTCTTTTCCATTAGAAGCCTTTGAAGTGGATTCATTTACAATCAATGCATGATGTATGGAAGACTTCAATTGACCCATGTGTGCCAACTTTTCTTGTTCCCTTGTGAGTTGAGCTGCAAATTCATCAAGAGAAGGCAATTTGTATGCACTACTAAGAGAATCCATAGTAGCATAGAATATAGAAACAAAGATAGAATATTCAGGACCTAGCTTGGAAAGAATAGAAAAGATCAATTGTTCATCCTCTTTAATAATGCCACAAGTAGAAAGCTCCAATCTAATAGAATTGAACTTAGAGAAAAAGTCTTGAATATTGTAAAAAACACTAGGATTTAGACCTATGAGCTCATTCTCTAATCTGAATTTTCTCATTCTATCAGGTTTACCAAAGAGTCCTTCCAATATGACCCAAGCATCATGAGGATGTGTGCAAGATGCAATATGAAAGTGAAAATTGTGAGAGATGGATGATATAAGAGAGTTAAGTGCTTTATCCCTTCGATCAAACCATTTTTGCCTTTCTTCAACACCTGTAACTAGTTCTTGATCCCACCCAAGAGTCATTCTAAGCAATCCAATACTCAACAAATGATCACTTAAAGATACTTTTCATTCATGGTAGTTATAAGGAGTGAGGACTTTGACCTTTGACCTTTGAATTATCCATAATACAACCAAATAATGACTGATAAATCCTTCAAATTACTGATGCAAGTTAGAAAACTAAAATCCAAGGATTAACCAAGTGCAAATATAGCCCCAAAATAGCCTATTTTTGAAAGTGATATATCCACCCCAAATCATTGAAATATGATTGCAGATTTAGAAAGTAGACAAAAAATCATGCACTTTTTTAAAAAATCACCTTAAAATGTTACCGTATGTGCCCAAACAAAGCCCTTAAAGTTGCAGAAATCGGGAATAGACATGAATAGTCATGAAAATCTTTAATTTCTGATTAATCTAGCTACCAAATTGCAAAAATAATACCACCACTAGAATCTTCAAGAAATTCTACCCAAAATTAAAACAAATGCTCGAAAAAAAGGAGCAAAATTGAGCAAGATATGGCCCTTTGAAGTTGGACTACAAATCAGAAAACTCAAATGGTGAAGGTTGAGATTTTCAAACCCTTGATGACATTATAAATTTACTGCATTAAATTTGATGGTCATATGGATGTCACTAAAAAAGCTAATCTGCATTACTTTGATGGCTGGATGACCATCAAATTTATCCTCTCTATCGGGTGACATGGCAAAAAGGCATCCCCCCCTTGGTTGACATGGAGGCTGATAGGGAGATGACGTGGAAAATCCATACGATCTCGTATAGTGATGTGGCAGATGACATCATTGGTGAGGTGGCTTGCTGCGTGGTAGTTCGTACGAGATAAGCTAATTATGCACTATGTGGGGTTGGCATCACATGGCGATCTACTATTGGTTTGTGTGGCGAGGTCGACTCTGACTTGGCTGCACAGAGATATGGGCGGAGCGACTGGGCTGGTGGTGAGATCTGCCACTGATCTTGGTGGTGGAGGGGTGATGGACCTGGGAATTAATCCCACATTGGTTGTGGGAGAGGGTTTTAACCCCTTTTTTCTACATGAACGTCTGGGAAAGCAAACGAAGAAAGCAGTTGAGCTCAGATCGGGCTCAGGTTCAGTTCGGGCTCTTCTTTGTGACCCGCTTAGCTGGAGCTCAGGTTCAACTACGGGCTTAGGTCATGATTAGTCTGGCTGACTTGTCTTATCTAGCTAGGTTTGTAAATCGACAGGGGTTTCAAGTCGACTCGATCTTAGTGCTCATTTGCGCTTTGGGGGCTCATCGAGTTGATGTGTTGGGGAGCTCCATAAGAAATATTTTCTCAAAGTTTATTGACAGTTGGGATATTAGTCCCACATTGATGGTGTGGGCAGTCTTAGGGACATATAAATATGCAAGCCCAAAGATTAGCAAACAAAGAAATGAGATGGGCTTGGGCTCCGTTGGGTTTTCTCGGGCAATGCGTTCAACATAAAGCGGTCTGGGATGACCATGTACTGGTGATGATGTCATATGTGATTTGATGATGGCTGACACGCAGTCACAGAGAATATTCCTTGATCCTGAACAATAAATACAGGGGTTGTACCAACCTCAAAATAAAATTTTATAGACAGAAAAAAAATTATGATAAAAAGGCAAAATTAAAAAAATATGTTTTTGGAAAAATCATACTACAGAGGCATAGATCGGGTTGTACGACTCAATTTGAAATTTTTTTTGCCTCGATTTGGACTTTTGCCAAATATGGGCAAGTTTATAGTCAATTTTAACCGAAATAACCTCCCGGACACAATGGTGATATGAGATATGGATCTTCAATGCTTGCACCAAGATCTCTCCAAATAGACTTAATTAAAACACTCCAATGACTTTGATACCATATAAGAATTTGCAAATAGCAAAGATTGAACCAAGGATCTAGAGGTTAAAGAAAAACACAAATACAAGAGAAGTGATATGAATGCAATGATTGATGATTGAATTGATCTAATGAATTGAATTATTTACATGATAGGCCTCTTTATATAGGAAAGGCGATAATAGAGAATGATAAGGAGTTGATAAGCTATCACATATGCTAGGTGTAATCATATGTCCACCAAATGTGGATCATCCTCCATTATACAATGAGGTATGTGCAATAGAATGAGGATGATAATGTGATATGTGCACTAAAGGTGGATTTCACACCTAAAGTGGAATTTCATAATGTGATATGCACACTAAAGGTGGATTTCACACCTAAAGTGGAATTTCTCCTACACCATGTACTTAATTGAGGTGCAAACTCCTAGGTATCTGAATGCCAAACTACAATGCAATGCATTATCCTAAGTAAGATTAAGTAAAGTGTAATTAGGAATATTTAATTACACCAACATGCATTAAAAAAACAACATTTTAAAATAAATAAAGTTATAATTATTATTTTAATACTAATAAAATTAAAAATACTAACTCAAATTAGTATGTTAAGCTTCAATTCAATTCATAAGATAGATAAATGTCATCAATTTAACTAGCATTTCATTTTAATTATACTTATAATGAGTATATTATAAAATATTATATATAAAAGAAAAATCAATCTGTTGACAATATTTTAAAAAAATTGAAAATATAAAAACAACCTGTTTAACTATATATATATATATATATATATATATATATATATATATATATATATATATATATATATATATATAGTAACAATGCTCCAACAATACACTGTACACAACATAATCTAATTAAGAAATTGGCTAGCCTCCATGGTAATGGGATAAGCTATTCACAAGAGGGTCTAAACTATTGTGTAAAGAGCATGCCAAGATAATCTTCTTCCATGTCTTTAATAGACAACACAATATTTATGTAAAACAAATGACACTTTAGTTCATTAAGGTTTAGCCATCCTTGAGTATATGCTTGTTCGTAATGGAGACTAATTAATCTTCCCAATCAAGAGGTTTTGTTTTAGTCATGTTTAGATCCCTATAAGTGAGTGTATAGTTGATTTGAAGCTATCACTTCTCCATTGAGGCTTATCATATGTTTGTTTAATGGTATCCCTATATTTTTAAACATGTCATCTTATGCTTAGAAGCCCATATTTGATATTTATTTGGAAGTCCACATAATTTAGATATTTGAAAGAAAATAAATGACATACTTTAAATTTTGATAAATGATTGATTTGAAATTCACTAAGAAAACTTCTAATAATACACAAAAAAATTATTAATTTGACTAGCATTAATTTTTAATTACTATTATATTTAAAAAGGAAAATATTTCTATTTAATTAATTCACTAGCTATGTCCCTATATGTTTAAACATGATGTCTTATATTTACTTTTGGTGACATCATCAGAAGTGTTGTTTCTGTGACATGAACACTGCCTTCTTTTAACCTCTATCATTTCACATTTATTGATGAGGGATAGCCACAGTGAAATGGCATGGTCCAGCACAAGAATAAGCCCTACGCTGTCATGCACCAATAAAACCCAATTCTATCACCAGAAATAGGGGATTGTAATCTTTATCTCGCGAATGAAAATAAAACCTTAAATACGCAACAACCCAATCACCATGCTCCACCTAATATGGCCCTCCCAATGCCCTTCACGTGTGGGGGTCATTGAATTTTTATTTTATTTTATTTTTTTCTTTTTGTAGATTTGTTGTTTTCTTAATTTGTAATGATTATCCTTTAGGGTACAATAATTAATGTGAGAAATAATAAAAATGTCATAAATCACTTACAAATTGTACTAATTTTCTACATTGACACTTATAATTATGAAAAGACAAGCATGTTGGATCATAGATCTTTAAAATTTGGAGGTAGGAAAATGGTCAACATTTCAAATTATTCTTTACAAATTGGTAGTTTATAAGAATATAATTATTTCCCTGATTGAAAATGAGATGTGATGCTTGATTCATAGTCTGACAAATACAACCTAAATTCATAGTTTGACCACAAATGTTACGTTTGGAGAATTTTACAAAATTGATGATAATGTATGTTATAATGCCTTAATTAAAAAGGAAGTATCTGCTAAGTTATAGATTAGATGTCAATTGCTTAATTTCTTTCGATGAGATTTCCTGGTCTTTTCCAACAAATTCAATTTTAGGTGTGAGAAAAAACATACAATGACACTCCTCCATTTCCCTGATAGCCACACATGGACAGTTCCAAAACCCTTGTTGTGCCTACCTTGTATTCATAATGCCTACAAGGGAAGAGTGGGTGTCTTTTCTTTCCTAATTTACCATTTGTGTAAAATCCTATATTATACATGTGTATTGTGAAGTTCCATTCTAGAATAGTGATCGTGTAAGGTGAGTGATGTGCAGAGCTTGGACATTGAAATATGTGAACCATCTCACCAAAATTTTCCTAACAGATAACTCCTTGTGCAAGATACGCTCCTTTGATTATTTCCTCCTCATCAAATACGAATCTCCATTAAAACTTTTATTGCATAAATAATAACATTTTCTAGCTATTTACTAATTTTCCTCTTAATCTTACATACCTCTTCAACATACCCATTGCACACCAAGGTGCAATTGCTAGTAATTTAGACAATCTATACAATATAACTTAAACAATTAAATTTTTTTCGACTTAACCTAATTTACACAATTTTATTGAAGATATACTAATTTAAAACAAATTATAATTTAAAACTTAAAATAATAAATTTTATATATATAAAAAGTACTACTATTAAATAACACTTACTAACAAAAAAATCTCCTACAAATATTTATTTTGATTAACAAAGGAATCAACACCAACCAAAAAGTTCCCACTAAAGGAAAATGTAACAGTAACACTAATGGCTCAAAACTGGCCTCCACGATTGAAAGAAAGGGATATATGGATTAGGTAGACTATGACTTTTCGGTAATTCCCTGGTATTAAAGGTCGTAATTATAAATTAGTTCATATGGAGACATATCTCCATTAATAATAATAATAAAAAGACAAAAACTATGTATTTAATAGGTCGGTGAACCGGAAGATTGGCAGGCAAGACTCGTAAGTCACCTGATGCCGACCGGTGATAGACGGTGGCGAATGGATGTTCCTATCAGTCTGACAGCAACTGCTAACTCTTCCGCACATACTCGTGTCAACGTAAAAATGTGGCATTCCACGCACCCCTCATTTCTCGCCAGAAAATTTTATGTAAAATAGAAAAAATTAGAGACCACACTAATCTTACCGGCTATAGCCCATATCCAAGTTCCAGAACTGAAATTATATATAAATATGCCGTTTACAGAAATCTATATACGGGATATCGTATTTATTTCTGTGATAATATCTTCCTCGTTTACTGTTGCCTTGTATTGAAAAATAGAAAGAACGGTGACGTTTTATCTTCTTCATCGTACCCCCAATTCAGTATTTTTCCTGTGTTCATTAAACGAAGTGTCCGGAGGTCAGGGGTTCGAAACTTGACTTGGTACAGGGTTTTATGCACCCAACGTGACTGTTTCTGAGATGATATCATATATGCAGTGAGTATTTGGAGTGTTGTTTGAAACCGAGGGTTTGAACAGCTAGTGAGGTTTTCGATTGGGAAGGGGGGAAAATTTCTTCAAGTGTATCGGACGATATGGATGCCGAATTATGGGCCGCCCGTGTTACTGCCGCTAAGCGCCATCATGCCGTTCATTATAACACAGGTAATTTGAATTCGTTTAGACTTTGCCCTTCTTTCCGTCTCTTTCTGAACAAAGACTTCAAGATTTAGGGGTTTTCAACCTGTTCATTTGATTTGAACTGGACATTTATTACTCTTGAAGTTTAAAACTCTGTAATAAGGTTTCTATCCTAACTGTAGAGACTCAGAGAAATGGTCCCAGGTCAGTCAAAGTTGATTTATTCCTTAAGAAAACCCACATCTTGAAGGTAAATAGTAACGAGATTGCCAGGTTGCTAACATCCAGCTTACCGCTACAATGTCAGAGAAACGCTTTCAAGTCGGTCTTTCTGGACCTTTTGATTTAATTTTTAATATTATTTTTTGATTAATCTTAATCGCAAATAACAATCTTGAAGGTGGTTGTCATCAATAAGTTCGGCACAAGTCATTTTATAATTCTGAATTAGTATTAGTGAAATCATTTTATTACCGATAGTCTGCAAGATAAATGTAGTAATAACTTCTTCAGATTGCTTGAAAATTTGAGCTCATAAATTTCATCAAAATTGTGTCAATTTACTAAATCTTATCAATTTACTAAATCTACATTAACAAGACAATTAAATTTCATCAAAATTGTATGAGTTTACTAAATCTACATTAACTAGACAAAGAAATGGCCCCCAGACATCTCACTCCATTGCAAAATTCTTACTCGGTAAATATTATAGAAAAATCACAGGTTGAATTTGTTTGCATCTTTATTTATCTACATCTTGAGGGAATGGGGTTTATTTTATATTAAGTTTCTCGTAGCGCTGATATTCACATTAACAAGATAGTTTTAGAAAAACAGCCCCAAGTTGGTCTCAGTTATCAGTTAAGTATTTTTTGACAAAAATATGCAGAAATAAATTTTGTCAAATTAATAAAATTTACATTAACGAGACGGTCTTCATGATACAGCCCAAGCTGGTGAAACTGATCAGCAAAATGCGATTTTTCAGAAAAAAATTATAGACTGCATTCAGTTTGACACTTTATTTATGACGGTCTTGAGGGTAAATTTCAGTACCGAGATCGTCAACTTGCTGAAATCTACTCTAACAGGATAATCTCAATGAATAGGGTCCAATTTAATTTTATTGACCTTAAAAACTTATAATCTAATTCTATCGAAATTTCGGTTGAAGATTAATTTATGATAACCTTGAGAGTAAAGGTCAGTAATAACTAATAAGTTTTAGTTAAATTACCTTTTCTTATAGACCAATGAGACAGTTTAAGAAAAAGGACCGTCGTTCTGATTGATTTTAGAAAATTCATTTGGAAAAGTACAAGTTGAAGTTTGTTTGAAAGTTTGAAACTTTATATGTGATAATATTAAAGGTAAAGTTAAATTATAAGTACGTCATTTTTTTCTTTAACCCTAAAATCCATGGTAAATGTCGTCCAAGTTGTTCTCACTGAATTGAAAATCCCTTTTTCTTTCTGGTTATTAGACTGAGTTCAGTATGTGACTATTTTTGGGGATTAATCATGTATAGCCATTGCTGGTGAATTGCTTTCTTTGATGTTTCACTGATTCGTTTATGTTGTAGTTCATAATTTCACTTTCTGAAAATTTTCTGTTTGAGAATTCTAATTTTGTGAGCTTTTCTATTGTTTCCCAGCAGAGTGGGCTTCTTCTCGTACTGTCACAGATAGGCACTTTGGCTTTGATGATTTGGAGGGGGATGATGATATACGGGCAGATTTTACTTGTCCATTTTGTTATGAAGACTTTGACATCACATTGCTTTGCTATCATCTGGAGGATGAACATTGCTTGGAGACAAAGAATGTGGTATGTTCATAAAATCTTTAGAGTTATTATGAATGTTTTGCTCGCATTTTTGGGCTTCATTTCACATGCCACTTTTTTGTTTTCGGGGAGGAAGTGATGCAATCCCTGCTCTGGTTACAATTCTGCCTTTAAGAAAATTAGGAAAGTGCAATCACAATTTCCAGGGAAAATATTCAAATTTGAAGATGATAGAAACAAATATTTTTGACCAATTTCCTTCTTTCTATTAAATTATAGCTTCGATCTGATTGACTTATCAATATATATATATATATTACATACATATTCGAATGAATTATATCGATCAGATTCGATATGCTAGAATGAATCGACTTTAGTCGATTGCATTTAATATGTATCTAACATGTATTGGATCGGTTTTTAATATGGTTAATAACATATATGTTACGATAACTATCTTTGAAACGTAATTATTTAGTGAAATCGACATAGTCAATACCGATCCGTAAGTGATGAAAGTGTTACGATAACTATCATACGATAGTTATACGTAACACATATATTATATGTGTTACAATAACTATCGTATGATAGTTATATGTAACACAATACTGTTGTGGGTTATATAACACGGCTTATAATATATACAACAGCAGTTACGAAAGGGCGTGACCCTATGTGGCTTAAGCCACGTACGGCGGTCATAGACACAACTCTTATATTATGTATATAAACATAATCGTATGTGCTGTGGAAAAACATCAATTACAGTGTGCATGTCATTACCTCAGCAACATACGAAATACATATCTCTACCATTATAACTCAGTAAATATAAATACATATATATTTACTCAAGTTAATATTTTGTGAACAGTACAATAAAGAATATTGAATTCTCTCTAATAAAGATCTCCATTCCTAACATTTTCCTGGGATTGATGGGCAGAACGAATAAACCCCAAAATCCCTTAAAATTCACCCTTGAAGAAAAAAGGTTTTGAGATTCAAAGGTAGTTGCAAAATTGCAACTGCTTGAAAAATAGCAGCTGGACAGATGATGGCTGCACCAACCGCCTTCAGTTAAAACTGCATCATTCTTTGCTTGTGAAAAAATCAAACCACCTGGGTTTGGTGGTTATGGGCAGATCATGATTGAATTTTGTGACTTCTGTTGTGGTCATCTGTGTATTGCCAGACTCAACATAATCTTTCCGCTATGTCAAATATGATTTGTGAGTATGTGTTCTTGTTAGGCACTTCAACATCTACAACTTCTTAATTTATTCCCAAGTCTTCGTTCGTACCGTTTATTGTAACTTGAAATTTTGTTGTGCAAGTAGATTTTCCTTCATTGGCATGGTAAGAGCAGATACCTGAAAGTTGAAACATTGAAAATAGGGCCAATGATTGTTTCTTGCATATGAATAATGTACGTGTTATTATTATTTTTATTTAAAGCTGGGCAGGGTCCAATCTTCTATAACTTAATTTAAGTTGCTGGAGGAAACCTCTCTTTTTGCAGATGCACCAACAGTTCTTGTTTTTATAACCTTTTCTGTCTCTTATGCTAAAAAATTTCCACTTACTTTCCTATGATTGTGTGCCATTAATTATTTGGGATTCTACCTCTTTTACATTCTTTCCGTATTCGTATGCATCCAATATTATAAGAAATTCACTCAGGAACTCTGCTATACACAATAATGGATGGTGGAATTCTAGTTGACCTGTTCACACTTGAACTTTATACCTGCTCACACTCGAGCTAAGCTTGTGGTGGGGCCAAATCCCATTGTTTGGGATATCTTTCATCTTTGCTTCTTAGCAAACTACTTTGTTCACAACTTTTGATTCACTGGCTGTGCACAGATGATAATGAAGCTGAACCTAGCTTGGCTATCATGCGTCTTTTACAATTTTATTAAAAAATTACACTGAAGCGCATTGTCCCTATTGTTGATTAGTCTTTGGTGACCCAATGAAGTCAACAAATTGACCAAAAACCAAATTAGCTACACAGTAAATTAGTCATTTTTAATAATCCATCAATCACCACAAGAACGGAATTGTTACCTTGTGTAAAATTGTAAATGACACTCCCAAGTATAAAATCTATGGAGATATCTGTCCAAGATTCTTGCATAATTGCAAGTGTCATGTAAGGATTAGTGGTTCTAGAGCTCTTCTTAACTAATCTACAAATATGGCATGAAAACAGGAATCTCTTAACATCCTCAAGCTCCTTTACAAATTACAAATGGTGAAAACTCAGCTTGTGGTAGGGTCAAAAATATATTGGTGACAAAAAATGATCTTCTATGGTGCTAGCAATACTTGTGTCAGTTCAAAAATAAATCATGACAGCCCCAATTCATTCTTTCTTCAATCTCAGCAACACCTTGCTCTTCCAAAGCTTACAGAGCCATATTAGAATATTATTATTTTATTACTTTAATGGTCATCTATGTAATATATTGTAGATAAGATTGTTTCTTTAGTTCCTTATTAGAAACTTTCTATTTTTAACTTTTATAAAATTCTTTATAATGATCTCTTCAATCATTTGTTAATACAACAATATTTTACTTGCGTAATATGGTATCACAGCGAGGAAGAATAAGAAACTCGTTTTTCTTAAAAATTTGATTTTTCTGAATTTTTGTAAGATTTTAGAAAAACATTCTCTAGGCTGTTTTTTCTCTTGCAGGGCCATCATTTGTTTCTTCGACCTGGATAGGGTTTTTCCTCCTTCAAATTGTGGTTTTTCCAAGTCGTTTTTGTTCTCTGTCCAAACCTGACAAGGGTTTTCGTGATCTTTTTTTGCAGGGTTATACTCCCGCGCGCGGTTGTTTTTGACCATTTTTGGTCATTTTTTTAGAACCTGACCTGTTTCTGGTGTGCATTCCTCTTTTGTGCGGCTTTTTTCGTGGTCGCCCTTGCCTGTAAAAGGCATGGATGCTGGTCTAGGGCCGAATGACCATTATTGGCTGTTTTTTTGTCTTCAAAAACTGCGGCTTGCTAGACACGATTTGTTGCTGCGATGAGATGTTTTTGAGGAAATCACCTTCTTTTTTTGCAGTTGTCTGCTAAAAACGACCTCCTTTGTTGTCGTTTTGAGCTCTCATGTGGGTTCTCTACCATTTTTTGCTGTTTCAGACAGACATCCGCCATTATTTTCACAGATTTTTGCTTATCTACTTCGGTCGGCTAGGGTTTCCTTCGAAACTCTTAGATTTCTTGCCGGATTCAAAAACTAATTGCAGATTCTTGGTGGGTTTTTTGAGATCTCAACTAGTTTGTCAGAATTTTGTGGGTACCTCAGTTTCCATGCCTTGAATTTTGTTCCAGTCGAAAAATTATTTTGATTTCAGATTCCTTCTGCGTTTTTTGAGAGCTCTTTTGGGTCTTCATCAGATTTCTCTGGGTTAGGTGGAATTTTTTCTTGAAATCTGTGCTGGTTGTAGTTCATTTTTTTTGAAGTCTGTACTACATTTGCCTTTGTTCAACTTTTGTGCAGTTGCCTCTTCTCTATTTTTTTGTTTTCTGTGCATTGGGAAATGTGCAAGATGGTGTCATTAACCGACTTAATGTTGGAAGACAGTCACAGATTTAATGACAAAAATTTTAACACCTGGAAGCAGCACATGCTGGCAATCTTCGAATACCGTTGCTTGGATGAGCTTGTTTTGGGCACAAAGACTCGTCCTACCATAGTCCAAGTAGACTAGGACTTGTCACAGATGATCCGTTGCTTCAGATTCCTTTTGGCAAGTCAGCGTCAGAAATCTGGAAGCATCTTAAGGAGTTGCATGACACATCTGACAAGAGCAGAGTATTCTTCCTGAAGTTCCAGTTGTTCTCCATCATGATGGATGAACTTATGTCTATACAGGAGCATCTCACGAAGATTAAGGACATTCGAGATCAACTCGAAGCTATTGGCCGGAAAATGGAGGAAGAAGATATGGTAGTCATCACCCTGAAGAGTCTACCTAAATCTTATGAGCACTTAATAGAGACTCTCAACATTACTTCCACTAATGTTGATTTGAAATTTTCAGAGTTGTGCACCAAACTTCTGCAGCAGGATCATTGGAAACAACAATTTGGTAGCAGTGCCACCACATCCTCCTCAGAGCATGCCTCTGCAGCCAAATCCTTTCACAAGGATAAAGGCAAATCTCAGCCATCTCAGCAGAAGGGCTCCAATGAGTCTCAGGATGGTTCGAAGAGGAAGAAGGTTCAGTGTAACTATTGTCATAAATATGGCCATTTTCTTAAGGATTGTTGCAATTGATTGGCTTCCGAATAGTGGAAGCAAGGAGGGTCTTAGCCTAAAGCCAATGTTGTTGAGCACACAGAGCAAAAAGAGTCTGCCTTTTACATCTTCATGGCTAAAAGACCTGCAGATCATGTGAATTTTTTTGCGTGATATATAGATTCTGGTGCTTCTCGGCATTTCATTCACAGGCGTGATTGGTTTACAAAATTTTCTCCCTTTATTGATTCAGTCATATTTGGAAGAGGTGAAGAGTATACTGTTGTTGGCAAGAGCAACGTTCAGATATAGTCTGGTGGGAGGAACCTCATTTTCCTCAATGTATACTACGTTCCTGGCATGGAACTAAACCTACCCTCAGTGAGTCAGATCATGCTGCATTCTCCTCAGTTTGATGTGGTATTCATAACACACAAGTGTTTGATTGTTGATCGTGTGACACGCACTACTGTAGCTGTTGGCATTGAGGATCATGGTCTATATAGACTTGTATATACTGTTGATTCTCTTGAGCATGCCTTCTCAGCTAAATCATCTTCTATCAATAGTCTATGGCATTCACGATATGGTCACCTGAACATTCATTATCTTGCTCAGCTTGTACGGGAAGATTTAGTACATGGCCTACTTGAAACTCAAACTCAGAATCAGTGAGTTTGTGGAGCTTGTGAGGAGGGGAAGCAACATAGGACACCGTTAAAGGATGGTGACTCATGGCGAGCCTCTAAGGTACTACAGTGGGTCCACGCTGATGTATGTGGTCCAATGACTACTCCTATTATTGGGTGCAGGTATTTCTTACTTTTTGTTGATGATTTCTGTTGTAAAATGTGGGTGTGCTTTCTTAGATAGAAATCACGTGTTTACTGTATTTCAAAAATTTAAGGCCTTAGTAGAAAAAGAGTCTGGGTATTCTATTATATCTCTTAGGTCTGATAATGGGGGGAAATTTTGTTCTACTACTTTCTTCAATTTCTATGATACACATGGCATAAAATGTTAGTTAACCACACCATACACCCCTCAACAAAATGGCGTTGTAGAACATCGCAATCGCACCATTACAAAAATGGCTAGGTCAATGATGGAACACATAAATGTTCCTAAGAAATATTGGGCAGAAGTAGTGTTTACTGCGGTCTATCTCCTTAATCGGTCTCCCACACATGTAGTTAAGGGGAAGACTCCTGAGGAAGCCTGGACTGGTCGCAAACCTAGGATTAGCCATCTGAAAGTTTTTGGCTCTTTAACATATGTATGGATTCCAGATGCCTAGTGCTCCAAGTTGGATTCCAAGAGTCAGAAGCTCATGTTTACAGGTTGCAATGACAACCATAACGCTTATCGGTTTATTGATGTAGACATTGATTGTCTTATCTTCAGTCGTGATGTTGTCTTTGATGAAGAACGAGGACCTTTTCAACTTTCCTCATCTGAGCAAAAATCTGAGGATTAACCTTTGAAGGCTTCTGATTTGGGTGTTTCTCTTCCATTGGGTTCACCTGATGGGAGGGATGATGTAGATTTTGTATTTGATGATGCACTACCTGAATTTTCTTTGGATGATGTTGATCTTCTCCTCTTGCAAATCCTCTGTCACCTCCGGCATCTGATGTTGGCACATCTACTCTCCGGCCTAAAAGGCGGGCTAAGACCATCAGTGATCTTCGTCCCAATGAGCTCATTGAGGGTAGATCTTTTAGAAATAAGGGCAAGCTGCAAAATATTGTTAACTTTGCTCTCATGGCCAACCTTCATAGAATTTATGAGCCTCAGACATTTAAAGAGGCAACAGGGATTCTAGAGTGGGAATAGGCTATGGATGCAGAATACCAAAGTCTTCTATAGAATAACACCTGGGTTCTCTTTAATCTTCCTCCAGGGAAGAAGCCCATTAGATGCAAATGGGTGTATAAGGTCAAGTATCATGTAGATGGTACCTTAGATAAATACAAGGCCAGATTAGTTGCTTGAGGGTTCACACAGTGGGAGGGCATTGACTATGAGGAGAATTTTTCTCCTACTGCCAAGATAAGTAAAATTCGTTTTCTTCTCGCCATTGCAGCTTAGTTTGGATGGAAAGTCCATTAGACGAATGTTAAGAGTGCCTTCCTCAATGGTGAGTTGCAGGATGAAGTCTACATGATTGAGCCTCCTGGTTTCAAGGTTGCCGGCAAAGAACACCAAGTATGTAGACTCAAGAAAGCACTCTATGGACTTAAACACGCCCCTCGAGCGTGGTACATCAAGATTGATCAGTACTTGGCAATAGTTCCCCGTGAACAAGAGGCAGTATTATTTATTTGTTTGCCAGTTCATGACTTCATAAATTCTAAACTCAGATATTCAAATATTTGAAGCAACTTGACTTTCTTTTCTCACAGCCCACAATATTAATATTTGCAATTCATCCTTCCTTGGCACTATAATTTGCGGAGATTTATATCCACTAAACCTTTGAAAATTGCAAGATTGATTGAGACCCACACGGAAAATATGACTTATTTTCTTTTTGCCAAAGCTAATCGGCTCATTAAAATATTTCTCTTTGCTGCATTAATATTTATTCCAGCGGCCCACACAAGTAATCCCAAGCAATATTATCTTGGGCGAGACCAAAAATATTTACACCCACGGCAACAACATAAATAAGACCAACTATTGGCAATATAATCTTCCTACTGAAATAGAAATTGAAAAGAATAAAAAATCAGTACTATTATTATCTGCCCCAGCTCTCCCCAGATCATATATGCTCTGATACCATGTTGGTTTTTAGGATCAGAAATGTAAGCAATCAGAAAAAGCAATACATAAGACAATGAACACAAAGTTTATCTTGGGAAAACCCTCCTGCTTGAGGGAGAAAAACCTAGCCACAAAAATATAGCTTTATTAATGAATAATCAGAAATAACAACACCTCTCTTAATGTTCATACACAGACCATGACTATCTTCACTTTAATATCAAGGTCTCTAAGGCAATTAAAAATACTACATACATTTTGTCTCACATTCAAAGAATAGCAAACTGTAAAAAAATATGTCCGATTGAATACCTGCACAGACTTATCAAGTTCTCTTCCTCATGAAGAGTCAGACTCTTCATTGCCCAGACAATGAAGAGACTGCCGTTACAAAAACATGTCAAATATGTCTGCCGAAAGACATTTGAAACATCTACTGTTACAAGGATGAAGACTCATCATAATAAAGACTCATTTGAAACATCTACCGTTACAAGGATGAAGATTCTTCATAATAAAGACTCATTTAAAGTCTGCCGAAATAAGAGAGATGACCGGCTGTTGAGGTGAAACGACATCAGCAGATTATGTAACAAAAAAACTCATCATGTAAAATGAGTAACAGCAACACAGAGACGACTATCTCAGAAATTGGGAGAAAGATATCTCCCAAAGCTATATCTCCAACATTTTGGATACAAAATGAGGGTTTTTGATAAATTTTTTTTGTCAGAGTCAGTCATGATGTTTTGGAGCAGCTTTTGTTGACGATTTTAAAATAAAATTGTGTTTTCTTGCAGTCGTTTTTGAGTTGCACCTAGGAATTCTAGGGCAAACAATGTTCTTGCAGAAGGCATTGTTGCTGTTTTTTTAAGCAGTGAAGGGTTTTTTGATGTGTTTTTTATTTTATTTTGCAAAATTGTTGATTTTCAGAAATATGAAGGTTTAGAGCTATTTTCCACAAAATTGGGGGTATTCAAAAGTTTTGCTTGGTTTATTTAAACAAACTGCGGGTTGAGTTTTTTACCAAATTTTTATTAATGAAAATTGAAAGTATTGAGAAGCCGAATTTTTTCTCATTTTCCGTCTCTCTGGATAGTGAGAGGGATGGCTTCGTTACCTAACATCATGTTGGAAGGCAGCTAGAGATTCAACATCCAGAAGAAAACCACCGTGATTGGTATTGAAGATCTAGGGTTGTATCCGCTGGTTGTAAAGTTTCGGGACAAATGTTGTTGTTAGTAGAATGGCCATTAAGGGAGGGAGGGTGTTAAAGTAATATTGTAAGATTTAGCTTATAATGGTCATTTAAGTTGTTTAGTTAGTTTTCAGCATCTTTCTATTCTGCAAGTCAGTTAGTATTTCAGTTTATGTTTTTAGTTCTCAACTTTTTCCGTTATGGAAAGATCTTATTGCGATTGCTTATATAAGGATTATTCCCTCCTTTGTTTAAAACAACAATCAATTATCATTTCAAAGGATATCTTTCAGCTTTGCTTCTTAGCAAATTCCCTTATTCACATCTTTTAATTCACTGCCTGTGTGTAGATTATAAATGAATCCAAACTTAACTTGGATATCAAGCTTCTTTTACAACATGATCCAACGATTACCGTGAAGCTTGTTGTCCCTTTTGCTACCTAGTCTTTGACACTCAATGAAGTCAACAACTTGATCAAAATCAAATTAACTACACAATAAATTAGCTCATTTTGATAATTTATCAATCACTACAAGAACAGAATTGCTACCTTGTGTAAATGACACTTGAAGTATAAAATTATGGTGATATCTTCCCAAGATTCTTGCATAATTGGATATGGCATATAAAAGCTAGTGCTTTTAGAGCTCCTCTTAGCTACTGGCAGCTATATAATGTGATAGAAAAGGAACTGTGGTGGGAGGGAAGATATTATTTAAATTGGCCTCTTCTGCCTTATATTGAGGAAGAGGATTTAGTAGTTGGCTGCCTTTGTTGATAGGTTCATTATGTTCATTGTGAACTACTTCAATCGTTTGTAATCTTTTTTATTAAGTGTTTAAAAAGTTTGAAAATACTTACCCAACTCTCCAATTTAATTTATTTTATCAAAGGAACTCTTGTTTTCGAAGAAGGGAACAGAGACATCGAAAACTACGATGGACCAGAGTAAAACAAGGGTTTTACTTCTAACTTTCCAAGAGCCATTTACACTGTAAGATGCAGTCAGGTGTTGTAAAGGGGTACACACAACAGCAACATTGAAGGGTCTAACAAGAATTTCTATTCAAATGTTTAAGACCTTAAATGCCAAAAGAAAAAAATAAATACTAGAATTGAATGAAATAAATTATAATTCTATTTCAAAATCATCATTATATCAATGGAGAAGAGGGGCCAGCCTTGGCCAGTCATCTACAGATGAACTAGTTTGCAATGCAAAGGTGGAGAGAGACTCATTTATTAATGAAGAAATATGCCGCCTTATTTACTTGCCAAAAACCATGTCTGAAGCTGATGACATTGAATGATAATCTATCAATCACTACAAGAACAGAATTGATACCTTGTTGTGTAAATGACACTACAAGTATAAAATCTATGTTGATATGTTCCCAAGATTCTTGCATAATTGGATATGGCATATAAAAGCTAGTTTTAGAGCTCATCTTAGCTAGCAACTGACAGCCGTGTAATGTGATAGAAAAGGAACTGTGGTGGGAGGGAAGATATTATTATTTAAATTGGCCTATAAGCATTGAAGGGAGTCCTTTTGCCTTATATTGAGGAAGAGGATTTGGTAGTTGGCTGCGTTTGTTGATAGGTTCATTATGTTCATTGCGAACTACTTTAATCGCTTGTCATTTTTTTTAAGAATGGGGTAGATTTTAGAAAGTTTGAAAATACTTACCCAACTTTCTAATTTAATTTATTTTATTAAAGGAACATTTGTTTTCAAAGAAGGGAACAGGGACATAGAAAACTACAATGGACAAGAGGAAAAAAGGGTTTTACTTTTTACTTTCCAAGGGCCATTTACAGTGTAAGATGCAGTCAGGTGTTGTACAGGGGCACACAACAGCATTAACATTGAAGGGTCTAACAAGAATTTCTGTTCAAATGTTTAAGACATTAAATGCCAAAAAAAAAACTCAATACGAGTATTAAAAGAAATGCTTCTAATCCAAAATCATTATAATATCAATGGAGAAGAGGGGCCAGCCTTGGCCAGTCGTCAACATATGAACTAGTTTGCAATGCAAAGGTGGAGAGAGACTTCTTTATTAGGTAATAAGAAATATGCCACCTTATTAACTTGTCAAAAACCATGACCGAAACTGATGATATTGAGTGATAATCTATCAATCACTACAAGACAAAATTGTTACCTTGTGTAAATGACACTCCATGTATAAAATCAATGGTGATATCATCCCAAGATTCTTGCATAATTGGATGTGTCATATAAAAACTAGCTTGTCTTGGCTAGCTACTGGCAGGCATGTAATGTGATAGAAAAGGAACTGTGGTGGGAGGGAAGATATTATTACTTTAATTGGCCTATCAGCATTGAAGGGAGCCCCTCTTATGCCTTATATTGAGGAAGAGGATTTAGTACTTGCCTGCCTTTGTTGAAAGGTTCATTATGTTATTGCGAACTACTTAAATTGTTTGTAATTTTTTTAATAAATTTGTTCACCTTGAGCATCCTTATGTGGAATGGCCCTGAGAGCTTGAAAATATGTGGTTGTCACTGAAATTGTAAGTATGCACCATGTTTAAGGACATGATGTGTGCTAATATACAATATTCAAGGTGTAAGTATGTATTGCTATATGACATTGACAGTACTATTTTGATTTTTGCCACAATTATGCACTATTTTGATTTTTGGTGTAAACGAACATATTCACCTGAAGCAATGTGGAATGACCCGAAGGGCTAGAAAAAAATGTTACACCAAACTTGTAAATGCACCATGTTTAAGAACGTGACGTATGCTAGTATACAAGACTCTCAAAATTATATACATTAAAATATATAATATACAAGGTGTAAATGTTAGTTGCTATATGATATTGGCACTGTGCTATTTGGATTTTTGCCTCAATTACATATAATAGGTTTTAGATTCCATTAAATGCTCAATTTTTCTATGAATGCTTCCCACACCAATCATTATCTTTTACTCTAGCTTGGGAGCATGTTGTAAACTTTTGCAAAGAGAAAATAATTCATAGCTCAGAGAAAGCAGGGTTCTTTGATTCATTGATTGACAAGGCTGAGATGTGAAATACTATTTGAAATTTGAATTGCAATTTTTTACTTCTCTTTGCTGGAATTGGCTTATGCTTTATCGCCACATAGGTTTTTGCTACTATTAAGCTTAATATATTTAAAAATTCGTTTGATGATCAATATTTGCACGAATATTTGTCCCACACCAGGTTTTTTTTTTTTTCTCTAAGCCTGGAATTAGAGTGTAAGCTTTTGTGAAGAGCATAAAGTATCCTTCAGAGGAAGGAGAATTCTTTGGTTTGTCAATTGATGAAGCTTATTTATGGATGCTGCTATTTGAAATTGCATAGCACTATTTGGAATTTGACTACCATTAGATTGAGCTTGTAGACACTAAAAAATTGTCAGTCACCTGGGATTACATATTTTTACTGATTATTCATCTAATTTGACTGGATAATTTCATTATTCAGTTAAACCTAATTACATACTCCTATCTTCTAATAATTAAATAATTTTAATTATTTGATTATACTTTTCTTCTATAATTCTTGATTGATTTAATTTATCATTTCTCCTAATTAATCATTTGTCATCATTAATCAACCTCTCATCCTATCTACCTCACTTCCAATCTTTTTTGAAATCCTATTTTACTAGCTTTCCTCTGTCTTCTCCACTTGCTAATTTATTCTGTCTTTCCATCTCATTAACTTACCATTTCTAACTCACTTTCCAAATTCTCCCTCAATCCTATCTGTTGATTTCCTATAAATCAAATTAATCTCTATCATTCAATCAATCCTCAATCTCTATTTAAACCCACTCAATTCCTCATTTTCGACAACTACAACTTCGATCAGAGCTTTCTAATTTGCATTTGTTTACACTAAATCTGAGAGCAATTAAAGGGAATAAGAAGAACAATGGAGGCTTGGTCCTTCGAGTGCAACTCGTTGGTTTGATTCTCATGAATTTGTATTCAATTTCTTGTAATCTCTATTGTTTTGATTTGGAATTGGCATTGAAATTCAGGTTTCATAGTACCTTTATGTTTCATTGTTTACTTTCCCATTTCTTAGTCGACAGAGATATATCAGAGTCCATTATATGCTCAATATAATCATGATTGCTTGCTTCAAATTATAGGTTAAGCTTTTGTGAAGAGCAAATAATGTATTATTCAGAGGAAGGAGGCTTGTTATGATTCATTAATTGACAAAGTGGATATGTGAAATGCTAATTGAATTTGCACTGTTAATTTCTAACTATTCTTTTTTGATGATTTACAGGTATGTCCTGTATGTACAGCTAAAGTTGGGAGGGATATGGTTGGGCATATAACTCTTCAACATGGTCATTTGTTCAAGATATCCTTTGATAATGATTGTAACTTCATGAAATATATTATACCTCTTATGTGTACAGTGCTTGGCAGAGTAGAGTTTGTGTATTTTTTTTCATAGTTAGGTTTTGCTTTTTTCCTTGCACGTAAAGTCTAAATAATATACTACGAATTTTGTAAATGTTTGTCACAGCTTTCTTTATGTCAACTAAAATTATGGTTCCTCAATGACATGGATGTTACAGATGCCACTTTATGAACTTGCTTTCCTGTATCCCTTAACAACAAGATACATGCAGCGTAGGAGGAGATTTCGTAAGGGGGGAATAGCATCTAACTCCACACATCCGTTTCTGGGAAAGGAGTTCCGAGAGGGGCAGTTACACCCTCTTTTGGGAAGTGCTTCCTCTTGTGTTGTTTCTACTTCTAGCGTAACACCTGATCCTCTCCTCTCGTCTTTTGTGTATAATCTGTCAGCTTCTGAGACCAGTGATGAACAATTAAAGCCAAGTATGTCATTAGAAGAAAAATCAATGAAGAATTCTCCTGATGTGCAAGTGATGGCCAGGTACCACTCAGACTGTCATTTGCTTTAATTTTTATCTTCACTTATTGATTATTAGTTCGTTTATCATTTTTATGTTTTTATTTTTCTTTTGATATCTTCATTAATAAATGTGTTGCCAATAGAATGCCTGTTCTGGAATTATGATCAGTCAAGGCTAAATTTTGGCAGAGCTGTCATTAAATATTGTTGATTCTAGTTATTTCGTTAGGGAAGGTGGTTAAGCAGTATCCATGACACCTTTGCTTTCCACTTGTTGCAATTATTCATAGAGAATTTTATATTTTAAAATGCCATGTTCTCTTATTCTTATCTCAGTTACTCCTAGACAATGTTATACTTATATTTTAATGAACATGCTAGCATTCTAATACACAAAATCATGTGGGAGCAAAATTTTCAAATAATCTCATTTTGATTCTAAATTTTTTTTGGTTTCTTTTAAATTTATAAGCATTTGAAGGACACAATGTGTGATCAGTGTGGTTTGTAGAAAATACATTTAGAGGGATTTTGATGGGAGTGCTACCCAAATTCTATTACATCTGTTACTTGTAAATGCTACTGTCAAATGAGGTAGAGCAGCACATAAAATCTCCATGCACACGTAGAATCAGCATGCAGTCACACATGCATGCGCATATTACATGCATATTTTATGATGGGATGAACAATGATATTCTCAAAGCTCCCAATTTTTTAATGTTAAATTGTAATGTTAAAGTTGAGGTCCTAGTGCATACTTATTTTGTATAGGTCTTTATTTTATTAATGGTGAATGCATTTGACGAGCAGTATGTTTGATCAATGCTGTTTGTGAACATTGTCGCTCAGCTGCTTTCTATGGTAAACATCTTTAGATCCAAAAAATACTCTGCCTATCATTATGGACTGGAAATCTAATGCCGTTGATCTTTAAATCTATTAGCTTTGATGGATAGCTTTTTGAAAAGGACTAATTTGTAGATTGACACATTATAAGTTGCAATTGGTTGATATCTATGTGAACACATGCCTCCATTGTCTCATATTGAGGGCCACTTTATCAAACACAACATTGCCTTTGCCAAAGCATTGTCAGCTCTTTGCAGGATTTCCTGCATCAAAATGATGTCTTTGTCAGATTATGATGGTACGTGAACCATAGTTTGTTATCTAGGTCATATGGATGGTGAACTAACAATAGGAACTTGAGAGGGTTGTATTTCAATGTTTCGAGTCCTCAATTTAGGTACTAGAAAGATAAAGACTGGGAAAATTACTAGCATCCTCTTCATCAGTTGCAAATGACATACTTCATATATTGATGGAAATGATAAGAATTAATACAATACATCTTTCTGAATGAATCTATTTTTTGTCCATATCATCATTTAAAAAGCTGGTTACTCAGACTAGCAGACATAAGTGCTCAGCAAATTATTCCCTCAAAACTTAGTGGCTGAGTATTTACCAATTTTTACCAAATACTCTTTAGAGACTGTCTAGCTAGCTGAAAAGCATTTTTTTATTAAAATTTTAATTTGTTTTGCAAGAATTTACCAAGCACTCTTCAGAAACTCTCCAGGTAGCAGAAACACGTTTTTTAATTTTGTTTCATTTTAATAATATTGTTGTGGATTTGAATGATAGGTATTTTTTTTCTGAACTATAATTAGTTATTTCTTTTTTTTTTAACAATATTTTGCATAATAAACTTCAATTTTTAAAAAATATTTTGCATTTTCTCTATTTTGATATTCTAGAGGATTTCTGTAGGGAGCCCAGCCCAAGCAAGAGCTAAACAAAGAGCAACACAAGAAACAATAACAGTGGGATGTAATTTTTTAACTAAAACTACGAAGAAAGAGAAATAGAGATGGGATATATCTGAAAAAATAGGATAACTATTTTTCCTTGTGGGATCTAAGAACCATATGAATTGTTGTATGTTTCCAAGAAGCCTTACAAACAAAGAGCAACACAAGAAACAAAAACAGTGGGCAGTAATTCTCCAATCAAAACTACAAAGAGAGAGAAACAGAGTGTCAGAGACAGGATATATCTGGAAAATAAGAGAACTATTTTTTCTTGCGGAATCGAAGAGCCGTATGAATTTTTATGTTTCCAAAGCTTTTCTTTTTGATACTGGAGCCCAACCAACAATTTACATTTTCCTCAGCATAATGAGATGAAAAATCTGATGGTAGAGGGCTTAGTTACCGGGTGCGCTCAGTGAAGGGCTGGAGGCAGATTCAGATGTGGTTGGAAGCAGAGGCGGATGCTGATATGCGGGGATGCACACAGGGTGCGAAGTTTCCATCAGAGTGACTTCCAAATCATGCATCATGCAAATCTGAAGCCAAAATGATTTTAACATATATCCCTCTTCAACTTGGTTAAATGCATCCATTTACATCTCTTATTATTTGCAAACTCAGATGCTGGAAACTTAATTCTCGAGAGATATGTAACTATATTTTATTATTCACGAAATGCAGCCCCCACAGACTTTCGCCATCTTGCTACTTTTATTTCTCTACTTTAATCTTTAAATTATTACTCTCTCAACCCGTGAGAGTATAAATATTAAATTATTACATCTCACTGAAGCTTGTATACTATATTTTTTATTTCATTCATTGTTATTTTATGTAAATATATAATAAATAATATGGTATTACAAAGCACCTTTAATTGATTCTATACAACTTTTTCCAAATATTAAATAAATATTAAATTATTATTTATATGTATATTAATTAATATTACTATCAATTAATATAGAAATATTTTTTAACCTTTAAATAATATAATATATTTTCCCCTTTAATTAATATTAATGTATATTAATTAATATTACTATCAATTAATATTTCTGTAGTATACTATCAAATGATTTAATTCTGTATATTTCTGGCAATTCCTTGTATATATATATATATATATATATATGCACCCAAACACATCCAAAACCCCCAAAAAATAATTTCATGCATCCGCACACCCGATTTTCATACCAGCATCCGCACCCAAATCGGTAACTTAGATAGAGGGGATTGCTGAGTAGATGGAGTCACATCCTAGGACTTGATCTGCTGAAGCACAGCATCAACAAAGTCAGTCCTTGTTTCCTGTAAAACCACAGGGATCTCACCGATAGAATTTTCCAGGGGCAGTGAGGCTGATCCAAAGGAAAGGGTCAACAAGGGAGGATTCCCCAGAGGAGGACAAGTTGAAGGAAATCTTGGAGGAACAATTGGAGACAGCCTTGAAGAGTTTGCACTGGGGCTGCCAAAACCCCATCAGGAGGATAACTTGAAGGAGATCTTGGAAGGGTATAACGTCGTAGTAGCATGCACTGGGGCTGCCAAAACCCTGTAAAAAGTAGCATAAGAGAAAACCTCAACCAATTGGTGATTTGAGTCATGCCAATCCACCAAGTAGAATTGGAGACCCATTGCACCTGTTTGCCTGGGCAGTCTTCTACCAAATGAATTTTTGGGCCATAGTTGGAGCATGATTTACAATGGTAGTGAAGGTTTTGCTGCCAAAAACCATCTCCAACTTGAAACTTCGCCATCTCTGTGGATCTGTGAGAGAAATTTATTTCAACCAATAATTAGACCTTATAGTCAAGGTTGGAGATATAATTTCAGGGGCAGTACTAATAAATCTGCCCAAGGCATTAGCAATAGTTAAGAGATTGGTTGTATGCCAGAAGTGAAGTGGGAGGTTATGCAAACACAACCCAAACAGCATTTATAGCAAAGGAAAATGAACAAAGGAGAAATGAGGGAATTGTGACTTATACTAAGCAGCCCCCAAACCTTTGATCGCATATGGCAAAAGAATATCCCTTTTAATATGGTAGAGAACTGAAGTATCAGATAATGGGTTCCAAAACTTAGTGACCCAGGCATGAAGCTCCGCTAAACTAAGACTGTAAATTTTGAAACTTGTAAAGCAAATCCAAATCTGAGAGTAAAACTTAATGTTTTATATGGCTTCTGAGCCCAAGACCACTAGAGGAACATAGTCAGATTTATGGATGACCCAGGGAGGAGCCTGCTGGGGGGAGGGGGGGGTGGGTGGATGGTACAAGAGGGATCATTAGCCAACCCTGAAATGTTGAAAGCAATACCCATATTAGAAGTGAAGTCTGTGAACCCTTCATTGTATTGGGAGACAACCCATTTGCAGTTGTTACCAACACACTAATGGAGATTGAAAATAGATGCAGTTGGAAACTAGAAATAGCCCTAACAGAGGAAAAATATTCTTTGAAGCTTCAGATAAGGCATAACATTCATGTGCATTGCCAGTAGAATCTAGTGGTGATTGATTTAACTAAAACCCACATCAGAGAGGGGCAGGAGGGAATCTGTTGAAGGGCAAGGGGCATTATGGATGGCACTAGGTAGGAGTGGAGCAGCAGAAGGCATTGCTACAGTTGCAATTTAATTTGCATGTTATTTAAGCTTATTTTATGAATTTATATATTTTTTAATATGGTGAATTTTGGCCCTGTCAAGATTTTGGCCGACTGAGTTTTTGCCAAATCCAAAATTTTATGGAGGGGCTATAAAATTGCCATTTATGTGAGCAGCTTTGTAAACTAATGTCCATCTTGTTTATCACGATTCACTGTTATTATGTAAAGGAGATTCTGGTTAGAAATTAGAATAGTTTTCTTTAGTTGACAAGCATTGAAATTTGGGAAAATAAAATTATAGCAATGAGCAAATTTCTCACTTTTAACTGTGCGGAATGAATTCTGGCCCTGTATTTGGTACTTGAAACTTTTTCTATGGTGGAGTAGATGTTCCTTATAATAATAAATGTTTAGCCTATTCTCTCTAGTGTTGACATAAATGAGATCCTAAGAGAATAATTTTTTTAAAGAAAATTATTATTGCAGAGGAGAAGCTCATTATTCAGCTAATGCTGTTCCATTTCTATTCAGTATTTACTATTTAGTATTTACCTATTATGAGGGGAAATGTCATAAGGACCTAAAACAAATCACTTAATCAAACAACCAAGAAATTCATTAGAAACAAGCTATTTTTTGTGCAGTGGCGTATGTGTGAGGTATAGCAGGGTGACAGTTGTGTTATTGGTGTGACTGTTTTGAAAGTGATAGTGTTGGTCTTAGAGAGGTCATGGCTGATTCATGTATCAGTATTATTCTATATGTGCCTTGATTATCATCTTGATGCTTGAATTTCCATTTAGGGTATAGGTATGGCGGTCTGCTGATTTTTCAAAAGTTGGGTTTGATAGACACACACACACAAGTTATAGTGTATCAACCCATCCAGGCTATCAATAACTAGAGAAACCTTTTTCCTTTGTTTGATGCTTTAATCTACCGCATCACACTCATTTACTTTTTCCTTGTTTCTCTTAGATTTATTGTGTTAGTTGGTTTGCCAAGTAACCAAACTCTGGTTAATTGATTTGAGTTGCCAGGCAAAAATTGTTGTCTGTTTCTGGTATTTATCTGCTGCACAACACTCACTGGTTACAGCCATAAGTCTTACTACATTGAGGAGTAATTCTTCATAATTGTGTGGATTAAAGAGATAGATGAATCCAGTTGTATCTCTGGATTATTGGTCCTAGCAGGGTACATCTCATGTTTTTTTGGGCCATCCCTGTGTAGGACACAGATTTGAGCTGTACCGTGAGAGTGTAATTGAACCAAGACCCATATGTGGAGTAGGACAATCTGTTATTTTTCTGGTACAGGTATGCCATAGGTGCATGTAAAACAGGTTGATGCCAATTATGATTTGGCCCATTTTGAACAATGAAGCAAATTAATTGTATGAAGTTAACTTTTCTGGTTCCTCAGCATGTGGAAGTTAGAATGGAAGTACATTAAAATGTTGGATTTGTGTGAGGCATAATCACATGAGATTGTGAGAGGAAAATACTTCTGAGTTTGGTGGGTTATAAGATGCGATTTGTCACAGTAGGAAGATTATTGTACATGTTCTATTTGAATCCTTTGCAACCACTTTTGGTCAAAGGACGGAGACATTGAGCGATTGCCTTTCCATCTGGTATATTATGTGGGAGTTATTACAGTTGTTTCATCCCAGTCCTGTGCAACTACAAAAGTGTTTCATTCCAACAGCTTAAGAACACTATTTCCACCACTTATTAGATTCTAATTCTCTTCTTCTTGACGTATAATTCAAGCAGTAAATGGCCAAAAAGAACTAAAGCTTGAGAGATTACACATCGTAATGCTATCTGAGCGGTTTAATCTTTGATTGAGTATTGTCGATAATTGTGTGTACAAGGTCTGAGGAAAAGGAATATAAACCTCCAAGTTGGAGATTTGAACAAGGCGAATTTGGAGGTGAGGATGATGGCTGAAGAAAATGAAAGAAACATGGGAAGAAAAGCTGCCTCATTGGAAGCAAATGTGTTCACGAGGAAGCGCCAAGAAAGCCTCATCCAACAAGAATAGTTATTTGCTAAGAATCAAGTACATATGGATGAGCTGCTATGTTCTTAATGTTTATGATGTTGGTGAGGGTCGTAATGTCTCAAAAATGAAAGGCCGTATTTATTTTGATGGGAAAGCTATCTAATTGCTTCTAAGAAGAATACCAGGCAAGTACTGTCTCATTGGGAAAGCTTTAAAGTCTAAAGCAATATGCAAGAACTTTTATTCTAATGGGCACAAAATTGGTAGTGGCAGTATTTCAGGAAAATCAATAGCTAAAGTGCACAGCAGTACACTATGGAATTGCATGGAAGAGGCATGTTGATGAACTTGATCTTGGAGGAAGAGGATCTGATGATAAAATAAAAATACGCTAGAACAAGCATCAACACCATGATGAAGTTTGTGTACAATCATATTACTCTCAGGATTATAAGTTGGGTGAGGCAAATCTTATATAAGCAAAATCTGTCAAATAATTAGGCCCAGAAAACATCAGTCATAAATTTTACAGTCATGTTGCAAGGTAAGAAGAATTCCCAATGCTTTACATGTTTGTACGGATCCTCCAAAACCATTGGAAAAGGAATGGCCCAATGGGCATCTAGATGCAAAGTGTTGGAACATGGAATTCACGTTGTCAATTTCTCTCAGTTGATAGTACCAAAGGAAACACAAGCATTTCACATTGCATCTTTGGACAGCTAAAACTTTGGATTGGGAATATATATTTTATTCGTGACAAGTCATTTTGAAGGGTCCGAAAATAGATTGGAGAATTTTAGTCACAAGTTCAGAGATGACAAGTGAACAATGCTGCCTAGAATTTACTGTTTCAGTATGATACAGTTGACTAGGCAGAGCTTGAATCAATAATGGGAAGTGAAGAAGCTACGTTATGTAAAACAGATCTCAGAAAGGCATGAATAGTTATATACATCTTCTGGGTTCAGGAAGACTCACTAATGCTGCCACATTTTCAATTCTTCCAGGTAAGGGTTTTTTTGAATTAATTGTGATTACGCATGATTTTTGAAAGGAACGTTCCCAAATAGACAGGAATGCTGGGAATCACATCAAGAAGGTAGTTTATATCTTGAGCTGAAAGAAAAACTGGTGCTCTGGATGTTTGGAGTTTCCAATTGGATTGGGGATTTTCATCCATTAGAGATTGAAACAAATTATTTCCGTACACTTCACAATGTGTGTGATTCTCTTAGCTATTCACTCACATCTCTTAGAGCTTGAGACACTTGGAATTTCCAGTTGAAGCAGATTGGGGAATTTCAATCTTTTTGTGAATAAATACATCCTTTTTCACATAGCATGGATCTCTTTGCTATTTTTTGAGCAGTAGAGGGTGAAAGAGAAGAGTAAGATTTTTGACATGATGCGTGTTACTGCTGCATTCCTGTTAGCAGTTGAAAGTCAATATTGCATTAAAAGAGAACTTTAGGACTCCTGTAACACTTCTCAATTATAGCATGGCTGCAGCATTTGTGCAGAGGGCTTTTTGAAGGTTATGTATCTTTGCGGTCATGTGGTATTTCCTTATTAGTTGTAAGCATACTTACACCGCCTTGGGAGACGGGGGAATGGGGGGACAAGTTTCCGGGATGGGGGGACAAAGGGGCCTCAATTTGGGGACGGCGGCGGGGGACGAGGATGTAATAGTATATACTATACATGTGGTACTTAAAATGCTAGTTATGAAAAGATGTATAACAATATAAGAAATAAAGATGTAAAATCATTGAACATTGCAATTTGATTGATCATTGATCATTGAACATTAAACAATAATTTTAAATTTTAAATACTCCAATCAGCAAATGGAAGAGTTCTATTATATAAATAATAATAGAAAGCCAAATACTGAAGTCAGATATCAAAAGTATGAGTATCTATCTCATCATAAAGATGATTACATTGAGTAGCATGATATGATATATCAAAACAAGTACAAACTAAAAAAAATTAAAAACTTATGTTTTTTGGCTTGCCGTGACGGGGGACTTTTGGGCGTCCCCTTAGGGGTTGAGGGACACCTGGGCGTCCCCAAGTCTCCTCGGGAACGGTGGCAGGACGGTGGCGCCGCCGGGGACACCGGAACACCGTCCCCTCGTCCCTGGTGCATCCGCGTTCCGGGAATGCCAGGGATTTTGAAGGGGGGGGTGGGGGACACGACCCTGGGTTACTATGGTTGTAATGTTCAAGGAGTGGCAGAGCTCCACATTCCAGAGAATGAATTCTTGTAGGTGTTTTAATTTGTTTTGGGGCAAGCAAAGCAACAAGCTGATTTTTATGAGTGATTCCATATTACATGTTATCTTTGCTATATCTCTGCCTGTGTATAGTGTGGCTCATATGAAGATTCCTTTAAGGATTCTCATCTGTTGGACATCTCATTTTGGAGGGGAGATATAGTACATTCAAAGGATGCAAGTAGCTACAAAGCCACACCGGTAGAGGTACACCAAGTGGGGCCAGGAGGCCGGATGAAGGTTGTCATTCCATGCTCCTGGGCTGGGTGGAACGGCTTGAGGTATGATTTTCCGCATGATTTTCCAATTGGTGCTCCATAATGATGATGAGTTTGTTGGATAGAATTTCAAAGGAATCCCATATGCACATTTTGAATATTACAATGGTGAATTAGAATTCTGTTTGAAGCGTTGCTGGATTACAAATTTATATGCTTATTCATCCTTCATAATGATAACTAACCTGGCTGCAGGCTCTAAATCAATATATAAAGTTGACAATTTACATTCCTAAATGTAATCCATACCTTATTTGGGAATTCTGGGGCAAATCAAATTAAAGTCCCAATAGGGGACATTACAAATTTACAAACTGACTTTTGCAATTGCCGATTAAAGCACGTGTCACTAACATCTCAAGTAGGTATTCCAAGTAGCATTGTTTAAGGAACTTGGCGTAATCTTACGAAGTGAAATGAGCAACTAGCAAAACATATCCTGATTACCATCTTCTATAAGAAGTTGGCTTCTTCAACAGGTATGGTTCGTTGAGAAAGAGTGCACTCTAAAGTACTTGCTTAATTGTTATGGCTATATGCTATTTCTGTTGGATTATTCTATACAATTAACATTCTTGTATTTGACCATTCATGTTGCTAGTAATTATTACAAAGGTCCCCTATCTAGGGTTTGCTCTTCATGCCATGTCTAAAAAGAGGGGTGGGCTTTCAACACTGGTCCCTTCTTCTATCCCCTCTGATATTCAGGTGTGTTTATTATTATTTGTCTAACTATGTTTTTAAATGAATAACATTCATGGGTTTGGAGCGGCAGTGTTCAGTTTTGTTGGAGAGGGATCGATGTTTGGTGGGGAATAAAGTAATGGAAAAGTACTTTGTTTACATGAATTAGATTGTGTAATTATTTGTTCTTTTATTATGTTTGTTCCATTTTTTTTCAACTTTTCGGATTTTAGACATAATAAGAAATTTTAGTTTGTTGCAAGGTTTGCTGGTATTGATTTCCTTACGAGCTAGTAATTAATTGATGAAAACTAGTCTGGTTTCAGATTAGTAAGCAAAGCGCAGAGGGATGGATGGACAGGGGACTATTTCTTTCCTCAATTTTTTTTTTTTTTGAAACTTTTTTTTTGTGTATTAATTTTCTATCTTTACTATGTTTACTTTGTGTTTTCAATTTGTATATTATGTTTCCTGTTGACAATTGAATGTATAATTTGTGTTGTGTCAGTGTTACTCACAGCTAGTTCGAATATGCTCACATATGAGTTTAGTTAAAGTAGTTCGTGTGTATAATGTTTATTGCTTAGGAGATTTATGCATTTTGATTTTTTTGAAGCCCATTTTTGCAGGGCATGCTACAAGCATAGTACTTTGATCTCAGCATCCCGTCACTTTCAGTGGTGTATGTGCATCACTTAATTTTTTCTGTATCTTATTGTGGCAGTGCTGACTCATCTTTAACCATGGAAGAAAGGGAACACAAGTTTGAAGAGGAGAGGAGGCGATCAGAGTTTGTGCAGCAGTTATTGCTGTCTACTTTCATGGGTGAAAATTTGTAACTTGGAATGCTTATATTATATGGAATCACTCATCTTTGGGGTCTTAACAACCGTGGTATCCTGCATTTCCTCCCAACAATGTAAGATTGCAGATGTTGAAGCTGCTACTTTCTAAGGTGGCCAAACTTGCCCTTCAATGTATGAGGCCATGACTTGCCTGCCTTTGGCTTGGTGCTGATATAATAGAGTATGAAACGCTGAGTATCAAGATGGTGCATGTTTTAAAGGCATTCTTTCTAAAGGCATCAAGAATGAGCTAACAGACACATACAGCTAGTTCATCTATTATTCTTATTTGAAGTACTCAAATGTTGAGTTCGGCAAATTTTAGATAGATCTCTTTTATTATGGGTAAAAGAATTTACAAATTTACATGTTCTTGTATGAATTTCACTTCAACTGGAATTTAGATAATTTTAATGCTCTTTGAAGTTGGATAATTTTACTGCTCTTTTACTTAAATCTCAGCTGCTTTTGTTTGAATTTCAATTCAGCGGGAAAGTCGGAGAATTTTTTGATGTTTTATTATTCAATATATAATGATGATGTTTTTGTAATTGTAAGAGTCATGGGACTTTTGCATGTTCATTTACTTTCTGCTCATTCTATATTAAAAAGCTTGGACAATGTTGGGTAAGAGATAATCATACTTGATAACTATGAATAGTTCATTGTAGCTTTTGGTTACAACATATGTGACATCTTATTCTTAGGGAAAATCTGTACTACATATATTTCACAAAATTTTCTCAAGGGAAAAATTGGTTTCACTCGTTACTGATTTTGCATGAAAATGTTTAATGTGCTGAAGTTCTGATGCACGGCCTTTGTCATTCAGATTCAGGAGTTGTATGTGATCTTTCCTACTTATTTATTGGATGCACCAACACTTCAAAGGATTGCAAAGATATTAAATCTGTCATTTTAAAGAATCAAATCATAATTTTGTAAATGTATCGACACGAAATTTGGCTATAAGCCTTCACTTTTACTCGTAGGGATGAAAATCTTATTATATGATGTTATGGGTCTCATGATCATCTGAAATCTGAAAATTATTTCCTTTAAATTATGATTGCTTTTATACACTGGTAAAATTTGATTTGAGACTTATAATTAATTGTTAGCAGCTAAGGATATAAATATACTTTGTAGTGGCTACGTGACCACTATATTCAAAATGAGATTATCCGTAGCTTGTCTTTTCACTTCCATTTTAAACTATATATGGTCAACTAGTCGTGTATTCTTGTAGCCTTCGCTAGTTGCAGCATCCGTTATCTCAAAGGTTGATATGGTCGAATACTTAAAGTTTAATTTAACCATTTTAATGAATAAAGCAACTGAAGTATTTCCCCTTCAATTCATCTAACAATTATGTTGTGATAAATATTCATTCTAATTTATTAAGCTTAGTGACCAAGTGAGATAAAAACATTTTGATACAGAAGTTAAAAGCACATCGGAACGGTGGACCCCTGTAATGGTCACCGGGACACGGTATGAAAAACAACTTATGTACATTTTTCTTGCGAACAATGACTTTGACTATGTGAGCTTTTTAAACGTTAGGTTAATTAACATCTACGTTATTATACCTCAGTATCTGACATTCTTGCGTGCTTCTGAAATCACGACTAATATCCTTTCATGTTTATTTATTTTGGTAGTAGTTCTGCTGTAGCGTGATGGGTCATGGTAAAGATGTATGCGACTGTGGCATGTAGTACTTAAGCCTTAAAGTAACCACCTTTACTACGATCGACTCATTTATCAAGGTGAGGCCTAGGCTAATTGTTCGTGCCTAATATTCTCATGCAATATGTGGTTAATACCTGTTTTCGATAAAACTTTTCTACATACAAAATGTACAGACGGACATAAATGATATGTGCGTTGAATATGTAGTGCGTATAAACCGACTAACAGAATCAGTAATAAAGAATGAAAGACAAACAAATTGAGAACACGAAACACCGGATTGATATGATTCACCAAATTGGCTACATTGACAGCGAGAAAGGGCAATCTCTGTTATTAATATATCAGTTTTTTTACACATACAACAAGCATGATTTAGCTATACTATGCATAATTACGTCATTCACAATGTTTTATAGAAGTCTTGAAAGAGATGAATGCCAATAGCGGTCTAATGAAGAGTTCAATAATCTTCCCTATTAGACTTAACTATTCAACAATCTCTCACTTGAAGTCTAACTACTAGTCTAACTACTGTTGCTGAGATATTTGCCCACTTTAGGCCCATTTGCTACATCTTGACAATGTCAATAGAAGTCCTTTTAGACTTGAGTTTCTCCTTTGTAACTATCTTTGACAATGCATCAATCAGATTTACCTTGGTGTGGAATTTTTAAAGTTTGAGTTTGCCCTACCCAAGAACACCCTTGTTGGCCCACTAGTGGTCCCCGATTTAAAATTTTAAAATCAGATTTCCCCCACTTGCAAACCGTGCTTTTGCAAACATTTTACCCCTAATCTCTATGCCAAAATTTGACAAGGAAAAATATTTTGAACCCCCTCGAACTAGTTCAGATTGGTCCATACTAGTTCAAACCAGTTCATAATGGTTCAAGAAGGTTCATAGGTTCAGCAAGCTCAGAGTTTGAAAGTACAGATCCACTTTCAAAAGTTCACTGTTTCAGTCGGGTTCAATGCAGTTCATTGGTGTGTTCAATGAGGTTCAATGGTCCAAGATTATTATAGCTTCAACATCAGAAGTTCAAAACTGCTGATTTCTTACAAAAAGAATGCATAACTGTCCTAGAAAAATAGTTTCGGTGTGGGAGCAATATCTTTGAATTTAATCGTTGAATTTGGCTCATTTTCGGATATATTTTGTGAAACCTAAACTTCTAAATCCTCACTGGAGTGATTTCCAAAATTCTATCTGGTTTGCAAGATACGAATAATAGAATACAAGTTTATAAAACTAAACATATTTCCTTATTTGTTTTTTTGACAGAAAAAAATCAGTCTCTGTTCGAGGGGCATAACTTTCTATTTCACCGTTGGATTGAGCCAAATTTTTATATGATTTAGTAAATCTAGTTTTGTAAATCTTAACCGGAGGGATTTCCAAAATTATACCTAATTTGCAAGATATGAACAACAAAATACAACACTGTCAAAACAGTCAATGACAATCATGTTGATTGAGAGATACTTGGGTTTGTAGATCAAATTTAATTATGGCTATAGCAAGTCATGTTGATTGAGACGAATTTGAGGGAATAATTAAAAAGATCAATTAAAACCTTTTAAAAAATTAGTTATTTTAACTAAAAAGAGCTACGTGGGGAAAAGAGAAAATATTAATAATCTTTTCAAGATTATTTAAAGGAGGATTTTTCCAAAGGGGGGCTCTTTTTCCATAGTCTGGGTGCTACAAAAAAGAGTTGTTTTTCTGATTTTGATTGTAACAGGGGAGTAGATTTTCTTTTCCATGCAGATTACTATGTAAATTTGAGTCTTTGTACTCATTCTAATTTTAAAAGGAGGAAGGAAACATTTGAGTCTTTGAATTCCCTTATTGTCCTTTTCATGTTTTATTGGGCTTTGCCTCATTAATATCATTCTCAGCACCATTCTTGTCATGATAAACTGTAGGTGTAACTAATTCTAAAATTTAGCTTTATGATTGGATTACATCTCGGAAAAGATATGTACTTCTATTTCTTTAGTTATTTGTTGTGAACTTGGTTTCTTATTTCTTGCATTCATTTCATTTAGGATTCAACCCTTTTGCATCTACTTTCATGTTTATGGGTAGATGTTGATGCCTTTATTGCTTTTGGGTGAAAAGCATATCGGTATTTTATTCATTGCACATCATAAGAGGGAGTTGTACCTCTCAATTAAAAGGAAGGTAACCAATCCCATGGTAACCTATCCAACTATTAGTGCACTTTGTTCTTCATCCCCAGGCATAAGGAGTTGATTTGTGTGTTAGTTTTTGGAAGGACAAATCTATTTACTAACAACCCTGAATGAAGTGATATTGCAACTCAATATGTTTGGTTTGATTGTGAAAAAATTGCATTCTTGACCAAGTGAACAATATTGTTACTATCACAAAAGAGAGTAAAAACTTGTTGCTTGCATCCTACTTCACTCAATAATCATTGTTACCATATCATTTTCTTCACACTTTCAATAAGAGCATTGTATTTGGCCTCAGTTTTGAGACTATAACCACTTTTTGCAATTGGAAATCCCAACTGATAGTTGTCCCATCAAATGTAAAAACATAATCTATAGTTGATCTTTGTTTGTCCAAATTACTGACTATATTGGAGTCGATGAAACCTTGCACTTGTGAATCTCTCCCTCAAAAGAACAAAACATAATTCGAAATGCCTTTGGAATACCTTAGTATCCACTCCACTGCTTGCCAATGAGTTTTACCTGGATTAATCACAAATCTGCTCACTACTCTCACTATGTAGACATTGTCAGGATGAGTGCATACTACAACATGATACTCTTGTTGGAGATTTGCCAGCAAGCCAATACTAACTGTATGTTTGTCATTGATGACAACATATGGAAAGTAGCATGCGTGGAAGTCTTATGTAATAAGATTTCAGTATATGTAGCATGGACATGATATCAACATGCTATCATGGGCACAGAGGTTAACTGTTAGTACAAACAGTTATATAGCAGCTTGTGTCAACAATGTTCCTAACAGAGTAACAGACAATGTTCAGTGTGTGGTTGTCCATACAGTTATCATGGAGCCTTGCGCGCTTGGATATATGATGAAGACATATTAGTGATGTTACATTCATGGACGCAGGGTCTGATGATCAGTAGAAGTGAAGATATGCAGTCGCTATTCACCAGTAGTAGTTTCCTGTGTTGTTCAAAAGAGCCGACATAAAGTATATTGGTTCTGTAGTTGTGCCTATTATTTAGATATGCGCCCTTAGAGTTAAGCTTAGAGAAGAGTTAGTAATGTTCGGTTAAGAGTGCATAAAGTAATTCAGCTTGAGGAGAAAGACCCAGTTGTTTTGGTAGAGCCGACAGTGTGTAGCGTGCGTCTACAATTATCTTATTGGACAGGTCCCAAAATGTGTTGCGTGCTTAGTAGAGCCAACTGAATTGTTATTGGAGTTTGTTATGGTTTCTCTAATATGATTTCAAGGTGGTTCTAACAGGCCGACTTGATTATATCATTTAGAGGAAAGATATTTATAGGCAGCCATTTGTGATTGCTTGAGTGTGGTTCATAGTTGATTAAGAAGTGCAGAGCAGAGTGTGCAAAGTGTTGAGCCATCAGAAGAAGGTCTATATGACCAAGTAAAGTATTTGTGCTATACATTGGAACTGATCCAGACAGCAGGTTAAAGCGCAGTTCACCACGATCCAGATATAGTGTGTATTTGTTAAACAGAAGGTTGTAGCCTTCACCCCTTTGAGCAGTGTGCTCTCGGACAGTGCATCCTCTCCCCTAACATGGACTATTGTAAAAGACTCCTAACAGGGTCTGACCCTTGACCAGGTCTATTGTACTAAATATATTGTAAAGCAACTCCTAACAGGGTTAAAGATCTTCTAACAAGGATCATAATACACTAGTGCAGAATATTAGTGGGTGTCAATTCCCACCGGGGTTTTTACCTATTTGGGTTTCCCCGTAACCAAAATATTGGAGTTGTGCTCAAGTGTTCTTTCATTGTGTTTATGCTTTATGTTTAAGTATACTTAATTGGATAAAGAATTGAAACTTGTAGATAACTAATTCACCCCCCCTCTCAGTTATCTCTTGGGACTATTCCTAACAACTCCTAAGAAATATTTTGTGGTCATTAGTTATAAGGAAGTCATATTTTTTTGTCAAAGTCATTCAGTAATGAAGGAGAGACAAGTTGGTAAATTGAGGAATGCTATTCGGTAAAGGAAATAAAGAAATAGGGAATTTCGGTAAAGGAAATAAAGAAATAGGGAATTTCGGTAAAGGAAAAGAAAGTATACACACCTGATGCAGGGGCATTCTAGGGTACTCGGTGAATTTGCATGGTGGTGTGTTGTTTTGGTTCTGTGTTACTCGGTTGCAGCTTTAACCGACGGTCTCGGTTATTGAAGGAAGCTTAGTCGTTGAAGGAACTCGGTGAAACCTCTTGTGCTTGGTAGAATTTGTGCTTAGCGATGCCTGTGTTGCTCGGTGTTGCTTGGCTTGGCCGGTTGTTTCACTGGTGCTCAGTTGTTTCTCTGGCGCTTGGTAGTTCTAGTTTATCAACTAGATTTCTTGGTGATTTGGTTGGCCGACTTGGCTTAGGAGTTAATTTTTTCTTCCAGCTGACTTGTGGCTGAAGATTAATATTTAAGGAGTGTTTGGGTAGTTGTTTAGAGAGTCAGACAGAGGTGGAAAATAGAAGATTAGATTTGGATCCTGCGAGATCTTGAAGATCAGATTGTTATCTGATAGTTTGTAATAGAAGAGCTAGTGGTTTGCATGCTTGGAGACAAGGAGATTGCTTGGAGGCTTGCGAGCTCAAGTTCAGATCTGCCTTACTGTTTTCCATCTATTTCTGACTATTTCAGAGCTAGACTAGCTGAGAGATTGCATAAATACTTTGATTGTATTTTCCCTAACCCGGAAGGCCTTACAGCCGGGCATGTTAATGAAAATTCAGTTGAAAACATTGTCTTGTTGTGTTATTCCGCATTGTGGTGTTTGACTGCATGTGAGGACTGTCCTTAATTGGATCCTCCTTACCTGTCCTACGCCAGGTGGTATCAAATCTTGAAGATCTTGAGTGTGTAAACTGGTTGAGGCTGTTTGCACCAAGACCTTGTTGGTGATTTATTGTTTTGGGTTTTCAAAAATCTTGAAGGATTCCTCCAAGAAGATTGGACTCTAGAGCGATTGCAAATCTCTGTGATGCTGTGGAATCGAAGATTACAGAGAAGGTTAAAGTTGATTTCAAATCTGAGATGGAATTGATGGAGAATGACATGATCGTTGAGGTCATGAGAGCTATTGCTAGTATGCCGAGGAATCTTGGTACTGATGATGGTTATGAGGAAGCCGCTGAAGACTCTGAAGCTACCGGATCTAGTGGAGATGACCAGAGAGACAGATCTGGTGACGACAGAACTGGTCGGTTGCATAGATCTGGAGCTTGGTTAAGTACTAGTTACCGAATGGAAGTTTCTACTTTCTCTGGTACTTTGAGACCCAAGGATTTAATTGATTGGATTGGTGAATTAGAAGACTTCTTTGAGCTTGAAGAAATTGAAGATCCTCTTTGAGTAAGATTGGCATAGACTAAGTTGAAAGGACATGCTGCTCTTTGGTGGAAAGAATTACAAAGAGATAGAGAATATGAAGGTGAAATGAAGATCAATCAGTGGAGGTTGATGGTGACTAAATTGAAAGCTAAGTTCATACCTGTTGACTATGAGCTTGACTTGTTTAAGAAGTTGCAAAATCTGAAGCAAAAAGATTAGACTATGGAGGATTATACCGAGGAGTTTTATAAGTTGACTATTCGGTTTGGACACAGAGAACTTGGTAAAGAAAAAGTAGCTTGGTATGTGAATGGTTTGAGATTCAATATTTAGGATGAGCTTGGTATGTTGAAGATTGATTCGGTTGAAGATGCTTATCAATATGCTCTAAAGGTAGAAGATAAGTTGAAAAGGAGACAACATAGCAATTCTCGAGGGAAGGAGAAAATTGATCACTCAACGAAGGATAAACCGATTGTTGAAGATGAACCGAAACTTGTGGAATTGAAAAAGAAGACATGTAGAGTTATCTTTAAGGGTACTTGTTATAATTGTGGTGAAGAAGGGCACCGTTATTTTGAGTGTACATAGAAGAAGTTTGGTGACCGATGAACTGGTGTGGTAAATGAGAACATTCAGAATGAACCTGAATCTGAGAACTTGTTGGTTCAGAGAACATTTATCAATGCAAAGGAGGAACCTTGTTAGAGGAGTAATTTATTCAAAACTTGGTGCAAGTCTAGAGGTAAACTTTATGATGTAATTGTTGATAGTGGTAGTACTGATAACCTTGTTGCTGAGGACATGGTTCAGAAACTTGGTTTGAATAGAATGAAGCATCCTTATCCTTATAGGATTGGCTGGTTACAAAATGTTCATGCTCTGGAAGTAAGTGAGCAGTGCTTTGTTGATTTTCAGATTGGCTAGTATAAGGATCTAGTGTTGTGTGATATTGTGGAGATGAATAGTTGTCATATATTGCTTGGTAGACCTTGGCAGTATGATTGCAGAGCTATGTATGATTGTGTGAAGAATGTGTTTATTGTTGAGAAGGATGACATGAAGCTTTCCTTGATGCCTTTTCTGGATACAACACTCGGTAGGAGAAACCTGAGCTTTGGTAGCCGAGATGAGTAGAGAAATCCTGAAAGGATGGATCAATGTGGAGAACAAGCCTGTGTGTTGTCAAGAAAAGACTTGAAAAGACAAAGGAAACAAAAGTGGAAGAGTATGCAAGGTGCAAAGTTGGAGGACTTGTATGTGAAGAACCAGTTCAGGGTTTATGTGCTGAATCCCAGAAGATGTTCTTCTAGCCTATGAGAACATCTTTTTGAACCTGGGGTGTTTGATGCAGGGGCATTCTAGGGTACTCGGTGAATTTGCATGGTTGTGTGTTGTTTTGGTTTTGTGTTACTTGGTTGCAGCTTTAACTGACGGTCTCGATTATTGAAGGAAGCTTGGCCATTGAAGGAACTCGATGAAACCTCTCGTGCTCAGTGGAACTTGTGCTCGATGATGCCTGTGTTACTCAGTGTTTCTTGGCTTGGTCGGTTGTTTCACTGGTGCTCGGTTGTTTTTTTGGCGCTTAGTAGTTCTGGTTTACCGACTGGAGTTCTTGGTGATTTGGTTGGCCGACTTGGTGCATTTATTGTTGGTAGCTTTTTTTGTATTCTCCTATGTATATCTAGAGGCTGACATGGAGAATTAAATGTTTGTAAGACTATTTATGAGCTGACTATTGTTGCATTTAATATTTGTTTGTAATAGGAGCTGACTTAGCTTAGGAGTTAATTGTTTCTTCCAGCTGACTTGTGGTTGAAGATTAGTATTTAAGGAGTGTTTGGGTAGTTTTTTAGAGAGTCAGACAAAGGTGGAAGATAGAAGATTAGATTTGGATCCTGCGAGATCTTGAAGATCAGATTATTATTTGATAGTTTGTAATAGAAGAGCTAATGGTTTGCATGCTTGGAGACAAGGAGATTGCTTGGAGGCTTGCGAGCTCAAGTTCAGATCTACCTTAGTGTTTTCCATCAGTTGCTAATTGTTTCAGAGTTGGACTAGCTGAGAGATTGTAGAAATACTTTGATTGTATTTGGACCTAACCCGGAAGGCCTTACAGCTAGGCATGTTAATGAAAATTTAGTTGAAAATATTATCTTGTTGTGTTATTCCACATTGTGGTGTTTGGCTGCATGTGAGGACTGTCCTTAATTGGATCCTCCTTATCTATCTTGCATCAACACCGAGCAAGGCAAAACAGAGCACCAAGAATCAAGTTATGCTGAGCTATAACATCAATCGAACCAAGAAGAGGAGTCAGTTATCAAGTTAGAGAAAATGTGTTACGGAACATAGTAGGCTAACACAAGGAGAATCTTTAAGTACATTGAACCTGGACACTGAACATAAAACAATTTGTAGATCTCGAGGAGATTGTATAACAGAATATTGGAGATTAAAAACATGATTATTACACATGATTATGAGGTGAGATTGTCCAATAAGAATTAATTATGAAATATGCATTGGAGGAGTAACCAATGCTAGCACTGCTTGTAAAGATGATTCTAGAACTCCTAGCACCACTTCTAGAATTGTAGAAATGGATTAAAGAAGTGAAGATCGTTGTGGTTGTAATATGTATGAGAGAAAGAGGAGATTGCATGTGTGAAGCAAATTATTGAAAAGGTGATCATGAGCAAAGAAGTCACCGAGTACAGATTAGTGAAGAAAAAATAGAGATTGTGATTTAGAAGTGAATCTATCGAGTACTGAATTATTATTGTGAAAGGTACACAATATGAGTTAATGAGTTAATGAGCATAAAGAGTCTGATAAGAATATGTTTGATGCAAGTTTAACATACATATTTTGTGTTACTGATTAGAGAGTAATCAAAATTGTAAAGTCTCTTAACCAAGCATATCCTAACAAATCTTATTTTGTAAATCTTTTAACCAGGTGCAGTTCGTAGATTAGAATTGCAAAATCCTTTCACAAGGTATAATTAATAGTTTGAAGAATCTTATTGGGTTAATACTCTTAACAGGGTAAGCTATCAGAAATAGCTAAACATTGTAGCTCTAACCAAACAAACTTTATACTCTAGTAGTGAAGTCTTGTGAGTGTCATCCCCACCACAGTTTTAATCCTCTAACAAAGATTTCTACGATACCAAATATTTGTGTTATAAGTTATCTGTTATATTTTATATATGTTTTATGTGATGCATGCAAATGTTAAGGAATCAATAAATGGTTAATAAAGAAAGGTTAATTTGTTTAAAAGTATTTTATAGTGCTGATTCACCCCTCCCCTCTCAACACTCATCTTTGCATACTTAGTCCAACAATTGGTATCAGAGCTTAGTCTCTTACTAAGAAGTTTAATCACTTGAGAGGAAAGCTATGGAAAGATGGAAAGCTACAAGTATGAAAGGGTGATTGAGAATATGGAAATGAAACTTAAGATGACTAATAAGCAGGTTGAAGAATTGAACAAGAAATTGAAACATTCAATCAACAAGAGGAAGGAGCTAGCACATCAATTAAAATATACTCAAGATCAGGTTAAGGAACTTGAAGAACAGTCAGAGGGAAGCATGTCTGATGAATCTAATGCTATCATATCAGTACTATCAGAAAAGGATAAAAACCTAGCTGATCAAGTGAAAACATTGAAAAGAGAACAAGAAGCACAGTTGGTAAGAATGTGTGAAATCCCAGAACAAAAAAGAAAAGTTGAAGATGATAAAAGGATAGCCGAAGAAGAGAGAAGGGAGATGAATACAAGATTAGATGAGAAAGATAGGGAAATACTAAGTTTGACACAGGCTCACTACAACATGACAGACCAACTAGTTAGTGAAAATCAAGAAATTGCAAGGAAAGTTGGAAATATTATTGACCTAAGATCTGAGAATGAACATATGAAGAATGATCTAAAATTTGAAAGAGATGCTAATGAAGTCTTGAAAACAAATGAAGAAGAATTGAAGATTCTGGATGAACAACTAAGAAATTAGAGACAATCGAGAGACACTACTGGACTCAGATACAATGCAAACAACTCCACCGAGAAGGGTGAGTCCTCTAATCAAGTAGCCAACCGAGATAATGCTGCCAATCCACTAATGACAAAAAATCCTACATGATATCATTGTGGAAAACCAGGACACACAACAAATGTCTGCATGATCAAAAGAGGTGATTCATTGAATACTCCTAAGTTTAAGGGTCATTGTGACAAGTGTAATAAGTATGGTCATAAGGCATTTGAATGTAGAGCAAGAGTTATTAAAAATTCAAGAAAGCCAAGATTTAAGGGTTATTGTAACAATTGCAAGTGATATGGTCATAAATATGGAGAATGTGAGTCACAAAGAAGAAATAAAAAATGGGTCCCTAACTGACAAAATACTGATAACAACCAACAAGGACCAACTATACCATAGGATTGTAATACAAGAATCACTTGTACTGCATGTGGAAGATTTGGTCACATTGTTGCAAATTGCTTTAGGATGCATGGTATGAACAACATGAAATCATGAAGAAACACTAGAATGACTTATTTCCACTGTCACAAGGTCGTTCATCTAACCAAGGACTGCAGGTACCAAAATAAGGATTCAACCGAGGACCAACCGAGTGAAAAGACTCAAGTAAACATTGATGAGATAAGAGATCAAATGAATAAGACTTAGAGAAGGAAGTCATAAGATGATGGAACAAAATTGAGAACAATTGATGGCACCACATCCTTTGGATCAGGTGCACCTATATTCACTTAATTGGTCAAAGGTATAAATAGGAGCTGAAAACCTAAATTTTATCTTAAATCGGTTCCTAGAATTAGTGCTAAGATGCATTTTGATATAAGATGTGAAGTTAACATTTCATATGTTGATCAATGAAGTGTTTGAGCTATTTTACTCCATTCGGTGAAGGAAAGTGTAGTTCGGTTATCGGTGAAATGAAGTAGGTGAGAAGCATTAAATAAAAATTTTATAACTGTTGGAAGCCCTAACCCAGGAAAAACTATAAATAGAGGGTATGTCTTTTCATTGTTACCTTATATTTTTGCGAGCTCTTTGAAGAATTTGACAGAGAAGAGATCTCCGAGCAATTCCAAGCATTTAGTTGAGCATTCTGAGCATCTAAAATGTATATTCAAGGTATTTTTAGCCTATCGAGCTGAGTTCATAAATTCCATTTTCTATTCAAGAGGAACCCTAGTGTTTTTTGAACATTCCTAAGATGAAGATGGCACCTAAGATACAAAAACTAGTAATAGTTAAGAAGATTGATCCTGTGAATCCAAAGTATAAGTTGCCTCTCACCATTGTTGCAAAAATTGACAAAGCTAGAGCCTTGTCATCGATCCCGCCAAGGGTTATTAAATATTGAAGACATTCACACCTTCATTCACTGCAAAATTGAAGACATATGCCATAAAGAAATTGACCCATCATACAAGAATCTTTGTGTGAATGTGAATTTGAAGAGTGACCACACACATTTGCAAACTAAGGGTTTGGTCCATGCTATGCATGTGCCAATAGTATTCAAACATGAATGCATGAGGATAGTATTAAGCCGAGTGCATGATCGGTTTATGTGGCTCGATGGATCAGTGAAGATCACAAAGGATGTCTTGCACATAGTCACTGGATTTTCGGTCGGTGATAGACCGAGGGCACAAAAAAACTGATAAAAACAAGCTATGTGAGCTTAAAAAATCCAAATGGGATGGAAGAGGATTGAAGTTATCCACTATAGATGATCCTGAATTGAGGTTTGCATCCAACATTATATCCTACCATATATTTCAATAATCTCTAGAGGATAGATAGTGTACCTTGTGGAGCAGTTGACATAGCCTACAAAATTGTCAAAAAGGATATGAAGATAGATCTTTGTGAAATATTGCTGAAGCAACTGGATGACAACATGAATACAATAAGGAAAGAAAAGTCAAATACTTTGAAGTTCGGTCCACTTGTGGTATGCATTTTCTTCTATTTTCAGAACTTTTTCCCAACAGTTGGTGAAGTAACTTGGAAAGCAGATAAACCGATTGTTTATCAGATTAGTGAGTATATTTAAGGAATAGGAGATCATTTTGATTTGATCATGAATGAATATTTAGTAAATTTCAAACTAGAATGCACAAGAGATTCAGAATTCCACCTCAGTTAGTGGAAGATTACAAAGATGAGATTTTTTTTGAGGTTGATATAGACATATGTATCATAAGAGCTGTAGAGCCTAGAATTGAGTGGTTACCACCTATGGGTTATGAGATGAACATATATGTTGCCACAATTCAAATAAAAGGACTATTGGAGAAACTATTTGACAAAAGTTCAACTTGGTATGGACCATTTTGAGGAAGTAAAAGAGAAAAATGGATAGGTATCTTGATAGCTAAGGCACTCAGAAAAACACACAAAATGATAAATGCATTATCTAAGAATTTAGGTATTGTTGTTGCTGATGAAGAGGTTTCTAAGCCTTCACAACCCAAGGGGAAGAAGACTAAAGTAAAGAAAGAAACCCCTAGCCCAATCGGTGTTAGACCATCCACAAGGTCTACTTCCACACTGAGAGAGAAGAAGAAAGATGAAGTAGAACCAGTAAAAAAAAAGACTTATGTTAGAGAAAACAAGGCTACTAGAAGGCCTAGAAGGAAGTTGAAGATACAAAAGGAGAGTGACATAGAATCTGATGACTTAACACAATTTAAGGTTGTACAAAGTCAAGTACCAAAGGAGAAAAGCCTTAAATCATTACTTAGGACACTTGAAAGTTATGGAGGTTATTCGGTTATGAAGCAACTAAGGTATGAAACAAGGAATGCTGAAGAGAAAAGTAAAATTGAATAAACTGTCATTTCTACATTACACAAGTTTAGAACAACACTAGTTGAAGTTGCATCGAATCTTGAAGATGAACTTTATCAAAAAATTGATGCTAGATGGAAGTATGCACTTGCTGCCGAGAAATAAATGAGAGAAAGGTCCCTTGCAATCACTGTCCCAGACCTAAAAAAGAATGGAATCAAAGATATCTTATTATAATACTCAAAGAGATTTCAAGTAAAGGGTAGAGCACTAAGCATCATGGTCGGTAAGCGTGAGGAAGTCCAAAAAGATTCTGATAATCTTTGGAGAAAAATGTTCTCCATTGATCAACCAAATATTGAAAGAGTCAAAGATCAAGCATGCAAGTCAGATATAATTGACTTGACAATAAAGAAAGATGAAGTCATTATTGAGGATATAACTGACCAAGATCTGGATGAATAAATAAAAGCTGATGAAGATATCATAGCAACTGAGGCCATAAAAATAGAAGTTATGGATGTTGATGATTTTTCCAAGGGAAGATTGATGGCAGAAGATCCAATTATTGAATAGATTGTAAATTTTCCTATTATAGAGGAAGTTATCTCAGAGATAACAAATGATGTACCTACTAATACGGATGCCCCTACCAAGCCAGAAAAGGAGACTAAGGAAACAAAATAGATAGAGTCCACATGAGCTCTAAATCAGGAATCGATAACTCCTACCGAGACCACAAAACTAAAAAAGGAACAAGAAAAAGAACAAATAAAGGCAACAATTGAAGAAAACAAAGAAGAGAAACAAGAGAAGAAAAAAGAAGAGCACAAGAAAGAAAAAGAAGAAAAGAACACATCTACACAATCTGATGCAAAGAAGGCATCTAGTTCTAAGGGAAAATCAAAGAAGAGAAAGTCTGAGAAAGAGGTTGATATTAGTGAAACCATTGTTATTCCTAAGGTTGATATATTAACCTTGAGCCCTAAGGAACTCCCTGAGTTTGAAGACTTATTGGAAAGAAAATCTGCACAAGACAAGTTAATAACAAAGAAGCAGAAAATAGATGTTTTGGAACAAGTGAAAGGAATATTGAATGAGATTGTACCTGAGGCCACAATAAATGAAAAAGGTGATATAAATAGTTAGTTAAGAGAAATGGTAAGTCAGATAAACCAGCCTGGAATAGATACAACTGAGTACATGCTACAAGTTCACAAGAAGGAAATGGAGACAAAAGTGATTGAAGAACTTTGTAATACCTCTCCTATGGTGATACTTAGACTTTGTTGATTTGGACATTTTTATTATGATGGTCAAAACTATACATTTACATTTATGTTCTGTGGATGATGATACGATGGATGTGCTCATTTATGGTTACTATTTATATGTTTATGAGATTAGAAAACCATTTATTTTTATATGTTTTATGGATCTAACCCAAGGATTTGAATCTAACCATTATCATGATGTTTTATGTTTCATGGACATGTGTCTGATGTGTTTTCATGACTCAGGACGAAGTCATAGTTACTCACTTAGTTGAGGTCCACACGATGTATCGATCCTGGTCATCTGCTTGCATATATCTGATTTGTATATCCATAGGTATGTATATGTATCTCTTCTTGGTGATGCAGGATTGTAGGTACCAGGTATCATCTCCACCTGGCTTCACAGGTCTGAGCGATCCCTCAAAATCCTCGATCATTGTTGTTGTTATGGAGATATCACTAGGTTCCACATGAAGGAACTCTACCTCTGATCCTTTTCTATTCCTTAGGATGGGGAGTTCCTGAGTTAGTCCTTGTGTTGATGATATGCTGTTATGTTAGCTTGTTGCTTGCTTCATGCATTTATTGATTAGGTGATGTTGTGAATGGTAACTCTAGTTCCCTTGTAGAGAATATTCTATCGTTTGTTAGAAGTTATCTTATATGGATTATCATATCTTTTATGAAGTATGATCTAGTGCTTGATTAAATAAATGTATTTATATGTCAATAATAGTCATATGTTCTATAACATTGATAATAATGTGATGGTGATATTAATAATAATAATAATATGCTTGTTGTATAATACATGCGATGGTATATGTACACATAGGCATATGGGTGCACACATATGCATATGGATACATATATTTATAATTAATTGTGAAATATGAATTATTATATTAAATTATATTTATTTATAGATTGGTTTGTGGATAATAAATTATTGCATCAATAAATAATAAGTAATATTCTCTATACGGAATAGAAATTAAATAAGTAGTAATTATGTTTAAAAGTAGAAATTACTATTGGTCTTCCTTAAATAAAGGATATAAGAGAAGAAATTATTACTATTATTATAAATATATCTTTCCGTGAACGATTATTGTTACTAGATAAATTAATTCTAAACTATTAACCAACCATTAGTTTTGAAGGGTTGCATCGGTTGGATTTTTCCCGTGCAACCACTTCCTTAGTTTATTAATAGGAAAAATCTCTGTGAGAAAAGGAGTTGGTAGGAATAATTTCTCAGAAAGGTTTTATTATAGTTTTAAGATATCAGATTGAGATTTTTAGGTGATTGGAGATTTGCCTCATAGGATTTATATCATAGTTTTTTTGGAAGGAGTCTGGAGAAGTGCGTGAGGAAGGCTGAGACAGTTGGATTCACCTTCATCAATGGTATCTCCACAGGACTCCAGGTAGGATCTATCCCAGGAGATGATCCTCCATTTGAGTATTGTCTTGTTTGAGTGCTAATGTGTTTATCTACTTGTTTTCTTGTGTGAATCTGCAAGATAGTGAATGGCTTGCTATTATACTAAGTCTGTATTATTGTGAAATAACATTAGGATAGAGGATAATATTGATATTGTGTTGCATAAATAAGTATGTAATCCCTGTGTGAGTTGATTTTCTTTTGTTATTTGCTTGCTGGATGAAGGTAGAATGGCAAATTAGAGTTGGATTATGCTATTATCATTTGTATAATGGAATAGTTGGGATTTGAATGTTTATAGAAGCATTATTGTAATCAAAAGAATGTTTAATCAATTAGGAGTCTATTGATTTTCATTTTGGAATTGGATGAAGTCTGAGAACTTCCTAAGCTCCTTGTGACATTCTCCCATATGTCTCAGGGGTCTCTAGGAACTACTAGATCTTGAGATTGTTTTAGTGACCCTCATAGTTTAAGTCTGTCATAGGAACTTAGTTCTTTCTCCAATTCTAAAGCAGACTTAGATGGCTAGTAGTCCTTGTTGAAGGGCTGTTCTTGTATGAAAATTGGGAGATCTCAAATGGGTCTTTCCCAGATTTGGTATCCACAGTCCCCATAGTGCCCAGTTTCTCCCGCAAGACAGATCTGTCAGTCATTTTTTTTATTTTCTATCATTCTGCACAAATGCACAGGTATCTTGAACATATGTGCAAGTTTCTAAAAAAAATGCGCAGTCATATTGGACAAATGCACAGGAACCTTAAAAAATGCATAGTTAACTTAAACCAATGCGCAGAACTGCAAAAATAAATTCACAGTTTAATCCCAGATTAGGATTTAGGTAGGATTTATGCAAGTATAATACTAAGGTTTTCGCTTTATAGATGTATAACATTTAAGTATTAATTTCTTATACTTTAAGTTATACTTTTATAAAGGGATTAGGTACCTTTTGAATTGATTGGAATAGGTTTCAGCTTCCTAGGAGTTAAGCTGCAACTTCTAGATTTTAGATTTTAATAAAATCAGACTTAGTCAATTTCAGGCTTAGTCAAATTTCAGGTTTAGAATGAAACTTAGGGAGCATTATCTTTTGGGATATGAAATTTTGTGTGAACCTTAATTTTGTCCATTTCTTTTTTGGAGGTTATGTTCAGTGCATTTAGATGCCTTAATAGGGTTAAGAGGTGTGTAGGAAGTAGTTTAGGGTTTAGGGTTGTCTAAGAGGATTAGGACCATTCTAAACATCCTTAAACGTTCCTAATTTTCCCTAAAACATCCATAAACTATCTTATTATTTTATATTCTTTGTAGCAGTTCTCAAATGTGTTTATAATGTGTTTTTACTACATGTATGATGTGATTATGATATGTGGGTTAAGGTAGAAAACCTAACGACACCTAGTGAGTGGCTCTCAGTGCGGGGCTGGTGCCCTAAGTGGCTAGAACCAGGATAACCAACTGAAGAGTTATTTAACAAGTGGAAACTTAATTAAACTTTTGGGAATGGGTTAAAACATTAAAAAGATTAAATATGCCTTGCCCATGCCATTAGTGCTAGTAAATGCTATGGATGGGAGTGGGAGAAGGTACCTATGCGTAGGTACGATTGAATGACACTTGTTTGTATGAAAGGCATTTGATCCCGCATGTGCCTACTTGGGGGCCGGGGCCCGGAGTGGCTAGTACTAGGACAACCCAAGGGGTGAGGGCTATGCAATGACACTCACTTAGGTTGTTGCTTAGAGTTTCTACCAAGCCTTAGAACCTTTTGGGGGAAAGATTTATACTTTGATTATCTTTTAATTGCTATTTGGGAAAGGTTACCCAACCCTAGGTTTGGCCTAGCTATTCCTTCTTTGTGGACCTTGGTGTTTATCTCCTAGCACGGGGGATTGGGCCTTTTAGGCATCCACGTGGTTGGGTGGTAAATATTTTTTTATCGAGGTATCTTTTGCGGATGCAGTGTTTGAAGATTCATGCTTGCTTATGTACTAGTTTTTGAAGAATAAAGGCTTTGTAATTATCTTTCATGATGTAAAGTTATTGTTACCTCCCGAGCAGAGATGAATGTAATGTAATCATTGATGTAATTTAAAATGATGTATTTGGAATGGGTAGATTTAGGAAAAAGGGAAAAGGGAAATGTGAACTTTATGTTTAAGATGTATGTTGGAAAAGAAAAAGGATTTTGTAAAATTCCAAATTATGTAGTATGTTTTCTTTATTGTGGTTTAAGTGAAGCTATTGAAAAATCAAATGTACTATATTTGTAATGTATCAAATGAGTTAGATAAATTCTATTGATTTAAAAGTTATAATGGTCATAAAGGATACTTAGGAATATAGATGGTGCTAAAAGGGAAAATTGAAATGAAAGTACTTTGTATTTCATAAAGAATCTTATAATGATATGATGCAATTTGCTTGAGAAGTTAATCTTGTTGTTAGTTTAATTAATGGAATTTAATGAATCATGCATTCAAATAGAAGGGAACCTTAGGGGGAAACTAAGTTTAAGTTCATGTAATTATTTGTTTTTTTTAAAAGTTCAAAATTTTTCATAAATCTCTACTTAGGTTTTCTTTTATTAGGAGAATCTTTGTTCTTTTCCCCGATTTCCTTGTGGGGCATGACAAACTTTTTCAATTAGTTGCACTAGAAAAGGTAACTCTTTATGAGTTATCTAATGAATTGGAAAATGAGCTGCAATCAATTCTTTTATTATTTCAATGGATTTGTTTGATTTCCAATTTCACTAAGGATATAAGAGAGAAAGACAAAAATGTGGAAAAAGAGCTCACCGAGCAATTATCTAAAATTTCCATCAAGCTTAAGTCTATAACAAAATATTATGAAAGGATAAATCACTTGATGGGAGTGCAATATGAGCTAATAAGAAAGGAGGAGAATCAGATCAAAATGGATCTATTGGAACTCCAAACAATTTTGATACCACATATAGAATCACTGTAGAAATAGGTTCACAAGGCCAAAGATATGGTTAGCACACCGAATGTCAGTGCTATGGACAATATGGTAAGTTTGACTACATATTTAAGTGAGAAAAATATAGTATTACAGACACTTAAGGATACATGGAAGACATTACTCAAGGATGTACATGATAGGTACAAAACTATTTTTGACAAGATCCCCACAACGGAAAAGAAGTAAGTTCTTATTTTGGAATTTTTGTTAAAAAAGGGGGAATATATACTATATAATATAGTAAGGGGGAATATTTAATATAGTTGAAAATATGTGAAAAGGAAAATATATGTATATGGAAGGATATATGCACATGAAGTATTACTTTAGGGGGAGTAATATGTTTACCGAGGAACAGATATATTAGACAAGGACAAATTTTGAATTTTGTTGATGACTTTGATGTTTTTAACAAACATACCAAACTAATGCCAAAGGGGGAGATTGATACTGCTAAGAGTTGTTTTGTTGTCATTAGTTATGAGGAAGTCATATTGTTTGTCAAAGTCATTCAATAATGAAGGAGAGTCAAATTGATAAAGCATGGAGAACTATTTGGTAAAGGAAATAAGGAAACAAGGAATTTTGATAAAGGAAAGGCAAGTATAGGCATTGAGTGAGGAAGAACTGAGCACCAAGAGCCAAGTTATATCAAGCTATAACATCAACCAAATCGAGAAGAGGAGTCAGTTACCAAGTTAGAGAAAATGTGTTACCGAGCATAGCAGGCCGACACAAGGAGAATCTTTAAGTACATTGAACCTGGACACAGAACATAAAATGGTTTGTAGATCTCAAGGAGATTGTATAACAGAACATTGGAGATTGAAAACATGATGATTACACATGATTATGAGGTGAGATTTGCCAATAAGAATTAAGTATGAAATATGCATTGGGGAGTAACCAATGCTAGCACTGCTTGTAAAGATGATTCTAGAACTCCTAGCACTGCTTCTTGAATTGTATAAATGAGTCAGAGAAGTGAATATCATTGTGGTTGTGATATGTATGTGATGCAGGAGCATCTAGGGTCCTTGGCAATCCTATGTCAGCAAAAACAATTTGAAGTTTGTTTGTGTTGCTCGGTTCTTTCTTTGACCGAGTTGGTCGGTAGTTGGTCGATTCTCTTTGGTTACCAAGTGTGGTCAGTTATCTCCTAGGCAGTCGGTTGTTTCACTGGAGCTTGACATTGCTTGTCTATTGCTCGGTTATCCTTGCTCACTGATGGGTTTAGTTTTAGTTCCTGTTGAGGCCAACTTGTGCATTTATATTAGATCATGGATTTAATGTTGGAATCCTTCATTGGGAAGCGTGTGGTCCTAGATCTAACCGTTCCTTCCGTTGATTGTGGATATGAAGGCTGACTCAGTTCAGTAGCTTCTTGTACAAATGTAGTTGTTGGTTTAGAGTTTAGGAGGGAGTTTCTAAAGGGGAGTTTGGTAGAAGATAGAAGTAGAGATTTTGACAGATCCTTGCATGTTTGAGGACTTCTATGTTTCAATGTAATATCTGGCCCTAACCGGGAAGGCCTTACAGCTCGACATGTATGGTTTTATTTGATGATAATATTTGAAAGATCTTGCATTCTCTCTCTCTCCCTGTTATGTTTGTTTGCTTCCACATGTGTTGAGAAGGCTTGGATCATTAGGGTGTGCCATTGTTTGGATCCTCTTGCATCCTGCCTTGCGTTAGGTGGTATCAGAGCGAGGTGAGATCTTGATCTAGGTCTGCAGATCTAGGTTTGTAGGTTCCTCTTGAAGCCCTAGTTGATTGTTGTGGGGTAGCAGATTGTGATCTGACCTGCAATTGTAGAGGGTTGTCAAGATGGTTCATGGGAGGTGAGATGCAAATCCAAGATTGGCAGATATGCTAAGGCAGATTGCTGCTAGGTTAGAAGCTGTTGAAATAGCCTAGAGAAGAGGCAGACATCTTGAAGATGTTAGTGATGATGAAGTTAAAGAAGAACAGGAAAATGCAGACCCTACACCTATTATGGATCAAGGTGAAGAAATATTTTTGAAGGCTTTGACAAGTCTGAAGTCAACACCACATTTCAATCCTCTTGAGTATGGTGGAAAGATAGATTCTGATGAATTGGTGGACTGGATCACCAAGATGGAAAAGTATTTTGAATATGAGAACATTCCTGAGGATAAGAAGGTGAAGATTTCAAGCACAAAGTTGAAAAGCCATGCATCCTTATGGTGGGAACATCTACAATTGGATAGGAAGAGGAAAGGCAAAGACAAAATCAAGGTATGCAATAAAATGGTGAACAAATTGAAAGGAAAGTTTTTACCTTGTGATTATTAGATTAACCTAGTTCGGTGAATGTAAATTTTGAGATAGAAAGATAGCTTGGTAAAGGAGTATACTGAGGAATTCTATAAATTAGATATCAGATTTGGACAAGATGAAGATGAGGTGGAAAGAATCGGTAGATACCTAAATGGTTTGAGGGTTTCCATCCAAGAGGAAATTAGTATGGTCAATTTGGAGAACATTGAAGAGCTTATCAATTTGCTTTAAAGGTTGAGGAGAAATTGAACAAAAGACATGAGCAAAGACAAAGAGGTCGAGGTGGTAGATTCCCTAGAGGAAGAGGTATATCTAATGGTGAAAATGCTAGATTTGAACTAGAAAAGACAAATTTGGACAAAGGTAAGACCGAGTGGAAAAGTGAAAATGCATCTAGAGGTAGAGGTAGTAACTACTGAGGTGGTTATGGCAGAGGAAGTTTTCGAGGAACTTGTTACAATTATGGAGAAGGACATAGATATTTTGAATGTACACATGCTAGTAAGAAGGCTAGTAGCATTAGAAATGCTTTGGTTGAAGAAGAATCACTGAATGAATCTGAGAAAGAAAATAACTTGATGGTAAGGAGAGCACTGTGGAATGAAAGCAAGAAGGAGGATCTGGTAAGGAAAAGTTTGTTCAAGACTAGATGTAGAGTTTTTGACAAAGTTTGGAAGGTAATCATTGACAGTGGTAGCTTAGAGAATTTGGCATCTGAAGAGATGGTCACAAAATTGTAGTTGGAAATGTTGGTACATCCGAAGCCCTATCAGATTTTATGGATCAAAGATGAGCATACACTCCTAGTAATTGAACAATGTTATGTGAATTTGAAGATTGGAAAGTACTATGATAAGGTGTTATGTGATATCATGCCTATGGATTGTTGTCATATTTTGTTGGGTAGACCTTGACAATATGATAGACATGCTATATATAATGGGAGATTGCATAAGTATACTATTGTGGTTGATGGAAAGAAACAAATCTTGTTACCATTGATGGAAGAACCTGTTAGTAATGTTTGCACATTTGTGAAAGTTTGTTTGATGGAAGGAAGAAAGTTTGTTAACTAGTTGAAAAAGAATGATGTATGTTTTGTTGTGATCCCTAACAAACTGAGTAAGAAAATAGAGGATAATGTCCCTGAGGAGGTTGATAAGTTACTCACCGAGTACAGTGATATCATTTTTGATAATGTACTTGATGGTTTGTCACCGAAAAGAAGTATTGATCATTGTATGGATCTAATCCCTGGAGCTAGTTTATCGAACAAGGCACCTCATCGGTTGACACCTACCGAGAATTAGGAATTGAACCGACAAATTCAAGAGTTGCTGGAGAAAGGTTTATTTAGAGAAAGTTTGAGCCCTTGTGCAGTACCCACTGTATTGGCACCGAAGAAGAATGGAGAATGAAAAATGTGTACTGATTCCAGAGCAATCAATAAGATAACAGTGAAGTATAGGTTTCCTATACCGAGAATGGATGACATAATGGATAGTTTGACTGGAGCAAAGTATTTCACAAAGATTGATTTGAAAAGTGGGTATCATTAGATCAGAATCAGAGAAGGTGATGAATGGAAGACTACTTTAAAGACAAAGGAAGGTTTGTATGAGTGGTTGGTTATGCCTTTTGGTTTAACTAATGCACCGAGTACTTTTATGAGGTTGATGAATGAAGTTTTGAAGAAATTCTTGGGTAAGTTTGTGATTTTATATCTTGATGATATTCTTATATTTAGTAAGACTAGAGAAGAACATTTGTTGCATGTTAGACAAGTTTTGCAAAGATTGAAAGAGGAAAAGTTGCTAATAAATTTGAAAAAGCATTCATTCATGAAAGAGGAGATTGTGTATTTGGGATTTTTTATTTCAGCTGATGGTTTGAAGATGGATCCTAAAAAGGTTGAAGCTATTTTGAATTGGCCTACACCTGTGAATGCTAGTGAAGTAAGATCATTTCATGGTTTGGCAAGTTTTTACCAGAAGTTCATAAGGAATTTCAGTTCAATTTGTAATGCTATGACTGAGACTATGAGAGGAGATAAAAGAGAATTCAAGTGGACACATGGAGCTGACAAAAGTTTTGAGACTCTGAAGCAGAAGGTTGCTGAATTACCTATTTTGGCATTACCTAATTTTAGTAAAGTATTTCAAGTGGAATGTGATGCAAGTGGAAGTGCAATTGGAGCTGTGTTGAGTCAAGAACGTAAACCTGTTTCTTTATTTAGTGAAAATTTGAATGATGCTAGAAGGAAATATTCTGTGTATGATCAAGAATTCTATGCTATTGTTCAAGCACTAAAGAAATGGAGACATTATTTGATACCGAGTGAATTTGTGTTGTATACTGATCATAAGGCTTTACAATATTTGGGTAGTCAGAATAAGTTGAATTAGAGACATATGAAATGGGTTGACTATTTGCAGAGTTACACATTTGTGATAAAGCATAAGAGTGAAGTCACTAACCGAGTTGCTGATGCATTGAGTAGAAGGATATCTTTGATGATCGAGATGAAAATTGAAGTTCTTGGTTTTGATGAGATGAGATATTCTTATGAGTTTGACCATGATTTTTCTAAGCCATGGAGAAAGTGCAGAGCACCTATTCAAGATCAACAAGACACTAAATGGGATGAATATTTTATTTAGGAAGGTATGTTGTTTAAAGGTATTTAGTTGTGTATACCGAGAGGAACAATGAGATCTAATTTGATAAAGGAGAAACATAGTAGTGGTTTGGCTAGACATTTTGGTATTGATAAAACATGGAATTTACTTAAGGAAAATTACTATTGGCCACAGTTGCATAAAGATGTTCAAAAATTTATGAAAAGTTGTGGAATTTGTCAAGTTGAAAAAAGAGTAAGTCAGAATACCGGATTGTATACACCGATTGTTGTTCCTAAGAAACCTTGGATTGACATTAGTATGAACTTTGTTGTTGGCTTACCGAAGACAGTAAGAGGTAATGATTCTATATGTGTTGTTGTGGATAGATTTTTAAAGATGACACATTTTATACCTTGTAGAAAGACATCATATGCAGTACATGTAGCAGATCTTTTCTTTAAGGAAATTGTCAGATTGCATGGATTACCGAGGAGTATTATCTCTAATCGAGACAGTAAATTTGTTGGATACTTTTGGAAAACCCTTTGGAAGAAATTTGACATTGAGTTGAAATATAGTTCTACATTTCACCCACAAACTGATGGACAGACTGAAGTTGTGAATAGAAGTTTGGGAAATCTTTTGAGATGCTTAGTTGGAGACACACCAAGTAATTGGGATTTTGTATTGGCACAAGCAGAGTTTGCATATAATAATTCAATGAATAGGAGTACTGGAAAGACACCATTTGAGATTGTGAATGACACAACCAAGAGGAATATCTAATTTGAGAGACATTGTTGATGAGAATAAGAAAAGTGCCGAAGGAATAAAATTTACTGAGTACATGAAGACATTGCATGAAGCTGTGAAGCTAAAGCTAGAAGACAGTAATCAGAAATACAAAGACAGAGATGATAGATCAAGGAGACATAAAACTTTTGATGTTGGTGATGAAGTGATGGTTCATTTAAAGAAAGGCCGATTTCCTATTGGAACATATGGGAAGCTGAAGATGAAAAAGTTTGGACCTTGCAAGATTTCGAAGAAATTTGACAGTGGAAATGCATATGAAATTGAGTTACCTGATGACATGGACATATCACCTATTTTCAACATTGCTGATTTATATGAGTATCATGAACCTAATGAAGAAGTGACAGTACCGACATAATATCCTAAGAAGCAGAATGATGAAGTTGAACAAATTTTGAAGGAAAGAGTTGGCAAGAGTACAAGAGGAAAACAATATATGGAGTACCTGGTAAAATGGAAGAATAGACCGATGGAAGATAGCTCTTGGATTTTACAGTCTGAGTTGGATGCAACTTAGACCAGACCTACCAAATGATTTGGAGAATCATTTCAAAATAACCCTAGGTGTCTGATGCAGGAGCATCTCGGGTCCTTGGCAATCCTGTGTCACCAAAAACAATTTGGAGTTTGTCTGTGTTGCTTGGTTCCTGCTTTGACTGAGTTGGTCAGTAGTTGGTTGGTTCCCTTTAGTTACCGAGTGTAGTCAGTCATCTCTTGGGTGGTTGGTTGTTTCACTGGTGCTCGACATTACTTGTCTACTGCTTGGTTATCCTTGCTCACCAACATGTTTAGTTTTAGTTCTTGTTGAGGCCAACTTGTGTATTTATATTGGATTGCAGATTTAATGTTGGAATCCTTCATTAGGAAGTGTGTGGTCCCAGATCTGATTGTTCCTTCTATTGATTGTGGATCTGAAGGCTGACTCAGTTTGATAGCTTCTTGTATAAATGTAGTTGTTGGTTTAGAGTTTAGGAGGGAGTTTCTGAAGGGGAGTTTGGTATAAGATAGAAGTAGAGATTTTGACAGATCCTCGCATGTTTGAGGACTTCTATTTTTCATTGTAATATTTGGCCCTAACTGGGAAGGCCTTACAACCCGACATGTATGGTTCTATTTGATGATAATATTTGAAAGATCTTGCATTCTCTCTCTCACTGTTGTGTTTGTTTGCTTCCACATGTGTTGAGAAGGCTTGGATCATTAGGGTGCACCATTGTTTGGCCCCTCTTGTATCCTGCCTTGCGTTAGTATAAATGCAAGAGGAGATTTCACATGTGAAGCAAATTACTGAGAAGGTGATGAGCAGAGAAGTCACCTAGTATAGAGCAGTGAAGAATTGATAGAGATTGTGATTCAGAAGTGAATCTACCGAATACTGAGTTGTTATTGTGAAAGGTACATAGTATGAGTTAATGAGCATAAAGAGTCTAATATAAGCATATGGTTGATTCAATTTTAACAAACATATTTTGTGTTACTGATTAGAGAGTAATCAAAACTGTAAAGTCTCTTAACCGAGAAGATCCTAGCAGATCTTATTTTGTAAATCTTTTAACCAGGTGCAATTCTTAGATTAGAATTGTAAAATCCTTTCATAAGGTAGAATTAATAGTCTGAAGACTCTTAATAGCAGGGTAAGCTATCAATAATAACTAAACATTGTAGCTCTAACCAAGCAAACTTTACACTGCAATAGTGAAGTCTTGTGGGTGTCATCCCCACCATAGTTTTTAACCTCTAACAAGGATTTCTATGTTACCAAATATGTGTGTTATGAGTTATTTGTTATATCTTTTGTATGTTTTATGTGATGCATGCAAATGTTAAGGAATCTGTAAATGGTTAAGAAAGACAAGTTAATTTGTTTAAAAGTATTTTACAGTACTTATTCACCCCTCCTCTCTCAGTACCAACCTTTGCATACTTAGTCCAACAATGGAATACATGAGACCCCTACCAGATGATGAATATGGAATGCCTTTCATGTCTTTTTGGTCTTCTTGTATTTTGGGGACACTTTTTGGAGGATAAGTGAAAGTGATAAGCAACTAGATTGCTTATAGCCATAACGCTCTTCATGTTAAACCTATTGTAGAGATTGTCAATGCATTTCTCTTGTAATAACTTGATTTCTTGTTTGTATATTCTTGATTATTTTCATACCAAGAATCCTCTTTTCTAACCCTAAATATTTCATTACAAACTCATGAACTAATCGATTCAAATCACAAACAAAACTCATGAGTCAAAACTCATGAGTACCGGTAAAATAGCATATTCTCAACATATATCATGAATGGAATGAAATCAAAATTGTCCAACATCTTGTAGTAGACACATGGATTGAATTTGTAGTGTAAGAAATATTTCTCAGTCAAGAGGGAGTCAAACTTGAGCACCATTGTTGTAGGGCTTGTTTGAGCCTGTACAAGCTTCTCCTCAATTTGCAATACAATCCTCTTGCCCTTGTTTACCAAAATCTGCATATATAACTCCCTTTTTATGTTGACATGGAGAAATTCACTCTTTAAATTAAGTTGTTCTAACTTGAGATCATACAAAATTGCTAAACCCAAAACCACTCAAATAGTAGTCATCTTAACAACTGGTGAAAAGATCTCATTAAAATATTTTTTTTCTTCTGATCATACCCCTCCATTTCCAATCTAGCTAGATAATTTTCTTGCCTCCCTCTTCCTCTTTCAACTTGTACACCCATCGATTCTTCAACTATATTTAATTGGGTGGAAGCTTCACCAAATTCTAGGTATGATTGGCTATTAGAAATTTCATTTCTTCCATTGCTATTGAATTTTGCAAAAAAGAACCTAAAAGCTCAAACAACAAACAAATGAAACCTTCTACAAGGAGAACAAGAGATTTTCTATCTTCCTCAAAAGAAAAGATTATAGAATGAGAATTACAGAGTTTCTTTATAGAAAGAAAGTCCTAAAATTAGGAAAAGTTAAAAAATATAGAAATAAAAACTAAAGCTTAACTAGATTAAATTTGGCTAAACAAAATCTCCACTAAGTGAGCTTAACCTGAGTATCCATGTGCACAAATGTGTTATGCAACACTATGCAAATATGCATGCTCTAGCACACTCCTTAAGTGAAATGTATGAATAGGTCTTGGAGATTAAAGACCTAATGAGGTACCCATGTATAATGAAATCCTTTCAAGTAGAGGAAATGAGAAAAATCATATGGAAAAACCTTCTCTAAAAGAGAGAAAAAGGAATGAAGGATGAAGAAGACTCCAAGAAAATGTACTATAAAAGAATAGGAACATCAATAATATCCTTGAAGCTACATGCAACTATTAAATGATAACCACTCTAATGTTAAATGAATATCTTCCTCCTAAAAAGATGATAATCAAGATCAAGAATGCAAAATATGTATGAGTACCCATAACAACACTACTCAAACAATGAACAAATGACAAACAAAGAAAATACATCTGTTAGTCAAAATTATAGATGGAAAATGAATCTATATGATTGACCCCAATGTCACTACTCAACCATGTAAGAGTAAACCACTAGTTGAAAATACAAGTGCCATTAGTCTAAAGAATTTATAAACTGAGGATAAGTTGCCTCCATAAAACTAGAATGCAAGAGTGTCTATATGGTAAAAGATCCATCTCATTGAAACATAGCCACTGCATCTGATTAGTATATAGGAACAACTATTGAATAGGTAGTTCAATCCAAAGAGAAACCAAGGTAGCATTAGCATTGTGAATAGAAATCCTCCATAATGATGACAATTGAGAGACATGTTAGGTTCACTGAAATTGTGTAACCAAGTATTGCACGAAGGAGAAATTGAATGTGCACAAGAAAGTACATCCTACAACTAAAAATGGGTATGCAACCAATGCACACAAGCATGAAACACAAATATCTAGGATTCAATGTTATCGTGGGGAAACTCAATAGACAAAGGTATTATGAAAAAAAAAGACACTACATAACCCACCATGACACTTTATAATACACTGTATGTACAAAATAAGGCACAACAACATGTGCAACATCTCCAAAAACCAAGTACAAGAGTGACACTTTATCTTAGTGCATTTACAAACAATGAAATGCATGTACAAAAGATGCTCAAAATGTACAAGTAGGGAAAAGTGATGGAAACACATGTATAACAAAACAAGTGAAGTCATCCAATGTAAACAAAAAGTTTCCACCAGCCAAAAAGACCAATTAATCATCCTTAATGTGAAAACATGAAAAATTGAATAAAATATACTTGGCACAAAAGTTAAAAAAATTGCATGGATATATGTGAACAGATTGAAGAGACCTTTCAAACATTATAAGAATAATAATAAAAATCTCAGAAATGGAAAAAAGTTACCAGCTTCCATAGGCTATTGAAAACTCTAGGAGGAAAATCTGAACAATTAACTAGCACCATTGGGTAGTCCTCTGAATCACCTTTCCTATGATATCTTGTTTAAAAAAAATGGACGTTGTATGCAAAAAAATAATGCTAAATTTAACCAATCAACAACTGATAGACACAACCCTTGCAACTTGTTTTCTACAAAATCCACTTAATAATGAAAAATTTGACAAATATCCAAATTGATCTTTTGGGGTTGAGAAAAAAGACATTTTTTTCAAAAGATATCTTATATTTTGTGTTATTTTTAGCTTTTCTTTTGCTTTTTTGTTATTCATAAAATTAATATGATGAATCTTGGAAAACTGAGACTTAAATTGGTTTTCTATGGTTGTGAAAAATCCCAGAAGCTATTTTTCTCCAAGGTGAATAGATTTGTAGATTCTCCAAAAATAGCCACTTTTAGATTCACAATGGTGAGGCTATGCTTTGAACAAAAGTACCCACTTCCAAATCCACACAAGAGACAAGATTTGGTGATTCTATAATGCCTCTAAGAAAGGAAACTTTAAGAACTTGAGAAAGGGTTTGTTGAATTCACACTCTTATACCATGTTGAATTATGCAACATAAGCACCTACAAGATCAAAGAGAAAAAAAAGAACATTTGTTGAATAAACCACAAGATTGAGAGGAGGGGTGGTGAATTGGTCTTGAGAAAACCTTAAAAATTTTCTGTCACAAACACATCAATTATTTTTATCCAACTAGCCAGCAATGAAAGATAATGTAATCAACATGCAAACACGTAAACACTAGATTTTTACATAGAAAACCTAATGTGAAAATAACACGGTGAGAATCAGACGCACTATATGAATAACTTGAATATAATATCTTAGGCCAATGGATAAGAAAAAATACTACTCTTGATTTGGACTTGCAGTTTAAGGCACACAACCTTAGGGAAAAATATATAGGGACATGAAAAAATGAGACATGATCGCAATACAAGATACAAGGGACTTGCTGACTAAAGTGCAAAACTCTAGGGAAAGTACATAACTGTACAAGCTACCAAAAGGACTCATTCTTCTAGTAGACTCATGGTAGTAATGAGTTGAAATGAAGGGTCTTATGATCATGAAATAGTCATCAACCACCTATTCAAGAGACCAATATCGTGCCAAACACAAATCGCACATTCACTATCTCAACCTCTACCAATTCTGGAAGATTCTATCTTGAAAGAACATCATAACTAATATTCACACATATACGCTTCCAAATTTTCATTTATGATCAATTCATATTCAATCTACTTCACATGACATTCAACTCAAACATCTACACACCTATATATATCAACTTGATCACCAAACTCTCAACTAGGTTGACCATGTTGGAAAGAAATAATATTTACATAAAGTCAACCACCATGAGTACTTGCATTCAATGAAATACACCCAAAGAGATATATGAGACCTAAATCCATCACAATACACCTATAATTGATTTAATCATGGTGCACACAACACACCATCCTCCAAATTTGGCATCAAACATAATGTGTAGCAAAACATTAAGCACATTAAATAATCAGTCTAAAAATATCCTCCAATGCACATAACTCAATACAAATATCCACATGACACGATAAGACCCATAAAACCCTCTTAACTCAATCTCCAATGCATATATAGACCAAAAGATCACAATTCAATTAAATTGAGTTGGCCATAGACCACTATTATAAAAAAAAAAAAACCAAACAACAAAACAACATAGCTTCGCTTGTAGAGAAAAACAACACATGAATTCCAAACTGGAATATTGCACAAACCTTTTGAACATGTCCACCAAGATCACACCTAGAAATAACAATGTGGAACAATCTTTGAACCAGTCTTGACAAACAACCACACTATCATCAACTTGCAACTATTAATCACACCAACTAAACTATTGAGGACTTGAATATATAATAGTGCAACATTCACATATTGTAGAAATTACATCCAGAACCATAATCCATTATCTTCAAATGTAGAGGAATGTAGAGCATACTTTCATATAGAATTCAAACACTCTTTTGCACATATTCAATCTTCCAATACTACCATCTTCTTAGGAACACCAAAAGCTCACTTAATATCATCATGAAAGATCATAACCACATATGAAAACTCATTTTTAAACCTATATCATTTTTCACATTTTAGGCAACATAAAACTCCATCAGGATGGCATAAATGGAAACACTAAACACATATTGATAACAATCTCCCCTCTTATCATTGATGACAACACCAATGACAAACACAACTAATATCTTTCTCTTAGTCATCAACATCAACACGTTTGACATCAATGAAAAGACAATCCAAGCTGCCAACAATATCCCCTTTTTAATTGATGACAACACTTGTGAACTCTCCACATCACTAGTATATTTCTCCTCCTTTGTCATTAAGGACAAAGGGCACAACATTGTAAACCTCTAAACAACTCTCCCTCTTCTGGGTACATCTCTAACAATAACAACACCCCCTATTAGGGATATTTTATCTCTACAACACTTCTCCTACAATTAGGAAACCACAACCTTCACTTCTCCCCTAGAGAGAAGCAACCACATCAATCTTGGAGACAAAAGATAAACATTGACTCCGCCCCGTAGAAAGATGCACCACTCTTATGCATATAGTTTAAAGAAGGGGCAATAACACCAATTTTTTTATAGAGATATTCAAAATATCCTTTGACAATTCCTTGGTGAAAATATCTACAATTTGATCCTTTTTGGCACATACTCCAATCTAACTTCCTTCTCTACAACCTTCTCTCTCATGAAGTGATACTAGATAGAAATGTGTTTAGTCCTTGGACACATCATTATATTCTTTGAAATGTTAATAACACTTGCGTTATCAAATATAATCTAGATTTTCTCGTCTTATGTCACCTTAATATATTTGAGAATCTTCTTCCTCCACATTGCTTGGGCGCAATAAGATTTTGCTGCAATATTGTTGCCCTGGATTCTGTCCACCCAAAAATTTAAAATTTTGTGTTAAGTGGAGGTTCTTGTAAATTCATTGTCTATTTCATCTCATTGTCTTCAATTTCCTCGACCTTCCTATACCTTTCGTCCCAAAATTTGTCTTTTCAAGTCCCTAGCAAGAGATAAAACATCAAAGTTCCACCTTAAAAATGTCTGATCTTTTGTCGAAACTTCATTGGTTTTATGAATCAAATGTTTCTGGTTGCTTTCCAGCTTGTCGTACATTTCAAATTTTCAATAAAGGACTTTTGAGTCAAAAGTTATCCTTAGTTAAGCGTACACCACTTTTTACATTTTTCTCCCATATTCATTAACCAAAAAGGAAAAAGAGGTTAATCAATCTTGCAAAAACACGTCAAATCCAAGGATTCATCAACCTCTTTTAAAATTGAAATAAAATGAAATAATAATTGAGGTTAATTAACACTCTCAAAATACATGAAATAAAAAGATTCATTAGCCTTCCTTTGGTTAAGCAATCTTCCTAAATCACTTGTTTTTGAGCGTTTCATCAACCTTTAAATTTTATAACTACCTTTGAATTGCAAAATGAAAACATTCAAGAACGAGGTTGAGGGAGAATGTGGAGTTGTGAACATTGTGGTTTGAAAGTGTTTCAAGGGCACACCATTTTGAAGAATGGATTGAAATGATCATGTCATGTGCATAAAATCAAGTATCGAAATGCATTGTTAGCAAAAGAGAAAAGTGATTGTACCCACTTGAGAAAAGTGTTGAAGTTTAAACATAGCACATGACTTATTTGAAATAATGTCCACTGATACACCATCTCATGGAATAATGATTGCAAGATGCACACTCAAGTAAAAGAAGATTTTAAAGGGAAGGAACATAAAAATGTGTGCTATCGATGTTTAGTGAACAATCAAACTGCCACCTTTTCTGAAATACAGAGTTTAGATATATAGAGTATGATATTCCTGAAATATTTGACAAAATGCCCAAAAAGTGAAGAAAAATCAAAGTTCTATGCAAATAGTGATCATGTGACTCTTTCCCATGCATGTGAGGACTAGAAAGCTTTACAAAGATATGGATCTATTCATGATTGGAATAATTTTATTTCAATACAAGCTTTGTAAGCCATATAGTCTCTGCATATTTTTAAGTTTGTATCTAATCAATGAAACAAGAAAACCGGCTTTAGAGGGAAACCTTTTCATATGGAAATAGAGACACTTTACCAACTACTAATAGGACTTCATTGTCTAAAAATGTACCAAGCTCTTCAAAACCTCGATTTGAAGAAGGAACCAAGAGACAAGCTTTCTAATGATCTGAGTAAAATAGAGGGCAGTGTACTTACCTTGAGTACAAGTACAATTTTTTAAACTTTTGAGTGCATCTCAAAATAATTCAATTGAAGGCACATATTTTGTTTTTAGCCAATCGTAAAATAGTGGAGCACAATGAAATACAAATATCAAAGGCCCGATTATGCACCGATACTCAAGAGTACTCTTCTAGACATTGGTGACATGATTTTGGGTAACATCAACATCCAAGATTTCTAGACATCAATGGAAGGCAAGTAAAGAACCACAATGGCAACCCAAGTTATTGACAGTGACCTAGCCTATGTAGGAGGTCTCCCAATATCTGTATAGTGCCCAAAGTTAGTATTGGAATACATGAAAGCATATCACCTTGACACCCGAGGGGTAGTCACAATCAATAGAAGGGTGGTAGCCAAGCTTGATCCAGTATCCATTGCACTTGTTTTTTGGCTACTAATCGAAGATGAATTTTAAGATATTTACAATTACAAAGGAGTATTTTGTCATCAATAAAAACCAGTGCCTCAACACCATGTTGGCATAATTGATGATGTGTTGGTAAGTGATGAGATGATACAGATTTGGTGATTGAGATGATCAGTTATTGTTTTGTCATTGATGTCAAGTATTGACCTAGTGTTCTTAGTGTGTTTCCAATTATGTGAGAAGGATGACCAGTATGTCTCATGTGGTTCCAGTAGTTGTGATTCTTAAGGGAGACTAGGGGATGTCTCTAGATGATAACTGTATAACCACAAATTTTGAATGTATTCTTTGTGTAAGTTATGAATGATTGAACTTTGACATGGAAAATGCTAGAACAATATGTGACTAGCAATGAGTGATTTGATTGGTTTATCAAATCTATGGTGAGTTAGGTGACATGATCATAGAATAATGTTTCTGATGCTATGTTAAGTTCATGGTTATGACTGCAACTATTTTGTTTGATCGGTAAGCATGTTTTGAGGATACAAAAGTTGTTTCAGTGATCGGTGATAATATTTTTGTGTTACTGATGGTAGATCTTCTATTGACATTTGATGATCATGTTGTGATGAAGGAATTGTATTCCAGCTATCATGCTGACATGTCTAATCTCATTTATGGTGATGAGTTGTCATTACATTGATCAAGGTAGACCATTTTATCAAGATGAAGGTTGAGTTGGTCAAAACATGTTTCACTGTTCTTGATAAAATTAATTATTTGGATCTATCATGTGATTGACATGTTAGGTAAAGATGGTTGTTACATTAGGATATGTGTTTTGACACGATCTCTCTGAGCATGAAGATTGGAAAAGTGATTTCAACGTGTTGGATGGGGTGTTAAGCCAGTGGAATATTTTAGGACTTGAGAAGTGATATTTATATTATGAAATCAAGATTTGTGTGTGTAGATCATGATTGTGGATGTGCGATTAGGCTAGGGTATTCCAAAGTTTCTAGAGGATAGAATATATTCTTTTCAAAGGATCTGATCAAGAAAAGGTGTTTATATTTACCAGATCAATCTACTTGTTGTATCCTAATAGTTACAACATGATAAATCCCTTAATTGGGTGGATCCTAACATATCTTTTATGTAAATCCTTTAACATGGTGACACTTTAGCTAGTTTTTGAAGTTATCTAACAAGGCTACTCCTAATAGGGTAAAGCTCTTAATAGGGCTAGAGGTAAATCCCATAAATGGGTGACACCTAACAGTGTCTTTGTAAAAATACTAATAGGTTTAAGCACCTAACAAGGTGTACTTTAGAAGAGTACAAAATTTGTGAGTCTCATCTCACACATGATTTTCACCCTTTTGGGGTTCCATGGGAAACATTTTTGTGTTATGTGTTGCATTTTTTTTATAGTGGTTGATTCCTATTTGGTTTATGTTTCATTTGCTTATCAATTAGTAAAATTGTGAATGTTATGTTTTAAGTTAAAGAAGTTGAAAAGTATTAGATATCTTGATTACTGATTCACCCACCATCTTAGTAATCTTGGACCCTTAGGACTAACAATAGGGATCAGATAATTGGTCCTCTTTGTGGATAAGCTTATCACCTTGAGGTTAAGATCCGAGAATGATGAGAAAGGAAGGTCTTAAGTTCACAAGGGAGAACTACTCGCTGTGGAGCGGTAGAATGAAACTTTATCTAAAAGGTATGGGTAACCAGTATTGGAATAATGTTGTTAACCAAAATGATATTCCAACCGGTCCTCTTAATAAAGATCAGCTAAGGGAACAATAGGAAAATACTATAGCTATGAAAGCCATTGCAAGTACATTATTTGATAAAAAAATTGTTCATATCCAAGATCTTGAAACCACCTATGATTTGTGGGAGAAATTGAAGCTAGTGTATGGTGGAGACAAACATGTGCATAAATCTAAGGTTGACAACCTAAAAGGAAAATTTGATGACATGAGGATGGTTGAAGGTGAAAACATTGAGAGGTATGGTCAAAGAATCAAAGAAGTGGTTGCTGCTATCAAAAGTGCTAGTGGAACTATTGAAGAAGATGATGTGGTAAGTAAATTATTGAGAACCTTGTTACCTCTTTATGCCATTAGGGTTTCTACTATTTAGGAGTTAAGATCTCTAGGAACTGCAACTGTCACTCTTGATGCATTAATTGGAAAGTTGACTACTTTTGATCTTAGAAATTATGATAATAGTATTCCAAGGGTTGAATCCACATTCAAGACATTTATGTCTCTTACACCTATAAGAAAAGGAAAGGAAATTTGATGCAGGAGCATCTTAGGTTTCATGGCAATCATGTATCTTGATAGCTTGTTAGATGTGCTTGGTAACTACTTTGGAGTTCTTAGTGGATTGTTCCTAGTTGTTCATCGATGAGATCAGTTATCACTTGGTGTGTTGTTTCTTCTCAGCAGTTCTTTTTTCACTAAGTAGCTTTGTTGTGTTCTATTTTTGTTTGGTGGTGTTCTTACTAAGTGGGTTCTATGTGTTCTGTGTTGCTTGGTGGCCTGGTTCATTGACAGGTTTAGTTTTGGATCTTTTGTCTGCGCTGAATTATGTATTTAATTTTGGTCATGATCTTATTGTTGGGATCTCTCATTGGGAAACATGTGGACCTAAATTTGGGTTGTTACTTTCTCCAATGCTGGATCTTGAAGATTCTTTGGGCTGACTTGTTTGGTAGCCTCGAGTATAAATGTAATAATCTATTCTAGGTTAGGTAGTTAGAAGTTAGAAGAAGTAGAAGGATAGGAAGTTGGAGACTATAGATCTCGCATGCATGAGGATTGTTCTATTTTTGTAATTAATTCCTATTTGTATTGGCCGCAACTGGGAAGGCCTCACAGCCCGTCATGTATCAAGTTTGAATGAATGTAAATATGATCTATGTTCCTTCTCTCCTTTTCTATGTTATTACTTTCATGTTGTGATTCTACAAGGTGGTTTTGTATTTGGGTGAGCCTTTGGCCTCACTTATCATCCCCTCCTTGAGTCAGGTGGTATCAGAGTGAGGTTTGATCTTGATCTAGGTTTTCTAATCTAGGTTTTCGGTCGAGGTTCCTTTTTGTAAACCCTAGTTGGCTATTTGTTGTGGGGTAGAAGATTAGGATCTAACCTACAATTGCAAAGGGTTTTAAGATGGTTCAAGGAAGAAATTCAGATCCAGGATTAGTTGATATGCTAAGGAAAATTACTGCTAGATTGGAAGTTATTGAGACACCCTAACACCATGAAAGACATCTTAATGATGTTTGTGATGATGAAGTCGAGGAAGAGTAGGAGGTAGCTACATCCACACCTATAATGGATCAAGGTGAAGAAATATTCTTGCAAGCATTGACAAGTTTGAGAAGGCTATACTACAGTTTAACCCTCTCAAGCCTAGTGAAAAGATAGACTCAGATGAATTGATGGACTAGATCATCAAGATGAAAAAATATTTTGAACATGAGAACATATCGGATGAGAAGAAGGTGAAAATTGCAAGCAAAAAATTGAAAGGTCATGCATCCTTATGGTGGGAAAATATGCAATTAGATCGAAAGAAGAAAGGTAAAATTGAAATCAAGGTATTGGATAAGATGGTAAATAAGTTGAACTTTAAGTTTCTACCTTGTGATTATCAGATTAACCTAGTAAGGAGAATGCAAATTTTGAAATAGAAAGATAGCTCTGTAAAGGATTACACCGAGGAATTTTACAAGTTAGATATTAGATCTAGACATATTGAAGATGAGTTGGAAAGGGTTGCAAGTTACCTGAATGGGTTAAGGACTTCTATTCAAGAAGAGACCAGTTTGGTCAAAATGGAGAGTATTGAGGAGGTTGCTAGAAATAGGAAATGCTGAGAGGGGGGTGAATCAGTATTTCACAAACTTTTACTTTTGCCCACTTATGGATATATGTAATTAAATTGTAGCTTGCATAAGAAACTAAATTGAATAAACTGAACAATAAACACAACCATAAAATAAATGAACTCATAACACCATGTTTGTTCTCAAGGAAACCTTATCCAAGGGAAAAGCCTGGTGGGGATGATACTCACAAATGATCCACTAATCAAAAGTATCTGGTTAGAGATATTGACCTTGTTAGGAGTCTATTACATATGTATAGTGTCTTAGTCCTTGTTAGAAGACTTTAGGCCTTGTTAGAAGCCTCAACCCTGTTAGGAGTTGGAATTTACAAAATGTGAATGTATGCAAGATGATCCCATTGCCCAAACATGTAATATACAATAATAATCTTCAATAGAAAAGATAGAATACAAAAACCTTTTGCTGCTACTGAATATATTCAATATTCTGATCTAGCTTGTAAGATCAACAAAAATTTCTATCAGTTCGCACTGATTTGATCATATATCAGATTTTTCATAATACATCAATACAAAATCTCTTTACAACTTTGCATTAGCCTCATACATAACTTTGCATTTAACATAATATCCTTCTTTATACTAGCTATCTCAAATATAGCTTATCAGTCGACTTCCATGTTATCAAAATGTAATATTAACTCATGTTTCCTTAGGGTTAACATCTAGGATGTTGTCCCTAATTAGTTAAGTCATTATTTTGATAAAAAAATAATCCCTTAATGCTAAATAATCAATTACTAATCGATGCTCTATTCTGGTCAGCCCAACACTATTTTTGTAAAACATTAATATCTCTGTCCGTACATGCCATATAATCTTGTGCTCTTGGATGTAGCTTCAACATAACTTATATAATCTATACTAAAGTGCACATGCACTAAAAGTACTTCTATGAACTTTGCTGATCAAAATAGTCTCTGTGTAGATAGATAAACACTTTTATACTTAGACAATTTTCATAAGTTCTCATCCAGAACTTCCTCCTGGGATAATGTTGTCTTAACATTGAATATATGTTGCCATAATGACAACACCATGATATCCTACTCAGCCAAATTTCCAATAGAGGTTTATCACTTTTCCCTAAAAGTTGAGGAGAAATTGAATAAAAGGCATAAGAAAAGACAAAGAGGAAGAGGTAGATCATATGGTGAAAACCTTAGATCTGACCAAGACAAGACAAATCAAGAAAAAGGCAAGACTGAGTGGAAATGCAAAAGTTCTTCCTGAGGAAGAGGTAATTCCTCTCGAGGTGGATATGGCAGAGGAGGATTCCGAGGAACTTGTTATAATTGTGAAGAAGAGGGACATAGATTATTTGAGTGTACACATGCAAGCAAGAAGGTTGGTAGTAGAAGAAATGATTTGGTGCATGCAGATTCACCAAATGAACCTGAGAAGGAAGGAAATATGATGGTCAGAAGAGAATTATGGAGTGAAAAGACTCAGGAAGATCTGGTAAGAAAGAGTTTGTTCAAGACTAGATGCAGAGTTGCAAACAAAGTTTGGAAAGTGATCATTGATAGTGGAAGTTCAGAGAATATGGCATCAAAAGAAATGGTTACAAATTTATAGTTGGAAAGAGTGAAGCACCCAAAGCCCTATTAGATTTCATGGATAAATGATGAACATACACTTATGTTAAGTGAACAATGTTTTGTAAATCTGAAAATTGGAAAGCATTATGATAAGGTGTTGTGTGTGATATTATACCTGTGGACTGTTGTCATATTTTGTTGGGTAGACCTTGGCAATATGATAGACATGTTGTATATAATGCAAGATTGCACATATATACTATTTGGGCCAATGGAAAGAGAAAAATCTTGTTACCTTTGATTGAAGAATCTTTTGGTGAGATATGTGCATATGTGAAAGTCTGTTTGATGGAAGGTAGATAGTTTGTTAAGGATTTGAAGAGAAATGATGTCTGTTATGTTGTGATTCCTAAAAAATTGAGTGAAAAAAAAAAAGATAAAGTTCCTGAAGCAGTTGAGAAGTTTCTCACCAAGTACAAGGAGATCATTTCAAAGAATCTACCTAATGGGTTTCCATTGATGAGAAGTATTAGTGATTGTATGGATATAATTCCTAGAGCTAGTTTTCTAAATAAGGCAGCACACCGACTGACACCAACCGAGAATGAGGAACTCAACCGACAAGTTCAAGAGTTGTTGCAGAAAGGTTTGATTAGAGAAATTTTGAGTCCATGTGAAGTACCAACTGTGTTGGCACCTAAGAAGAATGGAGAATGGAGAATGTGTACTAATTCTAGAGCTATTAAAAAGATAACAATTAAGTATCGATTTCCTATACCGAGAATGGATGATATAATGGATTTTTTGAGTGGAGAAAAATATTTTACCAAGATTGATTTGAAGAGTGGATATCATTAGATCAGAAGAGGAGAAAGTGGTGAATGGAAGACTACATTCAAGACAAAAGAATGTTTGTATGAATGGTTGGTTATGCCTTTTGGTTTAACTAATGCACCAAGTACTTTTATGAGGTGAATGAATGAGGTTTTGAAGAAATTCTTGGGTAAACTTATGATTGTGTACTTGGATGACATTCTGATATTTAGTAAAACTAGAGAAGATCATTTGTTTCATATTAGATAGGGATTGCAAAGATTAAAAGAGGAAAGGTTGTTGATTAATCTAAAAAAGTTCTCCATGAAATAAGAGATTGTATATTTGTGATTTTTGATTTCAGTTGATGGTTTGAAGATGGACCCTAAGAAGGTTAAAGCTATACTTGAGTGGCCTAGACCTGAGAATGTTGGTGAGGTAAGATCATTCCAGGGTTTAGAAAGTTTTTACTGAAAGTTCATAAAAAAATTTAGTTCAATTTGCAATGTTATGACCGAGACAATGAGAGGAGATAAAATAAAATTCAAGTGGACACATGGAGCTGATAAAAGTTTTGAGACTTTGAAACAAAAGGTTGTTGAATTGCTTGTGTTAGCTTTACCTAATTTCAATAAGGTTTTCCAAGTTGAATGTGATGCAAGTGGCAATGCAATAGGAGCTGTGTTGAGTCAAGAAGGTAAACCTATTGCTTTCTTCAATGAGAAGTTGAATGATGCTAAAAGGAAATATTCTATTTATGATCAAGAATTCTATGCTATTTTTCAAGCCCTGAAGAAATGGAGACATTATTTGATGCCGAAGGAATTTGTGTTGTATATTGATCATAAGGCTTTACAATATTTGGGTAGTCAGAATAAGTTGAATTAGAGACATGGGTATGTGTAAACGCATGGTTTACCAAACTATGGCCTTAAGTGGCAATGAAAAATCAAAAAAATAGGGTTAGTCAACTTGATGTAAAAAGTTGAACATCTTATGAACCTTATGTGAAAAAATTGTAAGAATAGAATCTGTAGGAAATTGAATGTAGTTTCTAAACTACTAACCCTTGTTTGAAAAAAAAATAATATAATTGTTCAAAATTTTAGATTTCAATGCAGTAGTACAAAAATTTCAGGGAAAAGATAAAAAGTATGTGTATGTCTGACCACCTTAACCACAATCAAATGATGATATATTTTCCCAAGATTCTAAATATAAGTAGTAGACTCATTCTCGGATGTGACGCATAATTTTTTGTAATTTTTTGCCAAATAAATAATTAATTATGAATTTTATGCTATAAATTTTCTAGAATAAAAAACTCTTGTGTCTGACCACCTTAACTAATTCTAAACTTTACAAAATTGAAATTTTTTTTTTCTTATAGTAGCCGAAGCATAGAATGTGACGCATGTTTCAGATTTCAAAAAGGTTAAACGGTTTGAAAGTTATAGTAGTTTTTCAATCAGTATGTCAATTACAACTTTAAAGATAACTCAATTGAAAAATAAGTAATAATTACTTACTGAACTCAAAATTTGACAACAATTATATTGATGGAAAGATGATAATGTCTTTAAGAAACCCTTTTTGTTTCATCAATTTTGGGTGAAAAAATAGTCGTCAGCTACATGGTCGAAGTCTCAATATCAAAAATAATCTGATAAACATGCCTAATGGGTTGACCATTCAGGTTTGGCATTGCCCAAGGCAAATACCAAGCCTAATCAGATATCCAAACTTTCAGATATCCAAAACTTCCCGCCTAATTCAAAATTTCATTTGGACTAGTTTTTTCAATTTCAAGTTACATATTAAATTATATTTTTTTAATGTTAATATTAGTTGATTATTTTTTTCAATTTTAAGTTATATATTACAATTTTTTTTTTAATATTAATATTAAATAATAATAGCATAGCATTAGTATTATAATTTAAATTTTTATATTAGTATGTATTATATTAATATTATTTATTTCTCTATTGTATAATAGTATAATATTAACTTATTAAATATTTATATTATATGTTCAATATTATACCTAAGGGAGAGAGAGAGAGAGAGATTTTGGCAAAATTTTGGAGGGAGATTTCAGATATCTGATAATATCAGATATTCGATATTTTTAGATATCCAATAATATCGGATATTTGATATTTTTGGATATCTGATTCTTTTTACAGGTGAAAAGTAAAAACTATATTCTTTGGGTCCCTCCCAAGATGCACGTTTTTCTATAGAGAATCATGGGATTTGAGTTGTAAGGAATCACATTTTTCTTTAGAGAAGACAAAAGTCCACTTTTTCCACTTCTTGGTTGGAATTTCTCTATTACCAAAGATTTTTGCATCACCTTTTTGGTCTCACTATGGGGAGTAGTAGTCGTTGAAAACATAAACAAAAGAGGAAACATCCAGAGATTGCAATGTAGAGAAATGGATAGGGTTTCCCATCGGACAAGAGACAAGGTATGTTAAATATTAATTAAGATGTCGGCATAGACCCACCTTTGAATCTGGTTTCAAGTGAAGAACATGAATTTGAAATGATTTATGACAATAATATTGAAAATGAGAATGTAGGGATTGAAGATGAAAATGTAGGTTTTGAAAATGAACATGTAGATGTGGACAATGGAAGTGTGGACATTGACAATGACAATCCACTGATTGAATATGAAGGAATTGACAATGATAATGGAACACAAGAACCAAATCAACGTAACACATCTCATTAAAATCTCTTTTTTTTCTGATCATACCCCTCCACTTCCAATCTAGCTAGATAATGTCCTTGCCTCCCTCTTCCTCTTTCAACTTGTACACCCATCGATTCTTCAACTATCTTTAATTGGGTGGAAGCTTCACCAAATTCTAGGTATGATTGGCTATTAGAAATTTCATTTCTTCCATTGCTATTGAATTTTGTAACAAAACACCTACAAGCTCAAACAACAAACAAATAAAACCTTCTACAAGGAGAACAATAGATTTTCTATATTCCTCAAAAGAAAAGATTATAGAATGAGAATTACAATGCACAAAGAGTTTATTTATAGAAAGAAAGTCCTCTAATATAAGGAAAAGTTAAAAAATATAGAAATAAAAACTAAAGCTCAACTAGATTAAATTAGGCTAAACAAAAGCTCCACTAAGTGAGCTTAACCTGAGTATGCATGTGCACAAATGTGTAATGCAACACTATGCAAATATGCATGCTCTAACACACTCCTTAAGTGAAATGTATGAATAGGTCTTAGAAATTAAAGACCTAATGAGGTACCCATGTATAATGAAATCCTTTCAAGCAGAGGAAATGAGAAAAATCATATGGAAAACCCCTCTCTAAAAGAGAGAAAAAGGAATGAAGGATGAAGAAGACTCCATGAAAATGTCCTATAAAAGAATAGGAACATCAAGAATATCCTTGAAGCTACATGAAACTATTAAATGATAACCACTCTAATGTTAAATGAATAACTTCCTCCTAAAAAGATGATAATCAAGATCAAGAATGCAAAATATGTATGAGTGCCCATAACAACACTACTCAAACAATGAACAAATGACAAACAAAAGAAAAACATCTATTAGTCAAAAATATAGATGGAAAATGAATCTATATGATTGAACCCAATGTCACTACTCAAACATGTAAGAGTTTTATGCACCCTAAAATGGTCGCCTAGACTCTGGGCCCCCATTCAACAATTTATCAAATCCCTAAATCAATATTTTTAAAAATCAACATTTTTCAAATATCAATTTCCTTGACCAAATCCTATTCTATCATTTATTCGATTATTTTCTATGGGCTAACCATTTTATCTTAAGTATTTATTTATTTAAAAAGAATTTCCTCCCCTTTTATTAAATAAAAAGCCCCCACTCTTCCTCTTATCCTAAGTTGCACAAATAAAGCATTATTCTTATTTTATAAAAAGAAGAAAAACACTTTTTGTCTCATATGGACACAAAAGTCAACTCTTATTTTCTCATTGGAGGATATTTGTGCACATGGATTGCTCCTCTTCAAGATCCACCCTTGATTAAATCTTTTTCCTCTTAATCTCCATGGTCCATTTTTTTTCAATTCCTTTAAAAGGAGAGCTCTTTTCTCATTCTTAGATCCCAACCTTTTATGCTAATCTTATGCTGCAGGATTTCTTAGAGACTTTGGAGCTTTTGAATATTATTTTATCATTCTAGTTTCATTTCTTGCATCATAGCTTAGTTTCCTTTATGCTCTAGATTAACTCACATAGCTTAATTAGCAAGGGTTTGTAATACTTTCCTTTCATAGTTTAGCTTGCATCTTCATTTTTAGCATAGCTTGTATTGCATTCTCATCTTGATTCTTGAGGATATTGGCATTCTTTCCCTTGTCTCTTTGAATGTCCTATTGTGTGGTTTACTAGCAAGGTTGCATGCTTCAATAGCTCTAGCTGAGAGCACCATCAACATCCTTGTGACTCCATGCCTAGGGAGCTCTAGGTCGCTTTCTCAAAGTTTCCCATTCATGGATTCCCTTGGAAGTAATAACTTAGAGAAGTGCACTATTTAGTGTGTATATTTATTTTCCTCCATTCATTCTAGCCTTTCACTATCCTTTTTCCCTTTGGTCTTGATCTAATAAAAAAGAGTAAAACATGATGCTATGAAGCCTCTTGACATGTCTACTCCTTTGGATTGCATCCTTTCCTTCTTTTGCATTATGCTTTTGTGACTTATCCTATGCTGGCCTTTCATTGCTTGTCCAAATGTGCTTTACATGACAATTTTTCCCTAAATTGGGTACTCTTGAGGAGTTCACTGTTGAGGATTTCTTTCCTTCATTCTCCTTCATTCTCTTGTCTTCCATCTCCTCCACCAGCTTGCTAATCCGTCTTGTTCTCCACCTTGCTAGACATTGGGACTACACGATGTGATCTTGCTTGGGAGTTTGATGCCTGTTCTGTTTGGGGGCATCCTTTGTACATATTTATTGATCCTGAAAAAAATTCCAAAAAAAAATTCATATATGATGCTAAAAAAAAATCCTAAAATACATATAAAGTCCTAAAAAAATAAAAAACAAAAAAAATTAAAAAAAATAAATAGAAAAAGTGCCTTGGTGAAAACTTGAAAACAGGCGCCTTGGTAGCAAAAATACAAAAAAATTGAAAAAATCAAAAAATCTCCAAGTGGTGAAAACCTGGAAACATGTGCTACTTGAGGCCTTTACACCCTTGTTTCTTAGCATGCATCCTCGACACTTAACCTTTCTCCATCATGCCTTGACCTTGTTGCCTTGGTTTGGAATTGGTCTTTGTCTTTGTCTAGGGGGCATAACTATGTTAGCTTTGGTCTCTAGGATGTGTTGGTCTTTAGGACATCTTGCAAACAGTGTTTTTCAACACCACCCCCAGCTGTGTTTTTCAACACTACCCTAGCGTCAAGTGTTTCTCAACACTTATCATATATCTTACCTGTAGTCTAGCATGATATGATATTTTCCACTGGTAGATGTGATACTCAAAGTTTGACTCTATGACCTACAAACACGCATTTAAACACTCAACTTGCTGAGACTTGTTTGACTTTATTTTCTTTGTGTGTTGTCTATGATGATTTCTTTGATGAGTGTTCTCTCCCTAATATTTTTCGATGATGCTAAGCTAGAAGACTAGGGCCATGAGGACATGTTTTATTGCTTTTTTTGCTTGTGGGTATATTTTTTTGGTCCTAACTATCATTATCATTTATGCATGTTCCACTTAAAATTAGGGTCTACAAGGTTTTATCCTTGACTATTTTCACAAGTGCATACTTATAGCCATCTTGACTTTCCTTGTGTCTCGATGCAAGTATAATCTTGCCATATTAAACTTAGGAAATCTCACTGCACTAGTCATCTTGACTTATATGTCTTTGATGCCTAGGTGGGATTTCCACATTTCTATCTGATATAGATCATATTCATATACCCATAGTCATACTAGTGTGTATTGTATGATCTTGCGACACTATCAATAATGCTCGATGATGATTATTAGAGTCTACAGGCTTTGTAACCTTGAAAGTAAACCACTTTTCATAATAGCTTGCATTTTTAGGTTCATGTTAGTTTAGTTTTGCATCTTGCATATGAAGAGAGCTCTCCTTCATCTTTCGTGGACTTGTCGGTCAACTGCACTCACCTTTCCTTTTCTTGATCATGTCTTTCACTCCTTGTATTTCACATCACATCCTTCTCCTATCATCACAATGGGTTAATCTTATCATCATATATAAAATGACCCTTTTTGCCCCTTATACAACATTTTGACTTTTTGACCTAATTTTTGAAATATCCCAGAATTTTGCAAAAATTGCACCCCTAGCTAATGTCAACGTCCTGAATCCATTTTTGGGATCAAAATCAAAATCTGAGTTCATCTTGATATTCAAAATAGTATTTCAAAAACTTTCCTCTCTTCTGCGCAGTTGGCTAACCATTTGAGGCCTGATCCTTCGATCTTTGTTGGGGCATCTTCATTTCTTCACCCCCATCTCTTTCAACCTTCTAGTCTTTCATTCATTTTCATTCACTTCATCTCTCTAAGGTTTGAATTCATTTTTATCCTATATCTTTCTCAGTCAACCTAGTCAAACTAGAGCATATCTTCATTGCTTGATGGTTATCCTATCATCTTTCATCTTCGATTATGATTTCTAGTGACTTGATCAAGTTTATCAATTTACTATTTCTCCTCTACCTGATTTCAATTTTGATTCTAAGGGGGTAGTACCTATCAACTTCAATCCTTGATTCAAATTATCAAACCTTGCTTGAGATTCTTATCTCTTATTCGAGACTTGAAAATTTCCTATTTACTGGTGCTGGTCTTGTCTTTCAGCTTATCTTTGTCAGCTTTTGCTTATGCTTGTCTTGATATGTTCCCATCTGTCGAACACATGTCTGGATTGTTCTATGATCCCAAATCAATCTCACATTTCAATTCCATTCTTTTACCATATGTGATCCCAAATTGATCTCACATTAGTCAAAGAGGGGCAAATGTATGCACCCTAAAATGGTTGCCTAGACTCTGGGCCCCCATTCAGCAATTTATCAAATCCTTGAATCAATATTTTCAAAAATCAACATTTTTCAAATATCAATTTCCTTGACCAAATCCTATTCTATCATTTATTTGATTATTTTCTATGGGCTAACCATTTTATCCTAAGTCTTTATTTATTTAAAAGGAATTTCCTCCCCTTTTATTAAATAAAAAGCTCCCACTCTTCCTCTTATCCTAAGTTGCACAAATAAAGCATTATTCTTATTTTATAAAAAGAAGAAAAGCACTTTTTGTCTCATATGGACACAAAAGTCAACTCTTATTTTCTCATTGGAGGATATTTGTGCACATGGATTGCTCCTCTTTCAAGCTCCACCCTTGATTAAATCTTTTGTCTCTTAATCTCCATGGTCCATTCCTTTTCAATTCCTTTAAAAGGAGAGCTCTTTTCTCATTCTTAGATCCCAACCTTTTATGCTAATCTTATGCTGCAGGGTTTCATGGAGACTTTGGAGCTTTTGGAGATTATTTTATCTTTCTAGTTTCATTTCTTGCATCATAGCTTTCATGGCATCTAGCTTAGTTTACTTTATGCTCTAGATTAGCTCACATAGCTTAATTAGAAAGGGTTTGTAATACTTTCCTTTCATAGTTTAGCTTGCATCTTCATTCTTAGCATAGCTTGCATTGTATTCTCATCTTGATTCTTGAGGATATTGGCATTCTTTCCCTTGTCTCTTTGAATCTCCCATTGTGTGGTTTACTAGCAAGGTTGCATGCTTCAATAGCTCTAGCTAAGAGCACCATCAACATCCTTGTGACTCCATGCCTAGGGAGCTCTAGGTCGCTTTCTCAAGGTTTCCCATTCATGGATTCCCTTGGAAGTAATGACTTAGAGAAGTGCACTATTTAGTGTGTACAAGAGTAAACCGCTAGTTGAAAATACAAGTGCCATTAGTCTAAAGAATTTATAAACTGAGGATAAGTTGCCTCCATGAAACGAGAATGAAAGAGTGTCTATATGGTAAAAGATCCATCTCATTGAAACATAGCCATTGCATCTGATTAGTATATAGGAACAACTATTGAATAGGTAGTTCAATCCAAAGAGAAACCAAGGTAGCATTAGCATTGTGAGTAGAAATCCTCCATAATGATGACAATTGAGAGACATGACAAGTTCACTAAAATTGTGTCACCAAGTATTGCATGAAGGAGAAATTGAATGTGCACAAGAAAGTACATCCTACAACTAATAATGGGTATGCAACCAATGCTCACAAGCATGAAACACAAATCTCTAGGATTCAATGTTATCGTGGGGACACTTAATAGACAAAGCTATTATGGAAAAAAAAGACACTACATAACCCACCATGAAATTTTATAATACACTGTATACATACAAAATAAGGCACAACAAAATGTGCAACATCTCCAAAAATCAAGTACAAGAGAGACACTTTATCTTAGTGCATTTACAAACAATGAAATGCATGTACAAAGATGCTCAAAATGTACAAGTAGGGAAAAGTGATAGAAATACATGTATAACAAAATAAGTGAAGTCATCCAATGTAAACAAAAAGTTTCCACCAGCCAAAAGACCAATTAATCATCCTTAATGTGAAAACATGAAAAATTGAATAAAATATACTTGGCACAAAAGTTAAAAAAATTGCATGGATATATGTGAACAGATTGAAGAGACCTTTCAAACACTATAAGAATAATAAAAAATATCTTAGAAATGGAAAAAAGATACTAGCTTCCATAGGCTATTGAAAACTCTAGGAGGAAAATCTGAAAAAATAACTAGCACCATTGGGTAGTCCTATGAATCACCTTTCCTATGATATCTTGTTTTAAAAAAATGGACATTGTATGCAAAAAAATAATGCTAAATTTAACCAACCAACAACTGATAGATTCCACAATAAGTTGGCGGGTTGGAAAGTGGCGATTCTTAGCCAAGATGGAAAAGTTCAATTGCTGAAGGCTACTCTTCAAAACCTCACTGTTTATGCTCTAAGTTTTTTTAAAATTGCTCTGAAGTACATTGACCTTATTGAAAAAATTCAAAAAAAGTTCCTATGGACTAGTGTGGAAGAGAAAAAGAGACTTAGTTTGGTGGCTTGGGAGAAGGTTTGTAAACCAAAGAAGCTGGGGGGGCTAGGCATCAGAAACATTACTAATACAAATAAGGCCATTTTAACTAAAAAATGTTGGAGGATATTTGAAGATGAAAAAGAATGGAATGCTATAATCAAAAGAAAATACCATCTCACTTCTCTAGAAGGAATTCTTCAATCTCAAAATGATATCCAGGGGTCATTTGTTTGGAACAACATAAGAAAGGGTAAGAACCCAATTAGTAAAGGGGCTAGATGGAAGCTGGGAAATGGTAGGAAGATTCAATTCTAGGATGACAAATGGCTCTCAAATAAACCTCTTATAGAGAATGAGGAGTGGAATTCTGTGATCCAAGAATGTAAAGAGGCCATTGGGGAAAAAGTGAGTGAATTCTTGATTAATGAAGAATGGATCAACTTGGGATTGAGGGACATCAGATTAAAAGAGGTGAATAAACAACTAAACAATTGGTTTATTAGAGAAAATGAGCCCAATGAACTAATTTGGGGTCCTACTATCTCTGGCAATTTCTTGGTTGCCTCTGCCTCGAATCTTCTCATCTCTTATGAGGATCAGCCTGTCTGTGATCATGTATGGGATAAAAATCTTATCCCTAAAATTAACATATTTTTTTGGTTGCTTGTCCAAAACAAAATCCTTACTATGGATAACCTAATGAGAAGAGGGTTCCAAATGCCTAATAGAAGCATCATGTGTTGTGAAGAAGCTGAGTCTTGTAACCACTTAATGATCCATTGCTCCTTTTCTAGAGAGGTCTAGGACTCCATCATTTTGTCTCTAAATCTGAAGTGGGTTAAACCTCATAATATCCAAGACTTTATTTAGTAATGGCAGAGCCCCTTTCATGACAAAAATACTAAAGATCTCTGGAAACTTGTTTTACCTCATTTTACTTGGTAGATTTGGAAGGAGAGGAACAACAAAATTTTAAGAGATAAAAAATCTCCCCCCCTTTTGGTTGCTAACTCTATTTCCAGAAGTATTATGGAGAACTACAGAAGTATTGGTAAGAAGGATACCAAATTATGGAACCCTAATCTTAAAAGTGACAATACCATTTCTTGGGAGATCTTGAAGAGAATAAATGATCTAAATCCTAGAGAGAGTGTTATGTGGTCTGCTCCTCCCTTGGGATGGTTAAAAGGGAACTTTGATGGTTTTGCTAGAGGAAACGCTAGAAGGGATGGAGGAGGAGGCCTCATAAGAGACTATGCAGGAAATTGCCTTGGTGCTATTGCTATTCTATTGGGGATTCAAACCAACCATGTGGCAGAAGTTGAGGTGGCTCTCTATGTGGTTAAGTTGGACAAAGATATGGTTGCTCAAAACTTTGGCTTGAGGGTGACTCCATCAACATTGTTAATTGTATTAAAGGGAATTCAGTCAGCTCCTAGACTATAGCACATACAATAAACAAAATCAAAATGATTATCAACTCCTTTGAGGAATGTCATGTCACTCATATTTATCGTGAAGGTAATAAGTCGGTAGATAGGTTGGAAAATGAAGGTACCCAAAGTGACATCATCAAAATGTGGAGAGGGGAAGGAAATCTTAACGCTGAGATCATAAGTCTAATCACTTATGAAAAAAATAATCACAATGAAGGGAAAACAACTTAAAATCATGATGACAAGGATGAAACATTTTTTGAGGAAGGTTGCATGTAATGAAAAGTGTGGGATAATTATTTCGGTGTTAATGATATACAGATCCTAGGTTATCTTAAGTAATCAAGAAAATAAAAGAAAGCATTGCAGTGAGAAGAAGTTTACTGGTAAGGAGCCGAACTAGAAAAGTAACAAAAAGAAAAAAATGGGAGGAGGTCTAAGGAGAGAGGAGCCCGCCGACTGTGAGAAATGGAGACAAGAGAGGAAGGTATGGAAGAAGCTAAGAAAAGGAGGGGTCTCTCAGTACATGGAAAATCTCCATGACTATGACAAACAGGTAACTTCCTTGTTTGCTGATGGCTAGGTTAGAGGTAAAGTCAATTTATGGGGAAAATATTTCCCCCTTACTCTTTCCCTAATGGATGAGATTACTGGCTTACCCCTGGAGGAACTCATTTCCATAGAGGCAACCATAGGCTTGGTACTAAAGCTTTTAATCTCTTCCCAAAAACTGCTGATGAAAAAGCTCTCATGACAAAAGGAAAAGGGGATTATGTAGATATTACTAAAATTAAGGATTTATGGGCTAAAATGCTGAAGGTTATGATCGAGTACTTCACGCTCGACGGGTGCTGTTCCAAAATCTACAACCTGCATTTTGTCTTGGCTAATCACTTTAGGCATAATAAGCAAATTTCTTTCCCATACTTTCTTTTGAGCTCTCTGAACATTAGCATAACAGAGCATAGGAAGAAATTGAGTAACCCCATGTTTCATGAGGGTTTGATCCTCCTCATTTCTAACTACTCTAGAGATATTATCCTGGACCCAATTCCTAAAAGGGTCATAGGAAAAAGGAAAGAGACCAAAGAGGTTGATAGAAAGGCTGAACCTAGCAAAAAGAGGAAGAAAAAAAAGGAAAAAAACCTCTGATAGTAGAGAGGAAGAAGGCAAAAAGAGGAAGAAAAACAAAGAAAAAATCTCTGACAGCAGTGAGGAAGATGGTAAAAAAGATGAGGAAAAAGAAAGGGTCAGTGGAGATGATGCTAATGAAAACAACCCTCTTTCTCAGGGAAAGGGAAATGCTGAGGAAGACAATGTGGAGGTGGATTCTGGTAATGAGGAGAGAGACCAGGAAAAAGAGGACAAGGATATTGATGATCTACTGAGTAGGAAGAGGACATGATTGACATCATGGAAGATGATAAGGAGGAAGAAGAAGGTAAAGATGAGGGAACCAAGAGAAAGAAAAAGATGAGGAAGGAGCTGAAGAGGAGGAAGAAGATGCCTAGGACTCCCCTACTAAGGATTACAAGGATGACACTTCGGAGTTCCCTACTGAAGAAGAAAAAATTGATATTCATTCTGACACTGAGGATGGTATAGACCTGGCTAGCAAAGAGGATGGTAAAAACCAAAAGGAGGAAACCTTAGGCCTCCTAGAGGTCCAGGTTGAAGAGGAAACAGAGGCTGGTCAGAACCCCCCTACTGTTGATGAAAAAGAAGAGGATCACAATGAAACTGATGCGGGCTTGGACTAGGTTATCATTGAGGAAGGCAATAGCTACGAGGACACATTAGATCCCCTGTTGGGTGATACTAATCAGGATGAGGTTAACAAATCTAATGGTTAGAGTACTTCTCTAGATTGGATCAAGCGGGAGATGTAGGAGATGAAGCTCCACCTTCAGACCATGGAAAAAACTACACTTACCCTAACCACTAAGTTGGAGAATAAGGTGTTGGATAAGGTAAAAAATGAAAACTAGAATGAGGATATAGCTACTGAAGTTAATAAGATAATTGAAAACAAGGTCAAAGACATAAAGGATAAAGTCAGTAACAATGGGAACATGATTAATGAGGTCTTGAGTCACAACAATGAGGGACTTAGTGCGACTGTCATGAACCTCAATATGCTGCACAACTACCTGGAAAAAATCCAGCTGGAAAATACAACTATAACAATTGAGGAGGATGCTGGGAATGCTGGTCCAGGAATGAGAACTAGAGGGTGCACTCAGAGGAAGATTCTTAAAAAGCCAAAGGAACTAAAGGACCTGAAAGATATTATCCAGAAGATGGAGGACCTGAAGATGAAGGCAGAGAAAATGATAAAAAACAAATAGTATGGTCTGGTTGGTAGCTGGGTGTTGCTAGTAGTATTGCTAGTAACTATTTTTCTTTTCTTTTGTTGTCGTATCTAGGGGTGTTTTGGGTCTTGCTTTTGTTTTTCCAGCAGGCATTTCTTTTTGGAAAACTTTCATGCTATATCTTTATGCTTTAATGTAAATGGTTTCGGGTTCCATTCAAAACCTATTTTTACCTTAATAAAAAACAACTGATAGACACAACCCTTCCAACTTGCTTTCTACAAAATCCACTTAATAATGAAAAATTTGACAAATATCCAAATTAATCTTTTGGGGTTGAGAAAAAAGACATTTTTTAGAAAAGAAATCTTATATTTTGTGTTATTTTTAGCTTTTCTTTTTCTTTTTTGTTATTCATAAAATATGACGAATCTTGGAAAACTGAGACTTAGATTGGTTTTCAATGGTTGTGAAAAAATCCCAAAGCTATTTTTCTCCAAGGTGAATTAATTTGTAGATTCTCCAAATATAGCCACTTTTAGATTCACAATGGTGAGGATATGCTTTGAACAAAAGTACCCACTTCCAAATCCACAGAAGAGGCAAGATTTGGTGATTCTATAATGCCTCTAAGAAAAGAAACTTTAAGAACTTGAGACAAGGTTTGTTGAATTCACACTCTTATACCATGTTATGCAACATAAGCACCTACAAGATCAAATATAATCAAAGAACACCTGTTGAATAAACCACAAGATTGAGAGGAGGGAGGGGGGGCGGGTGAATTGGTCTTGAGAAAACCTTAAAATTTTTCTGTCACAAACACATCAATTATTTTTATCCAACTAGCCAGCAATGAAAGATAATGTAATCAACATGCAAACACGTAAACACTAGATTTTTACATAGAAAACCTAATGTGAAAATAACACGGTGAGAATCACACTCACTATATGAATAACTTGAATATAATGTCTTAGGACAAAGGATAAGAAAAAATAGTACACTTGATTTGGACTTGCAGGCTAAGGCACACAACCTTAGGGAAAGATATAAGGAACATGCAAAAATGAGACATGATCGCAATACAAGATACAAGGGACTTGCTAACTGAAGTGCACAACTCTAGGGAAAGTACATAACTGTACAAGCTACCAAAGGGATTCATTCTTCTAGTAGACTCAGGGTAGTAATGAGTTGAAATGAAGGGTCTTATGATCATGAAATAGTCATCAACCACATATTCAAGAGAACAATACCATGCCAAACACAAATCACACATTCACTATCTCAACCTCTACCAATTCTGGAAGATTCTATCTTGAAAGAACATCATAACTAATATTCATACATACACTCTTCCACATTTGCATTTATGATCAATTCATATTCAATCTACTTCACATGACATTCAACTCAAACATCTGCACACCTATATATATCAACTTGATCACCAAACTCTCAACTAGGTTGACCATGTTAGAGAGAAACAATATTTACATAAAGTCAACCACCATGAGTACTTGCACTCAATGCAATACACCCAAAGAGATATATGAGACCTAAATCCATCACAATACACCTTCTATAATTGATTTAATCATAACACACACAACACAACATCCTCCAAATTTGGCATCAAACATAATGTGTAGCAAAACATTAAGCACATTAAACAATCGGTCTGAAAACATCCTCTAATGCACATAAATCAATACAAATATCCACATGACACGGTAAGACCCATAAAACCCTCTTAAATCAATCTCCAATGCATATATAGACCAAAAGATCACAATTCAATTAAACGGAGTTGGCCATAGACCAACATTATAAAAAATAATACCAAACAACAAAACAACATAGCTTCGCTTGAAGAGAAAAACAACACATGAATTCCAAACTGGAATATTGCACAAACCTTTTGAACATGTCCACCAAGATCACACCTAGAAATAACAATGTGGAACAATCTTTGAACCAGTCTTGACAAACAACCACACTTTCATCAACCTGCAACTATTAATCACACCAACTAAACTATTGAGGACTTGAATATATAATAGTGCAACATTCACATATTGTAGAAATTACATCCAGAACCATAATCCATTATCTTTAAATATAGAGGAATGTAGAGCATACTTTCATATAGAATTCAAACACTCTTTTGCACATATTCAATCTTCCAATACTACCATCTTCTTAGGAACACCACAAGCTCACTTAATATCATCATGAAAGATCATAACCACATATGAACACTCATTTTTGAACCTCTATCATTTTTCACATCTTAGGCAACATAAAACTCTATTAGGATGAGATAAATGGAAACACTAAACACATATTGATAACAATCTCCCCCCTTATCATTAATGACAACACCAATGAAAAACAAAACTAATATCTTTCTCTTATTCATCAACGTCAACAAGTTTGACATCAATGACAAGACAATCCAAGGTGCCAACAATATTCCCTTTTTAATTGATGGAAACACTTGTGAACTCTCCACATCACTAGTATATTTCTCCTTCTTTGTCATTAAGGACAAAGGGCACAACATTGTAAACCTCTAAACAACTCTCCCTCTTCTGGGTACATCTCTAACAATACCAACACTCCCCCTATTAGGGATATCTTATCTCTACAACACTTTTCTTGAAATTAGGAAACCACAACCTTCATTGCTCCCCTAGAGAGAAGCAACCACATCAATTTATGAGACAAAAGATAAACATTGACTCTCCCCCTAGAAAGATGCACCACTCTTATGTATATAGTTTAAAGAAGGGGCAATAACCCCAATTTTTTTGTTAGAGATATTCAAAATATCCTTTGACAATTCCTTGGTGAAAATATCTACAATTTGATCCTTTGTGGCACATAATCCAATCTAACTTCCTTCTCTACAACCTTCTCTCTCAAGAAGTGATACTAGATAGAAATGTGTTTAGTCCTTGGACACGTCATTAGATGCTTTGAAATGTTAATAATACTTGCGTTATCAAATATAATCTAGATTTTATCACCTTATGTAACCTTAATATATTTGAGAATCTTCTTCCTTCACATTGCTAGGGCACAATAAGATTCTGTTGCAATATTGTTGGCCTGCTATCTATCCACCCAAAAATTTAAAATTTTGTGTTAAGTGGAGGTTCTTGTAAATTTATTGTCTATTTCATCTCATTGTCTTCAATTTCCCCAACCTTCCTATACCTGTCGTCCCAAAATTTGCCTTTTCAAGTCCCTAGCAAGAGATAAAACATCAACATTCCACCTTAAAAATGTCTAATCTTTTGTCAAAACTTCATTTGTTTTATAAATCAAATTTTTCCAGTTGCTTCCCAGATTGTCCCGCATTTCAAATTTTTGAAAAAGGACTTTTGAGCCAAAAGTTGTCCTTAGTTAAGCGTATGCCACTTTTTACATTTTTCTCCCAAATTCATTAACCAAAAAGACAAAAGAGATTAATCAATCTTGCAAAAACACATCAAATCCAAGGATTCAACCTCTTTTTAAATTCAAATAAAATGAAATAATAATTGAGGTTAATTAACACTCTCAAAATACATGAAATAAAAAGATTCATTAGCCTTCCTTTGGTTAAGCAATCTTCCTAAATCACTTGTTTTTGAGCGTTTCATTAACCTTTAAATTTTATAACTACCTTTGAATTGCAAAATGAAAACATTCAAGAACAAGGTTGAGGGAGAATGTGGAGTTGTGAACATTGTGGTTTGAAAGTGTTTCAAGGGCACACCATTTTGAAGAATGGGCTGAAATGATCATGTCATGTCATGTGCATAAAATCAAGTATCGGAATGCATTGTTAGCAAAAGAGAAAAGTGATTGCAGCCACCTGAGAAAAGTGTTGAAGTTTAAACATAGCACATGACTTATTTGAAAGAATGTCCACTGTTACACCATCTCATGGAATGAAATGATTGCAAGATGCACGCTCAAGTAAAAGAAGATTTGAAGGGAAGGAACATAAAAATGTATGAACAATCAAACCGCCACCTTTGCTTTTGTCTTCAAACCGCTCGATGATACTCTGCAAGCTTGGCCAAATGCCAAATTGAGCATCATTTCTTCTTCGCGTGCCAAAGCAAGAACCAAAGAATATGAATTGTTTGATGGAATGATGAAGGCTGATTTTTTATATAATAATCTCAACAGATGCAAATGCCGTGAGCAGAGCCACATACAAGACATGATGAACTGTTTGATATGATGCCTCAGAGAAATGTTTTCACATGTGATTAGCAAAAGTTGTAAGGCATTGATGTCATTCACCCCTCCCACCTGATTCTTGTTGTCGTGATATGGGAGTTCAGATATACAGAGTACGATATTCCTGAAATATTTGACAAAATCCCAAAATAAATGAGTCTCATAGAATGTCATGACTGTTAGATATGCATGGGACAGTTTGTTGAAAAGGCTTTAGAAATTTTCAGGCAAATGCGATCAGTATATGTAAAACCAGATTCTGCAACCTTGGCCGAGTATCCTCTCTGCCTATATCAACATAACAGCTATGGGAATAGTTTGAATGGACTTTGGATGAAATAAAAAGTGAAGAAAAATAAAAGTTTTATGCAAATAGTGATCATGTGACTCTTTCCCATGCATGTGAGGACTAGAAATTTTTACAGAGATATGGATCTATTCATGATTGGAATAATTTTATTTTAATACAAGCTTTGCAAGCCATATAGTCTCTACATATTTTTAAGTTTGTATCTAATCAAGGAAACAAGAAAACTGGCTTTAGAGGGAAACATTTTCGTGTGGAAATAGAGACACTTTACCAACTATTAATAGGATTTCATTGTCTAAAAAGGTACTAGGAGGGTGGTCCCACAATAGTGTGTCCTACTTTTTGCCTAACTTTGACACAAAGATTAACATTTTGAAAAAAAAATTCACTTTTGAAAAACTTTTGCCGCAAACTTATTAGGAATTTGAACATGATGTAAACTAGAGTCTTTTAGAATTTTCTTTCTAGTTTCTAAATATATATTTAAAAAAAAAATTAAAATTCATTTCTCCTCCTTCTCTGAAAAATGGTTTGCATGAAAAAACTATGTTTTTAACGAGTTACTGTCACTTGAATCAGCATAACATATTTTTAAAATATCATAACGATGTAATTCTTTTGAAATTACATTTGTAACTTCAATATCTAAAGGATGCAATTGGTTTCATTCATTTTGGGTCAATATTTCATAGTTTATTAAGTTCTAAAGTGACAGTAACTGTAATTTAGACATAAGGTCACTTGGATTGCTCTAACTTGATATGTGTATATCGAAATTCATTTTTTCTTTTTTTTTTTAATAGAAAGGTAACACAAATACTCTTTTCCTACATATTTTTCATAATTTTTTTTTTGTAATTTACTATTTTTCTCGACGTCTTGAAAGACAAGTTGTTGAATGACTAAACTGTTAGGAATAAAGTGTCTCAACCTTGGATAATTCCTATTCTTATTATTTGGTTTGTAAAATGTATTTCTTGCAAATAATGTAATTAAGTGTGAGTGTACATGTATAGTTGGCATGTTGATGTGTCACTCCACTTGATGTGTCAACATCTTGAATTGAGTGTAAGGAGATCATGGCTGAAATGGTTATGACGGTTTCCTATGATACGTAAGAGCTATGTCTGGAAGTTTCAATGACAGGTGAAGACATGTGGCAATTGATAAAGTTGAGTACTGTACATTCTTCCCCAATCATGGGGTTCAGGTTCCTATTTTCTCGGAGAATGGTAAAACCCTAATACAAATATTTTTGGAAGTTGCCCTAAAAAGGGAAGCACATGATATAAGCATTTTTTAGGGTTGCGAAGATAGGAGAAGTAAGTATATTGTTGGAACGTTTTATGCTGCCGTGATTTATCTTCAAGAGTTGGAAAATCTTCTGAAAGAACTTGCATTGCAAGTGTATTGTAAATTGTAATAGTTTTGATTAATACACTGTGCAGGTTTTGGAGTGCTAGGGTTTTTTACCAAAAGGTTTCCCTAAGGTAAATCTTTGTGTCATTCTCTATTTTCTATATGCATGGTATATGGCTGCAATATGTTTGTTAAAGTAGTTAACGAATCTGAAATTGTAAGGATTTAAAATAATTTGCACAATACTTTCCTTTTGAGATTAGTGTAGGAAGCTATTTTTGCACCTGAGTTTCCTTACAAGTGGTATCAAAGCCTGATCAACTTTTGATCCTAGTTGTTGGGTAGGATTTTTTGGAGCTAATCTCAAGTTGAGTGGGAGTTTTGTGCAGATCATTCTGAATCTTATTTGCAGATTGAGATGGCAAGTTCCTCATACAGTAGAATGGAGGTGGAGAAATTTAATGGCACTAATTTTGAGTTGTGGAAACTCAAGATGGAAGACATGCTTGAAGACCGCGATCTATGGGAGGCTACTTCACTTGATGTGAAACCTGCAGTGATATCTCAAGTGGATTGGGAGATCAAGGATCAGAAGGCTAAGGGTCTCATCAGAATCTATCTAGCAGATGCCATTTTTCTCAATGTTCTTGATGAGACTACTGCAAATTCTTTGTGGAAATGGCTTGGGTCTATGTATCAGGCCAAATCTTTGGTGAATAAGTTGTTCCTAAGAAAGAAGTTGTATTCTTTAAGAATGGAGGAAGGTGGATTCATAACTGATCATCTCAACGCATTCAATTTATTGATTGCATAGTTGGCATCATCCGGTGCCAAGATCGAGGAGGATCGTTGTATGACCCTACTTTGTTCCTTGCTAGATTCATGGGACCATCTTGTGATGGCTCTTGGAAGTACTATAGTCACATTTTGTATGGATGATGTGGTGTCTTCACTGCTATCTGGGGAGATGCGAAGAAAGAATTTGGATTCATCTAAGGAAGCCCTTGCTATTCGCGGGAGATCCAACAACAGAGGAAAGAAAAATGACAACAAGTCAAAGAAGGGTAGATCTAAATCCCATGGGAGTTCTAAGGCTCCTGGAAAGTCCAAGGCGAAATGTTGGAACTTTGATAAAACTGGGCACTTCCGAAGGGACTGCAAAGAACTGAAGAACAAGAAGAAAGGCTCAGATTTAGCTTTCGAAAAATCTCAAGAAGATGGAGATGCTTTTATTGCAGCTTTGGCAACCCATGCATCTGATGATGTGTGGTTGGTAGACTCGGGTGCTTCTTTTCACATGACCTCTCATCAAAACTGGTTCTCAAAATATGAAGAGTTCGATGGTGGAAAGGTGTACTTGGGTGATGATTCTCACCTAAAGATAGTTGGATGCGGAAGGGTCACTATCAAATTTCTTGATGGACGAGTAAAGGGAATCAATGGAGTTATGCACATTCTGGGTTTGGCATGAAACCTATTATCTGTAAGTATGATGAATGATGTAGGTGTGCAGGTTGTTTTTTTGAAAGAAGGATGCAAGATGATGAGAGGATTGATAGTGCTTGCGAGGGGTACTAAGAGAGGTACCTTATTTTAGCTAGATGCATGTATTCCCCTATGTAATATTTCTTCATCCTCACCATATGAATGAGCAGTGAAGAAGTTTGTGGTTATTGGTTCTGATGGCAGTGTAAACACTTTGGAAGGTAAGCTTCCTGCAGAAAAGACAATGTTGTGGCATATGAGATTTGGCCACATTGGCGAAAATGGTCTCAGAACCCTAAAAAATAAAAACCTCGTTGAGGGGTTAAACAATTGCAATCTCGAGTTTGACTTCTGTGAACACTGTGTCTATGGTAAACAAAATCATGTTCAGTTTTACTCTAGTTCTCACAAATCTTCTGATGTTTTGGATCTTATTCATTCTAATGTATTTGGTCCTATAAAAGTTCCTTCTATCTCCAGTTCTGTATATTTTGTATCTTTTATAGATGATTATAGTAGAAGGACTTGGATTTATTTCCTTAAAAGTAAGACACAAGTCTTTAGTCGGTTCAAAGAATTTAAAGCTCTTGTAGAGAATCAGACTAGTACGAAGATTAAGTGTGTGAGAACTGACAATGGTGGTGAGTTTTGCTCAGCAGAGTTTGAACAGTTCTGTAAAGAACGAGGTATCGAGAGGCATAAGAAAACTCCTTATACCCCACATCAAAATGGAGTTGCAAAGAGAATGAACATGACACTGATGGAGAAGGCTAGGAGTATGCTTAGTGGAGCTAGTTTAGAACAAAGGTTTTGTGCCGAAGCTATGGCCACTACTTGCTATCTGGTTAACAGATCTCCTACATCAGCTCTTGTTGGTAAGACACCCATGGAGGTGTGGTCTAGTAAGAAGCCTTCAATTAGACATCTTTATGTTTTTGGTTGTGAAACTTATGCACATGTTCTAGAGGAGAAAGATCTAAGTTGGAAAACAAAGCTGTCAAATGTATTTTCATTGGATACAGTGTTGGTGTGAAAGGATACACGCTTTGGGATCCTGTGACTAGTAAGGTGTTGTATAGTAAAAATGTTATTTTCAGAGAGCTAACATCCTCTCCTCTTGTGCTACAACCATTTGAAAAAGGAAAGGAAAAAGATGTTGTTCAGTTGCCTCCTACCCTTGAGAAGACTGAACAGAGAGACCATGTTGGGTCTAATGATGAGGAGAGCTCTAGTAGCTCTGATAGTTCAGAAGAAGAGGAAGAACAACCTCAACCTCAGCCCTTGAGGAGATCCACGAGAGAAAGAAAGCAACCAGAAAAGTTTAGTTATTCTATGTTAGATTCCAGCTGTGCCTTTGCTTTGATTACTAACATTGATGAGCCTAGATCTGTGAAAGAGGCTTTGGGCATGGAAGATGTAGGTTCCTGGATTGAGGCTATGGATGATGAGATGGCTTCATTGGAGAAAAAAAAAACTTGGGACCTTGTACCTTTGCCTAAAGGGAGAAAATCTATTGGCTGTAAATGGGTGTTCAAGAAAAAATTCTGTGCAGATGGCAGTGTTGAAAGGTACAAAGCTAGATTGGTTGCAAAGGGGTATTCACAGGTAGAGGGAATAGATTATGGTGAAATATTCTCTCTTGTTGCAAAGTTGACATCCATTAGATTTCTATTATCTCTTGTTGCATCATATGATTTAGAGATAGAACAGATGGATGTGAAAACAACTTTCCTTTATGGTGATTTGGAGGAAGAGATTTATATGTCACAGCCTGAGCACTACATTGTTAAAGGTATAGAATCCTTAGTTTATAGATTAAAGAAATCTCTATATGGTTTGAAGAAATCTCCTAGGATGTGGTACCTTAAGTTTGATGCCTTTGTGTTGTCAATTGGATTTATAAGATCAAAATTGGATCAGTGTGTTTATTTCAAAGTTGAAAATGATCGCCTTCTTATTGTTGCATTATATGTTGATGATATGTTGCTGTTTGGGAAGGGTAAGGGTATGATTTCTGATTTTAAATCTCAGTTGTCAGCATAGTTTGAGATGAAAGATCTTGGGGCAGTAAGGTACATCTTGGGTATGGAAATTAGTAGAGACAGGTCTAACAGAAAACTTTGGTTGAGTCAGAGTAAGTATGTGAAGTCTATGTTGGACAGGTTCAACATGGCAGATTGTAGACCACTATGTGTTCCTGTTTCTGTGGGAACAAAGTTATATGTTGCTGTTTGGGAAGGGTAAGGGTATGATTTCTAATTTTAAATCTCAGTTGTCAGCATAGTTTGAGATGAAAGATCTTGGGGTAGTAAGGAACATCTTGGGTATGGAAATCAATAGAGATAGGTCTAACAGAAAACTTTTGTTGAGTCAAAGTAAGTATGTGATGTCTGTGTTGGACAGGTTTAGCATGGTAGATTGTAGACCACTATGTGTTCCTATTTCTGTGGGAACAAGGTTATCTGTAGATGATTGTCCAAAATCTCCTAGTGAGGTGGAGGACATGAGTAGAGTACCTTATGCTAGTGCAATTGGTAGTCTTATGTATGCTATGGTCTGTACTAGACCAGACATTGCCCAAGCAGTGGGAGTCCTAAGTTGGTTTATGGCTAACCCTGGACAGGTACATTGGGATGCAGTTAAGTGATTATTTAGATATTTGAGGGGTACATCAGATTACTCCATATGTTATCATGGTAACTCTTCTGGATCTCTGCATTCAATTTGTATTCGTGGGTTTGTGGACTCAGATTGGGTAGGTGATATTGATAGCAGGAGATCCACCACTGCTTATGTGTTCACTATGTTTGGTGGTGCCATCAGTTGGATGAGTAAGTGACAACCTATGGTTACTTTGTCCACTACAAAAGCTGAGTACATGGCTGCTACTCATGCTTGTAAGGAATCCATTTGGTTTAGGAGATTGTGTTATGATGTTGGTGTTTGTGTTGTGAAGAAACCAACTTTCCATGCCAGAACAAAGCACATTGATGTGCAGTTTCACTTTGTGAGAGATATGGTGGAAGATGGAAAGGTAAATTTGGAGAAGGTAGATACTGTGAAGAATGTTGCAGATGCATTAACAAAACCAGTGGGCACTGAGAAGTTCAGATGGTGTTCGGAGTCTATGGACCTTTTGGCCTATAGTGGTTAGTTCCTATTATGTTCCTATTGCTCTTACAAGGTGTTCGACAAGTGGGAGAATGTTAGGAATAAGGTGTCTCAACCTTGGATAATTCCTATTCTTATTATTTATTTTGTAAAATGTATTTCTTACAAATAATGTAATTAAGTGTGAGTGTACATGTCTAGTTGGCATGTTGATGTGTCACTCCACTTGATGTGTTGGCATCTTGAATTGTGTGTAAGGAGATCATGGCTGAAACGGTTATGACTATTTCCTATGATACACAAGAGCTATGTTTGGAAGTTTCAATGACAGGTGAAGACATGTGGCAACTGATAAAGTTGAGTACTGTACACTCTTCCCTAATCACGGGGTTTGGGTTCTTATTTTCTCGGAGAATGGTAAAACCCTAATATAGATATTTTTGGAAGTTGCCCTAAAAAGGGAAGCACATGATATAAGCATTTTTTAGGGTTGCAAAGATAGGAGAAGTAAGTGTATTGTTGGAATGTTTTATGCTGTCATGATTTGTCTTCAAGAGTTGGAAAATCTTCTGAAAGAACTTGCATTGCAAGTGTATTGTAAACTGTAATAGTTTTGATTAATACACTGTGCAGGTTTTGGAGTGCTGGGGTTTTTACCGAAAGGTTTCCCCAGGGTAAATCTTTGTGTCATTATCTATTTTTTGTATGTATGGTATATGGCTGCAATATCTTTGTTAAAGTAGTTAATGAATATGAAATTGTAAGGATTTAAAAGAATTTGCACGATACTTTCCTTTTGAGATTAGTGTAGGAAGTTGTTTCCACAATTGAGTTTCCTTACATAAACAACCTAAGTTTAGTTAAAATAATATTTAAAAGTGATAATGAACTTGATATGTATTAAATTATATTCATTAGAAAACTTATCCTGAATAGCATCATTTGACATCGTATGTTTGAAAAAACCATCTTCTTTGGTTCTTGTCCCAGGCCTTGAAATACCATTTTTTTGTAGTTTACTTTTTTTATGAGGGTAAAATTTCAATTTAGGGCTCTTCGAGCGAAGACCCCCTTTGCGTGAAGACACCTGAGGGGCTTCGTGTGAAAGGTCTTCGCATGAAGATCCTAATGTGAAAAGTCCGTTGGAGAAACACCCCGTCAGAATTTTTCCCAGCCTACTTCGAGCGGAGTAGGTCGGCTAGTTATCAATTTATTTTGTAAAAAAAAATTAGAATGGTATAAAACTAAAACATTTTCTTTCTATTTTCTACCGAATTGCAATAAATTAATTCACTTTTTCTATTATTGATCAATTTTTACAAAGACATTTTTTGGAGGAGGATTGCTATTTCTATTTTTTTCAAAGGCATAATTTTGGAGAGGACAAATATTAGATCAAAGTATTTTTTTGAAGAAGATAATTTTTATTGGCGATCTTGTGGAAGACATTTTTTTGGAGAGAAGAAATGGGGAACAAGAAGGGAAGACGAATTAAATTTGCTAGAAAAAGGTCACCTGGTACTGAACAAAGAAATCGTGAAGCTGCATTTACATATTATCATAAAACTAAAGAATGTGAAGGACAAGTTGAATTAGGAGGGTCAAGTCAAGTTGAAAAATTGCACATTGAAGAAGGATCGGGATCACTCCCTAGAGATGCTCAAGCAATTGATGTTGGAGAAGGGTCAAGATCACGTGCTCCTACTGGTATGGATGAAATTTTAAATTTAGTTCAAACTGTAAAGAGAAATATTAATTATAGAAACTTAGATCATTTACTTACAATGGATGTGGAGAATTTGAGATCACTTGCTAATGTTCAACCCTTAAGTTTTGCTAAGAAGAGATCAATGAATATGATAGAAAGAGAAATATTGGCTAAATTTGATAATTTTGAAACACTTGAACAAGTTCAATTGTTTTTAGTTGTACTTATAAACAAAAAGTTGGAAGGGACATTAAAATTATTGGGTATAGACACAACATCAAAGAAGAGAAAAATTGTTGACATGCAAACTGATATGATTGAAAATCTTAGGAAAGGTTTGAACCAAGTAGGGAAGCGATCTCGAATGAAAGAGAAGACCATTACAAGAAAATTTATGTTGACATCCATTGTAGGTAACACTATGCTCCGAAAAAGACAAATATCATCAGTTTCATCTTAGTTTGGTTTTAATAGGAAAACAATATTACGATATGTTAATTGGAGAATACTTTTGGATGATAGCACTTTGGAAGGCAATTGAGCAATCATGTATAGAGCTCCTCGTTCTAATAGGATTGATGGAGGAATCAAGAATTTGATCAAATTATTTTAGAATGATAATACACGTCCTCCATCAAATAGTGGAGATGTTATCAGACATAGAATTTTAGCTAATCAATATGAATGTCATATGAAACATTGGTTGGACACAACACAACATGAAATGCATGTGTCATTTTGTAGTTCAAATCCCAATATAAAGATTGGGAAAACATTGTTTGAAAGATTGAAGCCATATTATATCAAGTCAAACAAAGTGTTTGAAACTTTTTATTGTCGTTATCATATTGAATTTGATCTCCACTATCAGGTTTTTCAAAAGTTTGTAGAAGACACTTATGGTTTTGAAAATGCTCCTCATACTAGACAAAGTGAGTTCATCTCATCTATTTTATATGACAAAAGAGATGATGTAGCTAGACAAATAAATTGCATAAAAGGATTATGTCAAACATGTGTTGATTTGTCTCTTTTTCCTTTGAAAAATGAAAATATTGATGTAACAAAGATGGTAAATTGCAAGAGTTACAAATATGTAAAGAATGAAACAAAATTTGGGAAAGAATCCAAAAGGTTATAATATGTTGAAGGGGAGATAAATGATGGAGTATTTATAGAAATTTTTTAAAAAAATGATTCAACCCTACATTCATCATGCTTTTTTTGCAAAGTGGCAAGCACAACAATTCCAAACATTGAGAGACAATTTCCCACTTGGAACTATTGTATCAGTTGTTGATTTTGTAGAAAATTATTCCTTTGTTCATCAAAAGGCAATTCAATCGAAATAATATTTTTCAGATAAAATTACTATTATGGTACATGTGTGTTATCAACATGCACAATTAGATTTGGATGGTATTCAGAGCACATTTGAAGCACAGGTCATCAAGAAGGAATATCATTTTTATATAAGTGATGATAGAGAGCATGACATTCATTATGTAGAACACTGCTTCAAGATGTTTTTTGCAAATTTGAAAGAAAGATATAAAAATTGATAAACATTATGTTTGGTCAGATGGATGTGCTGCACAATTCAAACCATCGAGACCATTTTATGCACTACGTAGATATCATCGTAATGAAAACATACCACATGTTTGGAGTTTCTTTGAGAGTGGATATGGAAAAGGTGAACATGATGATGTTGGAGCTTGCATCAAACGTGCTATACGAAAGTATCAAATGAATTATAAGGGAATTCATATAAAAAATGCACATGATGTTTTTGAATGGTGCAAGACACATTTCACACCAAATGAGAATGACACGTCATCAAGATTGACTCAAGTGACACCACATAGAAATTTTTGGGAGATAAAAGGTATGCACATATTTTTAAATTATTCAAATGTTTAAATTTTTTATGTATTCCTTATTCAAATTATATTTATAGAATGTATTACATATACATTTATTCAGGTGTGAATAGAACAATTATGCATGGTTGCAATAGGATAGAAAAGACACGATCTTTGCATTCAATTATGAGTATAAATTGTCGCAATTAGACGTTGAACACTAGGGACTACTCATGCTTTTGTTGTCACTGCATTGCTGACAATTATGAGGAATGCATCAATAAAGACCATGGATATGTAGGTGCATGGAATCTAGTGCCACTAGTTATTACTGATACATTTGATAGAGATGAAGATGAAAAATTCGATGATGTCCCTTTGATTTCTACTGATTATGATCATATCTCAGAATTGGTCAAAATTGGTAAGTATATATATTTTACATTATATGGTCCATTGAGCTACATGTATATATAGATAGATAGATCTATAGATTGAACTAATTAAATTTTAAGATCTCTCATATATATATATAAATTTATTGTGTAGGAGATGTCTTTGCAGTGATTGCTGAGTGTGCAAATATAGGAGTTGGTTATTATTTACTGTGTTGTACTGTAGAGAGGATGAAGTTAATTGAACTTGAAGAAAGTGATGGAATGTTGTTCCCCATAGGTTTGTACATCCTTTACATTAATATATTGAACTCAATTTGTAAATTTTAAATTTCAACCTTTTAACAAATTTCAAATTTAGTTTGATTAAATTTATACTATTAAAATTTATGACTTGTAGGTTCAGTTGTTTTAGAGAGAACATATTTCAAGAAAATAAAAGTAATTTGAAACATGGTGTCCACTTTGTTGATTACCAACTAGACAATAAGGGGTTTCAATATAGTCACCTAATAGTTTCCACCTCCATTTGTCTCCATACAGTTAAATTTCAACGTGGACGTTGTAAGTGGATACTAGATAGTGAGGATCATGAGAGAATATTACATTTTCTCTATGAAAGATCTGAACCTCTTGAGTTGGTCTAAAAAGTATAATATGTATACCTATTTCATGTATTAGGACCTACTTGATATCTTTGGATTAAATTGACTATACTTTGTTCATATATTTAAACATATGATGGACTATAATTTGTTGATATATGATGGACCTATTTGATGGTTCAATGGTTTTAATATGTATGCTTTTATTATTTAATGATTTTTATAGATTTCATATTAGTTAAAGATTTTATGCATGCTTTGATTATTCAATGATTTTTATGATACTTATTGTCCATTAGTTACATGTATTAACTAGTTATTTTTTATGATATTAATTCTAGATCCCCTTAAGACCTCTCCTTAAGATTGCTTATTAGTTAAAGATCCCCTTAATACATTAGTTTGAACACTAAAAAATGATGAAATTAGTTAGATTACTTATGACACGTGTTAGTTCTAGAATGAGTTAGAATAGTTATTGTCCATTAGTTACATGTATTAACTAGTTATTTTTTATGATATTAATTCTAGATCCCCTTAAGACCTCCCCTTAACATTGCTTATTAGTTAGAATAGTTATTGTCCATTAGTTACATGTATTAACTAGTTATTTTTTATGCTATTAATTCTAGATCCCCTTAAGACCTCTCCTTAAGATTTCTTATTAGTTAAAGCTCCCCTTAAGAGATTAGTTTGAACACTAAAAAATGATGAAATTAGTTAGATTACTTATGACACGTGTTAGTTCTAAAATGAATTAGAATAGTTATTGTCTATTAGTTACATGTATTAACTTGTTATTTTTTATGATATTAATTCTAGATCCCCTTAAGACCTCCCCTTAAGATTGCTTATTAGTTAGAATAGTTATTGTCCATTAATTACATGTATTAACTTGTTATTTTTTATGATTTAATTCTAGATCCCCTTAAGACCTCCCCTTAAGATTGCTTATTAGTTAAAGATCCCCTTTAAGAGATTAGTTTGAACTAACTCATTACTTATGACATGTGTTAGTTCTATAATGAGTTAGAATAGTTATTGTCCATTAGTTACATGTATTAACTTGTTGTTTTTTATGATATTAATTCTAGATCCCCTTAAGACCTCCCCTTAAGATTTCTTATTAGTTCGAATAGTTATTGTCCATTAGTTACATGTATTAACTTGTTATTTTTTATGATATTAATTCTAGATCCCCTTAAGACCTCCCCTTAAGATTTCTTATTAGTTAGAATAGTTATTGTCCATTAGTTACATGTATTAACTTGTTATTTTTTATGATATTAATTCTAGATCCCCTTAAGACCTCCCCTTAACATTGCTTAGTAGTTAGAATAATTATTGTCCATTAGTTACATGTATTAACTTGTTATTTTTTATGATATTAATTCTACATCCATCTAATAAAATCTAATCAAATGAAACCATCAAATCAAATCATATCATCTAATCAAATGAAACTATCTAATCTAATCAAATGAAACCATCTAATCAAATCATATCATCTAATCAAATAAAACCATCTAATCAAATGAAACTATCTAATCAACTAAAACCATCTAACCAAATCATATCATCTAATCAAATGAAACTATCTAATCTAATCAAATGAAACCATCTAATCAAATCATATCATGTAATCAAATGAAATTATCTAATCAAATCATATCATCTAATCAAATGAAACCATCATAAATCTATATAATGTCAAATCATAAATATATGTCTTGAATCATAAACTGAAAATATCAAACATATAATAATGACATATATAATGAATCTCAAATCAAAGATCTGTGCAACATGTCCTAAACTAGGGAGTCATCCATGCGCATGTGAATAGAGCGACCCTCTGACTGACTGCCACAAGCATCCTCTAGCTGTGAGGAAGTAACTAATCCCTGCAAATATAAATGCATGTATATAATAATAATGTAAAATACTTAAAATATTATAAATGCATGTTTAAACTTACATATTTTTAAAACTTACCCGACCACTAGTAGGTGTCACATCTGTTGAATCTCTCATATGAAGATTCTCTGAGCCCACACTAGAGGTAATATTCTCTAACCGAGTGTCATGAGCATCATCTGGCTGTGAAGCAGCAACTGACCCCTGCAAAATTAATACAATAGTTGGTTATATACATGTGCATAGTATATATTATGTAAAGTACTTGAAATATATAAATACATGTTACAAGTGTACACATGCATGCTTAAACCTACATATATCTAAAACTTACGTGACCACTAGTAGGTGTCACATCTACTGAATCTCTCATATGAAGATGCTCTAAGTCCACACTAGAGGTAATGTGCTCTGCTAACTATGCCTGCAAAATATTATACATTGAAAAAAAATCATGCATGCTTAAACCTACATATATCTAAAACTTACGTGACCACTAGTAGGTGTCACATCTACTAAATCTCTCATATGAAGATGCTCTAAGTCCACACTAGAGATAATGTGCTCTGCTAACTGTGCCTGCAAAATATTATACATTGAAAAAAAATCAATACACACATCTACAATTAATTATTCACTAAAACTCCTAGAAAAGAGAAAATAAAACTTTATATACCTGGGTCTTAGGAGGAGGAGGATCATCAACACACTGCACCATCGTATCATCAACAAAAATTGCATCACCCACACCACCTTTAGTCCTAAACCTCTCTAGTAATGAAGAGTGTAGGGGTGACACTAACTGGGAGGGGAGTGATATAGAGCTTGAACCACCAGGATGTAATAACAAATCGATAAATGATCCAACATCAGTACCAATGTCCACATGATTCAACCTTCTCATCAAATGTGTCTAGGCCCTCAGTCGTGATGTGTGTGTTATAGAAAATGGTCACACTTCTGTGAATCCTTGCATTCAAGAATACCCAATAATGAGCTCTCGAATATCGATTCACAACTCTCTATCTGTGGAGTGCATGAATTATTATGAGGGGCCCTCAGATTGAACCCATGCAAGTACATCGTAGAATGAGAGATTCAAGGAGGAGAAGCAAGAATGCTAATCTCCATTGAATCGAGTTCTTGCATGCAAATAAAACTAATCTATATGATTGCAAATGCAATAAAATAAACTAATTTATTGAAATGAAGATTAAACTATATGATTGCAAGAAATAAACTATTTTATTGAAATTAATCTATATGCAATACAAGAAATAAACTACTTCACTAATTAATCTATATGAAAATTAAACTAAATGTGCAATCTAAAATGATGATTTCTAAAGCTCTAATGTTGTCAAAAAAATCTTCAGCATAATGATAATATGAAAATTCTAGATTTTTAATTGAGAAGGAGAGGGCTCCTTATATAAGAAACTGATGAAAAGAATGCATCTCCAAGATCAATGTGGGATTAATGCAAAAGGAGGAAAGAAATCTCATTTTTAGAAAGTGTGGAGAGAAAAGGAAATTTCTTTATTTTATTTATTTTTATTTCACTTATTTTCTTTTTTCATCACAAAAGATCTTTTGAGAGGATTTTATTTATTTTAAAAGAATAATTCTCTTGTAATAAAATAAAATAAGATTATATAATTTAAAGATGAATATTAATTAAATAAAATAAAATCATTTAATTAAAAATGAATTTTAATTAAATAACATTATTTCATTTAAGGAATATTAATTTCAATTAAATAAAATTATTTTATTTATTTAAAAAGGGATTTATTTCTTTTAATTAAATAAAATTTAATGAAATATTCAAACCTTAGGGAGAATTGAAATAATTATGATTTGATCAAAAAGATTGATTTGAATATATGACAATCATTGATTTAGGAATTGATTTTGACAAATTGAATAAATGGGGCCCAAAGTCTAAGCGACCATTTTAGGGTGCATACATTTGCCCCTCTTTGACTAATGTGAAGTCAACTTGGGATCACATGTAGTCAAAGAATAAAATTGCAGTGTGAGATCGATTTGGGATCACAAAACAACCCAGATGTGTGTTCGACGGATGGGAACACATCAGGACAAGCATAAGCTAAAGCTGAAGGACGAGACATAGCTGAATCAAGTCCAAAATAGGAGATAAGAATCTCAAGCAAGGTTGCCCCAAGAGAAGCAATTGATAAATTGATAAAGCTGAATCAAGGATTGAAGTTTGATAGGTACTGCCCCCTCATGATCGAAATTGAAATGAGATAAAGGAGAAACAGTAAATTGAAAAATTTGATCGAATCGAACAAAACATAAGGTTCTTAATGTAAGTTGAAAAATATAAGAATCACAGAACCAAGGTAAATCAGCAAGAAATATTATGCCCCAAGGTTGAATTAGAAGAAAAGAAGTGGGGTGAAGGCGAATGGAAGATAGAAGTTTGGAAGAAATGGAAAGAAATGGAGAGAAGAAAGAGAATTTGCCTCAAGAAAGAGGATGCATCAAAATCAATCAACTATTTAAGATGAGAAATTTTGATTGAGATCACGAAAGAAGATAAGGAAATGAAGATCAAAACGTGATCACAGTTGATTAAAAGTCCACAAGAAAGATGAAGGAAAACCCTCTCAAACTCATAATGCAGCCTAAAAGTGCAAATTTAACATGAAGTCTAAATAATGCAAGCTACATGAAAATGCAAAGGTGTACTTGCATGGGGTAACATCAAATTTTTGTGTTCATCATTCATTCGAGAATGTAAAAGAACTTATTTTCATCATAGGGCCATTATTACCGGACATCGGACGATCACACAATCATCACTAGTCACAAATGCAACTATGAAGATATGAATGTGATTGATATCGGATTGGAATGTGGAAAGATTCTAACATGAGCATCAAAGACATAAAGGTCAAGATGACTGCAATGTTAGCTTACCCAATTTAATGTAGCAAAACCATGCTCGCATCAAGGCATAAATGCCAGGATGACCATGAGAACAGTCGTGCAAAAAAAATAGTCAAGGATGATGCCTTAAATCTCCTAAGTGTGTCAAGGAGACAATAAGAGACACTGAAGAGGTTCAAGACAACACCCACAAGTAGAAAGCAAATAAAAACATACCCCATGCCCCAAGTCTTCTAGCTATGCATCACAAAGAGACTTATTAGATAGGGACACTCAACAAAAATCAATAACAGTCAGCACACAAAGAAAAGATCATGACATATCTCAAGCATTAAGTGTTGCATTTAAAAATTTAAGTGTGTAAACTAATACTGAGTTCTGAGGATAAGGATCAAATGCTTGCTAGTAGGTAAGATCACATGACCAAACTAGATAAGACCAAACTGATAAGTGTTGAAAAACACTCGATGTCGGGGGTTGTGTTGAAAAACACAGTTGGGTTGGTGTTGAAAAACACTGTTTGTGAGGTGTCCTAAAGACAAGCATATCCTAGAGACCAAAGCTAACACAGTGATGCCCCCTAGACAAAGACAAAGACCAATTCAAAACCAAGGCGACAAGGACAAGACATGATGGAGAAAGGCTAAGTGTCGAGGACGCATGCTAAGAAATAGGAGTGCGAAGGCCTCAAGTAGCGCCCGTTTCCAAGTTTTCACCACTAGAAGAATTTTTTCAGGACTTTTTATAATTTTTTTGTATTTTTGCTACCAAGGCACCTATTTTTAGGTTTTCACCAAGGCACTTTTTCTATTTTTTTATTTTTTTATTTTTTATTTAATTTTTTTTTTTGTATTTTTGGAATATATAATTTTTTTGGAGATACATCAAAGCGCATATTGCTAGGTTTTCACTAAGATGATCAATTTTTCAGGATATTTTCTAATTTTTTAAATTTTTTTTAGCATCATATATGAAATTTTTTGGGTATTTTTTCAGGATCAATAAATATGTACAAAGGAGGCCCCCACATAGAATGGGCATCAAACTGCCAAGCAAGATCACATTGTGTAGTCCCAATGTCTAGTAAGGTGGAGAACAAGAGGGATTAGCAAGCTGGTGGAAGATAAGAGAATGAAGGAGAATGAATGGAAGAAATTCTCAAAGGAAAACTCTTCAAGAGTACCCAAGCTAGGGAAAAATTGTCATGTAAAGCGCATTTGGACAAGCAATGGAAGGTTAGCATAGGATAAGTCACAGAAGCGGAATGCAAAAGAAGGAAATGATGTAGTCCAAAGGAGTAGACAAGTCCAGAGGCTTCATAGCTTCGTGTTTTACTCTTTTTTATTAGATCAAGACCAAAGGGGAAAATGATAGTGATAGGTGAAAATGAATGGAGGAAGATAGATATGAAGGCTAAACATGAATGGAAGGAAAGAAAGATTATCGTAAGATAGCTCACAAGATAGCCAAATGTTCATGTATAGGTCAACCTTGTCAAGATCAAAGAGAGAAGACAGAATGGATGAAATATGTAGAAGAACTACGCATGATGCTTGATTGTCAAGTTTTCATCATGGTACTTATCCAAGGTGCCACAAGGGAGTGGTTTTCACCATAGGATGAATTTATTTCTCTTTACTTTTGCTACCAAGGTGCCTATTTCAAGGTTTTCACCAAGGCACATTTTCAATTTTTTCATTTTTTTCTCTTTTTTTTTTAAATTTTTTTTTTTTATAATTTTTGGAAGAAGGCAAGCTTTTAGATAATGCTCCTTGAAAGGATAAATTATGATATGCCAAGGATTCAAAATTATATGCTCAAAGATGCTGATAGGGAAAGGAATATGGAAGAGAAAAATGGAGGATACGATTTTATGTAAAGCGAGTGGAATTGGAAGATATGAGGAATATGCAAATGAGGAAAAATGATAGAAGGCAAGAGAATAATAAATGGAAGGATTGTGAAAGAGTAGATGGAAAGGAAGGCAAGATCAACATCGACGCACACCTTGGAGGGTGGCAAGAGGATGGAGGAAACTTGAATGAAGGAATACATGAAGGAATATGGTGAATGTTTAGCAGAGGTTGCGGTTCAGGTACATGGAATGAAAGAATGTTTTTGGAAGAAGATGGAGTGGAAGCCTTTGGAAGCTTGAATGTCAACTTCACTTTTTGTTTAACATTAGACTCTTTCAAGAGAGACTTTGGAATCCATATAGCCTTAGGCTTTTTATTTCCTTTTGACGACTTAGAGAGAATATCTTGAATGATGGATTTTGGAACCCATAATTGTCTTGTAGTTTTCTTCTTAGATATCTCTTTTGAATTTATGCCCCCATGTCGATTAGAGGAGACATGGTGATCTTTTTTCTTTGATGGATTCTTGTATTATTTCTTTTTCTTATATTGAACATTCAAGTTACTTCCAAAAGACTTGGGACGTGTGGAAGAAGAAGGATAATATGACTGGTGTAGATGGGTGGATGAATGAAAAAGATTCAAAGGTATGCATCTATGTTGATCTTGAGGAAAGATAGGAGATGGAGGGATGTAAGGACCCAAAATGGATGATGAATTAGGAGAATTAGGAGGGGAAAGTGAAGGGACATAAGGACCTAATATGGAAGGAAGATTTGAAGTCCTTAGTAGTGGTGGAAGAGGTCTAAGGATGGAAGTGGAAGATGCAAAAGGATAATCAATAAGTTCATCAACATCTATATGACAACCAAGGATATCAACATCTTCAGAGTGAGCATTAGAATTTTCAATAGGATCCTGGACATCTTGAATAAGAGCATTTTCTTTGATAGGATCATTCAAAGCTTGTGAAGACTTAGGAAGAGTAGAAAGCGGAAGTGAACATGGAATGGTAGAACAAGAAGATGGAAGACTTTGATCTTGACAAGGATCTTTGGATAGCACAAGTGCAGAATTTTTCTCTTGAATAGGCTTAACATCAGAAGTAACAACACCATTTTTAATAACCTTAATGGAAGTATCATCTTTGAAAAGTGCAAGCGTGGTAAGGTTATTTTGATTATCAATAAGCTCAACAGTGTGGGTAGTAGCTTGATCTTGCTTCGAAGAAGACTTAAGACATGGTGGAATAAATGAGGAACGACATAAAGGATCAAAAGAACCATGATGCAGATAAAGAACATCATGAAAAGGAGTGGATGACATGGAGGGTTCTTGATCTTGATCTTTCTTTATATTCTTTTCTGTATCAGTTTTAGAGTCCTCTTGACATGAAGCCACTTCTAAGGACAAGGAAGCAGGTTGGAGTTGTATGGAAGACTTTGGCAGAGATGGTGAAGGAATAGCTGGAGTAGGCATTATAGTGCATAAAGGCTTAGGATCTTTAGATTTAGCATTATCAGAAGTATTTGCAGCCAAGTGAAGGTTAGCTTGAGTGTCTTTAAGAGATGACCCTTGAGGATAACTATAGGGAACTGCATGGAAAGCATTATAATTTATGTTGGATGTAGGATTTGTGAAAGATTTGGAAGACTTGGTGACTTTAGGAGATGTAGGAGTATTGGAAGAAGTAGGGGATGGAATGGAACCATCACAAGACAAAGGTCTAGCATTAACATGATCTTTCTTGAGAGTAAAATTTTAATTTTCAGCAGGAGGATTTTTAAAGGAGACATGCTCATAGTATCTACGTTTATAATCAGCATGAAAAAAATTATCTTCCTCAATAGAAGTAGATGTATCATATTAGTCACAACAAATATCATAATTTCTCTCAAAATTAGAGTCATATGGATCACTATCCCGATCTATCCAATGGAATGACCCATTTCTAGTCAGCACAAGCACACAGCTAGGAGGACTCTTATGAATAGAAGCATCATAGGTATGACTATAGGGTTCATCATCATAGCCATCATAATAGTCATCATAGTCATCATATGTGGGTGTGGCGCTCTTCATGGAAGAGGTATCACAAGTATTATCCCATTGCTCATTATGGTATGTCTCGTGAAGAGAAGTAAGACTCTTGGGAGAAGTAGAAGAGGAACGAGATCGTGAAGAAGAGGAAGGTGAAGACCTAGTGGAAGAAGAAGACTTAGATAATGAGGAATTTGAATAATTTTTAGAATAGTCATGATAAGATTTGAGAGATGAAGAATGATGAGAAGACTTAGAATATGAGGAATGTTTAGAAGAATCATGGTATGACTTGGAAGATTTAGAAGATGAAAGACTTTTGGAAGAAGGAGGTCATGACAGGATCATGTTGATAATTCTAGCAAAGGTGTTTGATTCCTTCAATTTTTTTTCTATTTTTATCTTAAGTTTATCACCTTTTCCATATCTAGAAGGATTTTTAGAGGAACAAAACTCTTCGAATTCAGCAATGAGTTCAAGATCATCCATTTTTAAAAGAGGTTCCATAGAAAGATATTTGTAATTCATGGTTCTGGAAGAAGAAGAATCAAGCATGGAAGCGACAGAAGAGATGAAATAGAAGAAAATAGACTAGATAGTAAGAGGAAAAGACTTAGGAAGATGAGAAGAATATCCCATGTTATGAGAAGACTTTAGAAGAAAAACATGGGAAGGGAAGAAGAAAGAAGAAGACCAAGAGTCATCTTGTGTAATTGATACCATTAACGTTTGTCTGGATGTTGAGCAACATGACAACACCTAGGATCTAACCTAGACTGACCAAGGAAGACTGAGAATTGAAGACGCTTGGTGATAAGATGGCCTCACAAAATGTCAACACCAAACTAGGATAATCAAAGTTCTCTAATGTCCAAAGGGAGATGGTAAGATAGAAATTGAAAAAGGCATTACCAACACTGTCAAAGAGGTGCCTCAAATCAAAGGGTGACTACCCTTGCACTTTTGAATCAGGAGGTTGGACTAGGCCAAAATATGATTGAAATTGAATTTGATGGAAATGGTTTGGACAAAAAGAGTACTAAAATTCTCCATGAATGTGGCTAACAATTCTAGAGATAAACTCTCACCAAGAATAGTCTTTCAACTTGACAATTATTTCCAAGGTGACTTTGTAAACCAAATGATGCTATCCCTAGAGGACAAAGACAGGTCTATAATGACAGGATAGCAAATCAAGCAAGTTGTAAAAAGGTTGGTGCTTCAACTCAGGAACTCAGTTTTTGTGTTCGTTTTAAAAGATCAAGTACATCAATAGATTTTTATCATTGATCAAGCACATAAGACAACAATCAAGGAGTTCAAGCAAGAAATTGTCTTCAAACAATGAACAAGGGGCAAAGCAACCTTGCACATGAACAATCAAGTGACTTAGTATGCTACTCCTTAAAGATTCTACTTGTGTATGTTCTTGAAAATGTTTTAGCAGGCACGTAAAACACAACAACATCCTAGTAAGCTGTCTACAAGGATATACATGGTTTTTCTAAAGGGTGTCCTCGATATACACAAGGTACATGAGACACAAATCCATAGATGAGAAGAATCAGGAATCACAGATCCGGGGGGAGATGGTAACCCAAATCTTCTCCTTCACTTCTCAAAGGTATAAAGTTCTTTGAGGCTTAGCCAAGAGTGAAATCTAACTCATTCCCAAGAGAGGTGTCTTTTGATTCACCTTCCAATATTTATACTCCGCCAGAACACGGGAGTTAAGATCATCCCTTGAGGTGATGAAATCCCCAAGCAAGCCTTCTAAAAAATGAAAAGGTAAGTAATTCACTGGGTAAAAGCACAATCAGGTGTCACCTTTTAGGCTAACTTATCAGCACAACTGAATTTTAGTATTTCTAACTAAAAATTAATTTTGGTCAAACATATGGTCTAGCTAGATTCATTCTAGCTAAGTTAGATAAGTTCTTTAACTTTTCCAATTGGAAATGTCTATTAAATGCATGTTTTATACCACTTTGAGTCCAATTACCATAAAAACAAAATTATTTCAGAAAAGTGGCATTTCAATAATTCCTAATCTTTTTAATGATATTTTTTTAAAAATAAAAAACACCTTTTTGTAAAGATCAGAGTCAAGAATATCCTCATATAGATTTTATAGTGTTTTAATTAAACATAGCTTATTGTAATTAAAAAATACTGCAAGTAGGTATTTTAATAGTCAAGGAGATGTTGATTTAGAGAAAGAAAAAAATAATAAATCATATTAAATAAATTTAAAAAATATATTGTGCACTAGAGGAGGGAGTCTTCTTCAAGAATATATATTTCTTTTTTTGATTGGGATAGATTTGTTATGAAAAATATGTTGCGAGATGAAAACTATCGATTTCAGTGAGTTGGAATTTGAATTGTTATAAAAGAGAAAATATAGGTCACAAACCAATTTTTATTTCTTCACGCACTAGCTATATATGTCATCTATGAAATTTTTTGAAATTAGGGGGAAAAAAAATTATTTACATATAATTTTTTGGTGGGAACTAGACCCCCAATTTTCAGCATTTTTCAACAATTGAAAAATCATCTTTAAAAATTAAAAAAACATATCAATTCTTATGCAAAAAAATTATTAAAAATATTAATCATAAACTTCATCCATTTTATCACATTTAATTAGTTTACATCATCTTCAAATTCTAAACATAAATGTCATTTTTATACTATTGATTTGAACAACTTTGATTTTGTTAGCCTTTTCCTTTGTAAAATGGTGACAACTTATTGTGCTTTTACCCCACTATCAAAAAGTATTGGAAAACACTAAAGGTGGTACATTTAACCCTTCAAGTAAATGTGAGGTGAGTCCTCAAAGTGGTGCATTTAACTCCTCACACAAACTCAAAGTGAGTCCACACCCTAGAAAACTAGTGAGTTTTAAAAAGCAAAAAAGGGTTGCCTGGTGGAACAATTAACGCTTCTTTCTATGTAGACCCCTCCCCTTTAATGTGGCGCTGACCTTGCAACCACGGGGTGGAATGAGGGGCCAACAGATGAGGGAGTCCAATAACCTAAGATAGCAATCTAGATCAATCACAAGTAATCTAAGACTGCTAATCAATACTACTCATAAGTGCAAGAGGGTTTGAATCATGGAATATTTAACTTTCCAAGTAAACATGAAGTGAGTCCACAAAGTGGTGCATTTAACTCTTCATGTAAACAAGGAATGAATCCATGCCCTAGATTACTTAATGAGATTTTTTTGATATTGGAACCAAAAATTACTTAATGTTTAAACACAAGCATTCACTTAAACACAAACTTGTATAAAAACAAATCTATGTTCATTCATTTCCCATTAAGAGCATAAAAAATGTGTTCTATGAAAGCGTGTAACACTCAAGCCAAACACATGAGAGATTAATTTTATGCCCAAACCAAGTGTTATAGAGATTTTAAGAACTCACCTTAGGTCCATAGATCTACAATCCAGTATTTAGCACACATTCAAAAAAAAACCTTAAGATGGTTAGATATGAAAATCAATTGTTAGGAGTTTGATTTAACATTGTTGTCTTCAAGATAGTTTTTAAAGATTGATTTATTTGACCCATAAAACAACAATATTAAAATTTATGGAAAGAATTAAGTTTTTAGCCAACATCAAGAACTACTATTTTCCAAAATTACAAGGTCTTATGATTCCATTTGGTTCCTCAACCAATAACCTTTTCAGACTGCAATTATTTTGTCATAAATCAGATTTAAAATACCAAACCCTGCCTAGGGAATCACATATCTTTCTCAAAAAGAATCCAAATGAAACCAAACTAATTTCAAAGAAACTATTAATGAATCTACTTTCCAAATATGTAAGCCATTTATTTTTTTCATTCATAAATTATTTTCTAAGAGAAAATCATTGCCTGCAACTCTAATGCAGATTGTTAAAAACCAGTTTTCACTCAAATGCTTGTAACTTTCACAAATCTGCATAAAAATGACTCAAACCAAAAGGGAATGAAAAATAATTCACGTATCTTTCCAATGAATATTATTATAGGTCCTGATTCTTCATAATTAGTCCATATTAGATGTTTCAATCTGACTATATTCAAAGAATCTCAAATCTGCAAATACCCACTTTCACCAAAATGATCATAACTTATTCATTTCTTTATAAAAATGAACCAAAAAAAAAGAATAAGAAAGAGGATTCATCATTATATCCATCCATTACTATATTATAGGGTTTCCAGTCTATACATGGCCATACAAGGTCTGGAACCAACACTAAAATTGAAAAACCAATCAAGAATGAGGCCAAAAATTAATCTTTTCTGCCCCACAGTGGGCACCAAAAATGTGTGATAGAAAATGGTCACACTTCTATGAATCCTTGCATTAAAGAATACCCAATAATGAGCTCTCGAATATCGATTCACAGCTCTCTATCTATGGAGTGCATGAATTATTATGAGGGGCGCTCAGATTGAACCCATGCAAGTACACAGCAGAACGAGAGATTCAATGAGAAGCAAGAATGCTAATCTCCATTGAATCAAGGTCTTGCATGCAAATAAAACTAATCTATATGATTGGAAATGCAATAAAATAAACTAATTTATTGAAATGAAGATTAAACTATATGATTGCAAGAAATAAACTATTTTATTGAAATTAATCTATATGCAATACAAGAAATAAACTACTTCACTAATTAATCTATATGAAAATTAAACTAAATGTGCAATCTAAAATGATGAATTCTAAAGCTCTAATGTTGTCAAAAAAATCTTCAGCATAATGATAATATGAAAATTCTAGATTTTTAATTGCGAAGGAGAGGACTCCTTATATAAGAAACTGATGAAAAGAATGCATCTCCAAGATCAATGTGGGATTAATGCAAAAGGAGGAAATAAATCTTATTTTTAGAAAGTGTGGAGAGAAAAGGAAATCTCTTTATTTTATTTCACTTATTTCTTTTTTTCATCACAAAAGATCTTTTGAGAGGATTTTATTTATTTTAAAAGAATAATTCTCTTGTAATAAAATAAAATAAGATTATATAATTTAAAGATGAATATTAATAAAATAAAATAAAATCATTTAATTAAAAATAGATTTTAATTAAATAACATTATTTCATTTAAGGAATATTAATTTCAATTAAATAACATTATTTTATTTATTTAAAAAGGGATTTATTTCTTTTAATTAAATAAAATTTAATGAAATATTCAAACCTTAGGGAGAATTGAAATAATTGAAATAATTATGATTTGATCAAAAAGATTGATTTGAATATATGACAATCATTGATTCAGGAATTGATTTTGACAAATTGAATAAATGGGGCCCAAAGTCTAAGTGACCATTTTAGGGTGCATACAATGTGTACATCTCCAACCTGTATACCTGGCTTTGTAGGTGCAGACTGATTTGTGGTCCAGAGTGCTCTACAGATTGCTATGAAATACAAGACCCCGTGCAAGTCCAATGACATCTCTGACTGAATGTACTGGGATCCTCTGCATGTCAACAATATAAGAATATGACTGTAGGAGATCCTCCAAAAAGTAAAGCACCACATCTAAATGACTATGATGACTAGAAAGCACTCGTATCTCTCCACGTGCAGGAAGACCTACAACTCTATATGCCTCATCACTGACCCCTGCAGTAGTACTAGATGAAGCCTCAGAAGGTGATCTGGCTTGAATCAGTCTGGTCAAAATATATCTACCCACTGTATTTGAAGTGATGGAGATGGCTACATAACAAATCTTCCCTATCCTATCCACTACTCCCCTCTGAGAAGCAATGACCACTCTATCTGCAGTAGTAGCAATCACCGGTGCCACTGCCAGAGTCCTCTGCCGAACTAACTATCTATGAGGATGTACAACTTGATCAACCCTACGATACTGATCATAGTTTGCAACTCTACCATGCCCCTAACCATAATATCTTGGAAGATCTATATAGTTGACCCTGAGTCCCAAATAGAACTCATCGGACAATTGTTGCACAAAATATAAAGGAATATGGTCTTTATTAAGATAATGACCATGTGCTGCAAGAAAATGAGGGTATATCATGCATGCAATCTGAGGAATCACACACCATGTGATCTGATACACCCTCACCTTGGGCTTCCCCTCATAAAATGGGAAAACCTCTTGTTTGATGATTTCCTTAGGGATGCGGCTCTGAAATGTCTCTAAAGAAATATCACCCAAGACCTTGGCTCTTAACTCTCAAAAAATACTATCAACTACCTGAGGCGTGAAGGAAGAGTGGGATCTCAATCTGATAGTCATATCCTCCAAACTACTCAATATAGTGATACAAGTATCTCTGTATATGCCATTTGCTAGAGATGTATGGATGGACTCTCTAATTCGAGCTATCTTTGTCTCAATAGTATGAAAAATAGCCGCTATATCAGGAGTGTGAGGTGCATCTTGAGTGGCCATATAGATGTAACATGTGAAAGCTAAGTGTTAACAATTAAGTACTTGATTACATGTTATAACTGCGTATAAAATGGAAATAAATATCTGAATATATAAAATTATACTTAAATTTATAATACTAGAGTGTACTAATAGTCATAAAGGGTCCTTGAATGTACTAATTGGTATTAATAGGTCCTATTAGGTCAATTAAGTGATCATATTAGGTTTTAAGAGTCCTAGGATGTACTAATTGATTTTAATAAGTCATATTAGTCCTATTAGGTCTTAAGTCTAGTCTTATTAAGTCTTAAGAGGTCATATTAGGTCTTAAGTGGTTATATTCTAGGTCTTAAAGATCTTAAGAGTTCTTAAAGAGTTTTATGTCACAATAGGGGTCCTAAAGGAACCTAGAGTGTACTAATAGTCCTAAAGGGTCCTTAGATGTACTAATTGGTATTAATAGGTCATATTAGGTCAAGTAAGTGGTCTTATTAGGTTTTAAGGGTCCTAGGATGTACTAATTGGTTTTAATAGGCCATATTAGTCCTATTAGGTCTTAAGTCCAGCCTTATTAAGTCTTAAGAGGTCCTATTAGGTCTTAAATGGTCCTATTCTAGGTCTTAAAGATCATAAGGGTTCTTAAAGAGTTTTGTCACAATAGGGGTCCTAAAAGATCCTAGGGCACATACTAATAGTCCTAAAGGGTCCTTGGATGTCACAAAAGGGGTCCTAAAGGGTCCTAAGGTGTACTACTTGGGTCCTCTAAGTGTCTTAAAGGATACTAGGATGTACTAAGGCTCAGTCCTCCTAGGATAATATTTTAACATCTAAGTCTACATGAATAACATTTATACATGTAACTCTAAAACATATGTACATAAGTTAGAGAGGGAGAGAGAGAGAGAGAGAGATTCCTAATATTTACTAACTTTAAAAGAAATTTAAAAACAAATATTTTTAATAATTTCTATAAGATTAGTGGAACCTAGGATACATGAATGGGTCCTACAACATACTAAGATACATTAATGGGTCTTTGGGGTCCTATGTGTCTTAAGACATCATAAGGGATGGATAAGTTTCCTAGAATGTATTAAGGGGTCACATGTGTTGTAAGTAGTCCTAAGGGATCCTAGGTTATATTAATTGATTCTAGTATGTATTAAGGGTTGTTCAGGGTGACAAAGGGTCCTCATATTAATTAATATAACCTAAGATACATGAATGGGTCCTAGGGAATCCTAAGATACATTAATTGGTCTTGGAGGTCCGAAAGGGTCATATGTGTCTTTAGATTTCATAACGTATGGATAAGGTTCCTAGAATGTCTTAAGGCTTCGTAGGTGTCATAAATGCTTCTAAGGGATTATAGGTTAAATTAATTGATCCTAGTATATCTTAACAGTCTTGGAGGCAAACAAATGGGTCCTCTTATGTATTAATGGAATGTAAGATACATGAATGGGTCCCAAGACATCCTAAGATACATGAAGTGTCTTGGGGGTCCTAATGGGTCCTAGGTATCTTAAGATGTTATAAGGGATGGATAAAGGTCCTAGAATGTCTTAAGGGCTTGTATGTGTCATAAGAGGTCCTTAGGGATCCTAGTATTTCTTAAGGGTATTCAGGGTGACAATGGGTCCTTGTATGTATTAATGGAACATAAGGTACATCAATGGGTCATAGGACATCTTAAGATTCTTTAATGGGTCTTGGGGGTCCTAAGGTTTCATATTTTTTTTAAGATTTCATAAGGGATGAATAAGGGTCCTAGAATATTAATGGGTCATAGGTAAAATAAGTGGTCCTAAGGGATCCTACATTACATTAATTGATCCTAGTATGTCTTAAGGTTTCTTGAGGGAAATAATGGGTCCTATGTGTCTTAAGATAGCGTAAGGGATGGATAGGATCCTAGAGTGTCTTAAGGAGTCTTGGGTAACATAAGAGGTCCTAAGTGGTCCTAGGTTACATTAGTGGATCCTCGTATGTATTAATCAAATCTAAGATACATAAATGTGTCCTAGGAAAACCTAAGATATGTTAATGGGTCTTGAGGATCTGAAGGGATCATATGTGTCTTAAAATGTCGTAAGGGATGTATAATGGTCCAAGAATGTTAATGGGTCATAGGTATGATAAGTGGTCTAAGGGATCTTAGGTTACATTAATTGATACTAGTATGTCTTAAGGGTTCTTGCAGGCAATGATGGGTTCACATATGTATTAACAGAAGCTAAGATAGATTAATAGGTCCTATGACATTTTTCGATATAATAATGGGTCATATGAGTCCTAAGGTGTCCTATGTGTCTTAAGATGTCATAAGTGATGCGTAAGGGTCCTAGAATGTCTTAAGGGGTTGTAGGCATCATAATAGGTCCTAAGGGATCATAGGTTACATTAATTCATCCTAATATGTCTTAAGAAGCCTTGAGAGAAACAATGAGTCCTTGTATGTATTAATGGAACCTAACATACATCAATGGGTCCTAGGACATCCTATATCCTCTTAAAATCAAAGCACTTCCATGAGAAGAGTGTTTAGACCTCCAAGTAAGTGGTTTTAGGTCATGTCAAGCAACTTGATTGGGTCTTTTCTTGGATCTAGCTATTTCCCCCCTGTTCTTCTTCTCTCCCCCTATTTCCAGCCTCTTTCTGACAATTTTCTCTGAGAATTTGAAGATTTTGACTTTTTGGGTTAAGGATGACCTGATGGGTCAAGGTTGACCTCAACCCTGACCTAGGTCAAATTTGATCTCAAACTTGACCTAGGTTAGAGTCAACCTTGACCCTGACCCCAGGTCCAAATTTCAAATTCTGGGAGTTTCGGGATGTTGAGCTTTGGAAAGTTTTATTTTCCCACTTTCAGGTCGAATGTTTTAGGTTTCATAATGGTAAACTCTTAAATTTAATTTAATCTAGGTCCATTTATAGGGGTTAAGGTTAGTTGGTTTATAATTCTCCAATGTCAGCCTTATCTAGGTGTTTGTGCCCTAGATCACTATAAAATGAAGCCTTCCTCTCTCATTTTCTCCATCTCATACATGCACAATCAAGCAATTGCATCCACTTTTCATGATCAAGAAAGAAAGAAGGAGAAGGAAAGAAAGCAAGCATTCATTCATCTTCAAGCATTCAAGCATTCAAGTATTCATCAAGGAGATCCATTGTTAGCCATTGAAGGATTCAATCTCTATGGAGCCTTCCTGTTGAAGATTTCTCCATCCACATTCATCCAAGCCTCTTCCTATGCTAATATCCATTCAAGAATAGTGTTAAATATCTAATTCCATTTATTTGAGACATCCTACATACATTTCTACATTGATTTGGAGCATCCATACTTGTGGATTCAAGGATTCGAATCCTCCACAAGGATTTCAACATAAGCAAGGTGAATAGTTTCATTTACTTTGTTTATACATATTGCAATTTCAATTGCATTTCAAGGTTGATTCCAAACTGGGGTTTGACCAAGCCAAACCCCCCATAAAAACAACAAAAACCATTTTTCTTGTAGGTACAGGTACAAGACAGTGAATTGAAGTTCACATCTGGATACCCTTTTCGGTGAACTTTTGAGATTCGTGAACATAATTTCCATCAGAGCTATTTCAGGTCAGGGAAGAACTTCAGTGAGGGCTAAGATTATGCCTCGGGGTAAGATTGTGCCCCGCTATCTAGGTCAGGGAAGAACTTCAGTGAGGGGTAAGATTATGCCCTAGGGTAAGATTGTGCCCCGCTATCTAGGTCAAAGTTGACTTGACCTCAGAAGGATAAAAGTTTTCTGGGTTTTCTCTGTCTCGGCATTTCCAATCCGGAGCAGGCTGCATAATTCCCTAAAACTATGTACAGACATCAGTCTTTTCCAATTTTTCCCTATTTTGAGGTTAGTATTTAGCTTCTATTCATTTAAGGTTTTCAAGCATATAGTTTCTATAGCGAGTTATAGGATTTCCTCCTTTCTTCATATTCTCTATTGTTTGATTCATTTGTGCATTGATGACTTCTTTGTGATTAATCAATTTGGATCTCTCTTTTGGGAATTTGGATTAGGGATAAGTCCTATATTCCCCTTACATAGATACAACAATATATTTTGTAGTGAGGGTAAAGATAGATCCCCTACATCTTTATCTACCACTATACATTTTGGTGAACTTGACACACTTACCCACTTTTCTATTTTGGAATTAGATGCCCTATTGTGTTTGTGGTGTTAAATTTATTGTTATATCTTTTTGGTGTTAGATTTTTCTTTTTATGTTAAATCTTGCATGCTCCTTTCTATTTCAAAAATATAAAAAAATTGCAAAATCTCTTTAAAATACAAAAATATTCATTTATTTATGCTTTGTGTGTTCTTCGTTTAGTTCATTTGTGTTGCATTGGTATATGAGCATTACTACCACTAGTCCTACTTATAATATTCTAGTTAGATGATGTCATAGACTCATGGGTGCCTTTGATCCTAAATCTTCCTCTCCTTTCCTTAGGATCCCGGATCACAATTTGATTATTCATGATTCCAATCCTCTTATGGAGAAAAACTCTTCTCACTCATCTCATGCTGAGGATGAGGCTTTAAGAGTTCCTCCTGAACAATTCCAAAAAATTTCAACTGAACTTGATAAAATGGGTAATTGGCTTATTCAAGAAAACCATAGTCATGATTCCATTCAAGCTATAGAGGCTCTTAAGAAATTTCTTCATGATAGTGATCAAGATGTTAATCTCTTGCGTGGTATTACTCATCTTGTGCATTAAAATGTTAAACATTTAGCTCAAGAAGCCCAAGATTTAGGATTGATTCCTTCGGTTACTAGTGTTGAACCTTCTTCCATTCCTTTATCTAGTATTCCTACCTATACTCCTTCTTTGGTGACTGTGATAGTTCCCTCTGTTCCTGTGAGTGTTCCTCCTATGTCCCTTCCTACATCATAACCTTCTTATCATAATGTTCCTTTTACTTATTCTTGTACACACTAAAATGTGCACTTCTCTAAGTCTTTGCTTCCAAAGGAATCCATGAATGGGAGACCTTGAAAAATGACCTAGAGCTCCCTAGGCATGGAGTGCAAGGAAATTAAATGTGCTCTCAGCTAGAGCTATTAAGCCTATGACCTTGCTAGTAAACCTTGCAATGGGAGATTCAATGGAGACAAGGGAAAAAATGCCAATATCCTCAAGAATCAATATGTAAATAAAATGCAATGCTAGAAATGAAGATGCAAGCTATATTAAGATGAATATGCAAGTTAAGCTATGGAAAGGAAAGATGCAAGTATTACAAAAACCTCCTAATTAGACTATGCGAATCAATCTAAAGCATAAAGGAAACTAAGCTATGCATGCCATGATAATGAAACTAAAATGAAAGAATGGAACTAAGATGGCATGTGAATGAAAAAGCTAAGAATGCTTCAAATCTCCAAAGCTCCAAAGTCACCTAGAAAACCTGCAGCATAACATTAGTATTCAAAAGATGGATCCAAGAATGAGAAGAGAGCTCTCCTTTTATAAGAAATGAGAAAGAATGGATCATGGAGATTAAGAGACAAAATATTTAATCAATGGTGGAGCATCAAAGAGGAGCAATCCATGTGCACAAATATTCTCCAATGAGAGAATAAGAGTTGACTTTTGTGTCCATATGAGACAAAAAGTGCTTTTCTTCTTTTTATAAAATAAGGATAATGCTTTATTTGTGCAACTTAGGATAAGAGGAAAAGCGGGGGGTTTTTTTATTTAATTAAAAGAGGAGGAAACTCCTTTTAATTAAATAAAGACTTAGGATAATATGGTTAGCCTATAGGAAATTATTGAATAAATGATAGAACTAGGATTTGATCAAGAATAAGCAATTGATGATTTTAGCAAAAGGGGCTAATAGTCTAGATGACCATTTTTGGGTGATTACATTTGCCCCTCTTTGACTAATGTGTGATCGATATAGGAACACATTACATCAAAGAATAGATTAGCCAAGAAGGAAAGTAGATAGAAATTTGACTCTAAAGAATGAAGTGCAAAGAGATAGCAAATCCTACATGGTCAGCCTGGTAGAGACAGTACTAAACACTTAGGAAAGAGATGGACAGTATCAGAACTCGAGATAAGAACTAACATGTCAAGCACAAAGATTGATCAGAGAAAATGGAATGGTCAAGTATATGCTCTAGAGAATAGCCAATAGGATATGATGTGTTTGCCCCCTTGGGATCGAAATCAAAATCAGTTAGAGGGAAGGTAGAAGCAAGAGCAACATGATCAAATCACTAGAAATCATAATCAAAGATGAAAGATGATAGGATAACCATCAAGCAGTGAGGATATGCCCCAATCAAAACCTTAGAGAGAGATGAAATGTGAATGAAAGGCTAGAAAGGTGAGAGAGATGGGAATGAAGAAGGAAAGAATTCCCTAGTGAAGATCGAAGGATCAGGCCTCAAAAGGTCAGCCAACTACGCAGAAGAAGGGAAAAAATTTTGAAATGCAAATTTGACTATCAAGATGAACCTGGATTTCATTTTCAATCTCGAAAATGGATCCAAGACGTTGAAATTAGCTAGGGGTGCAATTTTTGTGCAATTCTGAGGTGTTTTGAAAATTAGGTCAAAAAGTCAAAGTGCTATAAAAGGGGTAAAAAGTTCATTTTCAAAATCATTTGTCTTTTAGAGAAAATCTTAAGAGCTTAGAGAGAGAAAATGGCCCAGCAAGCAGCAGTCCCAGTTCACAGACATTGATTTGAGGACGCCCGATTGCACAACTGGCCTCCACAGTATGCTGCCCGGGTATGTTTTCAGAAAAACTTTCCCTTTTTGAGTCATTATGAGCATTTAATGCATTTTAAAATATGTTTTGAATAATTTTGAAATTTCAAATTTTTGAACTTGGGCGAAAGATCGTACGATCTTTTGCAAGTATTGCACCCTTTGAGGGAAAATATCATGCGATACTTCATGGGTCAACATAGTATTGCATCGACATTAAGTCTAGTATCGCATGATACCAGATGAAATGTCGTGCGATGCTAGGTGAAGTATCAAACTTCAAGATACTATCGCACTGCTATAGGAAGAAGTATCGTAAGATACTTTATCAAAAAATAGTATCACACAGTTTGAAAAATTTAACATGTTTTAGTGTTTTTGAGCAAAATGACATGGGTCTAGACAATGTTTTCTTTTTTAGGATGCATTGTACTGATTCTATACATCCATCATGATATGTTCTGACATCTGGTTTTGGATTGATGGTTTGCAGGAGTTCTTTCTGGCACTATTGATCAGAGCGCCGAAGGTTACTGGGCTACGGTATGTCCGAGATCTAGATGATCCAGGTTGGGTAGACTTGAGGGCGATGGGCTTTGGCTACTTGATGAAGTTGCCCCATATTAGAGCTGATCATGGGTTGTTGACTGCGTTAGCCGAGAGATGGCATAGCAACCACAACACCTTCCATCTTCCTACTAGAGAGGCATCAATCACTTTGGAAGATGTCTATCAGATTCTCTGAGTGCCTAGCCATGGCGATCCTGTAAGTATAATCATGTTTATAGATAGTCATAGATGTAAAGTTTCCATATAATAGAAATTGACATAATTGTTTGTTGGCACAGGTATACTACAATCAGGATCATACCGAGGGGCGGCAGGCCATCTAGGGCATGTTCCAGGATGTTACGATTATAGACAAACACATCACCTGGGATCGATTGATGGATGATTTTGGTAGGGACTTCCCAGTGCCATGTATTGTTGCTTCCATTATTGCACAAGCCCTTATCATTGAAAGGAGTCAGAAGGGTTTTTCACTGGGATGGGGTAGATTGTTAGTAGATTTGGTAGTACATCCATGATAGATGGCATGGGGCTCAGCCATATTGGCTGACATGTACCATGAGCTCCATGAGATCATGTATTGTGAGAGCAGGACATGGGCATGCGATGCTATTCTAGCATAGGTGTGGGCATGGGAGCACATTGCTGTGGTGCGTCCATGTGTACAACTGAGGGAGAGGAGACATCCCTTCATCTATATATATGTAGGATTCTTGTCACAGCCTCACAGTGGTGATGTGATATACTATAGGAGGGTACTAGATGAGTTGACTTCCTTCCAGTGGAGGCCATACGGGGCTGTGGAGGTATGGGGTGATGCGGAGGATGAGCTGAGTTATATGTTATGCAGCCGGCCACTGGTAGGATGACATCCAGATATTGTGGAGTGGTTTGTTATCACTCGGGTATGGAGGTAGTTTGGGCGGTAGTAGAGAGTGTCTACAGAGACTACTACATACACCTGAGCTAGGGATGAGGAGGGTCAGGGCTGGCTACCAATGCTGGATTACCAGTAGGTAGTACAAGATACAACAACCATATGGAGAGAGCCATAGGACTATCTCCCAAACATGGAAAATGTAGGGGCTGATGCAACCTATAGAGCAGAGCGGTGGTGAGCTCCATTTCCTAGGTTTATGGTACCTGATGCACAACCAGCAGCTCAGGGAGATGATGGCGATGATGGAGATGGAGGAGAAGGAGGAGGGAGAGGGAGGGAGATTGGACATAGCTCCTGATCAGGTAGCCAAAAATGGCCATGTAGATAGTGTTCTGGAGATGAGGGAGATGACAATGTGAGGCCATCTTGTCGAGGGTCGGGTTCTAGGTAGGATCAACTTGTAGGGGGAGAGGACCAGAGAGCTAGGATCCAGGCTCTAGAGATGGAGATGCAATAGTTACACATCACCATAGCCATGCGAGAGCAGCAGTTGATGGACCTGAGGGTAGAGATAGAGAGGAGGGATAGATCCATACAGGTTGCCACCGCAAAGAGCCGGAGAGAGGCAACGCGAGCTACATATTATCATGGTCTCTACATTCAGGCTGTACTAGTAGGCTAGAGAACACCTCCCTACTCAATGATAGCTGGGAAATCAGATATGGTACTAGATGTAGCACCACCTCCTCCACCACCAGGTCCACATGATGGTGGCAGGGAGAGCTAGGATTAGGATTTTAGATGTTTACATATCATGAGACTTTGATCTAGATTTTTGGGTTCTCATATTGTATTGTGTATCATGACATTGTTATATATATATATGAGATTATTGGATTTGTGATGTATCTATGTATTTGTCTCACTTGTGAAGGATATATCAATTTTTATATTATCTTGTCATTTTTCTCAAAATGTATGTTATAAATGCTCATGTATATGCTCTCTCATAGATGTATGTTTAATTCTCATGTGGATGATATAGACTCATGGTTCTGAAAATGATCTCTTTTAGGATATAGATATGATGATAAGATTAACCCGTTGTGATGACAGGAACAGAACATGATGTGAAAGACAAGCAGTGAAAGACATGATTGAGAAAAGAAAAAGTGAGCGCAATTAACCGACAAGTCCATGAAAGATGAAAAGGAGAACTCTCTCCATATGCAAAATGCAAAAATAACTAACATGAACCTAAGAATGCAAGCTACTATGAAAAGTGGTTTACTTGCGAGGTCTCAAAAATTTTAGACTCTAATATTCATTATTGAGTGTTATTGGTAGTGTCGTAAGATCATACAATGCACACTAGTATGACTATGTGAATCTGAATATGATCTATATTAGATGGGTATGTGGGAATCCCACCTAGGTGCCAAAGACATAGAGGTCAAGATTGCTAGTGTAGTGAGATTGCCTAAGTTTAATTTGGAAAGATTTTACTCGCATCAAGATGCAAGGAAAGTCAAGATGACTATAAGTATGCACTTGTGAACACAGTCAAGGACAATACCTTGTAAGTCCTAATGTCAAGTGGAACAAGCATAAATGCTAATGACAGTTAAGACCAACAAAATATACCCAAAAGTAGAGAAAGAAATAAAACATGTCCTCATGCCCCCAATCTTCTAGCTATGCATCATTGAAAACCATTAGGGGGAGAACACTCAGCAAAGAAATCATCATAGACAACACACAAAGAAAGAAAGTCCAACAAGTTTCAGCAAGTCAAGTGGTTTAAGTGCATGTGTGTAGGTCATAGAGTCAATCTTTGAGTATCACCATTGCCAGTGGAAATATCACATCATTCTGGACTGTGGGTAAACATCTGATAAATGTTGAAAAACACTTGACACTAGGGTAGTGTTGAAAAACATAGTTGGGGTGGTGTTGAAAAACACCATTGGAACCAAGTGGCCCAAGAAACCCGAATGCACAAAGAGACCCGAGATAGGCTTAGAACAACAAATGCCCCCTAGACTAAGATAAGAGTCAATTCCAGGCTAGGAGAGGCAAAGCGAGAAGTGGAGCGAGGGAGCACCACACAAGACTAATAGACATAGGTGCAAGGGTCTCAAGAAATGCCTATTTCTAGGTTTTCACCACTTCATAGATTTTTTCAGGACTTTTTTCAATTTTTAAAGATTTTTCCTACCAAGGCACCTGTTTCCAGGTTTTCACCAAGGCACTTTTTCTATTTTTTTGAATTTTTTGCATTTTTTGATTTTTTTGGTGAGACATCAAAGCGCCTTTTGCTAGGTTTTCACTAGGATGCTCATTTTTTTCAGGACATTTTATGCTTTTTAGGATTTTTTAGCATCATATATAAAAAAAAAAAATTGAGATTTTTTCAGGATCAATAAAGAATATGTACAAAAGAGCTCAAGAACCTTAGGCATAGAAATTTTTCAGATGTAGAACATTGATAGGCTCAGTAAGCTCTTCTCCCTTAGGTGTAGATAGCTGATAGGCTCCAGACCCAAATACCACTGTGGTGATGTAAGGCCCTAACCAATTTGGCTCAAACTTGCCTTTCTGCTCCCTATTCTATTGATTTTTTGGATTTTCTCTGAGAACTAGTTCACCCACTTGGAATTCTCTAGGATGAACTTTCTTACTATACATAGTAGACATTCTCTTTTGATAGGTGCACATGTGATCAAAAGTGGCCTGGTGGAAATCTTCCAATGTGGTAAGCTCATGCACTCTCATGGCCCTTTGGTCTTCATCGGTAATTAAACCATGGAGAGAGACTCTTAGTGAAGGTATTTCAACCTCTAATGGTAAGATAGCCTCAGAACCATAGACCAAGGAAAAAGGTGTTGCACCTGTAGGAGTGTGGATAGATGTTCTGTAAGCCCATAGCACAGGATTGATCTGTAGATGCCAATCCTTGCCTGATTTGTGCACTGTTCTATGGAGAATTTTTAGCAATGTTTTGTTTGAGGTCTCAACTTGGCCATTCCCTTGAGGATAGTAAACAAAAGACCAATGTTGTTTGATTTTAAACTTTTTGCACAAGTGCTTTAAGTCTTTGTTCTTAAATTGGCCACTATTATCCGTGACTATGGAGGAAGGAATACCATAGTGACAAATGATGTGATTCAAAATAAATAGGGCAACATGTTTTCCTGTAGCTGCAGATAGTGGGATAACTTCAACCCATTTGGTGAAATATTCAGTAGCTGTAATGATGAACTTATGCCCACTTGATGAACTAGGACACATCTTACCTACCAAGTCAAAGGCCCATTGTTGAAATGGCGAGTAAGTAATAGAGGGAATGAGCTCACATCTAGGAGCATGAATGAGATTCCCATGTAGTTGACATTTTTTGCAAGACTTGGCATATCGAATAGCATCAGCTTGCATAGTAGGCCAATAGTAGCTAGCCTTAAGAAATTTTTGAGCGACCGCAAGATCGTTAGAGTGTGACCCACATATGCCATCATGAACTTTAGCTAGCACTTTTTCTGACTCCTCTATTTCTAGACACCTAAGGAGGGTTCCATCTATACCCTTCCTATACAAGTCACCAGAGACGAGGGTAAAGTGTGAGGCATTGTGGATGAGTTGGCGCTTCTCATTGCGAGTTAGATTTTCAGGGATAACTTGATCTTGGAGATAGGAAAAGATGGTGGCATAGCGGGAGGAGTCATGATCGATCACAGTGTAAATGACATGGTCATCAGGGGAATTGTAGGCAGGGTAGTGCAATTCTTCCACCAGGAACTCAAAGCGTGGTTCGTGCTCCTCCAGTTGTAGAATGGATGCCAAAGTAGCCATGGCATTGATGACCTTGTTCTTAGCTATAGGAATTTTTTGGAATGTGACAGATGTAAAATAATTCCTGAGTGAGTCTATCATCCTCTTGTAGGGAACCAACTTGTCATCTTGGGTTTGGTACTCATCATTTACTTGGTTTATGACAAGTTGAGAATCTCCAAAAATATGCAACTTAGAAATCCTCCATTCAAGGGAAAGCTTAACACCATTAGCAAGGCTTCATATTCAGCTATGTTATTGGTGCATGGAAAGAGAATCTTGTAAGATTTAGGAATGGTGTATTCGTGAGGGGTAACAAATAGGATTCTAGCACCGACACCATTCTGTGTGTGAGAACCATCAAAAAACATTTTCCATGTATGCCCTATGATATTCATGATTGAGGCATATGGGAAATCTATCTAAAGAGGAGTGTTATCAGTCATAGGAAACTCAACCAATTGATCCGCAATTGCTTGCCCTTTAATAGCTTTTCTCTCAATATACTGAACGTCAAATTCTGAAAGAATCCACATCCACTTGGCAAGGCACCCAGTAAGTGCAACTTTACTTAGGAGATATTTTAAAGGATCAATTTTAGCAACTAGTTGTGTAGTATGTGCAAGCATATAATGTTTGAGTTTTTGAGATGCAAACACCATAGCTAAACAAGCCTTTTCAATACTAGTGTAGTTGAGTTCATAAGCAACCAGAGTGTGACTGATATAATATATAGCTCAATCTTTTCCCTTATCATCATGTTGTGCAAGGAGAGCCCCTAAAGAATTTGTTGTAGCATAAATGTACAATATCAAGGGTTTCCCTTGGATAGGTGGCATAAGGATAGGAGGTTGTGCTAGGTAATTCTTGAGCTAGTCCAGATTCTTCTAACACTCCTCATTCCATATACAAGTAGCTCCCTTATGCAAATTCTAATTGAATGGTTGAGCTCTGTTAGCTAGCTGAGAAATGAACCACCAGATAGATTGGAGATGACCTTGAAGACACCTTAATTATTTGATGTTACGAGGAGGTGGCATCTCCATGATAGCTTGCACCTTTTCTGGATCTACTTCTATTCCTTTTGCTGATATTATGTATCCTAGTAGTTTCCCAGAAGTGACACCAAAAGCACATTTTTTTGGATTTAATCTGAGTTGAAATCATTCCATATGGTCTAATATCAAACTCAACTTAGACAAATGAGTGCTTCATTGTTGTGATTTGGCAAGCGTGTCATCAACACACTCCTCCATGTTTTTGTGCATCATATCATGAAAGATGGTAGTCATGGCTCTTTGATAGGTTGCACCAACATTTTAAAGCCCGAATGGCATGACATTCTAGCAAAAGGTACCCCATGCACATGTGAAGGCTATCTTCTCTTGGTCCTCAGGGGCGATCTTAATCTGGTTATATCCATAGAAGCCATCCATAAGGGAGTACATTTCATAGCCCATTGTCATGTCCACTATCATGTTGATATTCAGAAGTGGAAAATCATCCTTGGGGAATGCTTTATTCAGATCTCAGAATTTAGTGCATACACGAATGGATTTGTCATGTTTGGAAATAGGGACAATGTTAGAAATCCACTCAGCATAGTCAATTGCTCTGATGAAGTTGGCTTTTAGGAGCTTCTCAAGTTCAACCTTAACTAGTAATGCCATATGGGGATGCATCTTTCTTAGTTTTTGTTTGACAGGCCTTACCTCTGGAGCAATAGAGAGATGATGCATAATAAGCTTAGTATCTAAACCTAGCATGTCTGAGTATGTCTAGGCAAAATTGATCTTTTTCTCTTGAAAGAATGTAGCAAATTGTTCTTTTTCTTCTGCTGAGAGAGACTGAGCCACATGTATGATTTTAGGAGATTCCTCTATCCCCAAGTTGATGGGCTATGTAGGTTCTATGAGAACTGAAGACCTTTCTTGAAAATAGCTCGACAGACTACCAAGTACCTCATCCTCGGGTGCCTCAGTGAGGTTTTCACCCTTAGATACATCTTTATTTTTACTATTTTAAGGTTCGAACACCGCCACAATGTGGTTTTCGCTATCCAACCATTGTTTTTTTCTTTTAATTTTATGACTGAGGTACTTGATATCTGATTCAGTCATGTTTGTTTCTGGTGCGCTAGTGGAAGAAGTAACAGGTTCAATGGCATTGAGGTAGCAGGTGATCTCATAGTCATTTTGAAAGGAAGGCAATATAGGTCTTTGATCTTGGGCAGACCAATCTATGAGATCTGAGTGCATGAGGGAAAGAGAAATGACTGGTTCAAGGTAATTGATGTGGGGGATATCATCTCTGGTGACAAGAGAAGTAGAGCCTATAGGGTAGGCTCCAAAAGTGTCAAGATCTAAATTTGTCATGGAAGGACCAGCATGGTCCATTAAAGTAATATGTGGATGGAACTCATCAAACCCTACATGTGACTCATCAACTACATTGGGTTGGTCACTATAGGTATGAATCACATCCATGTCCATATCTATGGTAGAAGATCCATCTGAGAGAGTGTCCCATTCATATTCATTTGAATCGATCATGGAACTTCTACTAGGATGTTTGCACCAAAAAGGCTTAGGACATCTAGAAGTAGAGGTATTCATGTCATGATGTGTGAGATCTCCTCTTTTTATCAATCATGCAATATTTCTACTCTGTCTATCAAAGCTCAATGACTCATTAGGCACAAATTTTTTGGATGTAGAGGCTTCATTTGTATCATCAGTAGGCATGCATTCTCCTCCCCAAAGAAGTGAGGTAGAAGGAAGATAGTCTTCCATTTGGGCCATAGTGCATAGTGGTGATTCCTTGTCATTTGTATCTGAGTCACTAAGCATGGGAGTATTTCTAGAATATTCAGGAACACCATATCCTAGACTTGTGATAGCTTTAGAAGACCAGCCATCAATATGACTCAAAGGTTCAATGAGGGCATGCCCATTGTTATTTAAAGGTCTGTGACCTTGATAGCCCATTTTCTATAGAAATTTATAGCCTTTACCGTAGCGCTTAGGAGAAATGGGAGTAACAACTATCATAGTGTCTTCTTCTTCTCTATAAATCCACTCCCTAATAGCTTGTTCTTCTTTTTCGGCCTCTAAGGGCATGAATGATTGGAAAAATGTACCAAAAACTATCATGGTGGAAGTGGAAGGCTTTGTCTTCTCTGAAGGTCTACCATAGGACTTAGGGGAAGTAGGCATAGCAACAATAGAGTCCAATGTGTATTCCCCCATACCAATACTCATCATCTTTAATTTTTGCTCAGCAGCAATGAGGGATGCATTATGATCATGAGAGGGTTTCTTGTGAGGAATAAACATCTCAGCAATAGTTAGAGTATTAATAGTGATGGCATTGTCCCCAGGAATCACAATCTCAGCTCCATTATGTGGAAACTTGACACACTAATGATAAGTGGAAGGGACATCTTGCATTTCATGGATCCAAGGTCGACCTAGAAGAATGTTATATGCGAGTGGGATGTCCAACACTTGGAAAAAAATATCTTTCATGACAGGGCCCACTCTGACAGGTAGCACAACAAGACCTTTGGAAGATCTTTCTACTTCATCATATGCTTTTATGGTAATCTTTCACCTAGGATCCACGGCCAATCCAGACAATCCTAAGTATTGCACCACATGGAAAGAAATAATATTTAACCCAATACCATTGTCTACCAGGACTCAACATACTTAGGTATGGTAGATGAGAACTTCAATATGTAAAGCCAGATTATGAGGGTGACTAAGAGATGTGTCATCTTCTGCAGAAAAGGATAGGTAGTGGGGAGACACAATGTGGTTGACCATAGCCTGGAATTGATTTGGATCAATATCATTGGGAACATTTTCTGTATAGAGAGATTTCTCAAGGATCTCTTTGTGCAAAGGGGATAGCGCAAGCAACTCAAAAATGGATATCTAAGTGGGTGTCCATTGTAATTGGTGCACAAGGTCATAGCTAGACAAAACTGAAGGAACTGCTTGTTTGGAAGAAGAAGCTTGCTTGGGATCATGCATGATTTTAAGGACAATTTTGGCTTGCCTCCTAGTAACAGCATTTAGTGTCTCACTTCGGGAAGATGAACCACTTAGTGTTTTCAAGACCAACTTTGGCATACCATGATTGGCATTATTATCATCTTGAGATCTCACCATAAGAACATTTTCAATAGGCTCTATCATATTGATCATAGGTGAATCAAGAGTATATGTATAGTTGATCTTTGCATCATGATTCTTCTTATTTTCTTGAGAGGATTCTTCTTTCTCATACTCAGGTAGAGGAGTCTTGAAAGCTTCGTGATCAAAATTTTTAACCAAGCCATCTATGAGCACTGTGCCTCCATCAATAAGATCTTGAATGGCATGTTTAAGCTTAAAACAATTATCTATCTTATGTCCCTTATTCCTATGATAATGGAAAAAATGATCTTCTCTCCACCAATCAGGCTTAACTGGTGGATCATAGGGATGAGAATTGTCAGGAAGCATAAGATACTTATTGGCAACTAGAGTCTTAAGAATCACATCATATGGTTCAGCCAACTTAGTGTAGACTCATCATTGATATGTCTTTTTTGGCTTGTCTGCATGTTGAGGCTTAGGAGCACTGTGAGCATTGGTAGCCTCTTGTTGTTTTAATGCATATATAGCATTAGAGAGGTTGAAAGCTAGTTCTTTGGCTTTTGGGACATCCACAACACCATCATTAACAACATACTTGTTTTTATCCAAGGTTTTCTTTCGTCCTTGCCATTGCCCCTAGTATCTTTATTAATAACAATATCCCCCTTTCTTATGGCCACATCTTCAATCTGGTATGCACTTTCAACCATGTCATTGAAAGAGGAGAATAATTGTTTCCTTAGATCATAATATAGTTTTGGCACAAGAGTGTTGGCAAAAATATCAATCGTTTCTATTTCGTCTAGCTGTCAAGGATATTGAGAATACAATGACCTCCAATGTTGTAAGTAAGTGGCAAATGGCTCACCTTGATTTTTCTTTAGAGCACTGAGATCTAGCATGGTGATATGTTATTGAATGTTGTATGAGTAATGCTGGGTGAAGTACCTAACCAACTCATCAAAAGTTTTAAGAGGTGGTGTCAACTTTGCAAACCATTCTAGAGCTTGTCCTCTCAAAATTATAGGGAACAATCACAGAAGAAATGTGTCCTCATGAAGAAAGTCCATGCTAATAGCATAAAAGTGACGCACATGGTCATGGGGGTCACCATTTCCATCATACTTGTCATATTTGGGATCCTCAATATCCCTAGGAAATGGGACCATGTATAGACTCATGTCAAAAGGAAGGGCACAAATAGATTCTACAAAAGAAATCTTTGGAGGTTCTTTTTCTATTGCAAGTTGGGCAAGACATTGATTGGTTTGCTGCAATTCATTCCTAAGGATTTCCAATTTAGTTGGTACTCTTTCTTGAACAATCTGTCATGCATCATAGCTAGGAGGGAGCTTGTATCCCCTAGAAGTCATGTATTGAAAGTATTGATCTCCATTTCACTCTAAAAGTTTAAGCATCATACGTTGGGATGCTTCATCTTGTTCAAATCTCATAAGCTCTTCACTAGAAATCTCATCATTAGCTTCTTCCTCATGCTGAGAGGGAGGAGGTCTAGGAGGTGAAGAGGGAGCACCAAAAGTCCATCTTGGAGGAGATCTTGGTGGCGTGTTGTTGCCATAGTTACCCAAAGTACCAAAAGGAGGGGGTCTATATTCGTAGCCACTGATCTTAGGTTGTTCTTGAGACATCCCCTTCATAGCCATGCGTCTAGTAGCATCCATTTTGTCTAAACATGCTTGGTTGTCCTTATGCTCAAAATGTTCTTGCAAATGATGAAACTTTTCTTGTTCGGTCAGAGTGAGTGAAACACTATCTGTGCTTTTGGAGGTCTTGAATGTGGAAAAGAGGAAGCCCCCTTTGTACCACAGGGTGACCTTAGAATCCTCAGATTGGTTAGGACTGGAACTATCATTGCTAACTAGTGCTCGTGAGCACTTGTGGGTGAAGGTAACTACGTATAGTTGAATGGAGGATGAATCCCTTGCTCGAATTGAGACAGAGTTGAAACTGGCATGAAAAAGGAATGTTGGTTGACTAATAAAATGAGACAAAGTTTTTTAGATATTGAGATAAACAAAGCCAAAGAAGATCACTTGTCAAGATACAACAATAAAGATGGCTGGCCAAAAGTGCTCAAGAACTTACAGTAATCAATTGACTCAAGCCGAGATATGAGCAAGAAGCTCAATTAGCAAGTAGCTAGAGAGGTAACCGTAATGTGACAAGTGATCAAAAGTAGCATTTGGGAAACTCAAATCCAATAGTTTTAACTCATTTTTTCAGTCTAGAATAGACTTAAACATGCAGATAACAGACCAAGGTTGAGTAAGAACAGGAAAAGACACTCAACAAATGAGATTTCAAATTTGGCAGCAGTGAGACGGCAAAAAGATTATGGGCGATAGTTTCCAGGCAAACAGGGTGATAAAATCTAACCAGGCGATATTTCTGATAGAGACCGGGTGATACTTTCCAGGAAGCCTGGGCGATAGAATCCAGGCAAGCAGGGCGATAAAAAACTAGAAATGAAATATCGCATGATAAAACTTGAAACAGTGTGTGATTATTTTTCAATGTCATACAACTCTTAACCAGTGAGTGTGAAAAGTCTCAATTTTTTAAAGTAATTTTGTCAATTTTGCAATATGATGGGTAATTTGTTGATTTCAAACACAGTAATAACAATATTCAGGTAGGTTTGCAAATAGTAGGGGATGGAACATGTCATCAAACACTTGTGCAAGAGCAAAAGCAACCTTGCCAAGACAAACAATTGGGATATCAAAATGAAAACTTCTATGAGCACTACCGCAATGTTTGTATGTTCAAGAATGTTTGCATGGGTATATAACAATGAGAACAGTTTAAGCACTTGCTAGCCTAGAAGGACAAAGGCTCAATACTTAGCAACTTCGCCCAAACTTGATGTTCCATTGCCTCACACAAAGTGGTTGCCCACAATAGATGTTGGCTTTGTCATGGAGGTGTCAATGACACAACCAAAAGAACACAGATGGTGAGTAATCTTGGGGTGATTTGGGTTATTCCACTTGGATCAATCCTTGCACCAAGAAGCTAAGCGGCAAAAAAGGGTGGCATCTACCTATGGTTCTTAGTAAGGGATTCCATTCGTAGTACCCGCCTTGCTCCCCGAAGGGACTCCTTACCTTGCGGCAAGTAACGGACCTCGCGGCCACAAGAGTACCTTAAGAATTCTCAACATTTTCCTCATGGTCACAATCCCATAAGTACTCACATCAAGCGAAGACAAGAACTACGTCTACCAAGGTTTTGTGTCCTTGATAGCCTTGAGTTTATAGTGGGTCAGAATAGCCACCAAAGGCTTGTCCCCACTTGGGTCGTTCCTCTTGATTGCTCAAGAGCAGGCCCGCTAATGGATCCTAATGCTAAACAAAGAGTGGATTGACTTTTGAGTGTCAGGATTTCTAGTTCACCTCAAGGGTGAAGAGCATAATCTCCTAGCTCAAGAATCTCCCCCAAACACACCAAACAAAGAGTTCAATTACCCTCTTATTTTTAAAGTCTAAAAGTGGGTCAAGATTTCTGGTTAACTACAAGGGTGAAGAGCATAATTTCATACCACCAAAAGACTCCTACAACAAGATCTTAAGTGCCTAAGAAATGAGACAACTAGTATATGTTGCACTTAAAAGAAAAGTAAATAAACAAGCAATTGGTTGTTTTTAGGCGTTGGCCAGCCCTGCAAAACACAATTAGTAGCCCTTTTTCCTTTGAAGCTTTGACATGTGATCTTTTTAGAAAAATTTTCAAGTAGTGAAGGTACCTACAAGCACAAATTGTTAGCCCCATAATGGTTAGCAAAACAAAAATCCAAATGAAATCTGCAAATTAAATCTATCTAACCACAACAAACAAAACTAGCAAGCCAATTAGATCAAAACTTAGCAAGAAAGAACCAAGAAACAACTCACTGCTAGGTATAGGTGATAGTACAGTCACTAGAAGTATCACGCGATACTGTATAGTATATTGGGACAATATTATCTTTTTGGGCGACACTTCACTGTACCTGCAAGCAACAAAATGTTCCAAATAGTGTGACAGAATCTCTCATAGAGCGTGATACTTTAACTAGTAAAGTATCGCACCAGTATAGGACAAAGTATCGCATGACATAGGTGAAGTATCGTATGATAATATTCTAGAAAAAAATAAAAATCTGCCGAAAATAGTAAGCTAAAAAGTGACGAAAAAAGTGCGAAAATGCATAAAAATGAAGGACAAAACAAGAGTGTTTTGCCCCACGGTGGGCGCCAAAAATGTACACACTAAAATGTGAACTTCTCTAAGTCTTTGCTTCCAAAGGAATCAATGAATGGGAGACCTTGAAAAATGACCTAGAGCTCCCTAGGCATGGAGTGCAAGGAAATTAAATGTGCTCTCAGCTAGAGCTATTAAGCCTATGACCTTGCTAGTAAACCATGCAATGGGAGATTCAATGGAGACAAGGGCGAGAATGCCAATATCCTCAAGAATCAATATGTAAATGAAATGCAATGCTAGAAATGAAGATGCAAGCTATATTAAGATGAATATGCAAGTTAAGCTATGGAAAGGAAAGATGCAAGTATTACAAAAACCTCCTAATTAGACTATGTGAATCAATCTAAAGCATAAAGGAAACTAAGCTATGCATGCCATGATAATGAAACTAAAATGCAAGAATGGAACTAAAATAGCATGTGAATGAAAAAGCTAAGAATGCTTCAAATCTCCAAAGTTCCAAAGTCACCTAGAAAACCTACAGCATAACATTAGTATTCAAAAGATGGATCCAAGAATGAGAAGAGAGCTCTCCTTTTATAAGAAATGAGAAAGAGTGGACCATGGAGATTAAGAGGAAAAATATTTAATCAATGGTGGAGCATTTAAGAGGAGCAATCCATGTGCACAAATATCCTCCAATAAGAAAATAAGAGTTGATTTTTGTGTCCATATGAGACAAAAAGTGCTTTTCTTCTTTTTATAAAATAAGGATAATGCTTTATTTGTTCAACTTAGGATAAGAGGAAAAGTGGGGGGCTTTTTTATTTAATTAAAAGAGGAGGAAAATATTTTTAATTAAATAAAGACTTAGGATAATATGGTTAGCCTATAGGAAATAATCGAATAAATGATAGAACTAGGATTTGATCAAGAATAAGCAATTGATGATTTTAGCAAAAGGGGCTAATAGTCTAGATGACCATTTTTGGGTGATTACAATTATAATCCTCTTCCAACTATAGTTCCAAGTGTTCCTCCAGTTGTGTCTTCCATTCCTATAGCTTCATACACTTTACCTAGTGTTTCTAATGTTTCTACTCCTATTTCTTCTAATGATTCAACAATCATCAGTTTGGCTCAAACTGTGTCATCTTTACAACAACAACTAGAATCCTTGACTCAAAACAAGTTTAACATTCCTACATGTGACATGGGAAGTCCTTTGTCCCTAGACATCATTCATACTCATGTTCCCTAGCAAGTTGATATGCCTCGTCTTGAGAATTAAAACAAAAAAGGAGACCCTATTCATCATGCTAAAACATTTCAAATCCTTTGTAGTGATTATGCTCATGACCATAGGATTTTAGCCAAGCTATTTGCTAGAAATTTTCATGGCAAGGCCTTACAATGGGATTGTTCCTTTCCTCCTTATTCTATTGATTCATTTCCAAAACTTGCCAATGCTTTTATTCAACAATTTCAAAATAACATTGGTCCGAAAGTGTCTTTGACTGATTTGATGCATTGTAAACAAAGTGCTAAGGAAAAATTGACTGAATTTATTGGTAGATTTAAGCATTTGCATGCTCAGATTTCCTATCCTGTTCCTGATATTGATATTCAACGTATGTTTATTTCAAATTTGCAAAAGGATATTAGAGATAAGATTCTGCTTACTGAATTTACCTCTTTTCAACAACTTTGTGCAGCGCTTCATTATTATCAATTACAAGTGAGTCAATTTGAGAGCAACACTCCAATGGCTCCTGTTCTAGTTGATAAGAGTGATGCTACTCCTAATCCAAACAAATTTAAAAAATTCAGCAATTATGTCAAGATAACAAACAAGCGAACGCAGTTGCTGATCAAGTTGTTATCGCATCTCACAATGCCACTTCTGGATCCACTGCTTTTTGATTAAATCATACATTTACTCCTCTTTCTAAATCTTTACATTCTATTATGAATAGGTTGTTAACTGCTAATATGATTACTTTACCTCCTATTCGACCTCTTTTACCTGCTACGATTGCATCTAAATCCTTTGATCCTAAAGCTTTTTGTCAATATCATCGTTAGAATGGTCATGATACTGAAAAATGTTATTCTTTAAAACATAAGGTTCAAGACTTAATTGACTCTAATGCCTTATCTATTTATAATCTTAATGGTAGTGGGAAAAAATCTGTCTCTCCTCCTAATCAAAACCTTCAAATCTATACGAATCCTTTAACTACACATGATACTAATACTATTGCTCAACCATCTTCTATGGATATTGTTTATGATTCTAAGATGGATGATCTTAATCACATTGTTAATCAAGTGGAGCATGTTGTTCAATCTATATCTCCACCTCAGCTTCAATCTCAAGTTCAATCTCAACCTATACCAAAACTGCAGCCTAAATTGAAAATTCAGCCTAAGCCTCGAAAACAAGCAAAGAATAAAAGACCTCAGGAACTTTTGATTACCTTTGATGATTTTGAGACTATTAAGGCTCCTGATGGTCCCCTTTATATTTATGCTAGGATTTCTTAGATACCTACTTGTGGTTGTCTTGTTGATCCTACATCCTTAGTCAATGTTATTACCGAAGATAATCTTTTTATGAAAAATTTGCAACGTGATTCTTATGATACATATGATGAGTGGATTCAAACTTGTAATGGTTTTCTTTATCTATCATTTGGTTCTATTAACTTTTCGGTTGAACTTTTTGGTAAAATTGTGAACACTACCTTTGTTGTTGTTCCTACTTTCGATCAGTTTCAAGTTAAGCTTGGTTTTCCATGGTTAAATGCCATGCATTTTGTTGCTTCACCTATCCATAAATGTCTTAAATTTATTCATAATGAAGAAGTGAAGATGGTTAATCATAGTTTATATCAACCTTCTAGGCCCAGAGTTTGTGCTACCCTTGACTTCTTTTGGCCTTCATTACCTAATTCATGTCCTTCTCGACCTGATAATCTTTTCCGTTCATATCAAGCCTATAAGCATCATAAGATTCTTGAATTAAGCATACCTCCTATGGATCTTAATCATGGTCTTTTGCCTACACCTTCCATACCTCCTTTATCCATGGCTTCTACTTCTATTAATCAAGCTCTGATTATTGCTTCTTGATAATCATATCAATCCTTCTATAGAACCTGTGAAGGATCCCATAATTGTTCCTCCTAGTTCTCAACATATTTCAAGTAAAGAAAAACATAATCAATCTTCTAATGAATGTCGTAATAAATGTCATGCTCAAGCTAAAGCTCATAATTATGTGCTTCAAAAATCTTTACCTTCTTTTGATCAGCCTATGCATGATGTGTTAGAAGAAGTTGTTACTAATAATGATGTTAAAATGCAAGATTATGATGATTCTATTCGTATCTTAGATCCTATTTTGATTAATCTAGATGAAGAAGATACTCTTGATGATGTTAATGATGAATATGAAACTATTGAAATTGACATTGATTTACCTAATATGCTTTCATCACAATTAACACTTACACCTAGTATCAAACATCGTGATTCTCAAGAGGATCCTTGTTTGGAATTGGCTATCATTCCTACTATGTTGGATATAGTCCTTCTTGCAAGTTACCCACCTTCCATAAATGATATAGAATGAGATGGGGAGAGTAGGTGGCATGCTTGATTGGCTTGTCCTTCATGGTAGCTTTGTTGTGTGTTTGCCTATTGTATTGTGCTTCTCCCATGATGTGTTTTCTAAATGTTGTTAGATTCTTTTATACGACCCTTATTACTTTGTTGGTACAAGGTGATAAAGGATTCAAACCTATTGTACAATTCCTCTATATGTATCTCTATTCTTCCATATGTTGTTTCATGTTATGTTGTACTTGTGCTTTTGTTCGTAAATGTTTCCTTGTATAGTCTACTTGGATCCGGGACTTGGTAGCACTAAATCATTTTGGTCTCTAGGTTGTGGTCCAAAAAGATTCTTCTTTGTATCGCTTATGTGATCTTTCCTCCTTTGTGAATGTAGTTCTAATTTCTTTTGGGAATGATGTCAATTCATTTGCAATAACATCATATATATATTATCTTATGATCATACTGACCCCACGGTAGGTAGATCCCTTCTCTGTTCTCTGTATGTTTATGTGGTATTTCCCTTGATTTTTCTTCGATTGGGGGCATCTCGTAGTGGAAGTGTAATCAGTGGAGTTGTTTATATTTATGTTAAAGCCATTGCTCCTGTTAAAGTGTTAGCAATGAATTTAATGTGGGGGCATACGCTCTGCTCACCTATTGCACACACACACTTTTCAATAGATATATTAATTTTTGAGATACTTTTCTCCCTTTATGGATTAGTGACTAATCCTTAAAGCATGGATTTCTATTTAGGATCTCTTGATCCCTCCAGTTTCAAATTTTTGATCCCTTAAGGTCGAAGGTGTCCTTAAGACTGGATCTCTTTTTCTTTTGATTTTACTCTTATATTGGAATAGAATATTCTTAAGGGTGAATCCTTGATGGGTTGACTAGTGAGTAGCCACATTCACTAGGTAGTTCAATTCCATCTTTCCAGTTGTGCTATTTCCTTGTGTGGTTCACAATGGGACATAAGTTCTCATTGGGCGAGGTAATCACACCCTCTTCTCTCTCTTTTCTAGAGATATCTCTCTTATTATGATCTTGTAGTTGATAAAGACTTGAGTTCTTGGGGGCTTGAGGTTTTCTTTGTCCCTTTGATTTCAATAAGATTATCTTTTCATTATGATCTCCTTTACCAAGAGTTTGCATCGAGTCCATACTCTTGCTAAAGTGGGGGCTTAATGTATCATCTTAAAATGAAAGCACTTCCATGATAATAGCATTTATCCCTCTGAGTAAGTGGTCTAGGGTCATGTCAAGCACCTTGATTGGGTCTTCACATGGATTTGGCTATTGCCCCCTTGTTCTACTTCTCTCCCCCCATTTCCAGCCTCTTTCTGACAACTTTCTCTGAGAATCTAAAGATTTTGACTTTCTAGCTCAAGGAGGACCTGATGGGTTAGGGCTGACCTCGACCCTGACCCCAAGTCCAAATTTCAAATTCTAGGAGTTTCGGGATGTCGAGCTTCAGAAAGTTTTATTTTCCCACTTTCGGGTCGGTTGTTTCAGGTTTTGGAAAGGTAAATTATTAAATTGCATTTAATCTAGGTCCAGTTCTAGGGGTTAAGGTTAATTGGGATTTAATTCTCCAATGTCGGCCTTCTCTAGGAGTTTGTGCCCTAGATCACTATAAAAGGAAGCCTTCCTCTCTCATTTTCTCCATCTCATACCTCCACAATCAAGAAATTGCATCCACTTTTCATGATCAAGTAAGCAAGAAGGAGAAGGAAAGAAAGCAAGAATTCATTCATCTTCAAGCATTCAAGCATTCAAGTATTCATCAAGGAGATCCATTGTTAGCCATTGAAGGATTCAATCTCTATGGAGCCCTCCAATTGAAGATTTCTCCATCCACATTCATCGAAGCCTCTTCCTATGCTAAGATCCATTCAAGATTGGTGTTGAAGATCTAATGCCATTGATTTGAGACATCCTACATACATTTCTACATTGATTTGGAGCATCCATACTTGTGGATTCAAGGATTCGAATTGTCCACAAGGATTTCAACATAAGCAAGGTGAATAATTTCATTTACTTTGTTGTTACATATTCCAATTTCAATTACATTTTAAGGTTGATTCCAAACTAGGGTTTGACCAAGGAAAACCCCCCATCCAAAAAACAAAAACCATTTTTATTGCAGGTATAGGTACAGGACAACGAATTGAAGTTCAGATTTGGATACCCTTTTCGGTGAACTTCTGAGATCCACGAATAGAATTTCCATCAGAGATGTTTCAAGGTAGAGATGACCTTCATTGAGGGGTAAGATTATGCCCCACTATCTGGGTCAAAGTCGACCTGACCTCAGAAAGATAAAAGTTTTCTGGGTTTTCTCTATCTCGGCATTTCCAATCTGGAGTAGGCTGCAGAATTCTCCAAAACTATGTATAGACATTAGTCTTTTCCAGATTTTCCCTATTTTGAGGTTTTTATTTACCTTCTATTCATTTAAGGTTTTCAAACATATAGTTTCTATAGCAAGTTATAGGATTTCCTCCTTTCTTCATATTCTCCATTGTTTTATTCATTTGTGCATTGATCACTTCTTTGTGATTAATCAATTTGGATCTCTCTTTTGGGAATTTGGATTAGGGATAAGTCCTATATTCCCCTTACATAGATACAACAATATATTTTATAGTGAGGGTAAAGATAGATCCCCTACATCTTTATCCACCACTATACACATCCTAATATACATTATAAGGTGTTGAGATTCCTAAGTGATCCTATGTGTCTTAATATGTCGTAAGGGAGGGATAAGGGTCCTAGAAACTTACTACTACAATTTCCTAACATATTCTAACATACTACTATCATTTTCTAAAATTTAACTATGATTTTCTAAGATTTCTACAAACTAAAAATTATTTAAAACAAATAACTAACTAATATTTACTAAGTTTACTAAAAATGCGTGTACCTGTGTGAGAGAGAGATTCCTAATATTTACTAACTTTAAAAGAAATTTAAAAACAAATATTTTTAATAATTTCTATAAGATCTTAATGTTTTCTAACATTTTCTAACATTTCTACTACGGTTTCTAATGTTTTGTAAATATTTTCTAACATTTGCTAACAAACTACTACGATTTTTCTATCATTTTCTAACATACCAAGTTACAATTTTATAACATTTGCTAACATTCTACTACGTTTTTCTAATATTTTCTAATGTATACTAGAAGTTACAATTTTCTAATGTATACTAAGTTACAATTTTTGAATATTTTCTAATGTATGCTAATTTATAGTTTTCTAATATTTTCTAATGTATACTAAGTTACGATTTTCTAACATTTGCTAACATATTCTAACATTTATACCACAGTTTTTTAATGTTTTCTAACATTTTCTAACAGTTCTACTATGATTTTCTAATAGTACTACTACAATTTTCTAACATATTCTAACATTCTAGTATCATTTTCTAAAATTTAACTACGATTTGCTAACATTTCTACAAACTAAAAATTATTTAAAACAAATAACTAGCTAAAATAAATATAAAACATATAATTTATAATAAAAAATGAAAAAAATGTGTGTACTTGATACTACTAACAATTTGAAGAGGTCAAAAAAGCTCAAGAGGTGCTGATGTCGTAGTGGACATCACTAGTTTGCTCTAAGCCCCGGGTCCAAAAAATCTCCAACAGTAAACAATGAAAATAAAATAGGAAAGCCAGAAATTTATAAAAAAATCCGGCCAAAAGTGGCTTCGCACGAAGACCCCCCTTCGTGCGAAGTACCCTGCGTAGGGTACTTCACGCGAAGGGTTGTCTTCACGCCAAGTACCCCACATAGGGTACTTCATGTGAAGCTAATCATCCCCTTTGCGCGAAGAGGGTACTTGGAGTGAAGGCCCTAAAAATGTTTTTTTTTTGAAAGCCAATTTCCTTCGTCCCAAAAAGTGGGACACACTATTGTGATTTCACCTACCAAGCTCTTCAAAACTTTGATTTGAAGCAGGAACCAAGAGACAAGATTTCTAATGATCTGAGTAAAATAGAGGGCAGTATACTTACCTTGAGTACACATACAATTTCCAAAGTTTTGAATGCATCTCAAAATAATTCAATTGATGGCACATTTTTTTTAGCCAATAGTAAAATAGTAGAGCACAATGAAATACAAATATCAAAGGCCTGATTATGTACCGATACTCAAGAGTACTCTTCAAGATATTGGCGACATGATTTTGGGTAACATCAACATCCAAGATTTTTGGACATCAATGGAAGGTGAGTAAGAACCACAATGGCAGCCCAAGTTATTGACAATGGCCTAACCTATGTAGGGGGTCACCCAATATTTGTATAGTGCCCAGAGTTAGTATTGGAATGCATGAAAGCATATCACCTTGACACCTGAGAGGTAGTGACAATAAATGGAAGGGTGGTAGCTAGGCTTGACCCACTATCCATTGCACTTATTTTTTGGCTACCAATTGGAGATCAATTTTCAGATATTGACAATTGCAAAGGAGTATTTTGTCATCAATAAAAATAGTGCCTCAACACCATGTTGGCATAACTAATGATGTGTTGGTAAGTGATGAGATGATACAAATTTGGTGATTGAGATGATCAGTTATTGTTTTGTCATTGATGTCAAGTATTGATCTAGTTTTCTTAGTGTGTTTCCAATTATGTGAGAAGGATGAACTATATGTCTCATGTGGTTCTAGTGGTTTCAATTCTTAAGGGAGACTTGGTGATGTGTCTAAATGATAACTATATAACTACAAATGTTGAATGTATTATTTGTGTAAGTTATGAATGATTGAACTTTGACAGGGCAACTGCTAGAACAATCTGTGACTAGCAATGAGTGATTTGATTGGTTTATCAAATCTATGGAGAGTTAGGTGACATGATCATAAAATAATGTTTGTAATGCTATATTAAGTTTGTGGTTATGACTATAACTATTTTGGTTTATTGGTAAGCATGTTTTGAGGATAAAAAAGTTGTTTCAGTGATCGGTGATAGTATTTTTGTGTTACCGATGGTAGATCTTCTATTGAGATCTGATGATTGTGTTTTGATGAAGGATTTGTACTCCATCTATCATGTTGAAATGTCTAATATCATTTATTGTGATGATTTTTCATTACATTGATCGAGGTAGATCATTTTATCAAGATGAAGGTTGAGTTGGTCAAAACATGTTTGATTGTTCTTGATAAAATTAGTTATTTAGATCTATCCCGTGGTTGACATGTTAGGTAAAGATGGTTGTTACATTGGGATATGTGTTTTGGTGTGATCTCTTTGGGTGTGAATATTGGAAAAGTGATTTCAATGTGTTGGATGGGGTGTTAAGTCGGTGGAATGTTTTAGGGCTTGAGCAGTGATATTTATATCATGAAATCAAAGATTTGTGTGTGTGGATCATGATTGTGGAGGTGCGATCAAGCTAGGGTATTCCAGAGTTATCTAAGGATAGAATGTATTCTTTTCAAAGGATCTAATCAATAAAATGTGTTTCTATTTACCATATCAATCTACTTGTTGTATCCTAATAGTTACAATAGGCTAAATCCCTTAATTGGGTGGATCCTAACAGATCTTTTATGTAAATAATTTAACATGGTGACACTTTATCTAGTGTTTGAAGTCCTCTAGCAAGGCTACTCCTAATAGGGTAAATCTCCTAATAGGGATAGAGGTAAATCCAATAATTGGGTGACACCTAATAGTGTCTTTGTAAAAATCTTAACAGGTTTAAGCTCCTAATAAGGTGTACTTTAGAAGAGTATAAAATTTGTGAGTCTCATCTCACACGTGGTTTTTACCCTTTTGGGTTTCCATAGGAAAAATTTCTATGTTATGTGTTGCATTTTTTATGGTGGTTGATTCTTGTTTGGTGTATGTTTCATTTGCTTATCAATCAGTACATATAAATCCTTGTTAGGAGATTTTGAATCCCTATTAAAAGATTCTAACCCTGTTAAGAGTTATGGAAGACAGAAGGACCCACTGCCCAAATAGCTTTAGGGTAAGATCACTGAACTCACTGTCCAAATAATCTTTGCATTATTCAATAGAATAATATGTTACCTCTTCTCTGACTATGCCAAATCACACTCACTACTACATCAAATCTCAATTTCAAATCTTTGTACTTCGCATGTCTTCCTTCACAATTCGCTCTCATACTTAGCTCTTTTCTTCACTTCATCCATACCGCATCACACATCATCACTAAAAAAAGGAAAAACATTCCTTCCTTTATACCACACTCAAATAATTACAAATGAGTCAGCACACAATTACAAAATAAAAGATTCCACATGCTACACCAAAATTACATAAAACTGTCGGCTTCCAAATACAATAAATCTTCACTCGTGTGACTTCAAAGTTTGCACTATCATCCATGTCACTATCAATGTGTCTCTAACTTCCCTTTTACTACGCAAAGCCAAATTCCATCCTGATTAGGAGATATCATCCGATTTCCAAAAACCACTACTCAGGAACACTGCCTGAATACTGCTTCCACCAAAATGCTCATAACTTTCATGAATAAAAGAATTACTATCTGCACTCTTAACCATAGACATATAACATATCAAGGAGTATATCCTCAATTTTTCATAGCTCCAACTACAATATACCATGTGTGCTAATCAAAACATTGTCTGCTTCTCTGCAAGTCTTTGGTAAAACACTGTGCTGACATCATTGACAATCATAGTCATGAATGCAACAACAATTGCTACAGAATGGGTGCCAAATTCACTTTAGAATTCATTCCTAACAATATCCCCCATTGGCATTGATGGCAACATAGATGAAAAACATCCAATGTTCCAAAAATCCAATACTGCAACACTGCTTCTTCAAATCCTCTTCATCAATCAAATCTTGCTTCGTTATGCTGTTCAGTTCTCTCATATTGTTTTTCATGCATACTTCTCCCCCATTGACATCAATGATAGAAATGTCATCACTATGTCAACAACAAATCAATGTCAAAAGACACTATTCAGAAGAAAAATACATTTACTAGAGTCCTCATGACTCAGCTCAGATACACATACTCCTCAATAGAGGTAGTACCAACATCTAGTCCAGAAGAAAGATAGGGCTCACATATTACTGGACAGATGCAACCAACTACATCACTACTCAAAAGTAGGCTGGGGCATAACCCCAAGCATACCTCTCAGATACTCAAATGTATCCTTAGGCAAAGGCTTTGTAAATATGTTTGTTATCTATTCCTTTATGCTTATGTACTCCAGTCCAACTTCTTTCTTAGCAACTTTCTCTCTTACAACATGATACTTGATCTCTATATGTCTTGTCTTAGAATGTAATACATGATTCTTAGACATATTGACTGTACTGGTGTTGTCACAATGTATAACAACAGGTTCAACAAATTTAATTCCAATATCCTTCAACATCTGCTTCATCCAAATTATCTGGTTACAATTGTTTGCTACTGCTACATACTCTGATTCTGCTGTGCTCTGTGAAATACAATTATTCTTCTTGCTTAGCCAAGAAACTAATCTTCCTCCAAGGAAAAATGCTCCTCCAATGGTGCTTTTCTTATCATCAACACTACCTCCCCAATCAGCATCTGTATATGCACATAGGGTAAAATTATCAAATTTTTCATACCACAATCCATAGTCTAGTGTGCCTCTTAAATATCTTAGTATCCTCTTTACTGCTGCATAATGTGATTTCCTAGGTTCAGCTTGAAATCTTGCTACAATTCCAATTGAATGTGCTATATCTGGTCTTGTGTGTGTCAAATACTGCAATCCTCCAATCATGGATATGTATTTCTTCTGCTCAACTGCCGGTGTTTCATCTGTGCTAGATAACTTATTTCCGGTTACCATAGGTGTTCCAACTGGTTTACAGTCCTCCATTCCAAATCTTTTTAGCAAATCATTCAAGTACTTTGTCTGACTTACAAAGATACCATCATTATTTTGTGTTATCTGTAATCCCAAAAAGTATTTCATCTCACCAATCATACTCATTTCAAATTTAGTCTTCATTTCATTAGCAAATTTGTCACTAGCTTCATCTTCTCCTCCAAAAATAATGTCATCAACAAACATAACTATAATCAACAAACCATTTTCAATTTCTTTTGTGTACAGATTGCTATCAGCTGTTCCTTTACCAAATCCCAACTTTAACAAATACTTATCCAGTCTTGCATACCAAGTTCTAAGTGCTTGCTTTAGTCCATATAATGCTTTCTTCAGTTTACATACCATGTCTCCTTCTTGAGTCAAAGGAAAACCTTCATGCTGCTCAATGTAGACTTCTTCCAATTCTCCATTTAGAAATGATGACTTCACATCCATCTGATACACTTTGAATTTCTTAAAAGTTGCATAAGCCAAAAACATTCTACTTCTTCAATTCTTGCTATTGGTTCAAAAGTTTCTTCATAGTCAATTCCTTCTTGCTGTGAGTATCCCTTATAGACCAATCTTGCTTTGTTTCTTACAACTTCTCCTTGTTCATTCATCTTGTTTTTGAATACCCATTTAGTTCCAATTACATATTTGTCTTTAGGTCTAGGGACCAATTCCCATGTCTTGTTCTTTTCTATTTGATCTAGTTCTTCTCTCATGGCATTAATCCAATGTTCATCTTCACAAGCTTCACTAGTAGATTTAGGTTCAATTTGAGAAATCAAACATAAATGTACCTTATTCTGAGTCAGAACTCCTTTGTCCAAACTTCCAATAACTTGTTCAACAAGATGATGTCTTGATAAATACCTGTTCGGCGTCATAGTCTCAGATCTTGCTTCAACTATAGATTCTTCTCTAGATTCCTCTTTGGTTTCCTCAGCATGACTCTCATTCAACAATTCACTATCAGTCTCATAGAATAATTCAATAGTTTTAGTGTTAGGTTTAGGATGAGATTCTTCATTAGATTCATAATCAAGCATTCTTTCTTGAATTTTGAACTTTTCATCAACTTTAACATTTGCACTTTCAACAATAGTTTTAGTTCTCTTATTGTAACATCTATATGCTTTGCTCTTCAAACAATATCCAAGATAAATACTTTCATCACTTCTAGGATCAAAATTTCCAATATCATCATCTCTCTTTATATAACATTTGCTTCCAAAAATTCTAAAATACTTAACTAAGGGTGCATGTCCAAACCATAATTCATAAGGTGTCTTGTCTATGTCTACTCTGATTTGTACTCTATACATTGTATATACTGCTTCTCTCCAAAATGTCTTCGCTAAATCATTCTCAAATAACATAGCTCTTGCTGCTTCAGTCACTGATCTGTTTCTTCTTTTTGCAATACCATTTTGTTCAAGTATTCTAGGGGCTGAAAACTATCTCTTAATACCATTCACTTCACAAAAAGTGTTAAACTCTCTAGATGTAAATTCACCACCTCTATTAGATCTCAAACATTTAATCTTCATTCCAGATTCATTCTCAACTTTGTTCTTAATGATCTTAAACTTATCAAGTGCTTCAGATTTTTCTTTCAGAAATACAATCCACATCATTCTTGTAAAATCATCAACAAGAATCATAAAATACTTTTCTCCATAGAATCCTCTAGTCCTGGTAGGACCGCTCAAGTCTATATGAACAATCTCCAACTTCTTTGCCAATGTGAACTTCTTACTAGGAAATGAACTTCTCTTCTGCTTAGCCATCACACATTCTTTGCAAATCATGTTAGTAGGGTTCATAATTTTAGGAAAATCCTTTACTGCAAGTGTAGTACTCACTTTCACAATATTATCAAAGTTTATATGACAAAACCTTCTATGCCATAACCAACTGTCATCAATCTTAGTAATCAAAAATGTAATCTTAGTAGGATTCAACTGAAATACATTACCTTTGGTTCTAAATCTAGTTCCAATCAGATTTCCATCTTTATCCTTTATCACACAAGTTTTCTCAGTAAACCAAACTTGACATCATCAGTATTAGTCTTTCCATCAAGAGCAATAGATCCTATACCTTTAATCAAACAAGGTGCATTGTTACCAACTCTAACAACTCCTCCATCATGATTGTTAAACTTTATGAAATTTTTCATATCTCCAATCATATGATGTGAACAACCACTGTTTATAATCCAATCAGATTTCTTTTCAACTTGGGAAACTAAGGCTTTTTCTTCCTTAACATTAGTTTTAGAATTATCTTCTTTAATTGCTACAAATCCTATTTCATCATTATTCTCAGTATCACTTTCACTTAAAGTTCTTTCAATACTAGCTTCAAGGTCTTCATCATTAGCATAATAACATTCCTTAGATCTTCTAGGCTTGAAATTATTTATGTACTTAACTCTCTTAGGACATTTAGATGAAAAATGACCATATTCTTGACAAGTCCAACATTAAAAAAATTTCTTACAGTCTGGTTCTCTTTTCACAAGCAAGGCAATACCTTCTTCAATCTTCTTGTCTTCTTCATTTTTGGATCTGCTACTACCAGCATAATCTCCACTCACACTGATGCTTCTTGACAATGTAGGTCAAACACTCAGAGCACTGAATGTTGTCTCCATTCTAGGTAAGTCTCCTGATAACCTCAGGTTCATCTCTGCTACTTCCAATCTTCCAAGAAGAGTCTCTCTTGTAAAGTTTGTAGTACAAGGTATCACTTTTTCAATCATCTGTGTTGTCTGCTTAAATAAAAGTCAATGTCCTCAGAATTTTCCATATCACTTCATTCTCTATCTTTGTTCCTCCATAAGATTTTATCCCTGCAACAATTTCTGACATTCTACCAATATAGCTTCTAACAGATTCATCTTCCAACATTCTTATATCTTCAAATGCACATATCCAATTAGGTAATCTAACTCTTTTTGCATGCTCATCACCTCCAAAAGTAGAGTGCAAAGCTTTCCAAATTTCATGAGACTTTTTCAAACATTTTACCTGACTATATTCATTCTTCGGAAGTGTTGTCAAACATGCTTCTCTTGCAAGTATGTTACACATGAATAGATCTCTCTCATCATTAGAGCATGTCTCAAGATCATCTTCTTCAATGGTAGTCTTATCATTCTTTGTAGTCAACCAATAACCTGGTCCTAAACATAGTAGATGTGTCTTCATCTTTTCTTTCCAACTATCAAAATTTACTCCTTCAAAATTAGGGCTTTCTTTCTTGAAATTTAGCATGGATCTCCTTAATTTGTTAAACTTCTCTTTCAAGTACCTGCTGCTCTGATACCAACTACTAGAAAGTAAAGTCCACCAAGATAACTGAGAGGGGGGGGGGGGGGGGGGGTGAATCAGTTATCAGATAATTATAAATTTTTCCATCTTCAATAGTATTAAACCATGTAAGCAATATAATTACCAACCATAGAAAGATATTCATACACAATTACACAATAACACAAGATATGTTGACTAGGGAACCTCTTGATCAAAGAGTAAACCTCGGTGGGAATGATGCCCAAAAAAGATGCACTAATATGAATATTCCTTGTGAAAGGATGGACTCTATTAGGAGTCTTATGAAATACATTCAATACATATAAATCCCTGTTAGGAGATTTTGAATCCATGTTAAAAGATTCTAACCCTGTTAAGAGTTATAGAAGAAAGAAGGACCCACTGCCCAAATAGCTTCAGGGGAAGATCACTGAACTCACTGTCCAAATAATATTTCCATTATTCAATAGAATAATATGTTACATCTTCTCTGATTATGCCAAACCGCACTCACTACTACATCATATCTCAATTTCAGATCTATGTACTTCGCATGTCTTCTTTCACAATTTCGCTCTCATACTCAGCTCTTTTCTTCACTTCATGCATACCACATCACACATCATCACTACAACAAGGAAAAAAATTCCTTCCTTTATACCATAGTCAAATAATTACAAATGAGTTGGCACACAATTACAAAATAAAAGATTCCACACACTACACCAAAATTACATAAAACTGTCGGCTTCCAAATATAATAAATCTTCACTCGTGTGACTTCAAAGTTTGTGCCATCATCCAAATCACTATCAATGTGTCTCTAACTTCTCTTTAACTATACAATTCTATATTCCATCCCGATTAGGAGATATCATCCGATTTCCAAAAACTGCTACTCAGGAACACTCCCTGAATATTGCTTCCACCAAAATACTCATAACTTTCATGAATAAAAGAATGATTGTCTGTGCTCTTAACCATAGACATATAACATATCAAGGAGTATATCCTCAATGTTGCATAGCTCCAACTATAATATACCACATGCACTAATCAAAACACTGTCTGTTTCTTTGCAAGTCTTCGGTAAAACACTGTGTTGACATCAATGACAATCATAGTCATGAATGCAATAAAAACTTCTATAGAATGGGTGTCAAACACTTTAGCATTCATTCCTAACATAAAAGGCATGAGAAAAGACAAAGAGGAAGATGTGGTAGATTCCCTAGAGGAAGAGGTAGATCATATGGTGAAAATAGTAGATCCGATCAGGACAAGACAAAGGAAAGACTGATTGGAAAGGTGAAAGTTCATCCCGAGGAAGAGGTAATTAATCTCAAGGTGGATATGGAAGAGGAGAATTTTGAGGAACTTGTTACAATTGTGGAGAAGAGGGACATATATTATTTGAGTGTACACATGCAAGAAAGAAGGTCCATAGTAGTAGAAATTCTTTGGTGCATGAAGATTCACCAAATGAATCTGAGAATGAAGGAAACTTGATGGTCATAAGAGCATTATGGAGTGAAAAGACTAAGGAAGATCTAGTAAGAAATAGTTTGTTCAAGACTAGATGAAAAGTTGTAGACAAAGTTTGGAAAGTGATCATTGATAGTGGAAGTTCACAAAATCTGTTATCATAAGAAATGGTTACAAATTTATAGTTGGAAAGAGTGAAGCACCCAAAGCACTATCAGATTTCATGGATAAAGGATGAACATAGACTTATGGTAAGTCAACAATGTTTTATAAATCTGAAAATTGGACAGTATCATGATAAGGTGTTGTGTGATATTATGCCTATGGACTATTGTCATATTTTGTTGGGTAGACCTTGGAAATATGACAAACATGTTGTATATGATGGGAGATTGCACATATATACTATTTGGGCCAATAGAAAGAGACAAATTTTGTTACCTTTGATTGAAGAATCTTTTGGTGAGATATGTACATCTGTGAAAGTTTGTTTGATTGAAGGTAGACACTTTGTTAAGGATTTGAAGAGAAATGATGTTTGTTATGTTGTGATTCCTAAAAAACTGAGTGAGAAAATAAAAGATAAAGTTCCTAAAGAGGTTGAGAAGTTTCTCACCAAGTAAGAGGAGATCATTTTAGAAAATGTACCTGATGATTTTATACCGATGAGAAATATTAGTCATTGTATGGATCTAATTCCTAGAGCTAGTTCTCCAAATAAGGCATCACACTGACTGACACCAACTGAGAATGAGGAACTCAACCGACAAGTTCAAGAGTTATTGCAGAAAGGTTTGATCAGAGAAATTATGAGTCCATGTGCAGTACCAACTATGTTGGCACCTAAGAAGAATGGAGAATGGTGAATGTATACTGATTCTAGAGATATTAAAAAGATAACCGTTAATTATCAATTTCCTATATCAAGATTGATTTGAAGAGTGGATATCATCATATCAGAATCAGAGAAGGTGATGAATGGAAGACTACATTCAAGACAAAAGAATGTTTATATGAATGGTTGGTTATACCATTTTGGTTTAACTAATGCACCAAGTACTTTATGATGTTAATGAATGAGGATTTGAATAAATTTTTGAGTAAACTTGTGATTATGTACTTGGATGACATTCTGATATTTATTAAAACTAGAGAAGCTTATTTGTTGCACATTAGATAGGTATTGTAGAGATTAAAAGAGGAAAAGTTGTTGATTAATCTAAAAAAGTGTTCCTTCATGAAAGAAGAGATTGTATATTTGGGATTTGTGATTTTAGCTGATGGTTTGAAGATGGACCTTGAGAAGGTTAAAGCCATACTTGAGTGGCCTACACCTGTGAATGTTGTTGAGGTAAGATCATTCCATGGTTTAGCAAGTTTTTACCGAAAGTTCAATTTGAAAGAGAATTCAAGTGGACACATGGAGATGATAAGAGTTTTGAGACTTTGAATCATAAGGTTTTTGAATTTCCTGTGTTAGATTTACCCGATTTCAATAAGGTATTCCAAGTTGAATGTGATGCAAGTGGCAGTGCAATAGGATCTGTGTTGATTCAAGAAGGTAAACCTATTGCTTTCATTAGTGAGAAGTTGAATGATGCTAAAAGGAAATATTCTGTGTATGATCAATAATTCTATGCTATTGTTCAAGCCCTGAAGAAATGGAGACATTACTTGATCCCGAAGGAATTTGTTTTGTATATTGATCATAAGGCTTTATAGTATTTGGGCAGTCAGTATAAGTTGAATCAAAGACATATGAAATGGGTTGAGTATTTGTAGAATTTTACATTTGTGATAAAATATAAGAGTGGAGTATCTAATCGAGTTGCTAATGCATTGAGTAGAAGAAGATCTTTGCTATCTAAAATGAGAATTGATGTTCTTGGTTTTGATGATAAGAATAATTTGTATGAAACTAACCCTAATTTTTCTACACCATGGAGAATGTGTAGAGCACCTATTCTAGATCAAATGAGTAAGTGGAAAGACTATTTCATTCAAGAAGGTATGTTTTTAAAAGGAATTCAGTTATGTATACCAAGAGGATCAATGAGAACTAATTTGATAAAGGAGAAGCATAATAGTGGTTTGGCTGGACACTTTGGCATTGATAAGACATTGAGTTTGCTTAAGGCATTTTTGGCCGCAGTTGTATAAGGATGTTCAAAAATTTATGACAGGTAAAAGCACAAATCTTAGTCATGTTTCAGGCTAACTTATTAACACAACTAAATTTGAGTATTTCTAACTAAAAATTAATTTTGGTCAAACATAGAGTCTAGCTAGATTGATTCTAGCTACATTAGATAAGTGCTTCAACTTTTCCAATTGGAAATGTCTATTAAATGCATGTTTTATACCAATTTGGGTCCAATTACCAAAGAAATAAAATTATTTTAGAAAATAGATGTTTTAATAATTCCTACTCTTTTTAATGATATCTTTCTAAAAATATAAAAAATACCCTTCTGTAGAGCTTAGAGTCAAGAATATTCTCATATAGATTTTATAGTGTTTTAATTAGACATAATATATTATAATTAAAAACTACTGCAAGTAGGTATTTTAATAGTCAAAAATATGTTGATTCGGAGAAAGAAAAAAATAGTAAATCATATCATAAATTTTTTTTAAAGATATGGTTCACTAGAAGAGAGAGTTCTCTTCAAGAATGTATAATTGTTTTTTTATTGTGATATATTTATTATGAAAAATATGGTGGGAGATGAAAACTGTCGATTTCAGGCAAGTTGGAATTTTAATTTTAATAAAAGAAAAAATCTAGGTCAAAATCCTATTTTTCTTTTTTCATGCACTAGCTATATATGTCATCTATAACATATTTTGAAATTAGAGGAAAGAAAGATTATTTACATATGGTTTTTTGGTGGGAACTAGACCCCTGATTTTCAACATTTTTCAACAACTAAAAAATCATCTTTAAAAATTAAAAAAATACATCAATTCTTATTCCAAAAAATTATAAAAAATAATAATCATAAACTTCATACATTTCTACAGATTTCATATCAATGACTTCATATATTTTGAGGTTTCTTCCTACATATTCCTTTTAGGATTGGGAAGACTTCATTCATACACCTCTAGTTTTGTTTCTTCCTAAGGCGAGGAACATTGCTCAACTATCATGTAGAATCTTCTTCATCCATCTTAGAGAATCTACCATTTCTGTACATTCTACATTGAGGGGGCTACTTTGTCTCTATTCTTCTCTACGATGGGGGGAATTTCTCATTGCATGAGTTTTTTTCCTTCTCATTCTTCTTTGAGAGTTATTTTGTATTTCCATCTCTTTATTTGGGAGGAGTTTTGTCCTACTATATTTTCTCCTTTTCCCCACTTATGGGAGATTACATTTTCATTTGTACATTAGTACCTAACATGATGTAGTAGCTGGGACCCATCTTACATTTTTAGCTATTATACATTCTCTCTAAGTTACACTTAAGGGAACGGGGGGTGGTTCTTGTGTAATTAAGGTATTTTACCTTGGTTATATCTCACCTAGGTCCTAATTACATTTTACTTAGGATTTATTAGGGAACTACATAGGAGTAGTTGGAGCATTTCCACTTTAGATGGTGTTATCATGTTATCACATTCCACTTTACGTGTTGACTCCACCTTTATTGTAATTATCACTCTGTACGTTTGTTACACATGTTGCACATACTTTATTACACATTGGAGGATGATCCACCTTTGGTGGACATGTGATTTTACCTTAGATGGGTGATGAGTTGTCTTTTGATTATCATGTAATGAGACAATGACACTTATCTTTGTCTCATTTACTCATTTACACTCACCTTGGATATATAAGTAAGGTGTATCCTATCTAATATTTAGTGTATTGATTGTGTTGCATTCTTGGTGAGAATATAGTTATTCTTATCATATTATTTCTCTTTTGTTATTGTGCTTTCCATTGCCTCTAGATCTTGTGTGACTATCTCCATAGCCAAGTCTTACATTATTGTTATCTCTATTTTGAGGGCCAATAATAGTTTTCAAACATTTCTCCTTCATTAGGATCTACTTTCCCTTTGTTGAATTGTATATTTCCTAACAATTTCACTTGCATATAATTGTTTGTCCTTCATAATGATTTATCCTTGGTTGAAGGTGTGCATCCTTGATTAGGGTCTCTTCCTTAATTGAAAGTGTATATCTTTAAGTGATCCCTCCTTGGTGTTGAAAGTGTGCAATCCTTCATCAAGAATCCCCTCTCTAAGAAATTTGAAAGGTGTGACATTCTTGATCTCTTCCCCCATTCTTAGTGTTGAAGATGTCATATTTAATTAAATATCTCCTCTCTTTTGGATGTAGATATCTTTAGGAAAATATTTATTCCTTCCCTTTTGATAGCTATGCATCCTTCATAAGGATCGATTACACTTGTTACAATTGTATCATCTTAAAATGGAAGCACTTCCCCATTAAGAACCTTTATCCCTCCTTAGGGGGTGTTTTGGGGCCATCATCATGTTGTCCTCTATTTTCTACCTCCTTCCCATCTTTTGTGAATGTTTAGGGCTCTGTTTGGGCATCCCCAGGCACTATTTTCCTCTTCTGGCTCATTTTCTAGGGGTCCTAAACCCCTGGGTCAAGGTTGAGCTTGAACTTGACCTAGGTCAAATTCGCCCTCTTCCTTGACCCAGGTCCCCCTTTTCATTGAAAATTTTGTTGGATGCGGGGGGAAATTCAAAAGTTTATTTTCCCGCTTCTAGGTTAGCTATTTCAGATTTTAGAATGGTAAAATCTTAAATTATATTTAATCTAGGTCCATTTATAGGGTTTAAGGCTTAATTGGAATTTAATTCTCCTATGTCAGCCTCTCTAGAAGTTTGTGCCCTAGATTAGTATAAAAGGAAGCCTTCCTCTCTCATTTCCATATCCACTTTCATAGAGCACTCTCAAGGAGATCCATTATTCATGAAGCACTCCATCCTTTCATCGAGAAATCAAGTGTAAATAAAATTAAAGCCCTCATCTACATTCAAGCATCTAAGTTCTCCATTGAAGATCAAGGATTCAAGCATTCAAGCCTTTGAAGGGATTTGGTTCAAGCATTCAAGATTCATCATTCAAAACCCTAGATCTAGTCATCATGGTGGTGTGATCTTCCTTCAAGATCCTTTGTTCATCTTTAAGATCCATTCATTTTTCATTAAAGGTGGATTCCAAGCATACAATCATAGAGGTTTTGATTTACATTTGTTAGTGTTGAATCCAAGCTTTCATATTAACATACTTGTTTGCATTTCAAATACAATTGCATATCTATTGAGCATCATAGCTTTGTTGTTAGATCTACTTCTACTACTTGCTAGCATTCTCTATTTCAATTCTATTTTAAAGGTTGATTCCAAACTGGGGTTTGACCAAGGCAAACCCCTCATCCAAACAACAAAAACCCTCTTTTTCTTGTAGGTACAGGTGTAGGACAACGAATTGCAGTTCAAATCTGAGTACCCTTTTCGATGAACATCTAGGATCTGCGAACATAATTTCTGTCGGAGCTGTGCAGGTCAAGGATGACCTTTTGGGGTAATATTGTACCCCAGGGTAAGATCTTACCCCTATCTTGGGTCAAGGATGACCTTTCTCTGAAAGACAAAAGATTTCTGGGTTTTCTCTATTTTTGCATTTCTAGGCCAGATCCGATTGTAGAATTTCTCGAAATCGAACACAGACACTAGAAAATAGTGATATCCAAATATACTCCTTTTCAAGATAATTATTCTTGTTTTAGAAAGTTTATATGTCCACAAAAGTTTCTATTTTCCATCACATACAGTCTTCTTACAACAACACATACTAAACATATAAAAATATATCCCTAAAAGAGATATATTTTATATTACATTTTGGTGAACCCGCGATAGAAAAATCTTTCTTTTTGGTGTTATATGCTTTTCTTTCTTTCCTTAAGATTAGATGTCTTTTATGCTCTTGCATTTTAAATTCAAAAATATAAAAAAATCCATATATTCAACAAAATAAAAAAAAAATTCTTGCATTTCATTTACTATGAAGATCTTTAAGATGCTTTGGTGTGTGATTATTTTCTTTGTTACCCTTCTCTTAGCATCTCTTTACCATACCTATGATGTTTATGAGAGTATCATTCATTTCATTATGTTGGTTACTCTTCATTTTTCACTTGCCTATGCTATTGTGAGAATGACCGATACTAGTCTTCCTACTTTCAAAACTTTTATTAAAGATTTATGTGGAGGACTTATTACTCTTTTGGACTATGTGAAGAATTGGGTAGATGATACACCATCTCCTAATCTTCCTAATCCTAATCCCATACTTCCTAATATAGTGCCAAATCTTCCTAATCCTACTCTGATTCCTAACATTCCTAATATGCCTAATTCTCCATTTTGTATCCCTACTTCTTCTCATACAGATGATGGGATTCAAACTATAGTTCGTGATGCAGATGTGCAAGAATTCTTGGATTTACCTTCCCCTTCTTATCTAATCTAAAAAGATAATAAAGGGAAGAAAAAAGAAACTTCTTCTAAACCTATTATTCCACCTTATACAACCTTTACTCATGAACACAATAAACAATCACTTCTTGTGGAAGCTTTGCATGATATGTACACTACGGGATATAATATGATGACTAAGCAAGGTTATAAAGGTTTAGGGCTTGGTGTTAATGAGCATGGTATTAAGTATCTGGTCCATATGCCCCCTCAACAAGATATGCATGGTGTTGGTTGTTCGCAATCTCACATCAAGGTGGTTGATGTTGATCGTCATCCTCCTCTTCTCCCTACACCTACCTTAGATAACCCTAAAATTCATCAAGAGGTAGTTAAGAGGGTGTATGTTCAATTAATGAATTCCAAGAAAGATATCTTTAGACCTATGCCGATAGATGCTCTATATAAGTATAAATGTCCTTTCCATTATACTAATACACATTTAATTGTTGATTGTGTGCATTTCAAGCTATATGTTAGAGAAACAACTGCTTTAGGAATTATATCTCACTCTCATGCAGTTTTACAATTCCTTCATAATTTTGATATAGGGGATACCCCTTATTCTGATATAATATAGATTTCTTCTCCTCTTGTCTCTGGACTAGGGGGAAAGAGGTGTACTTCCATCCAGTCTCCTAAGATCCATTGGGATTTTTATTGAGCTTAATTAGTATTCTTTCTATCCTCTCTCTCTATGGTTTTGTATTATGTTTATAATCATCCATAGATTCTCTTTTAGTATTCAAGATATCTAAATTCTAAGACTTTTTTCAAAGGTATCCCTTGCTTTCATCCCTGGGGGGCAAGGTTCTTCCTTCTTTCTCTTTGTCTAGGGATCTTCTTTCCCTAGCTTAGTGGCATTTGTTTGTCTTGCAACATTATTTCATTATACTGACCAATTTTTTGACTATGGATATCATTTTGTATGAGAGGTTGTTGTCCTGGGTCATCACCTCTTCTATATTTTGCAAATTATGTTCTTTATAAACTCTTGACCTTGCTTTGGTGATTAAGAGTTGTTTCCCTCAATTCAAAGATTCTTCTTCCTCTTGATTGCAGGGGGCTTGATGATTGAATCTTTGTTCCTGCTTGGTTTATCTTTGAAAGATGATATTTTATCTAAAAAGAACTCCTCTACGGTAGGGGGTCTTGTTGATAAGATCTATTTCTTTGAGGATACTTTTCCATGAGTGACATATCCTTTTTCATGATTATCTATAATCTTGGATGTAAGGGTCAATACCCTTCGCTAAGAATATAGTGTACATTGTTGTTGAACATGATATCTCCTTACATTGTGAAGTAGGTATCCTCTTTCTCTTCCTTATCATGTCTAGTAGAAAACCATGATAAGGAGGGGGGCATATATAGGGTCTCCTTTGTACTATATTTTTTCATTTATATGCTAAATCCTCTAAAGGTAACATACATAAGTTGCTAAATCCTGAAGAGACACACATTTTTCAATTTTTAATATGCTAAATCCTCTAAAGGTAACACACATAAGTTGCTAAATCCTGAAGAGACACACATTTTTCAATTTTCAATATGCTAAATCCTCTGAAGGTAATGCACATAAGTTGCTAAATCCTGAAGAGACACATTTTTCAATTTTCAATATGCTAAATCCTTTGAAGGTAAAACACATAAGTTGCTAAATCCTGAAGAGACACACATTTTTCAATTTTCAATATGCTAAATCCATGGAAGGTAATGCAAATAAGTTGCTAAATCCTGAAGGGACACACATTTTATATTCATAGTGATACAAGAAGGTGGATCTATGGGTATTCCAAAAGCCCTCAGAAGATGCATTAAAATTGCAAGAATAGTTTGTTGGTTGAACTATTGGGTTTGGTTACCTATTGAGCTCTCCCTCCTAGGTGATTCACGATAAGGTGGGCATCTTACTAGGTGAGGTAATCACTTTCTCTTTTCTCTCTTTTCACTTTCATGCTAGTAGGATTGGATCATAAAGCTATGTTATTTATAGTATTGCTCTTGTCTTTCTTATGTAATCATTTATGCTTTTATGATAGCTTTCCAAATATTGTTAGGAATAAGGTGTCTCAACCTTGGATAATTCCTATTCTTATTATTTGTTTTGTAAATGTATTTTTTGCAAATAATGTAATTAAGTGTGAGTGTACATGTCTAGTTGGCATGTTGATGTGTCACTCCACTTGATGTGTCAGCATCTTGTGCGTAAGGATATCATGACTGAAACGGTCATGACGGATTCCTATGATGCGTAAGAACTATTTAAGGAATGTGCTATGACAGGTGTAAGAGCATCTTATGACTTGGGCCTATTTGGGCACCCAAGAAGAAGTGGTTGGTGTGTGTAAGAGAATATGCCAAAAATAGGTTGGTATGACAGATTCTCTTACACTTCTCGTGTGACCGTTATTTTTGGCAGATTCTATGACAAGCTGTCATAGTCTATTCTAGGGATGGACGCCTATTCTTGGGATTGCATGTAACAACTATGTACATGTGGCTTTGTGCATGGGTCTTGGTGGTTGTGCCTATTTTTGGGTCTAGAGGAGTCTATATATATGATGCTACTCCTATGGGAGAGATATAATAGAAAGTTAAGTCTTGTTGGCTTTGTCTCTCATTTCCTGAAAGAACTTGCATTGCAAGTGTATTGTAACCTTTGTGTTGAAGATAATACATTGTGCAGGTTTTGGAGTGTTGGGGTTTTTTACCGAAAGGTTTTCCCCAGGGTATATCATTGTCATTCTCTATTTTTTTGTATGTATGGTATGTGGTTGCAATATCTTTGTTAAAGTAGTTAACGAATCTGAAATTGTAAGGATTTATAAGAATTTGCACAACACTCTCCTATAGAGATTAGCGTAGGAAGCTGTTTCTGCACCTGAGTTTCCTTACAAGTGGTATTAGAGCTTGATCAACTTTTGATCCTAGTTGTTGGGTAGGGTTTTTTGAGCTAATCTCAAGTTTGAGTGGGAGTCTTTTGCAGAGCATTCTGAATCTTATTTGCAGATTGAGATGGCAAGTTCATCATATGGAAGAATGGAGGTGGAGAAATTTAATGGCACTAATTTTGAGTTGTGGAAACTCAAGATGGAAGACATGTTGGAAGATCGTGACCTATGGGAAGCAACTTCAAGTGCTACAAGACCAACAACTATAGCTCAAGCAGATTGGGATATCAAAGACCGTAAAGCTAAGGGTCTCATAAGACTCTATTTAACTGATGCAGTTCTTCTGAATGTTCTAGATGAGAAAACCACAAATAGTTTGTGGGAAAGACTTGCGGCCGTGTATCAAGCCAAAGCTCTGGTGAACAAGTTGTTCCTAAGGAAGTTGTACTCTTTGTGAATGGAGGAAGGTGGATCCTTAACGGATCATTTAAATGCATTTAATCTACTGGCTGCAGAGTTGACATCAGCTGGTGTCAAGTTAGAGGAGGAGGATCGTTGCTACACACTTTTGTGTTCTTTACCAGATTCATGGGACCATCTTGTGATGGCTCTCAGAAGAACTTTAGTCACCTTCAAAATGGATGATGTGGTGTCTTCGCTGCTATTAGAGGAGATGCGGAGAAAGGCTTCCGTTTCAGAAAAAGAAGCCCTTGTTGTTCGTGGGAGATCCACTGAAAGAGGGAAGAAAAATGACAATAAGTCTAACAATAAGGGTAGATCCAAATCCCATGGGAAGTCAAAGACTTCCAATAAGTCCAAGGCAAAATGTTGGAACTGTGATAAATCTAGGCACTTCCGTAAAGACTGCAAAGAGCCGAAGAAGAAGAAGAAAGGTTCAGATTCAGCTTCAGAAAGATCTCAAGAAGATGGCAATGCATTCATCGCAGCTTTGGTAGCCCATGCATCTAATGATGTGTGGTTGGTTGACTTGGGTGCATCTTTTCACATGACCTCTCATAGAAACTAGTTCTCAAAATATGAAGAGTTCGATGGTGGAAAGGTGTACTTGGGTGATGATTCTCACCTAAAGATAGTTGGATGCGGAAGGGTCACTATCAAATTTCCTGATGGACGAGTAAAGGGAATCAATGGAGTTATGCACATTCCGAGTTTGGCATGAAACCTATTATCTATAAGTATGCTGAATAATGTAGGTGTGCAAGTTGTTTTTTTGAAAGAAGGATGCAAGATGATGAGAGGATCGATAGTGCTTGCAAGGGGTACTAGGAGAGGTACCTTATTTTAGCTAGATGCATGTATTCCTCTATGTAATAGTTCTTCATCCTCACCATCTGAACAAGCAGTGAAGAAGTCTGTGGCTATTGGTTCCGATGGTAGTGCAAATAATTTGGAAGGTAAGCTTCCTGCAGAAAAGACAATGTTGTGGCATATGAGATTTGGCCACATTGGTGAAAAGGGTCTCAGAACCCTAAAAAATAAAAATCTCGTTGAGGGGTTAAATGATTGCAATCTCGAGTTCAACTTCTGCGAACACTGTGTCTATGGTAAACAAAATCGTGTTCAGTTTTACTCTAGTTCTCACAAATCTTCTGATGTTTTGGATCTTATTCATTCTGATGTATTTGGTCCTGTAAAAGTTCCTTCAATCTCCAAGTCTGTATTTTTTGTATCTTTCATAGATGATTATAGTAGAAGGACATGGATTTATTTCCTTAAAAGTAAGACACAAGTCTTTAGTCGGTTCAAGGAATTTAAAGCTCTTGTAGAGAATCAGACTAGTAACAAGATTAAGTGTGTGAGAACTGACAATCGTGGTGAGTTTTGCTCAGCAGAGTTTGAACAGTTCTGTAAAGAACGAGGTATTGAGAGGCATAAGACAACTCCTTATACCCCATAGAAAAATGGAGTTGCAGAGAGAATGAACAGGACACTGATGGAGAAGGCAAGGAGTATGCTTAGTGGAGCTGGTTTAGAACCAAGGTTTTGGGCCGAAGCTGTGGCCACTACTTGCTATCTGGTTAACAGATCTACTACATCAACCCTTGTTGGTAAGACACCCATGGAGGTGTGGTCTGGTAAGAAGCCTTCAATTAGACATCTTCATGTTTTTGGTTGTGAAGCTTATGCAAATGTTCCAAAGGAGAAAAGATCTAAGTTGGAAAACAAAGCTGTTAAATGTATTTTCATCGGATACAATGCTGGTGTGAAAGGATACAAGCTTTGGGATCCTGTGACTAGTAAGGTGTTGTATAGTAGAAATGTTATTTTCAGAGAGCTAACATCTTCTCCTATTGTGCTACAACTAGATGAAAAAGAAAAGGAAAAAGATGTTGTTCAGTTGCCTCCTACCCTTGAGAAGACTGAACAGAGAGACCATGTTGGGTCTAATGATGAGGAGAGCTCTAGCAGCTCTGATAGTTTAGAAGAAGAGGAAGAACAAACTCAACCTCAGCCCTTGAGGAGATCCATGAGAGAAAGAAAGCAACTAGAAAGGTTTGGTTATTCTATGTTAGATTCCAGTTGTGCCTTTGCTTTGATTACTAACACTGATGAGCCTAGATCTGTGAAAGGGGCTTTGGGCATGGAAGATGCAGGTTCCTGGATTGAGGCTATGGATGATGAGATGGCTTCATTGGAGAAAAAAAAAACTTGGGACCTTGTACCTTTGCCTAAAGAGAGAAAATCTGTTGGCTGTAAATGGGTGTTCAAGAAGAAATTCTATGCAGATGGCAGTGTTGAAAGGTATAAAGCTAGATTGGTTGCAAAGGGGTATTCACAGGTAGAGGGAATAGATTATGGTGAAATATTATCTCCTATTGCAAAGTTGACATCCATTAGATTTCTATTATCTCTTGCTGCATCATACGATTTAGAGATAGAATAGATGGATGTGAAGACAGCTTTCCTTCATGGTGATTTGGAGGAAGAGATTTATGTCACAGCCTAAGCACTACATTGTTAAAGGTAAAGAATCCTTAGTTTGCAGATTAAAGAAATCTCTATATGGTTTGAAGCAATCTCCTAGGATGTGGTACCTTAAGTTTGATGCCTTTGTGTTGTCAATTGGATTTGTAAGATCAAAATCAAATCATTGTGTTTATTTCAGAGTTGAAAATGATCGCCTTCTTATTGTTGCATTATATATTGATGATATGTTGTTGTTTGGGAAGGGTAAGGGTATGATTTCTGATTTTAAATCTCAATTGTCAGCACAGTTTGAGATGAAAGATCTTGGGGTAGCTAGGTACATCTTGGGTATGGAAATCAGTAGAGACAGGTCTAACAAAAAACTTTGGTTGAGTCAGAGTAAGTATGTGAAGTCTGTGTTGGACAGGTTTAGCATGGTAGATTGTAGACCACTTTGTGTTCCTGTTTATGTGGGAACAAAGTTATCTGTAGATGATTGTCCAAAATCTCCTAGTGAGGTGGAGGACATGAGTAGAGTACCTTATGCTAGTGCAGTTGGCAGTCTTATGTATGCTATGGTCTGTACTAGACTAGACATTGCCCAAGTAGTGGGAGTCCTGAGTCAGTTTATGGCTAACCTTAGATAGGTACATTGGGATGCAGTTAAGCAAGTATTTAGATATTTGAGGGGTACATCAGATTACTCCATATGCTATCATGGTAACTCTTTTGGATCTCCACATTCAGTTTGTATTCGTGGGTTTTCAGATTGGGCAGGTGATATTGACTGCAGGAGATCCACTAGTGCTTATGTGTTCACTATGTTTGGTGGTGCCATCAGTTGGATGAGTAAGCAACAACCTATGGTTTCTTTGTCCACTACAGAAGCTGAGTACATGGCTGCTACTCATGCTTGTAAGGAAGCCATTTGGCTTAGGAGATTGTGTTCTGATGTTGGTGTTGATGCAAAATAGATTACTATTTGGTGTGACAGTTAGAGCGCTATTTGCCTTGCAAAAAATCCAACTTTCCATGCCAGAACGAAGCACATTGATGTGCAGTTTCACTTTGTGAGAGATATGGTGGAAGATGGAAAGGTAAATTTGGAGAAGGTAGATACTATGAAGAATGTTGCAGATGCATTAACGAAACCAGTGGGCACTAAGAAGTTCAGATGGTGTTCAGAGTATATGGGCCTTTTGGCCTATAGCGGTTAAAGTTCTTGTTATGTTCCTATTGCTCTTACAAGGTGTTTGACAAGTGGGAGAATGTTAGGAATAAGGTGTCTTAACCTTGGATAATTCCTATTCTTATTATTTGTTTTGTAAAATGTATTTTTTTACAAATAATGTAATTAAGTGTGAGTGTACATGTCTAGTTGGCATGTTGATGTGTCACTCCACTTGATGTGTCAGCATCTTGTGCGTAAGGAGATCATGACTGAAATGGTCATGACGGATTCCTATGATGTGTAAGAACTATTTAAGGAATGTGCTATGAAAGGTGTAAGAGCATCTTATGACTTGGGCCTATTTGGGTGCCCAAGAAGAAGTGGTTGGTGTGTGTAAGAGAATATGCCAAAAATAGGTTGGTACAACAGATTCTCTTACACTTCTCTTGTGACCGTTATTTTTGGCGGATTCTATGACAAGCTGTCATAGTCTATTCTAGGGATGGATGCCTATTCTTGGGATTGCATGTAACAACTGTGTACATGTTGCTTTGTGCATGGGTCTTGGTGGTTGTGCCTATTTTTGGGTCCAGAGGAGTCTATATATATGATGCTGCTCCTATGGGAGAGATATAACAGAAAGTTAAGTCTTGTTGGCTTTGTCTCTCATTTCCTGAAAGAACTTGCATTGCAAGTGTATTGTAACCTTTGTGTTGAAGATAATACATTGTGCAGGTTTTGGAGTGCTGGGGTTTTTTACCGAAAGGTTTTCCCCAGGGTATATCATTGTGTCATTCTCTATTTTTTTGTATGTATGGTATGTGGTTGCAATATCTTTGTTAAAGTAGTTAACGAATCTGAAATTGTAAGGATTTATAAGAATTTGCACAACACTCTCCTATAGAGATTAGCGTAGGAAGCTGTTTCCGCACCTGAGTTTCCTTACAAATATGATATTAGTATAGGAGACATTTCTTAGCAAGGTTTCCTTTACTAGTTGATTTGGGTTTTTTTTAGGTTTTGTGTTTGTTTTCGCACCCTTGTGCATGTATGTTGAGTTAGAATCCTCAGTTTGGGGGCTTGTGTCCTTAATTAAGTGTTATTCTATCTCATTGTGAATCCACTTGGATCTTTCTTCTCCTTTACCGTGAGCATGTTCGATTTCCATACTCTCACTAAAGTGGGGGCTTAATGTATCATCTTAAAATGGAAGCACTTCCATTTTAAGAACATGTATCCCTCCTTAGGGGGTGTTTTAGGGCCATCATCATGTTTTCCTCTATTTTCTACCACCTTCCCATGTTCTGTGCCTATTTAGGGCTCTGTCTGGGTCTCCCTGGTACTATTTTCCTCTTCTAGGTCATTTTCCAGGGGTCCTAAACCCCTGGGTCAAGGTCGACCTTGACCTTGACCTAGGTCAAAGTTGACCTTGACTTTGACCTAGGTCAAATTTGACCTCATTCTTGATCCAGGTCCCCCTTTTCATAAAAAAATTTGTCAGATGCGGGGGGAAATTCAAAAGTTTATTTTCTCACTTCCGGGTCGGCTGTTTTAGATTTTGGAACGGTAACTCTTAAATTGTATTTAATCTAGGTCCATTTCTAGGAGTTAAGGCTTAATTGGAATTTAATTCTCCCCTGTCAGCCTCTCTAGAAGTTTGTGCCCTGGACTAGTATAAAAGGAAGCCTTCCTCTCTCATTTTCATATCCACTTTTCATAGAGCACTCTCAAGGAGATCCATTATTCATGAAGCACTCCATATTTTCATCAAGAAATCAAGTGTAAAGGAAATTCAAGCCCTCATCTACATTCAAGCATCTAAGTTCTCCATTGAAGATCAAGGATTCAAGCATTCAAGTCTTTGAAGGGATTTGGTTCAAGCATTCAAGATTCATTATTCAAAACCCTAGATCTAGCCATCATGGTGGTGTGATATTCCTTCAAGATCCTTTGTTGATCTTTAAGATCCATTCATTCTTCATTCAAGGTGGATTCCAAGCATACAATCATGGAGGTTTTGATTTACATTTGTTAGTGTTGAATCCAAGCTTTCATATTAACATACTTGTTTCCATTTCAAGTACAATTGCATATCTATTGAGTATCATAGCTTCGTTGTTAGATCTACTTCTACTACTTGCTAGCATTCTCTATTTCAATTCTATTTTAAAGGTTGATTCCAAACTAGGGTTTGAACAAGGAAAACCCCTCATCCAAACAACAAAAACCCTCTTTTTCTTGTAGGTATAGCTGCGGGACAGTGAATTGTAGTTTAGATCTAAGTACCCTTTTTGGTGAAATTTTGGGATACGCAAATAGAATTTCTGTCGGAGTTGTGCAAGTCAAGGATGACCTTTTGGAGTAAGATTGTACCTCGGGGTAAGATCTTACCCCTATCCTGGGTCAAGGATGACCTTGCTCCGAAAGATAGAAGATTTTTGGGTTTTCTCTATTTCTGCATTTCCAAGCCAAATTCGGTTGCAGAATTTCCCAAAATCGAACATAGACACCAGAAAATAGTGATCTCAGAATCTACTCCTTTTCAAGATAAGTATTCATTTTTTAGCAAGTTTGTATGTCCACAACATTTTCCATTTTCCATCACATATAGTCTTCTTACAACAACACACTAAATATATAAAAATATATCCCTAAAAGAGATATATATTTATTCCTTCCCTTTTGATAGCTATGCATCTTTCATAAGGATCGATTACACTTATTACTATATATATATATATATATATATATATATATATATATATAGATATATATATATCCTTTGAAACTATATCTTCCTTGGTTTACAAATTGTATCCTTTAAAAGGACTTTCTATCTAGCTTTGAACACATGCATTTTTTCTGAGGATGTCTACTTGCTTTTGAAGGTATTTTATGGAAAGTGAAAGAGGGTTGAAGATGATATTGTAATGTATGATGAGATAATAAGGTTAAATAGGATGAACCAAGTTTACTATATATATATATATATATATATATATATATATATATATATATATATATATATATATATATATATATATATATATATATATATATATATATATATATATATATATATATATATATATATATATATATATATATAATTTCTATCTTATGACAAATTATTAGGAACCTTTGTGTGTATGAATGTTGGGGTCACCAAATGAAATATTAAATTTGGATTAATTTAGGTGTAGATATGTTAACATAAATCATAAAACTATTTAGATTCATAGATTAGATTAATTTTCATAGCTTGGATAGGAACTCACAAATAAAATGAAGAAATTTATGAATGTTCATCCTTGAAAGATTTAAAGACTGAATCTGATTGAAGAACTAGAAATAACAAGAGACTCATGCATATAGTAAATTTTAGCTTGTTGGGACAAACATGTACACTAGTAGAAAAGAACTACACAATTAAAAATTAAATTATAGGTTTCATTTAAATAAATCCACACAACTATTTTGGTTTTTCCATCATGCCTTACACTTGTGGAATTGGATTCATGATTTCTTTTGGCCATTCTAGGTTGAACCCTTTTCTTGGTCTATGGCTCTTCTAGGGGATTAGCCTCATATCCATTTTAAATTTACCTAGATTTAGGACACTTTTAGGGTGGAAATCATCTTCACATTATGCAAAGATAAAATGTTTGTTTGTTTTTTCAAAGTTTAATTCATGTTAATGTTTTTCTTTTTACTAAAGCATGTATTATGGTATATGTAAAACATGATGCTCCAAATTCAAGTGCAAGCCAACAAGGTTGTGCTAGAGGGTTCCACTTGCAAGGGATTTCATAGCATTATGGAAATTATCCTTATGCAATTGCCAAAGTTCTTCCATATATTTTTTCTTCCCATTACCACTCTCCACCCCATCGTCATCAATACATCCAAAGTACCTCATTGCACTTCTCTTAGACTCCATGGTCTTTGTCTCCCTGCCACCAATCTGGTGGTAGAAAAGATTTTGAATAGTGATAATCCACCTCTCTACCACATGGATGATCAACCTTTGGGTGGGTTTCATGAGTTGCATACCCTTATATTGGTGGTGGTAGTGGCTATTCAAATTTTAGTGGTGACAACAGTTGTCCCAACTCTTTCAAGTGGCTCTTGTGATCGAAACTCACAATTTATAGTTCATGGAAGCACCAAGATAAATACACAGAAGAGGTTGTGAGTGAAAAAGAGTGATCCCTCCCAAATGCTACCCCCTACCCTACTAATGAATGAGATTCCAATAATGATTAGGGTCCTCCTCTACCTTCCTCAACTACTAATCTAGCTGCTTAGCGACTTTTCATGTGATGTTTTCTATCTAAGCTTAGCATGTGTTTCGATTTCAAGGAACTACCCGTGTGTTTAATGATCCTCTAGGAATTTCCCATTTGACTCCTAAGGGTTGATCCCATATCTTGCTACATTTTTTTTGTGAATAGTGTAATTTATCTATATTATTGGAAATGGCTACTATTCATAACAAAGGTACATAAATAGTTGATAAACAAAAATAAAACACAATAGAATAAATAATAGATAAAGATCAAATAATGGAACAAACTTACCATAGAAATATATTATGATATTGCTATTAGGATTCAATTGTGTAGTTTTTGAATCTAATTTATTGACCCATGTTTCATGAGTAGTGGTTCATAAGAACCCATCTCTCATGATAATGAATGGAACACTTACAAAACATTGCATCTAGGCGACGCTCATAGGGGTGACACACCAACATTCCCAAGAGGGCACCCATCCCAGTATTACTCCAACTCAAGTGCGCTTGTATCATCTTAAAATGGAAGCACTTCCATGTTAAGAGTGTTTAGCCCTTTGAGTGAGTGGTTTGGGGTCATGTCAAGTGCCCTGATTGGGTCTTTGCATGGATCTGGCTTTCTCCACCCGTTCTGCTTCTCTCTCTACGTATTTTCACTATCTTTCTACATTTCCTAGCATTCTGGATTGAGGTCCTGAGGTTTTTGACCTCAAGGTCAAAGATGACCTAGACCCTGACCTAGGTCAGGGATGACCTTGAACCTGACCTAGGGAGGGGTCTATCTCATCCTTGACCTAGGGTTCAAATTTTAAGGTCCCATGATTTTTGGATGTCGGGTTTCATAAAGATTTATTTTTCAGCTTCCAGGTTAGCCATTTTGGGTTTCAGAATGGTAAATCCTTAAATTGTATTTAATTTGGGTCCATTTCTAGGGGTTAAGGTTAATTGGGATTTAATTCTCCAATGTCAGCCTTCTCTAGAGGTTTGTGCCCTGGATCACTATAAAAGGAAGCCCTCCTCTCTCATTTTCTCCATCCATTTTTCCATCAAGTTTGGTGAGGACATCTCAAAATCAAGTTTTGCATCCATCACGTGACAATCTATCAAGAAAGATCAAGAAAGCATCTCATCAAGCATTTTCAATGAAGCATTCAAGTCCTCTTCTCCATTCAAGTTCTCCATTGAAGATCAAGAATTCAAGCATTCAAGCCATTGAAGGGATTTGGTTCAAGCATGCAAGATTCATCATTCAAACCCTAGATCTAGCCATCATGATGGTGTGATCTTCCTTCAAGATCTTTTGTTCATCTTCTAGATCCATTCATTCTTCTATCAAGGTGGATTCCAAGCATACAATCATGAAGGTTTTGGATTTACATTCATGGTTTTGATTTATATTTTCCATTGTTGAGTTCAAGCTTTCATATCAATATACTTGTTTACATTTGAAATACAATTGCATATCTATTGAATTGCATAGCTTCATTGTTAGATCTACTTCTACTACTTGCTAGCATTCTCCATTTCAAATTCATTATTAAGGTTGATTCTAAACTGAGGTTTGACCAAGGCAAACCCCTCATCCAAACAATAAAAACTCTCTTTTTCTTGTAGGTACAGGTGTAGGACTGTGGATTGGAGCTTGGATCTAGATACCCTTTCCGGTGGACTTCTGAGATCTGCAAACAAAATCAAAGATGACCTTCAAAATTTTGAAGTAGTCTTTGACCTTTTATCGGGGTCAAAGACTACCTACTGCTAAAAATAGGAAAGTTTTTTGGGTTTTCTCGCTCTCAACATTTCTAGCCTAGAACAAGTTGCAGAATTGCTCGAAACTGCACACAGACATCAGAAATTGGCATTTTCCATATTTGCCCTATTTTTGAGGTTAGTATTTGCATTTATATTTTACTTCCTTTACATGTTCACAATATTTTCCATCACACCTATCCCTCCACTACATTTCCAAAAAATCTACCCAATAAGGTGAACTACATTTTCACCCTATTCAATTTGGTGAACCTGACGTGCTTACCCTCTTTTATTTTGTGGATTTAGATGCCCTATTGTGTTAGATTTAATCTCTTCTTGCATTAGGATTAGTTTTATTTTATGCTCTTGCATTTTCAAAAATACAAAAAATCTATATATTCAATAAAATACAAAAACATTTCTTGCATTTTGATTTACTATGAATATTCTTAAGATGCTTTGGCGTGTGGTCATGTTCTTTATTACCCTTCTTTTAGCATCTCTTTACCATACCTATGATGTTTATGAGAGTATCATTCACTTCATTATATTGATGATCCTTCATTTTGCTCTTGCCTATGCTTTTGTGAAATTGACCAATACTACTTTTCCTACATTCAAAACTTTCATTAAAGATTTATGTGGTAGCCTCATTACTCTTTTGGATTGTGTGAAGAATTTGGTAGATGATACACCATCTCCTAATCTTCCTAATCCTATCAATCCTAATCTGATTCCTAATCTTCCTATTCCTAATCTGATACTTAATCACCCTATTCAACGCTTAATTATGCAGTTTCCTCCAAGGTTAAGCTCACTTAACTTGCTACCCCATTTGCAAAAGCTTCAACAATTTTTCTGCCTTATGAACCATTTGTTATAGGTCCCCTTTAGCTCATCAATTAATAAGTAAGAGTTTTTCCACATCAAGTCAAATTGTGATGTTTCTATTTGGATTCATTTATGTAATTTTTGAGTTAAATCCATTGACCCATGTTTCATGAGTAGTGATTCCTTAAGAACCTATCTCTCATGAGAATGAATATAACACTTAGCACTCCTTACATCTAGGTCATGCTCATAGGGGTGAAGCATCATGCCTTCCCGATAGATCACCCATCCTAGTATTGCTCTAGCTCAAGTGTGCTTAACTATGGAGTTTCCTCCATGATTAATCCCACTTAGGTTGCTACCCCATTTATAAAACCTTGACTATTCATTAGAGAGCCCCTTTAGCTCATTAATTGGTAAGTAGGAGTTTTTCTACATCAATTCAAATTTTGATGTTTCTATTAGGATAAAACTATGTAGTTTTTGAGTTAAACCCAATGACCCATGTTTCATGAATAATGGTTCATATGAACCCATCTCCCATGAGAATGAATGAAATGCTTAACACTCATTATGTTCCATTGTGTTCTTATGAACCACTACTCATGAAACATGGGTCAATGAGTTTGACTCAAAAACTACATAATTGAATCTTGATAGCAATATCACAAATTGACTTACTATGGGAAAAATTGTACTTATCAATTGATGAGCTAAAGAGGCTCATAAGGCAGAACATTTTCTAAATATTTTGCAAATGGGGTAGCAAGCTAAGTGGGCTTAACTTTGGAGGAAACTCCACAGTTAATCATGCTTGAGCTGGAGCAATACTGGAATGGGTGACCTCCTAGAAAGGCCCGATGCTTCACCCTTGTGAGCGTCACCTAGTTGTAATGAGCGCTAAGTGTTTCATTCATTCTCATGAGAACTACTCATGAAACACGGGTCAATGAGTTTGACTCAAAAACTACAAAGTTGAATCTTGATAGCACTATCACAATTTGACGTGCTGTGGAAAAACTCCTACTTAGAAATATATTACTTATGTCTTGTCCTTTGGTCTACTGGTGAAGTTGAAAGATTCTTAAAGAGTCCTCCAAGGATCAAGTCTTATTGAGTGCAAGACTTTGACATCATAAGGGATGAGTGCAAGATTGCGCCAAAGACGAATTTGACTGAACAAACACCCTTAGTACTTGACTTTTAGCTGAAGAGGTTTAGCCTAAAATTTTTACTCTTATATTAGAAAGCTAAAACAACTTTGTGTTAAAAAAATCCTCCATAAAAAAAGTATATCATTATATCAAAAAATTTATTAAAATAAACACTAAATATTAAAAATAAAATATTACAATTACATTGGAACAACTAATTAAACTATTAAAGTAAACATAATTCATACAAGCTCATAGCCACGATAGAAATGGGTTAAGTATGAATTCTAAGTACACTTATTCGTAGCCACATGCTATCAATGTTGTGTCACATAGCTTTTGAATATGGACTTTATTGTTGTTTATTTGAGGGACCATTTTGTATATTCAACTTCAAATGTTGGTTGTTGATCATCAACCACCAACATACAAATAAATATTATAATGTTGTTAATAGTTTTTTAAAAGTGTATTACCCTTCTCGTCTTCCACAAAACGTGAAAAGGCATCACAATGGATTTGGTCATTCCACACACAAAAGACTAAAGTGGTCTAATGACTTCATTCGCCCATATTCAAGGGGGGCACTAGAAGAAATTTGAGGACAACTAGCTAGCAAGAAAACAGGGTTGTAACGCGTTTCAAGGAAAAGTAATGGAGGAATCTCAAGATAAAACACAAAAGCATGTATGTGAAAGTCAAAGTCTTTTTAGTGTTATTAAAGAGATATGAAATATAATCTTGGGAAATAAATAAAATTACATTGTTTATAAAAACCGAGCTTTTGTGCGATTGTCCTTCATAAATATATTAAAGTATTTTGTATTTTGAAAAAAAAATGAGTAATGTGATTTAAAGAGGTCATTAATGATCTCAATTTTCATTATAATAAAGTGTTTTAAATCTTGATGACACTTATATTTTAAAAGGCCGATTAACATTGAATAATTATTATAAATTAATTTTTAATTTAAATCAGAAAAATGCAACAATAAAATTGTGTTCAATTAGTTTTTATAAAATTTAAACATATCTTATAAATTCAGATAATAATAAGATAATTTCAATTTCTAATTATTTCTAGAAGTTCGGAACAATATGATTTTTAATAATTCTTGGACATGACCATTATCATTAATATATCTACAATTATTAACTCAACAAATACAACTTCGTTCTCAAATTTTTATTTTTATTCATTGCTTATTTAATTTTATAATTGAATATGTTCATGGACAAAACATTTTTTATGTAGCCCTCTACCCTCCAAGGCCCGTTATTGTTCAAGAAACCCTGAACTCTACAATCCCTCCCCCGACTAGTGTGTTGGATTTACTTGGGATGAGCAAAAAGAAAGGAATAAAAAACCATGGCTTAAAGTCTCAGCATGGAATCCCTAAAACCCCAACCGATGTTAGAAACGAGGGGGAATCAAAGGATAACAAACAAAAAGCCCAAACCCTAACAAAGAAGAAAGGGAAGCCCTCTAAAAAAGCTAAATTTACTAGATTCAACAAATTGATTTTGATATAGAGGTCATTGAAGAGACTAGCACTTGAAGACGATCAACTAGACTAGCTACCCATCCCTTGGAAAAGGGGAAGAAGCTAAAAATGGATACATATTCTGGAGGGGAAGCTGATAGTGGAAGTGTGGAGAAGGAAGAGTCTAGGAAGAATATGGAAATGGAGGATAGCTTTGACATGACCAATAGTTCCTCTCATGTTTTTGAAAGCATAAAAATCAGACCAATTGACTTAACCAACGAAATGAGGCCTAGAGAAATTACTAATACTAAACCTACTATTGCTAGAAATTTTGGTATCCTTCTTGCTAATAATTGTGATAGGTATTCTGCAATTGCTAAGGAGCTGGAAAAAAAAAAAACACTCGTGTTCTAGAGCTGGAATGAAAAAGTGGTAGGATTTTGAGGTTCTCCTTGAGGGCAATGCATAACTCTGTAACATCCCTCTATTTGTTGTAGAAAAAGGCGTTGGGAAAAGATGGTGGCGATGAAGGAAACTATAAGGAAATTTTGAAGTTACTTATAGAGGATTGATCTACGATTATGTAGTAAGTCCAATGCAATTACAAGGCTACACACTAGGGATGGTGTCCCTTCTTTTGGTTTTTTTGGTTTTCTCTGATGGGTGCCATCGTGGGCATCGTATGGACAATGTTTATATTCTCTTTGTTTTAAGTTGGAACAATTGTTATTATACTTACTTGAATAGCCCTTAGTTGCTTCATTATCATACTATTAGTAGCTTAGATAGTTTGATGGGTGGTAGAATCAGAGGTTTTAGCTCTTTTTTAAAGACTATGGGTATTGCATAGTTAACTATTATTTTTTTATATTAGTTTTGTTGTTAATGCATGTTGTGACCGTGAATTTGTTATTTTTATGCCTTTTAGGTTGTTGTGCTTAAGAGATGGCACCCTCATTTTTTGCCACTTTCAATATCAAAAATATTTTTGATGCCCTTCCTAAGATCAACAACAATAATTCATTGTATGACTTGAATTTTTCTTGGAGGTTCTACAATTTTACTCTAATCTATAATAGTAAACATAGATTTTTTCATCTTTATCAAATATAAATATATAAAAATTAATATAGAATGCAATGTCATTTATTTCATAAGTATCTTAGATTTTTTTAATAATATTGAATTATATTATTCTTATTTTTTAATAATATTAAATTATATTATTCTTATCAATTATATTATCTTTTTTCAAAATGATATATAATCTTAGTTTATTATAATTATTTTATTTAGTCTTTTTTTGTATTATATATAGAGAGATCAAAAAGAGAGTTACAACAGCATCAACTGAGAGTACAAAATAAGAGGCCCAGCCTCACCATGAACTCAGAGTATAATGAAGATAAATATAGTTAAGAGAAAACAAGAAACTAATGTAACACATCATAGTGGGTGTCAACCCAAGCAGTCCACCCTAAAGGACCCTCCATCCACACAATGTTCTTTCACTCTTGGATTTGAGTTAGCATGAAGATCTCATCCTTTTTGGACTTGATGTTCTTTCTGATTTCCTAATTGAGACGCTTGTAGGTCCTTTCAAACATCTGGAGGTCATCAAAGTTCCTCCTCCATTCATACCCATGTTTTAGCTCGTAGACAAAGAAGGTGGCATGCCCATCTTTCAGGAATCTTCTCAGCTTTTCCTTCTCCATCATCATCATTGTGTGAACCTGGAGAATTTTTTATTTAAAAGTGAGTTTTCAAAAAAACTCAATAAGTACTCTAGGGTTGCTTTGATACCTTTCCTTGTTCCTGCACTTCCAGATTTGCCAAAGAATGTTAGAGGACAAAATATTCCAAAATAAATTTGAATCATTTTTAAGCCCATCAATATTACTAGTAATAATTTCTAGAATGTTCACATTTATAGGATAAGTAATACCAAACACGTTCCAGATTTCCTTAGCAAAAATACAGTAAAAAAGGATATGTCTACCAGTTTCAGGAAGCCTGCATAGGCTGCAAAAATCATTCATAGAATGATCTTTTCTAATAGGGAGTCTGTCAAGAAAAGCCAGCCATTTAAAACACCTAATTTTAGGTTCAACAACACCTTTCCAAAGAATATCAAAGTACTTCTTCCAAGACCTAGCATCAAGGGAGGAATACTAAACAGTATTAACATGATCAATGATATTTTCATTACGCCCAATAACATTATAAATATTTTGGGCTTTGATTCTGGACATAATGATCCCATCGGGCCATTTGCATTTTAAGTATCTATGAGAGTCCACATGATAGTCAGTGGGCAAGTCCTTGGCAGCCTTGACAACCATATTGTAAGTTTTCTTTTGAGAATTTGGAATATTAAAGCTGCCCCTAAGCTCATCCCAACTGATAAGCTTATCATGTTCAAAGAGGTCAGCTAACAAGGAGATTCCCATCTTAGACCACAGCCTAGCAGAGAAACCTTGGGAGAGGGCAAGGGGTTTGCCAGCCAGATGTAAGTTCCACCAAATGGATCTTTCACCATAAAGATGCTTGGCATCATGGAAGTCCTTGTTGGTGATAAACTTCTTGACATGGTCCCAGGTTTTCCATATGGATGTAAAAATACCAGAGCCTTGAATGCTAATTGGGAAGTTACTAACAATCAAATCACAAAAGGGGAGATTTCTCCAAGACTTAGCTTTTTTAGGAATACCTCTTTCAATATTATGCCTAACAAGCACTTTCCATGGATCGTTACCATCCATAGAGTGAAAGATTGATTTGGCATATAGAGTAGTACCTTGAATTTTAAGATCCTTAAGCCCAAGCCCCCCAAGGAGTTTATCAGTATGGCACCAATCCCATTTGACCACATGCATTTTTTTATTGCCTTTACCATCAGACCAAAGAAAGTTCTTGATGGCCTTTTGGATTTCCAAAATTTGGTAATTGCTGAACATCCAGGCAGAGGAGTAATAGATACTATAGGAAGACATAATCTTCTGGCAAACTTGCACTCTGCCAGCCATTGATAAAGATCTGTTATGCCACTTATTTAACTTCTTATCAATTTTATCTTTGATCCAAGACCACATATCTTTGAGGGAAGGCTCAATAGAGAAGGGGATGCCTAAGTATTTAACAATTTTATGGGGCCCACCCCATTGGAAGTTGTCCTGATTGAACCATTTAGGAGGCCGCTCCTCCCAACCAAGGCAAATGGATTTGGCCTGGGATATCTGAGCACCAAAAATAGTGCAGAACATATTGAGCTTGGTTTGTGAGGCTTCAAAATTATTAGCACTAGCTTCAAAGAAAATGGTAGTATCATCAACAAACTGGCAGTTGATGAGCTCATCATTATTGGGGAGATAAATGCCTCTAACATCAGGGGGTAGCAAGTTATCTCTAAGGATGTAGTAGAGGGCTTCTGAAGCTATGACAAAAAGAGAAGGAGCCAAAGGACAACCTTGTTTGATGGATCGACCAAGGGGGAAAGGATTCGATAGGGAGCCATTGACATCCACCTAGGCAGAGGCATCACTAAGCAACATACGAACCGAGTTACAAAAGGTAGTAGGAAAACCAAAGGCCTCAAGCATCATGAAGATAAAATTCCATTCAACCCTATCATAGGCTTTTTCAAAGTCAAGGAGCAGCATCACAGAATTCTAGTGAGAGCAGTTTGCCCAATCCATGACTTCCCAGTTGGTAATTAAGTTTTCAAGAATATATCTACCTTTGATGAAGCCAGTCTGGGTAGCACAAATAAATTTAGGTAGGATATCCACAATCCTAAGGGCCAAGATCTTGGCCAAAATCTTATAAGAAACGTTAAGGAGCGTAATAGGCCTCCAATTTTTAATAAGAGATTTATCCCCATCTTTGGGAAGAAGTTTAATGATACCACTATTAATACAGGGGCCAAGAGACCCATTAGCCAGAGCTTCCAAATAGATATCTTGAAGATCCTTACAGATCCAGCTAATGTTAGCTTTATAGAATTCCATAGGGAGACCATCTGAGCCAAGGGCCTTGTCATTATTAAGGGACTTGATAGCTTTCTCAATCTCGTCCAGAGATATATCCTCAGATAAAATAGTAATATCAAATCTATCCAACTTGTTAGGGATAAGATGTTTGCACTTGTTCCTAAGGTCAACAGCTTCTTTAGAGTCCTCAGACGTGAAGAGACTCCTATAATAATCAACAAAAGCTTTGTTAATGATATCAGGGTCCGAAGTGTCCTAGTTGTCAACTAAGAGTCTATCAATGGATTCATTGGAATGTTTATGTTTAATAAGATTAAAGAAGAACTTAGAGCCATGGTCTCTAGCCTGGATCCAATGGGCACATGATCTAATCTTAGCACCACGGATCTTAATTTGTTGGTGTTTTCGCAGGGCATCCTTAGCAGAGATCACATGGGAGATAAGGTTAATATTTGAGGGATCATTCTGGATGTTATTCTCAACCTCTTGGAGATCAGAGGAGAGATGTTTTTCAATAAACCTGTAGTCTTTGGCTTTCTTTTGACCAATAGTTTTAAGCAAACATTGCCAAATTGGGAGATTCATCTTCCATCTGTCAAACCGGGAACAATTAGGGGCATTGAATTTATTGATATGGTGAATAATTTGAATGGCAACAAGGACATCCTCATCTTTAAGAAGGTTGGTATTTAGAATAAATTTGGAATTGAGAGCTCTATTGTGGATAGGGTCATTGTTGAGACTGATGCAAGCAGAGATAGGGTGGTGGTCTGAGAGGGTAGTGGAGGTAGTGACAATAAAGTTATTCTGGTTGTCAGGGAGGAAAGAGAAAAAGTTCTTGTTCCCATAAAATCGGTCAAGTCTAGAATAGATATGAAATAGTTTAGTCTTTTGATATGAAATATTTAAAAAATAAATATAAAATACAAAATATAAATGAAATATTTTTTATTTTATTTTTTAATATAATACTAAAAATGAAAAAAAGTTGTAATTTATTTCTTCTATTAAAATAAATGAAGAAGATAAATTTAAAAAAAAGTTATTATTTGATTAAATTTTTTAATTTATAATAAATTAGTTATAAACTAAAATAGCTCTTCATCATTTATTTAGTTATTTATTTGAGAAATTGAATTAGTTAAATTAATATATAAAATTATTTGAAATTGTTTAGTTTTTTAAAGAAGTAATATATAAAATTATTTGAAATTGTTTAGTTTTATATAATTTTGGTACTAGATAAAGCATACATTTAAGGAGTAAACAATCTATTAAAATTATAGATAAAAAATATTTTAAATATGTTTATCTAAAATCGTTAAGCATCAAGAGATTTTTTTTAGTGTATTTTAGATAAATGTGAACTATCATACGATAAGTTTAGAAAATTCATTACACTTTTATCACAGATTATATAACTTCATGTTATACTTGTTTTTCAAGTAATTAAATTATTTATTAATTAAATAATTTTTTTTTTAATATATAATATAAAAGAAATGAAATGAAATTATTTTAGAATAATTATATTTAGTAAAAAAAATTCTAGATAAATAATTCAAGTTTGGTTTGACATATCTATATTAGTTCTTGAATAATTTTGAAGTAAAAGAAAAATCTTAAGTAAATATAAATGATTGTTTAAATTAAAATAAACTAAATAAATCTTAAATAAATAAAATAATTTATGATCATATATATATATATATAACTTTTTTATAAGTCAACAATATATTTGTGCTAAAAATTTATGCTCTACTCAAAATTTGAATCCTTGAGATTCATGGTTACTGTTGGCAATGAGGAAAATATTCTCCCGCCTGTGGATCCTTAACAATAAATGTGAGATTACCAATTGGTTCTCTTGAGAGTCCCACTAGATTGATAAATGCATGTTCCATTGTTAGTGCTTCAAGAGTGGAATTGGAGACCCACCTAGTGGGTTTCGAGGTTGGATCTGAACTCCCTAAGCTAGGTCCAAACACTGTGGATCCAAAGAAAGAACACAATAGGGTTCTACCTAAGGGGTGGAAACAAACCCTCATCAATGATTATTGGAAGGAGGTAGACCAAACTGTTGCCCCAGAGAGAACACAAACATAGGAGGGAATGACTATTATGGTTCTTGATGCCATTGTTGATCATATTTTTTCTTTGATGAATAGTACCTTGGTTAATGTTTCTCATTTTGGGGTGAACCCACAATAGTGGATCACACTTTTTTGCCTAAATTGACACTGAAATTTACCTTCTAGAACAAAACTTCACTTTCAGACACATATCGCCGCTAAACCATTACAAATTGGAAGATTAAGAAAATTAGAGTCTTTTAGGATATTTGTCTAGATTATAAATATATTTTTTAATTTTTTGGGGGAATTGATTTGAATCCATTTGTCTATCTCCCTTGAAAATTAGTATGCTACTAAAAATAATATTTTTAAAGACTGAGACTCACTACATAGAGCATAGCTTCTTTTCTAAACTAGATATCAAGTTGATTCTTTCAAATTTAGTTTTGTAACATCCATATCTAATGTATGTGATTGGTTTCATGACTTTATCCTTAGTATTTCATATTTTACTAATGTTTGAAGTTGACTTAACCATAATTTTGACATACATTCATTTCATAGCTTGTAACTTGTTTTATATTTGTCCAAATTTATTTATTTTGATAGAAAGAAGACTTCAATACCTAGTGCATATAGATATTTTTTAGAATTTTTTTCTCTCATTTATTATTTGTCATGCCAAAAGAAACACAACATACAAACACATATTATCTCACAAGAGGTATCATGGCATGCATTGGCTTTCCAACATCCCTTGTTTGTCAAACTGCATTAGTCTAAACAAAACCCTAACTAGGTCTCTAAGAAACCCTAACTGGGTTTAGAACAAAAGTTAATAAAAGGGATAAACCAAGGTGAAAATTCAAACTTAGATAATATTGAAAGTTGAAGGTTGGGTCAACACACCCAAAAAGGTTCAACACAATAAAAGATTAATTTGATCGTAATTGTAACCCTAATGATTCCTAGCATGAACCAGGTTACCAACTAGGATCGAAGACACCAAAATATCAATAATTAAATAAAAGGATGAAATAAGTCAAGGTATTAACCCTAAGCGAAAAATAGGGTTTATAAATTATTACTTATTAAAATATAATAATATTTGAATACTTTAAATTAAACTATTATAATTTTACTTCAGATATAAAGATCCAAAGTTCATTAATCAATTTATTTTAGTCAATAACAAGGATTGAAAAACCATATAACATTATTAATATTAAATTAAACATTAATGCTAGGGAGAAATAATTTACCTAAGTCCCACCTGGGACACTTAAATTAATCTCCCCTAAATATCCATTTAATTAGGAAAATAATAAAATCACTTTAAATAATAAATATTAAATTTTAAATCTGGAAATATCAAATCTCAGGAAAACATTAAACTGAAGAAATATGATCATAAAAATATTCCTATGCGAAACCTAGGTTTACAATTTTTTTACCCATTTTAAAGCTATAATGTTAATAATAATTAATTTAAAATACTATATTTTAATCCCAAAACATAATGCTATCAAAGTTAATTAATTAATTTAAATTAAATATTTAAAAGATTAAAATAACCATAATAAAGCTTTAATGTTAAATTTACCATTTAGGCTAAAGGAAAGTTATTTATCTAAGTCCCATCCTAAGATATTAAATAATTTCCCCTAGAATAACCCATTAATACATTAAAATATTATTAGTAAATTAATATTAAATTTAATCACCAACATTTTAATAAATATAATAAATAATAAATAGGCATTAATTTTTAAATTAAAAAAATAGAAAATTCCAAGAATAGTATTAAAAAGAATAAGTGTCCATTTATTAATATCTCAACATTATCAAATTTGAATTAATTAAAAATGACATCCAAAAGCAAAATATTAGAATTTCACTAAATAATAAAAGAATCTCTTTCAGAATTCCAATGAAAATAAAAATAATAAATAAATCAGAATTCAAATTAAAGTGATTGTCAAAAGTCAATCAGTCATTAAATTAAAATAAGAAAGGGATTTAAATCCAAATAAAATCCTATTAAATAATAAAAAGGAATCTTTTTTAAAATCTCAAGATAAAATAAAATAATATTTTTAAAATAAAATTTAAAAAGAGTTTGAAATTAGGGTTAAGCCCTAAAATAAAACTTGGCCAAAACCCTAATTCTACATTTTGTGTGTCGAAGTTTGGTTAGGAGAAGAAATGGAGAAAAAAAATCAAGTTCAAATATATACATGAGTATACATGTGTGTATATACATACCTAGGGTTTGTATATACATACATATATACTTATGTATATATATATACACAAGGGTTGAATGAGATGGACCAATAAAATTAGAATATTCATAAATTAAAATCAATAAGAGGGTTTATCCAATCATTCTTCCATTGTCATTGTATAGCCTATTTTGAGAGAATTTTGTTGCAGGTCAAAATTGGAGCTTGCTAGTGCAAATTAGAGGTTGGAATCACATTAAGGAGGTCCAAAAACCCCTAAATCAAATTTTGTTTCATTCAAATTGGACATTTGAAGCCAAATCTAGAGCCATTTGAATTTTGGAAGTGCGGGTAGCGACGATTCAGAAAAAATAATTTCAGAGGCAATTTTCAAATAGCGATATCTCATTCACCCGGTCTCCTTTTTTTGAGCAATTTTTTGTTTTGTTTTGGGGTAGAATTTCATGATCTACACAATGGTGCAGGTGGTTGTTGATCTCTGCTTCTGATATTTTCTAAAAATCACAAATCTCAATTTTTACAACTTTAGAGGCTTTGTTTGGGCTCATATGGACACATTTAAATTAGGTGCTATTTTTTTAAAAAAGTCAACATAGCAGTGTATTCCAATCTAGGGTATATACATCAATGTATATATACAAGTATATATACATAGGCATATATATAAGAATTTTTTTTAAACTAACATGATATCAAAATAAAATCTATTCTCATATAGGTAATTAGGAAAGAAAAACTACATTAACTTTTCTTTTCCAAATAAATGCTTGAAATAAACTTTGTCTACATAGGAAGGAGTTTTGCATTCAAGCATAAGGAATACACATTTTTACAATTTCTTTTCTTAGAAACAACATAGAAATTTTTAGAGATCATTTCACATTTATGTACAAACTTTTACAAGCATTTTACATGTTATTAGACATTTACATGGCCTTTTACTCTACTTTTTTTAAACATGGATGTATAGCCCTTTTTACACATAAAAATATACAAGTAGGAATGACAAAATCTTTTTTTTCTTCAATAAAACCAACAACTTCATCAAATAAAAATCTGCAAAAGAAAACCACTTTAACCATGGAGGCTCACCTTCCAACCTAGGCCATTACATGGCCACCCCCGAGCTTGGGGAAACAAAGATGGATGAGGGTTACATACATGTTTCAACACACATACACATGAAAACTAGCAAGTACATGTAAACCCAAAATTCCCATCCCAAGGATATTCACACAATGGGTCACCTTAGGCCCTTAAAAGGGGTGAAGGTGGAAAGTACCCAAGTAGGAGAAACCATCCAAAAGTAAAACCATGCCTTCAACAAGGCCCAAAATCCATAACCATTGCCTTCACAAGACCATAAAAAAAAGTAGCAACCCTTCCATTTTCTTTCACAAAATACAACCCTTCCATTTCCTTTCACAAAATACAACCCTTATGACCCCCAAATAAGTATACAAAAAGAATGGCAATATGGAGCCCATACATCTATGCCTCATCCCCTTCCTCCTTGAGGAAGGACTCTACACTAAAAGGGAATTCCCAACTTAAACCCTTCACCCATCAAGGCTCTCTTCCCTCCCAAGGGTGAGTTTGGCCTTGCACACCCCAATAAAATAAAAACACTAAAAAAAAATCAATAAATAAACACATAACAAGAAGCCATGAAAGTAAGCATGAAGCTTCACAAAACCATTAAAATAACATAACAAAGAAATCTGCATTTTACATACAAGAAAAAGAAAGAGTCTTCCATGACAAGGCAGCCAACGTTACTCCAAGCTATGGCAAAAGAGGGTTGAGAAGATCTCCCTTTCCTACAATCTTTCCTTCCTTACTAAGTCCACCAAAACTTGCTAAGTCCACTAGAAGTCTCCAAAATTATAGAGTGGGCAATCAACCTACCAAATTCCTCTCCATCCCACTAAAAAGGAAAACCCTACCTAACCTCAAAGATGATTGGGCACACTATCCAAGGGTTCTCTCTTCAACAAGAGGGAAATTCAAAATTGAAAGGAGAGGAAGACATGACACACTTCCCAAATTCATCACCTTTAAAAAATGCATCTTTGTAAGAGGCAAAAATAGTCTAAAAAATCATATTGGTCAAAATTTGACCCTCAACCTAAAGTACACCTATGGGGTTATCTTATCTTAACCCTAACTAACCCTTTGGATTACTTTTAGCCTCTCAAAAGTCCACTAAGAGTTGACTCACAAAAATTTGAAATAAGATTCCCTCCCATTGCTCAACAACCAAGATACCTAACCTTGGAATTCTACAAAGTTACTCAAGGGTGAAGACAACTAATAAATAATGCACTTGACCATTTCAAATCACAACATATGTGCCAATTGATACCACATAAAGTTATAGCACATCACTACACACATGGCATGTCAAGTAGACATTAATCTAAAATAAAAATAAGCACAATTAAATAATAAAATCAAACATTAATTTACAACATTATACATAACAATGAGGTTACTTCTCTCTTTGGAGATAACCTTGGCTTTACAAGATTTTCACATGCATCCATCTTTAATTTCCCCTTGTTTAATCCATGGTCATTTCCTACACACTAGACAAAATATCAATAGCTTATGAAAGATCAAATGTCATATTCATATAAAATGCACCATAATTAATCACACTCAAACACATCATATAATCAAACTGCATCCACACTATTTCACAATAAATTCACATAATTTCAATAATATATTACTCAATTTTCAAAACAAGTTAATTCAAAGCACATAAATATATCAATTAACCTAACTTCCTAACCTTGATCATCTCACATGAACTTTTCTTGCATAAACATGATATTAAGGCATAATATTCAAAATTAAATAATTCATCAAATACCATAACATCAAGACCTAAAAATCAAATCATAGAATATGTCCTAAATAATTTACAAGCAACATTTCAACTAATTCACTTTTCTCGCATTACTATAACATCAAAGCATACTAAGCAAAATCTCCTACTCAACATCATGACCTAATAATCACTTTTCTATTAGTACATGTCTCAACATAAAATAACTTCAAATGGTCTTTTATGTAAGCATGCATAGATCCAAATAGTATCATTTCAATATTCATAAAGGGTACATTCTACCAACTCAATTCTCGAATCAACACACGTTTCCTACTGCATTACTTCTAGAAATTACATACACCCGAAAAACAATCTTAACTACATGAGAATATATATTTCACCTTTTTATTATTTAAATTACCTTGTTCTAATTAAATTTACACAAAACATGCACTCAATTGCACTATCATAAAGATCAGTTGAATTCAATTAATCCTATTTCAAACATAGAGCATCCTAGAATTATCGACATGATTACATAAGCAACATGAAAAGAGTACATCATGAATTAGAGGTCAAGCCTCTATCCATCAGAATATAAATCCATAATGCATATCAACATATCTTTTCTAATTACAAAGTTTATAATGTAGGGAAAAAAAAGAAATACAATGATAGGATCAGGGTAGGGTCCCTTAATTCACTTGTCACGACCCCCAATGATAACTTTCTGATTAACATAAGACAAAGTTGAGCTAGATGCATCTCATGATGTCATCATAAAACCTAATGCCGAAACAATCATTGCATTCTCATGATCGACTCATCACTATATATAAGGGTCACCAGAATACAATCCAAGACCACGCCCAACATCTCAAGCTAATGCAGGGCATTGAAAATATGCTAAAAAATCAAATCCTCCTAGCGGTTCACCCTCACATGGGACCAACATGATCATAATCAACAAGTGTGAAGTTTGAAACCACACCATTAGGATGTTCGTGCAAGGAGGCAAATGAGGGAGGCACTACATTATTTTTCCATGAACATCAAACACAAAGGTTAATGTTTGGTAAGAAACCTACATTTGATTGACGTAAAAAAACATACGCATAATAAAATCAAAATTTATTAAAATCATAACCATTGGAAAGTTCATTTTGAGTGCTTATGTCCTACATATGGGTTTGTCAATATTGTCCGATTTGAGCCCTCATATTTAACTTCACAGGCCTAAAAACTTTAGAATTTTCTTGGCCTTTGAAGAACCATGCTTACTAGGAGGTTTTGATAGAAATTACTTTCTACCAAAACCTAATGGATGACCCTACTTTCAACTATAGCATTAGGGTGGGGCTCAACCGCCAGCTAGGCTATTAGATAGGGGGGGCCCACAAGAACCAGGCTTAATTTCTATCAAAACCCCTTGACATTTTTGGGGGGTTAAAATTGTTAACTCAGGCACTTTCAATTGAAAACACTTAACAAATTTTGATAGAAACTATGGTTGGCTGATTTAATATTTTCTTAAGCTATTAACAGTTTCATATAAATAAAGATGTTATTTTTCAATTTTCTAAACATGAAATTTGAAGAATAATTCCCATTTTGGAGAAGGAAGACATTTGAAAGTGCATTTTTTTTATTTTGTGAAATTTTAATAGAGAATTTTGAAAGGAAAGTGATGGGAAATAAAAGGACAAAGGTAAATAAGACTACATGAAAGTATTCATCTGGAACCGAACAAAGACTACGTGAATAAGCATTGTCAAGATATCATAGTAGGAAAGCAAGTACATTTGTCTCTCTCACCCCCTCCCCTTTAGACTTCTTACATGATTTAAATTTATATATTCTTTTTAGGATCTCTCTCTCTCTCTCTCTCTCTCTCTCTCTCTCTCTCTCTCCCCCTCCCTCCCTCCCTTTAGTCTCTCTCTAATTATTTTTAGGATCCCTCTTTCTCTCTCTAATCTCTTTCTAACTGTTTCATAGATCTCCTTAAGTCTCTCTAGTTATTTAATAGATACCCTTAAGACTCTCTCTCTCCCCCTTCACTCTCTCACTCTCTCTCTCTCTCTACTTATATATATATTCCCCTTTAGTCTCTCTCTTACTTCTTTTTAGGATCCCTCTCTCTCTATGTTCTTAATTATGAAATTTATTGTAAATTTTAATTGATATGTAGGGAATTCTCAACAAGCACAAGCTTATGAAGTTGAAGGTCAAACTCAAACAATAGATGTTGGATAAGGGTCATCCCAAGCTAAAACAAGTATGCATCTCTCTTTCTCTTTAGTGTCTCTTTACTTATTTTTAGGATCTCTCTCTCTCTCTCTCTCTCTCTCTCTCTCTCTCTCTCTCTCTCTCTCTCTCTCTCTCTCTCTCTCTACTTTCTTTCTAGTTAGTCTCTCTGTGGTGAATATGTATTTTTGGTCTTTCCTCTTAAGAGTTATTCTTTTGTTTTGTGTGTAGCCTTTTCTCAAGAAAATGTTGGACAAGGGGAATCATAAGTTCAAGCAATGGATGTCGCAGAAGGGTCATACCAAGGTTTAAAAAGTCTCTCTCTCTCTCTCTCTCTCTCTCTAGTTTCTTTCTAGTTAGTCTCTTTGTGGCGAATATGTATTTTTGGTCTTTCCCCTTAAGAGTTATTTTTTTGTTCTATGTGTAGCCTTTTCTCAAGAAAATGGATTTTGGAGAAGGGTCATCCCAAGGTCAAACAAATATATATATATATATATAATATATATATATATATATATATATATATATATATATATATATATATATATATATATATATATATATATATATATATATATATATATATTATATATGTATGTATGTATATATATATATATGTATATATATATAGACATATACATATGTATATATATATATATATACATATATATATATGTATACATATATACATATATGTATACATATATATATATATGTATACATATATATATATATGTATACATATATATATATATATATATATATATACATGTATACATATATATATATATATATATATGTACATATATATATGTATACATATATACATATATGTATACATATATATATATATATATATATATATATATATATATGTATATATATATATATATATTATATATGTATATATATATATATATGTA